>OZ025300.1:77187489-78387489 GCA_964019185.1 Maratus speculifer
TTTTTATGCATTTTTTAAAGACAATTTTAATATTTAAAAATCAAGATACAAAAATAAGTCATTTTTTACTATGTAAAGAAATTTTTCAAAACACAGTAAGGCCATGTACCCCCCCCCCCCCCCCCCCCCCCATCAATTGACTGAGAAGAAAGCAGGGTGTTATTTTTTGGTTGAGGACCAAGAAAGGTATTATTTTTTTAATGGGGAGCAAGATGGGTGCTATTTTTTTAATGAGGAGCAAGAAAAGTGCTATTTTTTAAACCAAATGGCAGACAGAGTGAGCACCTTTCTGAAACTGTCTGAGGGAAACTACATAATTTTTTTTTTAAATATATCCTACTCTTTAAACTGCTAAATATGATAAAAATTGTCTTTTAATTAGAACTGGCAGAATATGAGAAGAACGTAAGTCGTAACATTCACAAGTACAATGCTTATCGAACTGCTGCTAGTTCTCTTGCTCAGCATCCTGTAAAAATTACCTGTGGCAAAGAAGCTAGTAAGCTGGTAAGCATTTTTTTTTAAAATTAATCTGACATTATTCTGAAATCTTTTATTAATCTTTAATAATGTTTTTAAAATTAAGCTTAATCTATTTATTTTAGAAAGGTGTTGGGCAGAAGATAGCCGATAAACTAGATGAGTACATAAAAACAGGAAAACTTGAGAAACTTGAAAAGGTTGGAGTTTTATATATATAACATACTACTCTATGTGCTCTCATTCTTATTATAATGTAATTTAAGGTTAAAAAAATTAATTTTCTTTCTGTTCAAAACTATTAAAGTATTTAATAATATTGAAAAGAAATCTTGTGATTAGTTGTCAATACAGAAATTTTATGTGTGCATTAATTCTTGAATTTAATGAATTTTAAGCCAAATAAAAGTTAAAAGGTTGTGTAAAATACTGTTAATCTGCCCCCTCAAACATGACGGAAAATCAAAAAAATATTCAGAGCAGGGCGAGATTTTTCAGAAATTTTTCACAAAATTTGTGGGTCATTTTTGCGATCTTTGATGAATTTTGCAGGGTTTTTTTTTTCCACAATATTTGATGAAATTTGGTGTTTTCCGCAATGTTTGATGAAATTTGTGGTTTTTTTAGCAATATTTGACAAAATTTGCAATTTTTTTTTTACAAAAATAACTTTTTTTCCACAATCTTTCGACAAAATTATCGTTTTTCCGGGGCATTTCTTTTGTGATTCTTTGATGAAATGGGCGGTTCTTTAATGTATGGGAAATAATAGGTTGGGATTCTTTATTGTATGCAAGTAATGTTTCTGTATTCACATTTCTCCAGCAGATTTTTTAAACAATTTTTTTTTAGATTTTTTAACAGAATTTGTCTTTTTTGCAATCTTTTGATGAAATTCACATTTTTTCCTCAATCTTTTGACAAAATTCATGTTTTTCTGCAATTGTTTGACTTAATTTGCATTTTTACTGCGATCATTTGATGACATTTATATTTTTTATTGCAATCGTTTGACGAAATTTGTGTTTCTTTTTACGAACCTTTGACTATGTTTCTTTTGTAAATCTGACATACTCGCATTTTTATCCTGCAATCTTTTGACAAAATATGCGTTTTTTGTTGATCCTTCAAGAAATTTATGATTTTTTCACTATCTTTTGCCATAATTTGCGATTTTTTAGAGCTTTTTTTTAATGTAATTCGTGTTTTTCAGTCACCCTTTGATATCATTTTTTTTAGATCTGACGTAATTCGTATTCTTCCTGCATTCTTTTGATGACATGTTCGTTTTTTGGGAATCATTTGATAAAATTCATGAATTTTCATGATCATTTGAAGAAATTTGCATTTTTTCACAATTCTTTGATGAAATTTGCATTTTTTCAATTATCATTTGGTAACATTTCCTTTTTTCTTCACGGTTCTTTTACATATTTTCTGTTTTTTAGTGATCTTTTGATGTAATTTACATTTTTTCAGTGATCTTTAAGGAAGGGGTGCTTTCTCGGGATTTTTTGAAAATTTAAATTTTTTTATGAAGTTAGGAGAGGACATTTGATTAGGAAGGGCAAATTAACAGTATTTTATGGTAATGTTTTTGGTTTGGATAGTCAAGCAAAATAAAAAAAATGCCTTGAAATGAGAAGCTGTGCAGGTACTTACTAACTTAATTATTGATAAAACAAAATATATCAAATATGAATTCAGTAATATTAACAAAAATTACAAATTAAAATATATATAGAATTAATATAAAATTAAAAAAGTCAAATTTTGACTTTATATCTGACTTGAATGTTCCATTGTTTACATCTGTGAATTATGTGTGGATTTTAGATTTGCAGATTTTTGAGTTGCAGATTTGAGGGACTCTACTATATATAAATAATAAAACTTTTTGCAATAATTAATCATATATCACATAAAAAATCAACAATAATGCATTCAAAATCATTTATATATATATATATATATAAAATATCAGAGAAAGGAAAAGGTATGAAAAATGTTACTGAATATTTTGTGGTCAATAAATTAAATCCTTATATATTCAAAAAATTAAAACTAAAATGACTAGCCAATTTGCTCCCATCATCACTATATTATTTTATAACTAGTATAAATATCTGCCCAAAGAAGATAGGTAAAAATTTAAGTTTTCACTTAAAATTTTTTATTAAAATATTCTTGTCATTCGTGTATTATAGTCTTGTCATTCGTAGTCGTGTATTATCAAGAATAAGAAAAATTAACCTGAAGTTCAGGCCTTGATTAAGCACAGGCTCTAAAGTTTGAATACAAAATTTTGTAATCTGACATAAATAAGATGACAAAACAAAGGAGAAATTACAGACCTATCTTAATTAGTAAAGGAAACAGATGTAGATTGAATACAATATCAGTATTAACAGTTTTTACTGACTTGAACTTTAAGGAAAATAAAAATATATATAGTATTTATCGATTAGTATTATTATTATGTAGTATTATTTAGTTTATATAGTATTTATCAAAAATAAAATAAAAATCTGGTAACTTTTTCTTCACACCAACACAATTTTCACCAAGCGTAATAATTGGCTTAAAATGAAATGAAATAGTTGAAGAAAGAAAAAAAAATTACATTATTGGTATGAAAGCGAGCATTTAAAAAATATAAAATTTAAAAATTAGACTTTCGATAACTTTTTTATTAAATCAGTAAAATATATATTTGAAATAAATATTATACAATAAATAATAAATTAAAATTCAGTTTAAACTGCATGGAATGAAATTGCAATAGTCTTTTAGCAATGTAGTAAACATTTCATTTTGTGAAAAAAAGGCATTGATGTTTTTTTAATTAAACTTTTTTACGTTTCCAAAATCCTATTATTTATATAACTTTTTTTATATGTATTGTTGTATATATGATTATTTATATTATCTATATTTTGTTAATAAATTTATTAAATCATCTTGCCAAACATGAAACAATCACAATACCCACATTAAAACATTTATCACTAAAATTTTTGGTGCAGGATTTGGGTTTATTTCATAGGGTAACCGAGATAAGTAATTATATAATTATCAAGTAAAGCTGCTATTTGGTACTATGCAATGAAAAATCAGAAAAATTTGCATGACTTTGACCAAATCATTTATTTATTATTATTATTTTTCTATGAAATTCAAGCTTAACTTCATTTGCATGTCTCAGAATTTACATGTGTATTTTCCTATTCATATTCATCATATAAAAAATATTTTAAGGTGCAATATATTATTGATAAATATATTTCCTGAAATTGTTGTCACATTTGCTACAACTCTGCATATAAACATTTGTACCCAGGATTTGAGGTTCTAATCGCAGTATTGACATAATCCAGAAATTTATTCATTTCGTTGCATTCACTCTAAAATATTTAGTTTTATCAGAAAAACTTGTTTCTTCTTTACTATGATGTCATTTTTGCTCATTGAAATGTTTCACCACCCTTTGAGATTAGTGTCTCAAATACATATCAGTGGAAAAAAAGTGCATGTTTTTTTTTTTTTTTTTTTTTTTTTTTTTTTTTGGGGGGGGGGGGGTTTAACATAACACCATCTTCTGTTTACATGAAATCAAATTTATATATTTTCAGTTGTAATTAGATAATGGTGTCAGTAAAGATATAGTGGTTCCTATATTTTCTCTTTTTTTTTGTATAATGCTAATATAATTTTTTGTATAATCCAAATGCCATCATAGTAAAAAAATTTCATTAAAACTTTTTAAATTAAAATATAAAAACATGAATAATTTAAAAATAGCTGTTAAAGGTACATCTACAAATAAACTGCTTTCATTTGAAAAAAGTAATTATAGTTGATTCTGTAGTAAGCTCGGGCCAGATAATAATAAAAAAAATTGCCTAAATTTTAAAATTAAATTAAGCTTAACCTAGCTCCATCTTATTGCCAACTTGTAAGATGAATAGGTTTGCACCAAATTGTTATGTTGCATTTTATTGTATTTAGATGATAGAAATGGAATGTAAGAAATTATTTTCATGGAAAGAGAAAAATAATTTCCAGTTCACATACTCTTAAAATAAAATCTGATGTGAACTTACTCTAAAAAAGTCAGCATCTTTACACTTTTTAAAAAAATACTCTATATCCCTAGTTGGGAAGAAGGTTTGGTATTTTTTGTATGAATATTTTAAACATATCTGTATACATTCAACATTTATATGTTTATAGCTATATAAGCTATACATACATGTGTAAAAAAAATTAAATGAAAACTGCTTTTAATAAAGCTGAAAAGGATATGTCAATTTGTTATATGTGAACTTCGTTAAATATATTATCATTTGCAGGGAATTTTTTTAAGTTTGATTTATCGGATATTTTGATTTAACCATACCTGTATTATCTATGTTCTACTGTATTTGTATAGACCCATAAAAGCAATTAAAAAATTAAAATGTGCTTGTGATAGCAAAAAGGAGCTTGTGATATTTGCATGGGGAAAGGTGCTTGTATTTTTTTCTTTTTTGCATTTTTTCATCATTTAGTTTGAACCAAAAATGTTAAATTTATCTTATGCAATATTCGAAATTTTCTTTTCTTACAAATTTTATAACAGAAAGTCTAAGACATTTGATCTTTTCCCAGATATTTTTTCCTTTTTTTCACCAGCATCAATAAAACTTTGTAGATTGTATCAAAAATTCAATAGATTTTCATTGTTATTCTTCATTTGAATTTCTTTCGATGTATGTATTGCATGTTATGTATGATTTTTCCCCTTTTTTTCAGATTAGAGCTGATGATACTAATATGGCAATTAATTTACTTGCTCGTGTTTCTGGCATTGGGTAAATTTTGCTTATGAATTTTGTAACATACCTTTTGTGGTACGTCACTAAATTCTTTCTAATGTTATGCTATTTACTTTCAACAGTCCAGTAGCAGCTCAAAAGCTAGTTAAAGAAGGAATAACTACTATTGAAGGTACTTTATATATATTATATGTTAATTTGTTACATTAACTATATGGTGTTAAATATAATTTATTGCCATATTTCCAGTATATTGTTTAAGAGCGGGGGGAGGGGGGGAATCTAGTTTGAAAAAGTGTATCAAAACAAAATAAAAAACACATTATATATATATATTACTAGAAAGCACAAATCTCTTTAAATTTCATAGACATTATTAGAAATTGTATCTTACAAAATTTGATATATATGTAAATCAGTCATTTATTTTGCATAAATTACAAATCAGACTTTCAATGTTTTGAACTGATATTTTAGTATTTTCAGTTCAATAAAAAATGTTTCTGTCAGTTTCACAATGCTTCACTTAAATTCATTGGAATTATAGGCAATTTTAATTATTATTATTATTATGATAACAATAATAGATAAAAATCAATGCTTTGATGGCTTAATAAATTGAATTCTTCAAAATAATTTAAATCTTGAATTGATCTATTACTTTAATTTTTATAAAACAGATTTTTTTATTACTTATTTATCTTTTTTCTAAATTTCAAAACTTAATATCTTGTGTAGAGATATAATTTTATAGACATAGCTTTAGAAACTTTATAGATGCAGCTTATGATATTTTTAAATTTTATTATTTTTGTTATTTGCATGAGAAGAGTGTTTGTGAATTGTATTTAAAATGTATTATAGTATTTAAAATGAATAATTTGTAGCTGTTCCCTTGCTGTGCTTGCTCCTCGTTATATTTAAAGGGGTTCACAATCATAATATAAAAAACAAGAAAATGTAATTTGTAGGAAGGACATAATATAAAGGTTAAAATACATTTGTGCAGTATTGAATTCAAAGTAATTTTTCTCTGGATGAAATTTTGCTGTTCCAAGAAAGAAATATAAATTTTGGGGAAAGAAAGGCTTTGAAGAAGGAATTCCATTTTCCCAGCTTTTTTCTTCCTTGAATTCATCACTAAATTTTTGTTTTCCCAAGTTAAAAAATTTGCAACTAAACGAAAAAAGCATCCATAGATGGAAAATTGGTGTCATTTTATTTACTACAAATGAATGTAGAATCACAATATTACTTACAATTTACTTTTGAATGTTATTCAAGTACAATTTTTGTAAATTAAATGTAAGCAGTATCTTTAATTTCAAAATATATTATTTTTTCTAACTTACTATTTGTAACTTCTTCTTACGCATAATAATAAAACTAAGAACAATAGAAACAGATAGATTATCAAACTAAAAATTATTAGGATAAATATCTTACTTAATATTAAAATCGCAAAAGTAATCAAAACGTACAAGAAAATTATCACTAAAATTGCAATGCTACTGCATGTTATTGAATGTGTGAATGGAAAGCTCTCAACAGGGGATTATCCTGGCCTTCCTCTTTACTATTCCCATCTGCATAAGCTTAAACTGAAGAGCATTTCTCCATTCGCATGTGCTTCCAAGAAAAGACTGGACATGCTCAATGTTGAAAACTTTCGAATTTTCTTCAGTAAGGGCTTATTATGGATGTATCTTAAGAAAGGGAGAGAGGGGGGAAAGCATAAGTGAATGATCTTTGTATCGGAGATTTACAAAAAAATTATAATTGTTTTATTTAATTTGTTAAATTATTTCTCCAATTTCTTTTGGGGGTTTCTATGCTCATGTGCATCAATGGACAAACTGCCACTGGTCTGACCTGATCCAATCCAAATGTTTAATCTAGAATGAGAAGTGGTCATCAGTTATCCTGCTCTATTATTTGTAAACAAGGTAAAACAGATCTGAAAGTAGCTATAAATGATTCCTCCCTTCCATATCGTATGCATCTTTAGATTTGTCATTTTAAGATGCCTCCAAAATCTTTAATTTTACAGAAGATTTTTGTTTTTTATTATTTGAAATGACATGGTAGGCCACTTGTAGTCATGGGCCTTAGGTTGAAGACCTCTGTTATGAAGTATTTTAGCATTTCATTTTTTCTCTTTCCTTTTTAGATCTGCGCAAGAATGTTGACAAATTAAACCACCACCAGAAGTTGGGTCTGAAGTTAGTATAATTATATATTGCCTTATTTCTTTATTGAAAAAACATTAAATCATAATTTAAAGTGCCACAATTAAACAGAATATAGATATAATTTGAACTATTCTGAATTCAAAACAAAATTTTAAATTTTAGCCAATATTTTAAAATTTCTATTTATGTAGAGCTGTATATGTTTCCTGTATTTTTGACATTGAGTAACATAATATTGTCAAACAATTTTTAAAAATAGTTTTTGATTTTTGCTGAAGAATAATTTAATAAATCTCACAGTGTCACTTTGTGCAGTTTATTTTTTAATGGATAGATTACATTAAAATTTAATAGCCTTTTTCTTTTTGCTAGTGTTTCTATGCTTTCTGAAAAGTATCTAATGATTTATTGTAGGTATTTTGAAGACTTTGAAAAGAAAATTCCTCGGGAAGAAATGCAAGTGTTAGAGGTATGGGTATTTTTTTTTTAACACTCTAAGTGTTTGGCACGTAATATTCTGTTTACTAAGCTCTGGGTTTCACTGCAATATAAGCAATGTTTAAGATAACATAATTCTATTGATTTAATTAAACATTTTGATTCACACAAAAATGTAATTATTCTAAACTTTTATATTTCTTTTTCAATTGTCACTCGTCATCTAAATCAATACAAGTAGATAAAAATGGTTATTTGAAAATATAAATTAAATATTAACTAACTTATGATTTGACTGGCTAAACCATTAAACATTTTTACTTGAACATTATCAGGAATGGCTGAAAATTAGTGAGGCCATAAATTTGTAACTTATAATTTGACTGACAAAACCACTAAACATTTTTGTTCTAGCATTATCAGTGTTTCGAGTACTTACTATAAAGATTGTAAATATTTTGCAGTATTCCAAAGAAAGTCTTTGCATATGAACATATCTTGGCCCTGTCTCTCTAAACTAAGTTTTTGTTCTGACATACATATGCAATTTAAATGAGGTTTTCACACTGCTTTGTAGAAATTGTTACACTCCTGAGGTGCATATTGCCACCATTATTCTGTCCTTGTCTATGGATAGTTTAAATATCTAGTTCTAATGCATCAATGTAGAATATGATCATGGTGATGGCCACAGAGTGGTCGAAACTTGTCAGTTTGTAGACTAAATTTTATTTTTAATGTTTTGAAAATTTTTAACTCTTGTATATAATATCTTTAAGTAAATATTTTAATTACATATATAATGTTATATTTCAAGACATAAAAGTCCATTAATTTATTTATCTAATTTGTCAAGTTCATGTTGTATGAATTTTCACCTGTACTACTTTCTGTCTCAAAAACCTTTATGAAATGTTCATGTATATTTGATGAGACATTTGATTTTACATCATTAGCTGAATACCATCGACATCTGGTCATTGTAACTGATGTTGCTAATGTATGAGAGTTTGTACAAAATACTTAGCATCATTGATTTGTATAGTCATTCATTGTAAAACAGTTTGATTCATTATATTAATAATAATTATAATGATTGTGTATTTTATTATTTTGGATTTTGTTTGTTGTTGAATTTGCTTTAATGAATTAAACTTTTCTTGCATGTCAATAAATCAAGGAAATTTCCATTATATAGTGTTTCTAATAATTCTTATTAGCTTAAAAAAATATATATTTTTTGGAAAATAACATAAAACTAGTTGCCTTAAAATTGCAAAATCTTGCATAGTGCAATTTTGTTACACAAACTGTTGCTATTCTCTCTGAAAACATGCAATGTGATGTTATAGATGTATGATTTATTGCAATGCACTGCTGTTGATGTGTGCTTAAACAGCATGTACTTAAATAGTCTAGCATGGAATCCAATTAGAAGCAATCTATACAGCTAGTCCAAGTTTTATTCTTGCATGTATTTCAAAAAGAAGCCATAGTATTTATTAATGATAAATGAGTCCAATTTTTAAAATGTTGCAATACCAAGACTTCAGCAAATATTATTGATACTGTCAAGAATCAGTAATCCGTGCACCTCATTATCTGCAATTTTCTATAATCCGCATTGCACAGTAAAGGTAAGTATCATGAATTTTACCAATTTGTTGCTGAAAAAAATTATAAACTTCAACAAATATTCGCTGTAAAAAAACGCAAACTTTGTCAATTTATCATTATAATAAATGAGAATTTTGACAAATTATATCGAAAAGAATCACTAACTTTGATAAATGATTGTGGAAAAAAATCGCTAATTTTATCAAATAATCTGTGGGAAAAAAATCTCAAATGCTGTCAGAAGATTGCGAAATCACATAGAGAATTTTGTCAGAAAAATATCACAAATTTTGCTAATCTGTTGTTGAAAAATATCACAAAATTTGAGAAATGATGCAGAAAAAGCACAAATTTTGATAAGCAATCGAGGGAAAATGTGGGAATTTTTTTTAATGATTATGGAAGCACATGATGAATTTTGCCTATTTGTCACTGAGAAGCGTCTTGAACTTTGACGAATGATAGCAGAAATAAAGCACAAATTTTGCTAACCAATTGCAGGAAAAAAAAATGTGAATTTCAGCAATTGATTACTAGAAAAACGTGAATTTCATCAATCGATCTTGGAAATAAATAGTGAATTTGTTGAAACACTCGCTGAAAAAAAAAGCCAATTAAAGTAAACAATCAAGAAAAAATATTGCGAATTTTAGAAAAAGATCATAAAGCAAATTCTGTCCATCTGTTGCTGAAAAAAATTGCATTGATATCGGAATGGTCACAGGGAAAAAAAACGGAGAATTTTGTCAATTAATTATAGGAAAAGACAATAATTTCAGCAATTGATCACAAAAAATAAAATAAAAAATCCATATTAAATTATAAATGTTAATGTATTTATTACTTTTTAAGTATATAATTTCTTTAATAAAAGAACTTGAAAATTTGCATTTTATGTGATCGCATATTAAATTAACTTGTTCTTCAGGAAAAAAAAAAAAAAAAAAAATCATAATTTACAAAATAATCTTTAATCCACAGTATTGTATAATCTGTACAATTTTTGGCCCCAACTTGTGCAGATTTAAGAACTTTGACTGTAATTTTAATTTGTCTTTAAAGTGTTTATTTAATGATAAGGTTTCTGTTTTAGTCAAATTTAGGAAGTTATTTTAGCTTTTGTGCTTTTTCTATTTTTTTTCTGCCCGCTGATGATTGATATATTTTATATAATCACATTCTTGAGAAGAGGGGCAACTAGCTCTATAGTTTCCTCCAAATAATGCTTCTGTCAAGTAATAATTTTTCTAACAAAGTGAAAATATGTCTAAACCATCTACTCAAACCTAACCTTTGGTTATAATTGTCAATGCTCTTTTAATTAAGCTATCTGGAAAGCATCCCAACCAACACATTTCACTTAGACAATTATTTAGCAATGGTTGGTTTTCAAATTTGGTCTTTTATTTGAGACAGCTTGACAGAAAAAAAAAAAAAAAACACAGATAAAGAAGCTGCAATAAACTGTGAATACATACTAATTATAGTTTTATTTAACACAATCAAATAAATCATATAAGTAGTAATTTTTCTTAGTAAAAATAGGTCTAGGCAAAAACTCAAATAAAGATTCTTTAATTTTAACTGTCAATACTCTTCCAAATAAACTATCTGGATGATATTACATTTGATTAAATATATATATATACAGTTTCTATGATTTATTTACCAGTCATTTTGATTGTTTTAAAATCATAAAAGTATAATTATGTATCCACAGTTCATTGGAATTCCTTTATCTATAGTTTATTTTGTTGAGCTGCCTCAAATAACAACCCAAATGTCATTACTAAATGGTTGTTTGAGTGAATTGTGTTGGCTGGGATGTCACCCAACTAATTCAATTCGAAGAACATTAACATTAAAGTCAAAGGTCTTGGGTTCAATTTCCGACTTCGACACATTTGAACTCAATTGAAAATATCACTGCTATTATAACTTATTTACCAGCTAGTTTGATTATTTTTAAATAATAAAAGTGTAATTATGTATACATGTCCTTTGTTTATAAAATTCTTTTACCTGCTGTTTATTTTGTCGAGCTGTTACAAAAAGCTGATTATATGTCTTTATCATATACTTGTTTGAGTGAGTTGTTGGCTGGGATGATGTCCACATAGCCCAATTGGAATGACATTAGCAATTAATGCTCAAAGTTTTGGATTTGAGTTAGGGGCATAGCTACTGGGGGGGCGTAGGGGGGCGTCTCGCCCCCCTAATGTCGGCAACTTCGATGACAGTCGGCAAATTCTAGGTAGTCAGTATCAATCGATACAACTGTAAAACACCTGTTTTTTTCCCAATTTTACATGTTTTTACTTAAAACATACACTAAAAAACACCAATCCTTAGTATTTTTCTAAAGGATTTCTTCCGAAAATCCGAAGTTTGCCTCACCATTTTTCGACTTCTCGTGACTGCTGAAAATAATTTGAACCAAAAAAAAAAAAAAAAGAAAAGAAAAAAATCGGGAAAGACTAGTTTTTTCTGAGAATTTGCAGTAGATGAGTAGAGTTCTTAGTAGATCAACTAGCATTAAAGATGATGACGACTTCGGTGAAGATATTCATATTTTTTCGTGTGCATGGACTTAACCCAGGAGTGGCAACAATCACACTTCGGCGACTATGTACCGTCCGAAAAAGACTGTTTATTGGACGAAAGGAAAGTTGAGTAAAAATATTCTTCATTCTTATTGGACAGGAAAGCCACTATACAGGCCTCATTGAGTTTGTGTCTAAAATTCTAGGATTGGACAGAACTCGATTATCATATTAAAATGCAACTGATCTGCCATAGCCATAACTTGGCAGAAACAACTGTCAAAAACTCTATTTTAGTGGTCAATTGGAAGGTTTATCACTGTGTTTTCCTGCTCCCAGTCGTCTATGTTTTTCATATCTTAGGGTACAAGATAGGGACTTGCACGGACCCAGGCTTGATCCGAGGCCCGCAGTCGGCCAGTCGAAATAAAGACAATTTTCAAACGGGTCGGGTCGGCAGAATTAAGACATTTTTATCAACGGGCTGATAAACGAAAAATACGGGCCATGCCAGCAAATAAATTAAACGGACCAGCTAGGCCGGTAAAAAAAAAAAATTAGTGGGCCTGCTGGCCCGATCTAAAAGAGTAAGCAAAATCGGTAAAATATTGGCTAGTTTCAATGAATATGATTTTCAGGAGAATAAGGGTAAATGTTTGTCATGAACCGATGCTAGTTTGATAAATCAATACAGAAATGTTGCATGTCCACCATAGAAGTCGGCATCAGGCATGGTGTCTGAGCTGAGTTTCTTTTTTCTTTAGCAGACTCGTGCAGTGCTGAAATCAAGCAGTCGAGACGGGCTGGAACTGTACTTAATTGTTCTCAGGATGTATAGCGCAGACAACATGTTTTGTAAAAATATTAAAAACGATAATGTTCTGTTAAAGTAATCTTTGGAAATATATCGTAAGGTGGTCAAATGTATTGCTAAACAGCACATTTTTAAACTACTTTTAACTGTAAAGGCTTAAAACTGACAAGCCTGACTATTGAAGCGATTTTGAATCCAATAGTAATTTATATATATATATATATATATATATATATATATATATATATATATATATATATAAGGTTGACAATAAAAGTTTCTTGTTACGGCTTCAGGTTTTCCCCCTTTTTCGTGATGTCGGAACTGGAAATTTGTTTCAAAACGCTTTCTTTAACACTATTTTATCTAAGATGCATTGCCTTTACCAAAAAATAAATAACGTCATTCGATTGAATAGTTTCTAATGAGAACACCTGCCAATCTTATGCATTTCCGAAAATAAATGAATTCAGAAGTGTGTCCAAAAATAGCCCTTTTGTTTTGGGAAAACTTTAATAAATGTCGGAGAAATATTTTCACAAATCTACTTTTTATTAGACAGCTTCAAAAGTATTCTAAACTAAATTATTATTATTTTTATTATTTATTTATTATGAATACTTATTTGAATGTTGAAGCGTCTAGGAAAAGTAGTCATTAATGTTGCTTTTATGTACTTTCTGTCGTGCGAACGCATCGTAATATACTGTATATACTGTAAGATATACTGTAAATTTATTATATAAATATGCATGCAATATTGTTAAAGGAATCTTAATTGTAGTTAAGACAAAATTGTGATTTTTTTTCCCTTACAGAAATTAAATTGGGCCAGATCGCGCAGGGCGGAGCTGTGTACTATAAATATAAACGGACCAAACTTAAAATTTTTACATTGGATTCGCCGGTCCAAGATAACTATCATTCGAGTCGGGACTGGGCCTGAAAATTCTGGCTCTAATACAGGAAAATTTGATGATAAACCTATCGATCATTGACGAAAATCAGGTCTGCAGGTGGCACTAAGAATGACTTTGGCAGACCAGTTACATTTTAACATGCGAATATTGAAAATTCAGCCGCCAATTCGATGTGGTGATGATCCGTGCAGCTGATTCTCAGTCTGATGGTGTTTGTTTATCTTCTAGATATCCGCAGCTGATGTGACATAGGTAAAGTTCAATGAAATGGGTTGAATAATTGAATCATTTAGTCGATTATTTACGTCTAAAGCCGATTATTGAAAAATTGACCTGTCTGTTGAATAAAATGTTTTTTTTTTTATCCCTTTTAGAGACTAGAGATATAGAGATCCACACGGGCCATTATTTTCAGGCTCGACCTGTTTGAAAAAAATCTTGGACCGGCCCTAAAAAGAAGTTGGAATTTCACCCGAAACCGGCCCGCAAAATTCCAACTCAGTCCGATTGAATTTCTACTAAATAGTGATTTTTACTTTTATGGAGAAGTTCTGATTAAAAAAAAATACCTTAGAATTTTTCTAACGTTTAATGATCTTCATTTATATAGAAATGATGTAGTTTATGTTTAAAATGAACCGTTGTTTGTTGTATGTAAATGTTTCAGTTATCCTTAATACTATTAATCCGTATTCCATGTATTGGAGATATAAATATCTTAAAAATGGTATACAGTAAAATCTTCTAAAACGGAGTCGCATAGGAAAGAAAAAAATCGTTATAGACATGTTTCCTTCTTAGGAGGTACAAAAATGTATTATATTTTACCCTCACATATTATTGCATTAATTTTGTATGGATGAAATGCAATTTTCAATTTAAAATATTATTCCGCCATAGGCAAATACATTTTTATACATTTTACTACATTTTAATGAGCTTAGAAATCTACGATTCTTTAAAAGAATAAATTTTTATATTTAATTGAAGAATAAAGGTGATTTTAAACTGTACGCTTTTTTTTGCAAAAATTTTTGGCTCAGGCCAAATTTTACTGATCTTTCAACAGACCTGACAACAATCCTAACAACAATCTTTCCTGACAACAATCTTTCAACAACAATCTTTCAACAGACTATGATTTTCATATAGGCTGGCTCAAACCTGGGACAAAATATTTTGGCCCGTGAAGGCTAAGAAGAATGAAATCAGTCCCGGCTCGGTACGGAAAAAATAAATTAGGCCCGGCCTGATCCGATCTTTCAGGAAAAAAGTAAGTCCCTATCCCAGCCCGACCTAGGAAGAGTAATAAAATAAATTTTGATTTAAGTTTACTGTAAATAAATTCCAAGTAACTTCTTACTAAAAATTTCAACTTGTTTAATTAATTTGGATTCGAATTTGCTGCTGTACTATCAGCAATAAAATAAACAAATTTTCATTAATATGAAAATACGCAACTGGAATATTTATAGCAATATAACGTAAGGGGTAGTATAGAATGTCCATCTTTAAATCTATCTTATAGTCTCCTCAATAAGTGTAAAATATTCGATGTTTTAAAGTGAAAAATTTAACCCATTAATGCCCAAATTATTTTCTTCAATAAAAATGAAATTTTGGGGTTTCCCACCACTTTTAAAAGAAGAATAACTTTGATCTTAATTTATTGAGGTCTCTTAAAAAATAGTACTTATTTATCTTTCTATTTACTGGTGTGAAAAGTGCTTTTTTGTCTTTTTTGTAATTGTCCCTAAAAAGGGACGCTAGGCACTAATGAGTTAATCTCGGTGGGTTAATAATGTTGAATTTTATATAGAACATACAGGGTGTCTTAAAATAAATTAACTGATTTAAAAATTCAATAACTTACAAATGGTCGCAGCTATTTAAAAAATATTTGCAGAAGGGTTAGGTAAGATGTGAGAAGTGTTTTTTACAGCATTTCTCGACAAGAAATACATGAAATTGTTAGCAATGGTTGTTAAATTGGGGGCCGATATTTTGTTTCTCTTCACTCTCAGTCTTGTTGCGACAAAATGAGATTAAATATATGAAATGACTCTCAGTTACCAATGTAATTTTGTTATTAGGTGTCCACTGCATATATTTAATCTTTTTCTTTCACACCAGAATTGAGAAAAGAGGCCAAAAAGGCTCAGATTTAGCGCCTGTTGCTAACAGTACCATCTATCCCTGCTATTTTAAATTAAAATCGAGAATCGCGGTAAAAAACTCCTGCTATATTACATTCTTCCATAATACTCTTGTAGGAATTTAATTTTATAGCTACCACAATTTGCAAGTTACTGAGTTTTAAAATCAGTCAGTCAATTTTAGGACATCCGGTAGATGCATATATACAAATACTTTTAAAGATATAAACATATATATTTTAAGTTAGTCGGCAAAATCGTCATTTACGCCCCCCTAATGAATTCTACTTAAATACGCCCCTGATTTGAGTCCCTATCTAGACACCTTTTCCAGATCAAAAAATTACTGTTTGCATAATATTTTTACCAATCGATTTATGTTAAATCAATAAAGGTTTATTCATTGCCATTACATTTGTTAATCAGATACTTAAAATAAGTTTGCTTCTGAAAAGTGATTTTTCCTTCTGGGCAATTCCACTGTTACGTGTGTGACATTTAAAAAGTGTTTTTTGTAAAATAAAGCAAATTTGGAGGTGATGTAATTTAAATAGTGTTTTACTTTTTTTTATTACAGGACACACAGAAAACCATTTTTGCAGTGGCATCTTTAGTCTAGAGTAATAACAATAAAAAAAGAATAGCGAAGTTTCATTACATGTGTAACGTTTCATTTTTCAAAAAATAAATAAAATAAAATAAAATAAAATCTTTAAATGTTACACATAAAAGTGGAATCACCCTTCTGTAAGTTTCTTGTCAACTACAACAATATGGAAAGTAATTTTTTTTTATGTTTTATTTATTGTAATTAGATTATTAGTTCAGAAGCACATGTTTATGAGTGAAGGGGCCACTGGAATAAAAATAATTGTTTGTTCAGAAAAATGCACATTTATGAATAGACAAAATGTATTTTTTTAGAACATTCTAAATGATAAACAGATAAAAATTATATTTAGAACACTCTAAAAAATGAGAATAGGTAATAATGCATAGTTACCTTTAGATACATTTGTATATTTATGTTTTTATCTGCTTCAAATATTTTTTTATTGCTGATGATATAAAATTATTCATTATCATTTTCAGAAAAAAATTGTTGATGTCTGCTACCAAATTGATAAAAAGTACATTGTCACAATTTGTGGGAGTTATAGACGTGGTAACTAGCTTTAAGTTATTATTGCAAACATTGAACTTATATGTGTTTTTTATATGTTGTAGCCAGGATTCTTGCTGGCTTTTGATCAACATTAGCAATTTGGTGAATAAGAAAAAAAAAAAAAACAACAGCAGCCAAATGAAAATAAATGTTATTAAAATAGATTTGACTCATATATTCTGAAATAATGTAATTTTTTGTCATTGTTTAGAAAATGAAATTCTACTATACGCCACAGAAACTATTAAAAATAAGTATATTCTAACTGTTTCCGAAATGTGTAAATGTTTCAAACATTCATTTAACGGTAAATTGTAATAAAATTTTGACTATAACCAATAGAACAAAACTGATGATTGATCAATGGTACTTTGCTAATAAACAGTATAGTAAATGACAAATTCAATGCCGCATTTCAGTAAAACTTTTCTTGATTTGATGATTGATGCAAGTAATTTTGTTTGTGATTTGAGATAGATAGTGATAAACTGACAACAGAAATTTTTATCAAAAAGAGAAATTTTTATCGAAAATCCTTTCTGTGACTTTGGCTGTTGCTAAACTGAATTGGTGTTGAATCAATATCTTTATAAATAATAAAGTAAATAGCACGGTGTGATTGAAAAGTGACACCTGTCATACCATAGCATGGATAAGAATTTCAATTCTAACCACACACACACAAAAAGAGCAGAAATTGGTCATTCGCAATTTGGCGAGTCTTATTATTCATTTACTTACCAAATGAAACATTTGTTATGATTTGGCGAGAGCGAGAACCCTGGTTGTAGCACTTGATTTGAACATTAGTTTTTTTTTAACCTTCTCCAGGCAAACCCATTTTAATATGTTCACTAAGATCCAGGTCTCAATGCAAAGATTATTTAAAATAATACAATTCTATTGATTTAATATATTCTTGATACATTGAACAGTTATTAATATCCCCAAGAATTATATTCATGTTTGTAATTAAGTTTTTTATATGTAATGTTGGAAAAAATCATCCTTTTTTAGCATTTGGACAAAATAAAATATGTTGGAGGAAGCAACGTTACAATTTAATCGTTTTGCTAGACTGGAAGAGGGTTAAAAACTTGTACACATAACGAATGTAGCAGGACAGACTGTCACAATTTTTGTACCACCTATTCTTTGAAGAGTCCTATGCATTCTGGGCATCTCACTCCAAGCTGATCCTAGATTTTTGTTAATAAATTTAAAACTAATGAAGATGCTTTAAAAAAATTTCATTTAACTTTGCTCTGTGTGAAATATAATATACAGTATGAAACCATTTATCCGGAAACCAGTTAACCGGAAAACCAGTTATCCGGAATGATATTTCTAATAGACTGATGTTAGAATCTTTTTAGAAAAAAGTGTCATACACAATCAGTTTGACATATACATTGCTTGAAACAGTTGTATAGTTTGATAACAGCATCTAGTATTTGAAATAGAAGCATACAATCATATTATAGATTAATAAATAATATTATAATATTATAGATGTTTTCATTTTTATGCCGAGAAAACAGAAGAATTTTTTTCAAGGAGTCCCCATAAATGATCTTCTTTCAAACTCTAACAATTGATCTTACTTGCATCAGATTCTTGGTTCAAGTAATCTAATAATCAATTTAAAATTAGAAGTAATACCACAACTACATGTGTTTCACAAAACTTATCAAATGGATGCTGCTTTAATGCCCAACCAGTTAACTGGAAAAAACAGTTATCCGTAATACATCTAACCCCAACCATTGCGGATAAATGGTTCTGTACTGTAATAGCATTACAAGACTTTTTTGAATGTGCAAAGTAATTCATAGAGTGACACTGTGCATATTATTTGATACATTCCTGTCCATACAGTCAATATCTTTGTGTGCAGAAATAAATGTCAGTGAATAATATGTCACGGTGGCACAATTCTCTTTAATTTGATCTATGCAGTGTTGCATTTCCGTGTAAAATTAAATATACATATAATATTTTTTACTTCAAGTATGGAAAATCTAGATTGTCATTGATTTTCCTTTGACTGGGAAACTTTTTAGTCCCCAAGACTGCATGCTACTGTTGCAACAGTTGATGCCTTATTCTGTGATTAATCAGTTAAGATCTTTCACAAATAATTGATGCTCATCAATTATGTGTGAAAGATCTTCAGTATCATGTAAAATGGTTAAGTAAACAATCTTGCTGTCTCAAATTTTATAATAATGTCTAAAAGAAAAACTAGTCGTTGGGGGCCACCGTAATACTTACCCATCATGGATATGTATATGAAAATAAAACGTGTGAAACTATTTATACAATGCATTGCAATTCATAAACAAAATTTAAATATTGTTAATATACATAGTAATGCTGTATTAAAGAACTGCTGATGTACCAATTTCGACAAATTATATAAAACGCCAAACTACTCAAGTAGTACCGAACTGCATAAAAGAAACATCCTTATAACTCCAAAAGTAATAATTCTATTAACTAACAATTAACTGCGTCAGATTAAGCATCTTATTTCCAATTAAAATATACTTCTGAATTGAAATTTGAATGAAATACAGGGTCATGAAAAATCGAAGAATGTGGAAAACAAGATTACAAATATCTCAGCAACTAATAATCCGATCGACTTCGTTCTATATGCAAAATGTGTGTTATTTTATTGCCTTTTACATCCATTCCTTAGAACAAAAAAATTCGAAAATTTTTATATACCTTTCATCAGAACGAATTTTTCGAGAGTCCGAAAGAAATAGTTCCGGATAATCGAGGTTGCTGATATTAAATAGGGTTCGTCCCATTCTTACATACTAACTACATACAAAATTTCAAGTCTCTATCTCTTTTTTCGGGAGATAGAGCGTTTACAGACAGACAGACAGACGGACAGCAAATTTTTTTTTTCTAAAAATGTGTTTTTCGGAATCTCCACTATCTAAAACGTGTAAATCCGTCAAACATTTTTTTTCGATTTTCAAAACGATTGCAAGACTTACCCTATACTACGTATGATGGGTAAGTAAAAAATGATCATGCTATGAGAAAATCATTTTAAATATGACTTTTTATATCATTTGAAATTCATGTAATTTCTTCTCTATTTAATGTTTTTTTAAATGTAATAGTTTAGTCATTTTAAATTTTTCTTTTAATATTCACATGTAAATATATATATTTAAAAGTGTTTGATATTATTATTATTATTTGAACTTCTTAAATATGATGTAATTTTTGCCATTGAATGGTTTTGTATGTAATAATTTAATTATTTTTTAGTTTTCTTTGTTATTCAATGTCTATGTGTAACCATATTTTTCAATTGAAAAATGTTTAAAAACTTCATTATTTGTGTTTTTTTTTTTTTTTTTTTTTTTTTTTTTTTTTTTTAATTGGTCACTTTTGGTAAAAAAAAATAAATAAATAAATAAAAAATAAAATAAATAAAATAAAAATAAAAATAAATAAATAAAAATATAAAAATAAATAATAATAATAATAATAATTTTCTCTATATATATGAAATAAATCTCTATTCACATAAGGATATTTTGTATAAAAAAAAATTGGAAAAAGGCCCTAAGAAAACACAAATTTAAAAAATGATTTGGATACTACTACTCCCAATCTCACCAAATAGCTTCAAAATATAGTTAAGTTGCTTTGCATTCTTTTGATCTAATGAATTATCCTGGTCATTTTAAACAGTAAATTTCTCTTAAAATTATTCTCAAATTTAAAACTGTTTGCTCAGTGAGCTTATTATGTGTTTTTTTCCCCTATAAAACTATCAGCTTTCATGTTTTTATATTCAATAATTATGAATTGAGAAAGATCCCTGTTCACAATAAATTCAGTTATGTCAGCAACATCAACGTTAGTTTTTTTAGAACAGAGAGAGAACTTATTAAATTATATTTTAATTTTTTCCAAACATTCATATATTAAACACTGTTTTCCAATTCTTAATTCAGATTTTTTTTAATAACACTACTTAGAGGTAAATCAATGCAAAAAAAAATTTCCCTTGTCTTTACAAAGTATCTAGAATACACTTTTAACTGATAGTTGAATTTTGATTAGTAACAGATCTGAAAACAATTACATTATTTAAGAAGAAAAAGGGGTGCGTTAGAGTTAAAAGAATGATTTTAACAACAGTGTTGCACAACAAATCTATGGCTACTATTATTTTCATTTGATTTCAATTTCACTTTGTTGAATTATCAAATTGCTAAGCTTTATCAAAAGCCAGTGAGAACCCTGATTGCTACCTCTTAATGTTATGTCTGTCTTTCCAATTACATCACATAGTGGAATAGAGCAGAATAATTCATTTTCAGTTATACATTTTTGCCTTAAAAACTTTTGCTTTTATGTGTTTATTTTTAAAACTTGTTGTGTAAACTTTAAAAATGCTTTTAAATGTTTTTAAAATGCTAAAACCATTTTGTAATTTAGGCTGGCCTGATGCATGCCTTTTCTTGTTATGACTTTCTCATTGTTGCTTATTGTCATCAGATTGCCTATCATTGCCAATGTTTTTTTCTTTATTTGTGGCCACCCTGTATTTTATTGATATATCTAAACATGTGAAACTATGCCATTTCATAATTTTAAAATTATTTGTCTTTATTGTAATAATTTTCATTTATTTATACTGTTTTTATGAAGTTATATATTTATTTTATTTATTTAAATAGGGGCTGCTGAAAGTGGTGACATTGATATTTTAATTACTCATCCTGATTTTTTGTCAAATGAGGGCAAAAAAGTGAGTTAGAATAATATTGTGATTAATTCAATAATCCCTTTTTAAAAACTATTTTTATTCGTTCATGATGTATGTATGCATATCTTTTCTTTCTTTTTTTTTCTTAGCCAGAGTTATTAAATGAAGTTGTCCATAAGTTGGAAAAATGTGGTTTGATTACAGATCATTTGTCATTTGGAAGTACAAAATTTATGGTAACTTTTCAAAATATTTAATTAAGCTTTCTCTTTTTTAGCTAAGATTTGGCTATTTACTCTCATTATTTAGTCTCAACTTTAAATAATTCTTTGTTTATTTCTTAAATAGAAATTTTAAAATCTTTTATTTATTTTTGATTATTTTTTTATTTATTGTCTCATATGTATTCAGTTATTAATTAGCATTACCTTGGGTAAGATGTAAACAAACAAACAACAAAATTGCTTTATAAAAGGTGTGGGGGCACAAACAAAGTATTAAGTGAATCAATATATTTGGTTATAATTTTATTAATTATACTTCTGTAGTTATTGCATAATTATAAAAATGCAATTATTTTCCAAAAAAAGACAGTGCTGTAATTTTAACGTAGGCTATGTATATTCCATATTAATATGCTTAGGGTTTACTGTAGCATCTGCCAGTATAATTTTTTTATATAATACAGTTTTAATTTTAAATACATTTCATTAAAATAGATGTTATTCCTGCTAAGTATTTTCTTCCAATTAATTTTATTCTCACATTGTAGATCATTCCACATATAGTCTTATATTATTTATCAATTTTAAAAATTGCTTTTAAATTTAAAATTTTCTTTATCTGTTATATTTTAGATGGTAGTATTTCTGCAGTCTTAATCCATGAGCCGCCACTGATCCTAATATATCCATATTCTTTTGAGTATTCTTGTAGATGAATTATAAATGCTATATATTTTATTTTTAGTAAAGAACATGCAGCTATAAACTTTTAGGTGCAGAAAATCTACTTACCACTGGCAAGTAGATTTTCTGACAGCACAAGTGAATTTTTTTCTGATTGGTGAGCAGTTTTCATTAGATTTTTTTTTTTTGTCTTTATTTTTGTTTAGATTATATATAGAATAATACCCCCCCCCCCCTTGCTCCCTTTGTTGTGGGCAAAGTTGATCATTGACTGAGTGCTATATATTTTTATGAGTTCCATTTATTGTCAAAGATGGATATCTTTTTTCCTCTTTTGAGCAGAAATTTTATCTGGTGTCACACATACCAAATTGTAAAAAGAAGCACAATTTTTTTTTCTGTTTTAAACTACAGATTGTTTTATGTTTTTAAAGAATCCGGTCATTTTTTTAAAACTGTTAGTAAAATATGATTAAAAAGAATATAATTCAATCTTGGCTATTTTATTAAAAAAAAAAAAAAAAAAAAAAAAAAAAAAAACCTCTAAAATTTGAAAATTTTACCAACTACATTGATTTTATTTACTTGCCACATATAAAATGTATCCTCTTTTCAACTAGAATAGTAAAATAAGTATCATACTTTAAAAAAAAAATCTTTGATTTCCTGCACATGCTGATCTAGTCAAATCTTAAATTTGGTTATAACGAAATTATTAAACTTTTCTTTGGGGCCCGCCTATCTTTTTTTAATTTTGTGCTAAATTTTGTTTTAAAAAGTTACAGTTTTATAAAGATTGTAATAAATTATTTTTACATTTTGTAAATATTTTGTTGGTATATTTTGACTTTATATTGCTGACTGGTAAAAAAAATTCCCTGTCTGGTAATTTTTCCTGAGAATTCTACACTCCTGGGCATAGTTTTAATAAAATAAATAATTATTCTTTCGTGAACTGCATTTCAGTTATTTGTGTATATTATAAGCACTTTTAAATTTTCAATTTATGAAAAAGTGATGTAAAATGTTCTTTTATTTAATTTTTCTGTATGTTTTTTCACAGGGAGTATGTCGTTTGAAAGAAGGGTACCCATTTCGAAGAATTGATATTAGGTATATATATTATTAGTCATTAGGTATATATATTATTAGTCATAAAAGAATTGCAAATAAATGAATACATATAGAGTATTCTTTATATCAAGTAATCAGTAAATTTTTTTTGATAATTTATTATAGCTTATATTTAGCCCTTTTTTTATATTTCATTTTACCTTATATAGAAATTTATTACTTCATGTTTGCATTAATTCTGCATTAAACTTTCAAATTTTACTCATCTTATTTATTTTGTACCAACTCTCACATATTTTACATCTTCTTCCTTAGTTATTAATTTTATTCTTTTACTTTCCATTTTTTGCATTTGTTTTTACACATCACATAATCATATTCAAGCATCAGTTATTGCATTTATCTTATATAAATCCTACATATTCTGCACTCTTAGATTTCTAATACAGTAATTATCATAATAGAAGTCCTTGAAATATGAGGCTTTAGGTATTTCTTATCCTTAAATTGTTAGTACAATGATCATTGCTATAACAAGGGCTCTCATTATAAGTGTTTTTGTACACTTCTCACTCGTAAATGGTTTTTATGGCAATCACTGTAATGACATCCTCGCTGTAAAGTGGTTTTGTGTGCCGTGTATCCATAAACCACTATTATAACAATCATGATAATAGGTGCCTTGACTAAAATAAGGTCCTCAATTTTTTGGATACATACTCGTTAATTGACTTTGTGTTTACCAGGAAAAACTTTGTATGCAAAATGATTTTTTATTCACCATAAATAACTTGGTTTTCATATCCTTATCTTAGTGCAAGCATGGTTAAAAACTCCAGAAAGATAAAAGCTTACATCATTTAAACACATTCATTGAGATAACATTTCTGTTTTATCAATCAAAATGCTCACTTTTTTAATATGGGATCATTGTTGCATTCTCAAACATTTCTGTTCATTCTGAAATAAAAGGCATTGAATACAAAATTATAGCACCCTTTTACCAAAGTAAAATTATGTCACAAATATTCATTTTTTTTCACAACACGGAGAAAACGGTTTCTAAAATTGTGTCAATATTTTTTCATGATCTTGTATTTTGCCAGCATAGGTTTAAAGCCTTAAATCTCAAGCTCAGTATAGTATGAAATGAAATACTGTTGAAAAAAAAATTTCTGCTGTACTAAAATGTAAAAGTTTTATGAAAGATAATGTTTGTTTTCAGCTAAACATAATGCCATTATCACTGATAAAAACACATTGCTGTTCTGAACTTAGAACATTTTGTAATATAAGGGATGATATTAAAAGTATTTTGTGCCAGTATAGAAAAAATGAAAAGCCAATGTAATTTAAATAATTTAGACACAATCATTATAAATCTTTGCAGTTTTTTGAATGAAAATGTGCATTTTTTAAGTTTTAATAACTATTTTCAGAATTGAAAATATTTTCTTCCATTTAAAATTTAGCTCCTAATTCAGAGCTGTTTTTCCTCTTTCTATTGAAAAATTCTCCAATTTCTTTTTCCAGGATACATGTATAATTTTGGTATTTTTTCAAGTAATCGGTCAATGAATTTTGCAATTTTTTCTTTGCAATTCACATATTTTGTAATGAAATTAATTAAAAAAGCACATTAAAAAGGGGAGTAAGAATCACTGGGAGCAGTAAGTAGTTTGTAAAATGATGCCAGATACATAAAGTAATGAAGAATAGCCATTGGGTGGCATACTCTGCTAAATTAGCCTAGAGTCAACACTAATCTTAGTAGATTCTACATCCACCCACTTTTCAAAGTAATACCTAATTTTATTTCGAAATTATCCAGATATTGGATAACTGGGAGTCTAATGTATTAAAAATATTTTATTCAATGCATTATCAAAGATCTTTGAATTACTAGTAGAGGGTTCAATATCTTTGTATGCAGAAATAAATGTCAGTGAATAATATGTCACGGTGGCATAATTCTCTTTAATTTGATCTATGCAGTGTTGCGTTTCTGTGTAAAATTAAATATACATATAATATTTTTTACTTCATGCTATGTTTTGTACTACATATGTTATTTTTAATTACATTTAAATTTTTAAATATTTCTTAGGCTTTGCCCATATGATCAGTATTTTTGTTCAATTCTGTATTTCACTGGAAGCAATTTGTTTAATCAGCAAATGAGGGCTCATGCTGTAGAAAAAGGTTTTACTATAAATGAATATTGCATCCGGCCAATTGGCTCAAGAGGTAATGTTTTTTAAAAATGTATCGGTAACATTTTCTTGTGTAATTTTTGTTTTAAAATTTTATGCTAATTTTAAATTTGAAAAATTCATTGCCTACACTAATATTTTTTTGTTATTTATTAAAATTAAGGACTTTCTGTTTAAAGATAAAAAGCTTCAGTAGTCAACTTTGTAACAATCCAACATATATCGCTAATCACAAGAGTGATTCCACCTAAGATTTTATCCTGACTTAAAGATTTTTGCCTGATGTATTTTCCAATATCTGAATATTTTTTAAAAATTGTTTTTCAATGGTTTTAAAATAAAAGTATCTAAGAATTTAATTACAAGACTACTAGTCACAATCAAAGTTCTTTGTAATTTCCACTGAGAAATTTTAAAATAAGATCACAAACACTTTCCATGATTACTAACCCTTAATGTTTTGCTGATGGCTGATGAAAGATCTTGCATATTGAAAATTAAATTCCTTTTGAGCCCAACTATTTAAAAAGCATATTTCATTGTGACTGACTTCTGTGCCTGAACAAAAGATCCTTTATTCTATATACTATCAAAATTAATTAAAACTCCATTACATAAAAATAAATAGCTTGTTAAACTCATTTATTTTATGTTGATGATCAATGACATTTATTTAAAGATTTCTCTTCTTTTATTATCTCTTCTTTTTTTCTCTTCTTTTTCTCTTCTCTTCTTTCTCTTCTCTATTTAATACTTTCTCATTACTTATGTCTCCCATATTAATTATATTCTTAACTTTTTACAGATATTGTGTATAAATGATTTTGTAAAATGCATATGTCAATAAAATTTACCATATGTACTTTTGTATAAGTTGGAAAATTTAGTTAAAAAAGTGACAAAATGAAAAGTTGATATACATGAGAGAAAAAAAAAAAAAATCTTAAATTTGAAATACTTATTTTCTTCAATGCAATCATTCTAATCTAAATGTAAATAAAAATGTTTAATAATCCTAATATTAAGATATCACATGCAATATAGCAAAGATATTGAAATAATACATAAAAATATATCTTTTAATATCACTGTATAAATATTTTAACTTTGAACTTCAGTAACAATTTTTAAGCAAAGTATTCTTTTAACCTCCTCAGTCCTGATGTCGCCTAGAAGCGACCAAAGAAAAAAAAAAATAAATAAATAATTCATTTAACTGTTTTTAGAATTGTTAAAATTAGATCTAGACTCTTTTAATAGATGTGTTCATATTAAAAGCATCGATATATATAGCTTAATGCATCTTTGGGGATGTTTTCTAATATTTTTAACCTGCTTTTTGTAGTGTCATGTAAAATTTGCTTCAGGACTGAGGAAGTTAAAATATGCAATATTCTGTATCATTATTTTGTTCATGCCCACAAAAAATTTGGATGAGGTAAAGGGGATTTTGGAAATTGAATTGAATGATGATTTGGATAGGGAAAAAGCCAGTGTTAAGAATTGGTTAAAAATATCTGGAACAAAAAAGCAATTTTGAAAAGTTTGTTATGGTATTCATTTGCTGCTTTCCATAGTGATCCATAATAATAATAATAATAAAAAAATGTTATGATCTGTGAGAGTTTTAAAATTGTTGCTTCAGCCCTCAAATATTTACCTCTTCAGATTTTTGAAATGCAATGTCCAAAAATTCTGGGCTAACAGGACCAGTTAAACATTCCCATCTGAAACTTAAAGTAGAAATCTTAAAAAGACAAATGTTATAATGGTTGCGCTATGGCTGAAAAATACAAGGAACCGCTACAACAACTGAAAACATCATCAGATCATTTAATAAAATCATTAGCAATGAGCTTGGCAGCAGAGAGTGATACATGACATGGCTTCTAAATGACAGTCAAAGTGATTTACATAAATTTCACATTGATTAAAGTGTGAAAGTATATTATGGTGAATCTATAACTAAAAAATTTTTTTGCTAAATTGTTTGTCAAATCCTTCATATCATTAAATTTAGAAGAATCAATTGACCACATTTTTATGTTGATTGAATTTATTATTTTATATATATTTATCTGTTTAATTTTTATTCGCAAATCTTTTTGGAAATTTTTTTATTTTTAAGTTTTTGCTTCTGACAGCATTTATGAAGAAGAAAGAGTGATGACTCAAACTTCAGTTTTTGACTCTTAACTTTTAACATTTTTTCTATTTCTATCTCTCAAAGTAAGAAGGTTGACTTATATGCAGGTACATAAGGTATTGTACATGTATTACCATTAACAGATGAAGTTACATAAATAATATGTAATGGATATATTATATTGATGGTGTGTTAAGACCTTTTCGCGAATTTTTATTTTTAAATATTAAGTTGTGATAATGTTGAATAAACCAGCCTAACTACAAAAGATACTATAAGAACAAATTCTATACACAAATAAATTTTATAAGATTTATTTGTTAGATTGTTTTTACTTTCATCCAAATGGAGTAGATATTAATTGGAATTGGTGGATTTGCTATTGAAAAATGTGTAGCACTGTTTTCCATCTTCCCAAAATTAAAAAAAGTATTACGTCTTAATGTTTGCATTTTAAAGTTCTTTTAAAAAATAGGATCTATTACTAATACTATTAGGATCTTTTAAGGGGATTCTGAAAATATTTAAATTTTGTTTTTACTTTCATCCGAATGGGGTAGATATTAATTGGAATTGGTGGATTTGCTGTTGAAAAGTGCGTAGCACTGTTTTCCATTTTCTCAAAATTAAAAAAAGTATTAAGTCTTAATGCTTGCATTTTAAAGTTCTTTTAAAAGATTTTTTTTTTTTAATTTATGCATTAGTTCATACACCTATGAAAGATTTACCATTCAATAATACCCCAAAATATCTATTTTGAAGTGACTTGTCTTTAACAAAAAAGAAGATTTCATTAAAAAACGTCAAAAGTAGAGCTACCTCCTTTTTGCAGCAAACTCATTCAGTTTTTTATGAGTTATTCTTTGGACTTAGCAAGGTTATTAATTCTTACCAAAGAAATTAACTTTCAAAAAATTTATTATTTTTTATCAAACTATATTTTTATTAGTTTGAGACAGAAGTACACTCATTGCCATTAAAATTTGCACACCAAGAAATAATTGTGGGATTGTAATGAAACTTGGCATGAAAGTACATATCAGACAGATATGCAAATGATTAGAAATTCAGTGTGATTGCGTATTGCCTAATACCCCTAGATGGAATTGAACTTCATCCTATGCTGCCAATGACACCCACCCACTGACGCCAGTGGTGTCACGCACAACGGAATTGGGCTGCATCGGAATGGAACCTAATCGTCTTCAGTGACAAGTCTAGATTCAATTTGAGCAGCAATGACAATCGTGTTCATTTGTGGAGGCCCCGTGGTGAACGCCTCAATTCTGCCCTCGCTTTACAGTGACACATCACTTCCACAGCTTTTGTGATGGTATGTGGTGCCATTGTTTGCAATATATGGTCACCCCTAATATTGATCCATGGTACAATGACAGCCCAGCAATACATCCAGGACATCTTTCAGCCACATGTGTTGCCACTTGTGGCAGGGCTCGGAGGAGCCATTTTTCAGCAAGACAATGTTCGGACACAGACAGCAATGATGTCACAAGCCTGCCTCTGCCACATTACCACCCTTCCCTGACCTGCTCGATCCCCAGATTTGTCATTAATCGAGCATATCTGGGATCATTTGGGATGGCAAGTTGGACACCCTACGAGTTTGGTTGAACTCGATGTTTCCTTAGAGCAACTGTGGAACGAGATGTCTCAGAAAATCATACGAAACTAGTATGCTTCAGTGCCCGATTGTATCGCATCGTGTATTCGTTCTATAGAGGGTCATAAAATTTCTGTTCATTTGTACTTTTTTTTGCAATAAATGAACCTTTTTCTTTGGTTTTCTAATCACTTATACCACAGTAGTACTTACATGTGTAAAATTTCGTTTTGTTTGGATGTCTTTTTCTTGGTGCGCAAATTTTTATGGCAATGAGTGTAATATTTTCAGAAGCCTTAAAAATTATAAAATTTTCGTAATGTGTTTAAAGTATTATGCATTATAAAATAAACTGATTTGTGATTTATTCAGAATTTAAAGATTAAAATAATGCATATGTATTTGTATTTACATCATATTTTACATGGTAACCCAGTATTTTAAGATAAAATAAAATAGGATATTGATAATTATCTATCTTTTGTATTATGGGCTGTCAACAATTCTAAAAAATGTGTGTTAATTCTGTTTAACTACATTATAATATGGTCTTGGTTTAGTTTTCTTTTTTTTTATGGTACTACTTTTATGTTTAAGATTGTAGGTGATGTAAAAAATAAGCTTTTTAAAAAGCCTTTTTTTCATACAAATTTGTCACTGCATATGTACTATGATTATTATGTTAACTTATTAGAATACAGTAACTTCTAATATTTACATGAATCTCTATAAATGTGGAAAGATATTTTCCATGGAAATGTTCATTCCACAATTTACTTTTCATGATCATAGAGGACTAAAAGTTGTAAATAAATATGCAGAGAGGACAGGAATAAATAATTATTTCTATTAGTTATTATTAATAGTTAAGTTTGGTGATTTTCATTTTATCAATCTAATTTCTTAAAAATCATATTAAGCTAAATGATTTATTAAGTTACATTATAAAACTTCTGCTTCAAATTTCTAAATTGTGCCTTTACTTCTTTTAAGTGTTTTGCAACAAAGTTGAAAAGTGCTGATGGATTTGGTTTGTCTGTCCATCTGGTCAGTCTCTAGCTCCCTAAAACATGCAAAGATTTTCATGCAATTGGTAAACCTTAATTAAAATCCTCTAGGCATGTTTGATATTCTATATGAAGTATGTGGGATTAATAGTTCATTTACAGGGGCACCCAAAAGAATTCTAATACATTATGGTCTATGGAAAAAAAATCCTCTGCAGAGTATTTTAATGACATTATGCTATTCCAGATGTATTGAAACTGATTAAAATCACTGAATTTCACTTTATGCTAAAACAGAACATTCATAGCATTTAATAAAGAAATCGATTACAATACTGTCTGAGTAACAATTAATAAAAATGCATTTTCTATTTCTACACACACTTTTAAATGTAACTGTTTTATTAGGTGTGTTCATAATTATATAAATACATAGCTATTAAAGTCATTGTCTGACTGCATATAACAGCACAAAAACTGCCTAACCAAAATGTCTGAAATTTAAATATATATTTCTTGCAGAATTTTGTTGAGTTATTTTAAATTTTAGTAAAATCAGATATGTAGTTCAAATATTGGGACAGTCACAAGTATTCCTTTACATGATGCCTGATGGGATAAAATAGTTTCAAGTGCTTTTTAAGGATGTTACACCTTTTCCAAACATAATGAAATTGATATGTATTCATGAATGATACTAAAATTTATATTTTGTAGAGTATGTCACACAAAGAATATTTATCATTCATATATAGGCTCGCTCATACAAAAGAATTCTGTTACATAGAATATGCTGTATAGGAGGGGGACATTATTTGCAGCATATTTTAATTATGTTAAACTATTTCACATTTAATAAAATTGTTATACGCTTTTTAGGTTTACTACAAGTTACTTCTTGTGTAATAGAAAATACATTTACACATTGTTGAATTAGATATAATATTTGAACAGTGCAGTTTTATTACATTATTTTGAACATGTTGGAAAGTGTTTCATAATCTATGCTTGACACATGATTTTTTCCCTTTCTTGTTTTAAATGCTATAGGTACTCCTGGTGAACCTCTACCAGTCACATCAGAAAACGATATCTTTGAATACATTGACTATCCATACAAAGAACCTCATGAAAGGAATATCTAAAGCCATTTATGCATTTGATATTTTGCATGTTTTTTTCCTGTTTTTTCCAATTCAGAGTGTTTATACATAGTTGAGCATTTCTTTTTTTTTTACTCATGGATAAAACTTATATCTGCATTTATTTTGTAATATTTTGTAAACAAGGTTATACTTATGTTTAAATCATTTTAAAATGAGCTGTATATTATTATTTATTAATAAAGTTTGCGATTTTAACTTTTTTACTGTGTGAATAAATTAATGTACATAAGTTGACAAAGTATTAAAATGCATATTCCAAATACATAAAATTTTTGTAATTAAAAAATACGAAGACATATTTATTGTCTACTACAATTTTTCTATTATCATTTTAAATTCCAGATAAAAATAGCTGAACCAGATGTTGCAACAAGTGTATTTTTCTTTAAAAATCGTACTAAATTAACTGCCTGTGAGCTTTGCCTCCATTCTTCTGGATCAGCCTGTAAAAATAGAAGTAATTCAAATTAATATCTAAAAAATATTTGGTTTTATTAAAGTTGTGCATCCATTGTCACAATGTATGGTATAGAATAATATATTCAGAATGGTTGAGACCAGATGTCATCTGGATATATGATTTTTCTTGATACAGTTGGCCCTGCTTAATTGCATACGTTTGGTTCCACCGAATTGTATACAATTAAGCTGGGCATGTATTTAAGTGAAGATAGCAATTAACAATATTAGTATAGGTTTATCATTTGATTCTATGCCACAGATATGATAAATATGAATAAGCAATAACAATTTACAAAATAATTAAAAAATTAATAATTTTAATAATAATCAATTTAATTAGGTTTTAAATTATGAAGATATTAAATAACACACTGACTAGATATTCAAATTAGGCTTTTGAAATTTTATGATTATATTTTCGAAAACTAAGCTGTATGAATTGAAACATTACTAAAGCGAACATGCAAGTTGCAAGTCTAAAATGAAGAGTTTTTAATAATTTCATCTCTAAAAAAAGAAGAAATCGCCACTACTTCTTTTAGTTACTAACGAGTAAATACAGTTATCAATAAACAATAGAACTAATTCAAGCTGAAACAAAAAATCGTAATGGTAAATAAGCAATAAACATTCTCTCATTTTTTTAAAAACTTAATTTACCATATTTTAGTGCTGCTATCTGTTGTCTAAAAGTCTATTATTTACGTGTCTAAAATTGAAAAAGTACGAAATACATTTCATTTTAACTGATAAAGCAGTTTATTGATAAAGTTTAAATTAATTTATACGAAAATTTAGTGCTGCCATCTGTTGTCTAAAAGCCTATTTATGTTTAGATTAGTTTTTTTAAATTGGGGAAACTACAAAACACATTCTGTTTTAACTGAAAAAGAACTTATAGATAAAATTTAAACTATTTATGCCAAATTTTTTTCTGATTTTGAAAAGTTCTTATTTTTTTTGCTAATTTATAAAACGTCAAATAGAATTTTTCTAGGTGTTTTTTTTAACTCATTATTCTATCAAAAATCACAAAAGACTGTCAAATTTTAGTGCTGAAATCTGTTGCCAAAATATCTATTTATGTCTTTAACATTTAAGAAAGTATGAAAAACTTTCTTTTACAATTCAAAGAGTAGTTTTTTTATAATAAAGTTTAAATTAATTTATAACAAATGATTTCAAAATTTTAAGTTTACTCTAACCTTCCTGTAATGCATTTGTATGGTTAAACTAAAGCCTTTAACCCCTTGGGGATGAGCGACACGTATACGTGCCACAAAAAGGTTTAAGAATCTGCAATTATCCCCACCAGTAAAATTTTACTGTAAAATTTACCTTATTTAATCGGAGCATTTGTTCGATTTAATGAGTCACAAATTTCTGTTTTTTAAAACTGGTGACAAAGCATTAAAAACTTCGTAAAAGGCTCCCGCCGCGAAGGGGTTAATAAATAAAAACGGTACTTACGTATTAACGCCACCGCAGTAGAAATTGTGCTAATGCAGCAATAAAGATCAATCTTATTGTATGTACATGCACACAGTTATCTTTTGGATTCTTAGTTGCCTTGTTGTTTGCTGATTTTTGATGCCATTTTTTAGTGCTTTTTACTGCTTTTTTAGTGACTTTTATTGCTTTTTTTCTCATTTTTGATGCCTTTTTTTTTGTGCGCACGTGAACAACAAGATTGCTCTTTATTGGAGCATTAGCGTAACTTTTGCTGCAGAGGCATTAATACGTAAGTACCATAAAAACATGTGTTAATTTAATTCCATTGTGTTTGATAAGTCAAAATTTTGAATTATCCTTGATGAAATAAAGCAAATGTTGCCGAGTTCAGTAGATATAACACAAATCTGTATGCAAATAACTTCAAATAAATAAATACCGTAAAATGGGGTGAATAGGAATAGCGGGGTGAATAGGAACGAAACTTCCCAGTCATACAAATAAATTCATTATAAATATATGTGATGATATTTTTAGTTGCCAATTTTTTTATAAGAAAGTAATGACATTAAGAATTGGGAAATTCAATTTTGACATGTTTGCATAACTACTGGGGTACATAAAAAAAACTTCAAGAGGATCCTCAAAAACCTCATTTTTTTAACTTCCTCAAAACTTTGTATGTAACTACAATATTTTTCGTATTCTAAACCTAAGAGAGGGGATTTTTAATTAATGATAGACCTATAAACGATATTCTGCATTAAACTCTACTTATTTCAAAACCACATAATGAAAAAATAAAAAAATGGCTTGTAACATCAGAGGTTTAAGATTTACGGGGTGAATCGGAACATGTTTTCACTCGTGGTTTATTTTTCTATACGGTAATAGTTTCATGTAATATATGAAAACATATGTATGAATACGTATTGTAACAATATTTTGTTGGTTCTAATTACTTGAAGAGTTTAAAGGTGCCAAGAAATTAATTAAACAAAAAACTCAACGCCTAATCCAACAGACATGGAACACACAATAAAACAATTTAAAAAAACAAATTAGTCAGAAAAACTGCACAGAATTATTCTCTGACATCTACAACATTACACAAATATCTCAAAATGAAAAACCAATTAAACAAGAGAGGGATGCAAATAGTACTAAGGTCTGGGGATGAGGGCACATTAGTAGATCGTATTAATACATGCAGCGATTGGGGCTACTCAATAGATTCACTTACCCATTGACTACTAGTAAAGGATAACACAGAACAGGGATAAATTTGTATTAAATTATACTTCTGCAATTCGAATATAATTTCTTAAAATAAATTATTTTTCTTGATTTAAAAGTTGTTTTCTAATTTTTAAAAAGGCATATCTTTACTTGTATATAAAATAAAGGCTTGGTTTCACAGTAACGACGTGTTCCTATTCCTCCCTTATCATTATTACCTGTTTTTATTAACCCTATTAAAGTTTTAATTGGAATAAATAAGGATTATAGCATTTGTTCCGATTGCGGGGTGAATCGGAACACCATTAAAAAAATAAATAATATATATATAAACAGTAAAAATGTTTCGTTTTTGCTTAAAAAGTAAAGAACAAAACAAGACCGAAGTTTCTAGTAGAAAAATAAAAAAATAAAAAATTCAGTTGTTGCTTTTTTTTTAACGTTAAAGTTGAAAAGTGTTCCGATTCACCCCATTTTATGGTAATAATTAAGAGAGTTTATTTATTAAACTCCAAGCTATAACTGTTATACACCTACAAGAAGGAATAAAAATTTGGAAAATATCCGTATGTTATCTATGTCTTCGCTCTTTAATGAGTATTAAAGGGTAATTTAAGAAATAGAGCAACTGTTATATTTGCAAAGATAATATATATATAGACACAAACAAAGGGAAAGAGAGAAAGAGGAGGAAGTGCCTAATGAAACACAGTTTTGAGAAACAGATTAAGTAAACATGGAAAAAATATACAGTTATTAGCAAATATTATACAAAATAGAAAATATTATTAAAGTATATCTATGCAAAACAATGAAAAAAAAGGGAAAATAATGGTAATGGAATAAAAAATGCTTCTTTTTCTATGCAATATCTAAGATTTTATGTTGAATTAAGTTTAAATTGTAATTTTAATAGTAGAAGAAACAGTCAAAAGAAACTATATCACCAACCAATGTGGTAATTATAATGAAATACATAATAAAATAATGCTAAAATAATATGATAAAAGAGTATGATATATAATGATATATTTTTAGTCTGTTTTATTGCTTTATTTCACCTTCAGTGCAATTTTGTTTATCAATAAAAATATATCTTTTAAATATGTAGTCTTACTTCTTTCTTCTTCCTCCCCTCTCTGGATAACAAGTATAATGCTACTCATATATAACATTTACTTTTGGATTTTACGAAGTAATGTTTTATGGAGCTAACTTAAAACTGAAAAATACATTTTTGTAGTTAATTAGGTGAAAAGAGTTTACTTTATCATTTTCTCCATAAGGATATGGAAAAATCCTTATGTATCCATCTTGTGCACCAGTTGCTAGCTTGGAACCTTTTCTATAACAACTTAGATAGAAGACATCTTTGATTTTTTTCCAAATACCTGGAAAAATACGGATTTCGTATGTTTACATCAATTGAATGTAATGTATAATCGATCCCCCCCTTCCCCCGCAAAAAAAAAGAACGTCAGTGGGCAAATGATTTTCTCTCAAGGTAATATTTAACAAAAAATAAAAAAGGCTGTTTGATTTCAAATCACGAACTTGCAACTTTATGCTTTTACAAAGCTCCTTAAATGTGTAGAAGTTTCGTCGTGTTTAATGGAGAATATTTTTTTAGCCTTAAATTTTTAACTTATAGTAATGTTTTTAAACATGAACCAGTTATTATTATTCAACATATATTGCATACAATTAAAATACATGCTTCTCACTAATTTCCCTAAAAATACATAAAACAAATATATTGAATACCATAGATTTTTATTTCAATTTCAAAGCATTGTTTCAAATCACACATACGAAAAAATAACTACCACTGGCCGAAAAAACCCGTTAATTGTGAGATTCGTAATTGAACGGCACAATTGTAATCCTTAACCTTTTCTGGCACAGGCAAATCCTGTTAGTAAAATAAGAAATTATTGACTGACACCGGAATTCACATACGAATATTTTAGATATTTTGAATCCCTTAATTTGGGCTTTTACCGTAAAAGTTAAATTTTGCTAAATTATTATTGGTTCTGTTTGCAAGTTTAGGATTAAAATTAAGTATCCCAGACTGGGCACAGTGTGCCGAAAAGGCTGCCGAGCATTCATTTTCTAAATTCCCATCCGTAATGTAAATTCTATGGGCATTTGACGCATCTTTATATTCAAAATATCTCCTCAGGAAATCAACATTTTTAACTTTTTTTTTTTTTTTTTCCGGTATTCTCTTTTTAAAGGATGTCCCTTACTTTTTTTTTTAGATCTCGAAATATTTCTAAAATCTTTGCTTAAAGACTTTAAGAATTGAGAGTTTTATAGTTTTAAAAACTGACAAAATGGAAGTAAAGTTTTAGTACTTCATATAAAATTAAGCGTAGTTTTTAGAGATTTTGAAAACTAAGAAAAAAATAGACATGCTTACAGAAAAAAGAAGTTAAAAATTTTAATTTCCTGAGGAGATTTTTGAATATACGAATGTATCAGCCATAAGGCAGTTCTCAAATTTTCTTTTCAATAACTCGAAACTTTTCAACCCATTTTTAAATGCAAAGACATAAAATTGGCAGGGCCGACTATTGAAGGGATTTAAAATTAAAAAAACTTTTTCGTTTTTTGTTAAATAAATTACTTATCGAGTTGTAAGAAAACGGCCAGTTTTTCTCTTTTATCACTGTGTTTTGTCGAAAATTCGATAGAATTGACAGTATTTTCTGAAAGATATTTTTCATTTACCAAAGGAAAAAAATAACGAAAACGGCTTTCGGTTACATAATTTCTAAATACATCATTTGCCGATTTCATACATTTCTGAACAAAAATGAATTAAGCCCTAGGGGACGAGCTACCAGTATATGTGCTTGCATAACCTCCATCACAAGAGACCATAAAAACCTGTTTAAAATTACTATAAAACATCTCCAAAAATGTATCAGCCTATATATCAATGTGTATTATATGCACGCATTTATTATTATTTTTTTTTTTTTAAAAGGTCTAGAAGAAATTTTAACAATTCTAGAAGTATTTAAATCAATTTAAAGGGTATTTTTTAGCGTCTCCTACAGGCGACATCAGGACTGAGGAGTATAAGGTGTTCAGAATCCTTTATTATTATCACCAGTAAGTTTTTATTGTAAATATTGCCTTATTTAATCCGAGCATTTTCTTGATTCAGTTAGGCAAAAATTTTCGTTTTGAAAAACCGGTGATGAAAGATTAAAAATTCTGCAAAACACGCTTGTTCCGAAGGGTTAAGATTTGTGTCAGAATGTAACCCTTTTGGATTTGATAAAAAGCCTTATGTATTCAAATACAGTATTAATGTTTTTCCCTTTCGGGTAGCGTGCTGTGTTCAGGTTTAATCATTTCGGTTTCGGGTTGAAATATCTGCGGGTCAAATTTCGAATCGGAGAAAAATTATTTTGTCGGGTTTGAGTCAATTTTTGGATTGACTTTAAATAAAACACTTGAGTTCAGGTTAGATAAAATCCGATCCAGGCAGGGCTCTTGGTAAGTTCATGACTATCCTGTTTGCTTAAACAGCACGTTATATATAAAAAATAATAATAAAAGGAACATTTAAGTTGTTCTAATTAATAAAGCATTAAAACGAAGAGGTCCGTTTTAGTTCGTGTAGAGTTTTTGAAAATTATCTTTTTTTTTATTTTATATGAAGCTATCTACATATTAAACTTTATCTTACTTTAAATTTCAATCAGATAGGGCAAATCGAATTAAATAATGTTTTGTATTGACATTTTGAAAATTCATATGCATATATGTATGTATTCGGCTTTTCAAAAAAAAAAAAAAAAAAAAAAAAATCTCCATAGCAGGATTATAGAAAATCACAAAAGAAAAATTTTAGGATTCCTTTGTATGAATTTTTTACAGCATTTTTATTCTGCAACTTTTAAAGTTATAATTGTTGTTGGTTTTTTTCCCACACTTTGTACACAAATATTTTTTTTTTTTTTTTTGATAGAACTTCTTTGGCCTTCGCCAAGAAATAAATATTTTTCAAAGCTTAGCGTTGAGATTATTCAGTGGGATTTTTTTTTTTTTTTTTTTTTTTTTTTTTTTTTCAAAATGACCAGTTTTTAACAATGGAAAATTTACAACATTCAGCTATCTCTTTCCTTATTGTACGGGAAGCAACGTCACAAATTTTAAACTCATTTTAGCACCGATGATTTGGTATGCATGATAGATTAGATGGTGCAGAGAACGAATCTGCTAAGACATCGGACGCACCAGAAAATAGTATTAGTTGGAGCACTAGTCATATTGCCATATCTTGCTACAAAGAGAAATGCATGGCCACTGCATTACTTGTGTAGCATCATGAATTATAAATGCTACAATTCTCAATCGTGTTACTTAGGGAATGAAAAAAGAATTATGCTTACCTATCACATTATGCGATAAGTTACATGTGTGTTCTGGCCAATCTTTATTTTTGGCATGAGCAGATTTCAATATTTTGGAATCTGAAACTCTCCCTACAAAAGAAATAGTAAGACATTTTATTATTTTTCTTAAAAAAAAAAAAAAATACCATGTCAGGGAAAAGTAACAAGTATTTGGCACAAAGTAATTAAATATATAGTGGACTCTCTCATGGGACCAACCACAAATGTTCAGATTAAGGTAGTGTTCATTATAAAGGAAGATTGGAAATGCATTATTACTACAACTACTATGTTGGGTAACCGACCCGGTAGTTGATAAAATAAAGTCGATGCTATGGGGGGTTTATTACATTTCCTTCTTTATAAGTTTTAGAAGTGAGCTAACATGATTGCTTCAACTCTTAATGAATGTCCTGTAATGAGCAAAAATGAAATTTGCTAAAATTAAATAAAAAAAAAAATAAGCAAATAGTTTCTTTAATTCCCATTTTCCCAATAGTTAATGAATCGATCGAAAATTCCAAAATTAAACTTTAAAATATCATTGTTAAGCTGTGATTAGCAATAATTTATATAAAACTATTATTTGAAATAAGCAAGTAGGAAGTGGATTATTTTAACTTACTGTAATTGTCTTCAACTAATCAAAAACTAAATTTTCACATTTTCTAATTTAAAAGAAATCATAAAATGGCTTCTATTTATTACAGCTGGCAGTTGACAACAATGTGACAACATGTGTTCTAACATTTAACTGCAGATTTTATCTAAAGTATTTAAACAAATTGCAACTTCAAAGTACGTGCTTAAAATCTAGCAGTGAATTTTGTCTGTGTATTTTTTAATCAAGTTTGTTGAAACTTTTTATTCTTCTGTAACAGTTTCTCCAAATTTCTATGATGTGAATTCAAATTCAGATTGCAAATACATGTTCAGTTTACAGAGAAGTGGAGTGGAAATGGGGGCCAAAATAGCGTTCATAATAGTGGAGTGTTCAGAATACAAGAGTTTATCTTTTGTTAAGTCTATGGAGTTTTGCCGGGACCATTGGAATGTGTTCATAATACCGGAGCGTTCACATTAGAGAGTGTTCAGATAGAGAGAGTCCACTGTAATTAATAATATCACAAATATATGAATATAAAGAATGTAACCAAAAAGTCCTTAACTCATTTTAAAATTTAATAAAATGTTTAGTCATTTGCACATGATAATGCAATTTGAATGAAAATGCTTCCCATGATTGAAACTTCAAAGCTGTGTTTTTTCAAAACGCTAATTCAAAAATTTATCCATGAATTGCGTTATACCTCCATAGTTTCAAACAAGCATAAAACATTCAAGAAACTACCTACTATTTATTATATACAATTTACGACAATATTTCAGCGTATGCATTCTTTGATACTCGAATCAAATCCAAACGGTACTCACTTTTATTTCATACGTTGAAATAGGATACTGTAAAAAAAGAAAAAAAAAGGTCTAATTGCAACTGCTTATAAGAAATTTTTTGAATTTATTTTGCAGATTTCATGGTAAAGTATGAGAAATTTTTGTAACTATTTTTTTTAATTTGCTTAAATAAAATTGATCATGAGAAGCATCTTTGTCTAAGTCGCACACTCGAACGCAAATTACTTTTAATTTCTATTGGATTTTAAAATGAGTGTAGATCTTTTGGCTCATCCTGTATAGTAAATATTATTATTATAAACTATTATAATATATCAATATATTTTATAAAAAAATTAAATGGGAATTTTATTTTTCATAAATTATATCTTTTATTAAAACTTTTTTTTAATATAAACTTTGATACAAATATGTCATGAACCAATACCATAATTATAGTGTAGATCTGTATTTTAAAGTATATTGTTGGCCAGGTTCTTTTAAACAAATGCATTCGCTAGAGTTGTAGGCTGTGATCTATTATAATACAATAAATGCTTTTTGATAACTTTGTTTATTTGAAGTAGAGTTATAAAAATTAAATCATTTCTTACAGAAAATAGTTAGGGATGGTGCCTGAACGCATATTATTAAGAAAACAGTCTTCACATGACTGCTTCGTGAAGCGAGAGGGAGGCAATTAATTCCTCATTCACAATTCACACATTGGCATTACAGGATTGGCGAAAAGGAGCATATGAAAAGTGAATGATATCATATCCATAAAATTTTCTGTTACGCTTTAAACAATTAAGATGATTTTGAATTTAATGCAGGGCAACCAGAAATGGGCAGTCCTAAAAAAATACGCCAAAAAGAATTCGCGCCAAATTCGTACGTTATGAGCATATTTTGAGAAAATGTTCTCAAAAGACACAACAATTATCATGTACATCAAAAGACTTGCAACGAATAAGTTAGACTTAAAATTACGCAGAGAGGAAAATGAAATTTCACTGACCGCAAACATGTTCGATCTTTACTCTTTTTTTTATTTGTTTTTAGCAAGGGAGAAATACGCATCTTAATGAATTCTCTTTATCTGACAGCCGTTTATCAGTAATAAAGCAGATGCTAGATGTTTTTCTTTCTTTTCTTTTGAACGGAAAGTTATTGTGGGATTGAAATAAAACGTTAAGATGAAGTAGCTATTTAATTAGAGATTAGTTTTAACTGTAATTTAGAAAAATGTAAAATTTAAGAATACTATATGTGATTCTACATCACAATAATAAATTCTACTATAGATCTATATTCAGTAGAGCGCCGATTATGCGGATCGTTCGGGACCGAGCTCGATCCTGTTACTGAAAAATACGCATAACCGGATAACTTTAAAAAACGTCTATGGCAATGTTTTTAGGTAACTGCCGTTCATACTTTTTCCAGACTGAGGATTGGCAATTGTGGCAGTGCACATTTTAGCATATTGTAAATGGTGTTTTTATAAGTTATTATTTACTTTTTTATTTCTTTTTTTTTTTTCTATAATAGGTGCAAAATTATGCATAACAGTACACGTATAAATTATTAAATGCATTTACATATATAATGTACAGCATATACATTTAAAAAACTCATTGTGATAGGGAAAAGAAATTTTTAATAGTCTTCTGCTTCATAGAAAGCATTTTTACTTTCTTCTATCTTTACAAGAAGAAAGTATTGGATTCATGAAAATTTTCGACTTCCGGTTTTCGACGGATTTATACCTTTTAGAAGGTCCTGAACACGTTTTGACTATTTTTAGAAAATGTCTGTCTGTGAGTCTGTCCGTCTGTCTGTCTGTCTGTCTGTCTGTCTGTGTGTCTGTCTGTCTGTATGTGACAAAAAATTTGTGGGCGCTCTATCTCAAAAACTAATGCTCGAAATTTAATAAAATTTTATATTTAGTTAGACCTTGATATGAATTAGTGCCTATTGGTTTTTGGTGAAAATTGGCCTGCAGGTGGCGCTGCTATACTACGTTTTTCATGATTTTCAGGATTGCTATATCTCAAGAACTAATACACAGAATTTCACCAAACTTCAGATTCTGTGACCCCTTGATATACATAGACTCTTATTAAGTTTTGGTGTAAATTGGCCAGCAGGTGGCGCTGCTATGCCACGTTTTTCATGATTTTCATGATAGCTATATCTCAAGAACTAATGCACAGAATTTCACCAAACTTCAGATTCCGCGATACCTTGAGATACATAGGTGATTGGTGTGATTTGGTGTGAACTGCCCTATAGGTGGCGCTGCTATGCTACATTTTGCACGATTTTTGCGATAGCTATATCTCAAGAACTAATGCAGAGAACTTCATCAAATTTTAGATTCTGTTACACTAGAATATATAACATAATTAGACGCTGATTACATTTTGGTATTAACCTAGCAACAGGTGGTGCAGCTATGCTGCATTTTGCACGATTTTTCCGATAGCTATATCTCAACAACCAACGCAAATCCTTATGGGGCGTCTCATCAAACTTCAGATTTTGTTACAAAATGACATATAACATAATAACATAATATGATTACGTTTTGTTATAAATCCTTCAACTAATGGTGCTGCTGTGCTATATTTTACACGTTTTTTTTAAACTAGCTATATCTCAAGAACTAATGCACAGAATTTCATCAAACTTCAGATTCTTTTACGCCATAACATAATTAGACGCTTTTTTGCGTTTTGGCATAAATTGTCCCAAGATATGGTGTTGCTGTGCTACGTTTTGCAAATTTTTTTGTTATAGCTATATCTCAAGAACTAATGGACGAAATTCCATCAAATTTCAGATTCTGTTAGGTCTTTTTTGCTCGTGCATTGATGGTGATTATTGTTCCTACGCAAAATATAGTATATTTTGCAGCAAAGATGGTTACCAACATTTTTTGCCCACATTATTACTTTCTTCTATCTTTACAAGAAGAAAGTATTGGATTCATGAAAATTTTCGACTTCCGGTTTTCGACGGATTTATACGTTTTAGAAGGTCCTGAACACGTTTTGACTATTTTTAGAAAATGTCTGTCTGTGAGTCTGTCCGTCTGTCTGTCTGTGTGTCTGTCTGTCTGTATGTGACAAAAAATTTGTGGGCGCTCTATCTCAAAAACTAATGCTCGAAATTTAATAAAATTTTATATTTAGTTAGACATTGATATCAATTAGTGCCTATTGGTTTTTGGTGAAAATTGGCCTGCAGGTGGCGCTGCTATACTACGTTTTTCATGATTTTCAGGATTGCTATATCTCAAGAACTAATACACAGAATTTCACCAAACTTCAGATTCTGTGACCCCTTGATATACATAGACTCTTATTAAGTTTTGGTGTAAATTGGCCAGCAGGTGGCGCTGCTATGCCACGTTTTTCATGATTTTCATGATAGCTATATCTCAAGAACTAATGCACAGAATTTCACCAAACTTCAGATTCCGCGATACCTTGAGATACATAGGTGATTGGTGTGATTTGGTGTGAATTGCCCTATAGGTGGCGCTGCTATGCTACATTTTGCACGATTTTTGCGATAGCTATATCTCAAGAACTAATGCAGAGAACTTCATCAAATTTTAGATTCTGTTACACTAGAATATATAACATAATTAGACGCTGATTACATTTTGGTATTAACCTAGCAACAGGTGGTGCAGCTATGCTGCATTTTGCACGATTTTTCCGATAGCTATATCTCAACAACCAACGCAAATCCTTATGGGGCGTCTCATCAAACTTCAGATTTTGTTACAAATGACATATAACATAATAACATAATATGATTACGTTTTGTTATAAATCCTTCAACTAATGGTGCTGCTGTGCTATATTTTACACGTTTTTTTTAAACTAGCTATATCTCAAGAACTAATGCACAGAATTTCATCAAACTTCAGATTCTTTTACGCCATAACATAATTAGACGCTTTTTTACGTTTTGGCATAAATTGTCCCAAGATATGGTGTTGCTGTGCTACGTTTTGCAAATTTTTTTGTTATAGCTATATCTCAAGAACTAATGGACGAAATTCCATCAAATTTCAGATTCTGTTAGGTCTTGACGTAAATAGATGCTTATTAGGTTTTAGTATAAATTACCCAACATGAGGCACTACTAAGCTCATTTTCTCAGAATATTAATTAAATTTTGCGTTTTAGGCTTTTTGGATACCAGAATCTCATTATGCTAGGTCAAATGTTCGAGGAAATTCGATAGTGGGTAACTTTGGGGTCACCACGTTTTTTTTTAAATATTAAAATGTATTTATGAGATAGAAGAAAGTTTTGGGATTGACACATCCAACTAGTTTTTTCTTTACGTAGGACTCTCGCTCATTAGGAATGAAATCTCTTATAGTCCAAGAGCCGACAGCACAAAAACCTAAAGTATCGAGCGCAAGAAAAAAAAAAAAAAAAAAAAAAAAAAAAAAACAAAAAAAAAACCTTTTTTTTATGGAAGAGTAGTAATAGGGGAATCTAATGATCCATGTCTGCTGGACATGGAATGGTGCATAAGCCAAAAATTAATGCCACTAGTAGTTTACTCATAGGTTTACCATTGTATTTACTGTACAATCAAATGTATAAAAACATAAAAAACTGGAAAAAGACTAGAAAAACCTACGAGTAAGTCACTAGTGGTGCTAATTTTTGGCTTATGCACCACTTCACTTCCGGCAAACATGGACAATTAGATTCTCCTATTACTACTCTTCCATAAAATAAAGATTTTTTTTTTTTTTTTCTTGTGCTCGATAACATAAGTTTTTGTGCTGTCGGCTCTTGGACTATAGGTTCTAGAAACAGTTGATTTTATACACAGCTAAAAATTTGAAACTTGCTACATCATCACTCCTCCGCTTTTATAGAAAACGATTACTTCACTGCATTATGGAGCATTCTCATTGGTCAAAATAGAGATATTCTATAAAAGCAGTGGAATGACAATGCAGTAAAAGTTTCATATTTTTAACAGTGTACAATGGTGCCTTTGCGTTTGTTGGCGGTTTTATTATTTCGAGGTTAGGAAATGGTTATTTAACAGTTAACTTTCAAAACATCCAGAATTAATTTACCCTACAGAACCTAAAAAAATTTTACTTAAAAATTTTTGGAAAAAAATGTATGGCCCTTGATCGATCCGGTTAATTGGACATTCCATTTAATCGGTGTCCGGATAATAGGCGCTCTACTGTATACATTTTTAATTAATAAAGATGCTTACATAGCGTAACTTCGCAAAAATCATTCTTTCTGTATGCACTTTGAAGCCATTCACCATCTGAAGACCAATCAATTTGTAAAATAGGCCAATCGTTCTGTAATGCAAAAAGAAGCACATTTATTAATATTGTTCATTGATTAAATCAGTAATATTTTATGCCGATCGAAATAAAGTGCTGTTTTTGTTACATCAAGCAAAACATCTTCCGATTATTAGCAAATAAGGTGATTTCGATTATTCCAAATAGTATATCCGAATTATAGAATATAATATCCGTTATTATATAACATAGACAAAATTAGTTTTGAATTATAAATAGTATTAGTTTTCTTTACATTTAATATATTTTTTTAGAATACCCACCAACTACACGAAAAAGAATTTATATAGAAAAGATATCAATTATGTATACAAATAATAAAAATTTAAAATTTATTAAAAAAATTAGGCAAAAATCACCTTAATTGAAAATTATAATAGATTTTTTACATTTATTTTATTTTCTTAGATTACTTTTGAACGACAATAAAAAATAGTTTTGGTACTTCCGTATTAGATGTGTGTCAGCGGTTAATCACTAAAGATTTAACTATTTACAAGATAGAACCCGTCAAAATTCGACGTTAAAAATAAATAAATAAAATAAAATAAATAAAAAATAAATAAATAAAATAAATAAATAAATAAATAAATTCTTTCATCACACACACACAATTATTTTTCGTTTCATTTTCATTTCTTCTGAAACGCATCTATTGTTTTAAACTGATTAATTTTTATATAAAAATGGCGAAAATATTTTGCATAATATTAGGACGATTTGCAGATGAAACAGAATTTTAATGCTTTCGACTGATAATATCTTTGCATGGTTTCCTCGTTCTCTTTCCATAATCGGGATGGTTGCACCATTTCCATAAACAAGTTTATTTTCTTTGTTAAAAAGCAACATATCCAATGGATCCTTAAAAAATAATGAAATATAATTCCTATCATAATCTGACTCGAAACATTTCTCAAGAAATTTGACATGATATAAATTTTATATTCTACATAAACTGAATGCCTGTGTGTTTGGTTGGCAAATTTCAGTTTAGTGACAAAATTATTTGTCCTCTTCTCTTTAAGTTGGTTGAAATAGATTTGAAAAATAATTCATGCTTGGAAATAATTTAAAATGTCGCTAAATTGAGAGTCATTTTTCAAATAAATTTCATCCTAAAGTTAGTTTTATTCCTGTTTTATCATGCAACAATTGAAATTGTACAGTATGGGAGAGTGGAGATGAAAGGGACATTTTGTCTTTATAAGTTTATAAAGTAATGACATTAAAAATACTATTATCACATTTGCGACTATTTCTCGTCTAAAACCTTGGCTTAGATACTAACAAAACGTTGCATCTTCAAGTACAGTAATTTAAAATGTGTACGCATTTATAAAAAGAGGGAGAAATGTCGCTTTTTACAGTGGTGTTCACTGTAGGGAATGATAGGGACACCTAGTGGCGTTGGAAAGGACACATAAATAAAACACTTTTATTTTTTATGAACATTTTGTCTTTCTATTTGCTATTACATTGTTCAAAAATAAAAGGTAACAATACAGAAATAAAAATAAAATTGTTACAATATATGAAAAAACAAAAAACAAGTATATCACCACTGCCAGTTATGGATTCAAGTCACTTCATCAAGATATATTAATAAAGTGGGGATTCGTCAAGAAAAAAAATTACCAGTATTTTTTTATAGAAAATACTTTCAGTAATATAAAGGGATTAAAGAATGCGAATTTCTCTTTAACAAAATATTGGTATTTCACAATTTTTTGACTGTGTTTTTCCTTATTCCTTCCAACCTCTCAGTTACTGTCCCTTTCCTCAATCCGATCTAGCGAAATTAAAAATGTATTCAGACATGACGGTATTTTAGTTAACAAAATATACTTGTATTCACATAAAGGTCATAATTTACACTGCAAAATAATATAAATATTATAATGTTAAGCTCAATATTAATTTTTTAGAGAAAAAAATGAAAGCAAGATAAAAATTAACTTTTTTTTTTTTTTTTCAGGTGGTATAAAACCAGGTTTAGCTTTTACCACCACACTACAATTCAAAATGTTAGTTGTAAGAATCATTAAGACAGAACAAGTATGAATATCAATTGATCAATCTTATAATCTATCTGTATTCAAAAATTCAAAGAAACCGTATCAAAAAACCTTTTTTTTTATATTACGAAACGGAAAAAAAATTAATCAGGTGATGAAACTGAAGAAAGAACTCTTGTCAAGTTTGAACAATCCATTGCCAATTCTTGTACATTGCCACTATCGCCTTAGTTTTTCATATTACTGGAAAAAATTACTTTACACTATTGATAGCAAATGAATGTTTTTTTTTTTTTATATAAGATTAAAAAAAGAATAATAAAACATGCTTAAATATTATTAAAAATAATAATAAGTTAGTAAATTGAACTACCGTTTTGAAAGAAATTGTTTTTAAAAATGTAATTTCCCCCCTATTCAAGAGTAAAAATTTTGTAACATTTAGTAGCGGTTAGCGATAAAAAGAAAGGGATTGTGGAGATCGTTGCTACCATTGTTGTGATGTCAGTGTTGGTATTGGAGATGGTTTTGCTTTATAATGTTGATAAAGAAGAACTGAATTTCAAATAATTTTTATACATATTTATTGCTTCTAATGTGTTCATGCTATATCAGTTAATTTCTATGTAAAAAAAAAAAAAAAAAAAAAAAAAAAAACTAAGCTTTAATTTTGATACGAATTTTAGTACTTACCCTAAGTACTTTTTGCATTTTGTATAAATATCCTTGGTTTCGTGCTTCACATACATATATGTTTCCATCTTCACAACCAATTGCTAACATAGATCCACCTGCGGAATAATTAAGAATTATTAATCGTCACATGGAATTCAGTAAAGGGGAACAGGAGAGTGAAATTGCCTCACTTTGCATTTAAAAACTTAATTAACTGAACTTTCTTCGTCTCCAGTTACTAAAAAATTGGTTCAATTCTAAGCATATTTTCATAGACTTTTTGATGGTAGAATGGCGACATACGGACACACACACAGAGACACATACAGACAGACATTTTGTGAAAACATTTGTTTTGGAATCTGTGACCCCTAAAACGTGTAAATCCGTCGAAAACTGGAAGTCGAAAAGAATTTCGATTACAATACTTTCTTGTATTGAAGATAGAAGAAAGTAAAAACAATATTAATACAAAAAATAAATGTTTTTTTTTCTAAGGATTTAAAATAATTACAATAATTATTATAACTTTTTGTTCAGGATGAGTTCCCTCCCTTTCATCGAAACCTTTCGCGTAAGGCCACTTTTAATTATCTTATTTCTTTTATATTCATGTGTTTAAAAATATCTTGTTTTCTTAAGTTACTCTTATTTTTTTCATTCAATTACTCAGTTATAGACTTGAAAATAGTCTTTTTTTTTACAACATTAAAAACTGTAAACATTATCTTCATTTTGTTAAAAAGATTATGCCATGTTCAAACATTGTTAAATAATGTAATGTATCTTTTTTTTTCTATGCCGATTGGTGGGTTATCCCGCGCTGCTGAATCTGTGTGTTTTTTAAAAAATATATAATCTTATCTTTTAATGTGTTTAAAAATTATGTTAAAAATTATTAAAATTTATAATCTCCCCTCCTCTAGTGCAATGGAAAACTAGTCGTTGAGAGCCACCGTAATACTTATCCATCATATAGTATATGCATACATAACATATGAAAATAAAACATTTGTAAACTATTTATAAAATGCATTGCAATTTCAAAACAAAGTTCAAACGTGTATTTAAATATTTTTATTATGCATAGTAATGCTCTATTAATTAGTTACTGATGAATCCATTTCGACAAATTATACAACACGCCAAACTACTCAAATAGTAGTGAATTGCGAAAAAGAAACATCTTTATAACTCAAAAAATAATAATCTTAATAACTAACAGCTTATTGCGTCGGATTAAGCGTCTCATTTGCAATTAAAATATATCTTTAAAATGAAATTTGAATGAAATACAGGGTCATGAAAAATCGAAGAATGTGGAAAACAGGATTACAGATATCTCAGCAACTAATAATGCGATCGATTTCGTTCTTTATGCAAAATTTGTGTTGTTTTATTGCCTTTTACGATCACTCATTAAAATAAAAAAAATTTCGAAAATTATTATGTACCTTTCATCAGAACGAATTTTTCGAGAGTCCGAAAAAAATAGTTCCGGATAATCGAGGTTACAGATATTCAATAGGCTTCGTCCCATTTTTACATGCTAAGTACATACAACATTTCAAGTCTCTATCTCAATTTGTTCGGGAGATAGAGCGTTTACAGACAGACACACAGACAGACAGACGGACGGCATTTTTTTTTTCTAAAAATATGTTTTTCGAAATCTCCAGTGTCTAAAACGTGTAAATCCGTCAAAATTTTTTTTTCGATTTTAAAAACGATTGCAAGACTTACCCTATACTACGTATGATGGGTAAGTAAAAAGAGAGAGAGCGAAGAAGTTTCCGAATTTCCAAAGTAGAAGCTTAATTTCAGACTTTTAAATATCTTTTAAAATTTATTATATATAGTATATATATATATAAGGGGCTCACAATTATAGTAGAACAAGTCCAATATGAATACCAAGAGGGTAAATGTGATCGCAGATCAGACAGAGGGTTTCTTTAATTTTTCTTTCAAAACAACTTATACTTTAATACCTAAATCATAATTGTTAATTTATAATTAACAAATTCTTAGATAGATGGTAGCATCATCAAATTTAATTTTAAAATAATTATAAAAGAAATTTATTTATTTTAATGAAATTAAAAATGTTCAAGTCAAATTATTTAAATAAAATTCTAAATTCTAAATTTTTCAAAAATTCAAAAGGGGGGAAAAATAACAGAGATAAGAAGTTGTATGTAGATTCTGCCATTGCAGAATTGAGTTTCGCCTCCGATTAGGAAAAAAAAATCGATAGAGGTTTTTTAGAAGGGCGACCCCGTTTAGATTGCAATGAACTAACTTAATTTTTCTTGTGTTCATATATATATATATATAGCAAACAGAATGGTGTGAAATACCCAATTGAATAGCAATTTCTCTCTGAGACATTGGAATTGCGGAATAATAAAGAGATACAATTTAACGTGCTACTTCTTCATTGACTAGATTCATAAAAAATGGATTTTTCTTTAGTTTAAACGCTTTTTTATAGACTCTGAGAAAAAGGAAATGCAATTTAACAATAAAACGAGTGGAATCGCATCGAATTCAACGAGTGAAATGTTTAAAAGAACCGATTGATTTGGTTTAAAAAAAAAGCAAAAGTAATTACATTATTGAATCAATATACAATAAATATATTTACAAACTAAATGTCAAATTTGCCAGTTACAATTTTGCATGCAAATATTCGCACACCTTCTGTTAAAATTTTAATCTAAGTGCCGGCGAAATCAAGAAATTTTATTTTACATGCATTCACAGTAAAATAGTTTTATTAAAAAAAAATTGATTTCATTTTTACTGTGACATTATTTTAACTAACTGAAGTCATCTGAAAGTAAAATCTCAATCTCAGTGTCCATAATGAAAAGAAATATTGAAATGTAATATCGGGTACTACTAGGCTATCCCATCGACCAAAAAAATTATCGCCAAACTATAAGATTAAATGCCAATAATGGATGATCGTGAATGTCACATTCAATGACACTAAATACGATCCATGTGTTTAAAATGTCATAAAGGGATTTTTATTTCGACTTTTTATTAATATTTTTATCAATATTCTACTAATTATTTGTTTTTTCGTTATTTAAAATAAAAATTATGTCAATATGTATAATTTGGCTATTAGTTTGGCGATTTGTATAATTTGGCGAAATTAACAGAGTAGTACCTAATATCGTTATGAGTAAAAATGCGATGTTTTAAATAGTGACGTCATTTTCTCTTAAAATGTTATTTAAAAGTTACTGTTATTAGTAATATGAAAAAGGCATCCGTAATAATATTGCAATTCCCATTTATCTGGTTGCTGAATGACATCATTTTCCTCATTTGAAATTTTTCTTATTTTGCTTTAGACATTAATTTTTATCATAAATTACTTTCTGTTATTTTATTTACATTATTAATATTATTTCTCAGTAAATATATTTTTTTTTACCTCAATTAGTGCATAATTATACGCAATCATTTTGGAAAATAAATTTTTATTATCGAGAGAAAAGCTAAACTGAGTTGCCACCATTTTGAACAAATATCGTAAAAAGCATTTAAAATTAAAAATAAAATATAAAAATGGAAATAAATTAAAAAATAACTAAAATGGGCACAACTACAAATAAATAGCTTTCATTAAAAAAATAATTATCAAAATCGGTTGAGTAGAAAATTCAGGGCTGATGACACGACATTTTTTTAGCTTGTCTGAAAGAAATAGCATCGGAGGCTAATAAATAAAATTTTAAATTTCTAAAATGAGAAAAATTGTTTACACGAAATTAAAAATGCTGATCCATTCATAAATTACGATAGTTTTTAAAATAGAAAGAAAATTGAATTCCAAAAAAATATTCTGAATGTCAGATGAACGAAACCCTAATAATATAAATTTTTAAAAATGGCAAAAAAAAATGCGAAATTTCATTTAATTAAATCCATATCAATATGAAAATTTCAACTTGCAGCACTGGAGATCGAACTGACAATATCTTGTTTACTAGTGAAACGCTTTACCTCTAAACAATGATGTCTACATATAAACCATTCAAATTAAGGTTCTCTTTTAAAATGTAAATCTCAAAACAGAATGGATGAGATTGATAAAATTAATTTAGTTAAAATAATGGACTTTTTCAAAAAAAAATTATGATTTGTCGTGTGACTTGAGGTATTCAACTGTAAGCACGCAAATTGAAAGTCTCTGACTTATACACTTTTTGCGTACGGATTCTCTAAGAGACGGACTGACAAAGCACTGAGACGAATGGGGTTTCATCAGATGAATGAAACCCTAAAAATAAGATAGTCCATTTAGAAGGTGCAAAAAATCGGTTTTATTTACTTCCACAGTGAACAAAACCTGTTTTCACACATTTTCTCATACATGGCATCTGTTTACAAATTTGGTTTACTGTGGGAATGGATAAAGCAGATTTTATGGGCAGATTTTATCCCGTATTAAAATCGCCTTCTAATGTTACAATAAAGAAAAAAAAAAAAAACACGATTTTTTAAAATCAAAATATCATTAAAATGACTTGAACTGAAATAAGTAATTTTTAAGGAAAAAATTATTTTTCTATACGAGAATAAATAAAATTAACACTTTTAGAAAGAAGGAGCTCGAGCCCGTCTGAACCCGAAGACTAGTATAAGAATCGAGCCCGAGCCCGTCTCATCTCTAGTACAGAATAGTAAATCTTCGAGTTCATATTACAATCTCAGTCTATATTATTCCCAGCTTCTGCCGTATTAATTAATTATACTTTTTACACTTACCGGGATCGTACGCTAAAGCTTTTAAGCCAACATCAGCGACAGATATTGTAGCCACGACCAGACCACCCTCCGCATGCATGACAAGAAGTTTTCCATTGGTTCCACCAGCGGTTATTGCTTTTCCATCAGGATGAAAGCCCACACAGCACAAATCTATCTATTAATGGTGAAAATTAAATTAAAATAATGTGCAAAATGATATTAGTATGCTATTTTAAACAAAACACACGCATCATTTTACGGAAAAATATTTTAGCTATATTGTATGTTGTGTGAAATGTTAAGCCAATTAAAATTTAATTAATGAAAATACAATTTAGCGTCGCCTTAGAGGAACAGTAGAACATCTACATAGCTGCGAACCTTCTTACGTTTTTTTCTTATCGCTAAAATTTTATAGTAAATTTTGTGTTATTTATCATCGAAATCTTACGATTAAACAAGACGGAAATCTCTATTAAATTTTAGTGGTAAAAAATAAGCGTAAAATTTGGCAAGTATGCATCTAGTAACAATAAAAAATGAAATGTCTGACTTACTGCTATGAGAAGTTGTATTTGCTTCTAATGGAATAACTTTTGGATACAAATTTATGTTTAATATTTATGTTTTAGAATATATATATATATATATATTTGAAACTTTTTGGCATGTATACTATTTTTTCGTGTACATTAAATTACGATATCTTTGTGTCATTTAAAGTCTGTAATAATGATAGAACAAATGAATATTATAATACATTGCATTTTAAATAAATAAAAAAAAAAAAAAAAGATTTGTATCAGTAAAATATTATTCTATCAGACTGTTGAAACTGTTTATATGGTAGAGAATTGCGCATAAAATCCGTGATATGAAAAATTTACTTGGTGAGGGTCCAATAATATACAATAACATACAGAGAGATCCTGGGTCTGTCCAGGAAGTAAGACTCTGGGCACACGTGTATTTCGCCCAACTTGAACTAAATTCTAGAAAATCCTTTCTTCTCCTCTTTTCTGCGATTTATTGACAATTGAAAAAGGGGAGATTACAATGATTCAGGAGATAAGGATCTCAGCCCTAGTTGAGAAAAATCTTCTCTATCCTGATTTTGGATTGAAATTATCTTTCTTTCTTTCTAACCGATAACCAGGCCCCTACCTGCTAGGTTTCGCATTTCTTGACATGAAAAAGATATTATACATAAAACATGCCTCCTGTGAACATAAATCACGCTGACTATTCACTGCGAGTAGCGGTTATGTCTGTCTGGATCTTAATGAGACTGAATTTTTTGCACTTAGGAGGAGGCCAAAGGGGAGGAATTTTCGGGGAATACGTGCAGTGAAGACTGTTACAGAGCCTGGTGGAAAGTCATTTGGCTTTGAGCATTTACATTGTGCGAATTGCTTGTAAAGCAGTCACGCGTTTCAAAATGGCGTTTATTTTTCAGAATGCAGCGGAGTATCGAGCAGCGATACGCCATTAAGTTTTGCGTAAAACTAAATAAACCGGCTACTGAGGCGCTTGCCATGTTACAAGAAGTATACAAAACGATTCTTTGCTCAAAGCTGTGTTTAGGTTTAACAAAAAAGTTTAAACAGGGAAAAGAGGATGCCAATGATGAACAGCACGTTGGATATCCATCAAGTTCTCGAACTTCAAACAATATATCTAAAATTAAAGTGCTTTTGAACTCTGATCGACGGATAAGCTTCTGAATGATTGCGGAGAATTTAAGACTAAAAAAATTGATTGTGCATCCAATTATCACGGAAGAACATATATTGCAGAAAATTTCTGTCAAGCTGTTTCTAACACCTCCTTCAAAGTGACTCAGTTCCTAGCGAAACACAGTGTTACAACATTACTCCAACCATCGTACAGCCCCGTTCTGTCACCATCAAACTTTTTTCTATTTCCATACTTAAAATGCAGTTTAAAAAGACATCGTTTAGACAATCTGGAGAACTTTTAGAAAATATAACGCGCGTTCTGAACATGATTCCAATTGAAGACTTGAAGGTCGCCATAAATGGGGTCAAACTCCAGAGCTGTCAAGTCTTCGGCTTTAAGGATACCAGTATTTTAATACGGAAAATATTCTTTTATTTAATTGGAACATTTGGCCGATTTAAAAGAACAACATTTTTCCTAAAATAATAGGGGTGTACGAAAAGCTGAGACTTGGCATCTCTGAAACTCACAACGATGAATATCTTATTCAAAAATCTTAATTAAAAACTCTAGATTTCTTCATAAACTTTATAAGCTATCCTATATATCATATTCTGAGTGAAGTTAATTTTTATGTTAGAAAGCTGGCAATGATGTATTAATGTGTAAGGGGACTATTTTGGAGAATATTCAGCGTCTGTAAAATAACTTCAAATAAACGAATTTTATGAAATCAGTCTCATTAATACTGGACAGATGCCGTATGTTTAGAGGTGCTATCCATTGCATTCTTTATGCTATTTTAAAAAGTAGAAAATATATATATAGTTGAAAATTTTGTTACCAGAGATTTTGTTTTCCACATAAGATATCGAACTGCCCACCTATAGATATTGTGCAATTGATCTACTAATACAAAACTTGTGCCTTCAGAATCTACTGCAAGATCGAGTGTCTGCACTTCTATACCCTGAAATAATTAATGAATTGATATGTATACTAAGTGCATGAATAGAAAGTAGTATAAAATTTACGAATAAAACAAATGCATAAAATCAGAACAAATTTAAAGTAAAATATAAAGAAAAAGACGAAAACAAAGAAATAGAACGCAAAAATAATATACAGTCACTGAAAAAAAAAAAGTTAACATATCTTATTAAATCTAAAAACTAATTATAATAAAAGAAAGTTACTGGTACTAAACGATTATAAAGTCTAATTGATAAAGTCTAATTTTAAATTATGTAAATAAAATTTCTTTAAAGGACTATCTACATGTCAAAACCAGACGAAACTTTGTTTTTTCAATAGCAACACCCAATTTTGAGAATATATTTTAAATCTTTGGTTCAAACTATGACAAGAAAAGAAATTCAAGTCGCTTGGATGATAAGTTTTGAGTTATAAACATTCAAAATTTAGAGCTTCTAATGTTCAATTACATTTTCATATTTTTATTAATAATTCCAGAAAATATAATTTTAACGGGGATATTTTTTATGCGGTTATAATACTGAAAAACATTAACATAAATACATTGAATTTGTAAATTTAAACATTTTATAATATGAATTAAAAAATAAATATTCGAAAAACTTTGAATTGTAACCTATACGTTTTTTGATTAATTTATTTTTATTATATCGTACTTTATGCGAAATCTCAATTTAGAATTTTTCTTTGAGATAGTTTTTAAGTTATGCTTAAAAACTTCAAGATGCTGATAAAGTAAAACACTTTGTAAAATCCCCATAAAACGAAAAATAAAGTAGGACGCTTTTCGAGCTACAACAATAACAGCTCGTCATCAGCTAAACCAACACGTGTCCGCAAGGGCACAGAGTCGAGCAAATAGAGTTCTGCAAACTCCATATATTCCTTCTAATCAATTTTTCATTTTTGATTGATACATATTGTATTACAATTAATTATTATATATATATATATATATATATATATATATACTATATATATATATATATATATATATATATATATATATATATATATATATATATATATATATATACGTATATATATTGTAAATCAAAAGCAATAACATTTAGATACATTCTACGTAAATAATAAATATTATACGTGATGTTAAAAAAATACACTTTGATCAAAATTGTATAGCATTAATGTGAAAGACCAGTGCAAAACGATTTAGCAAAAGTTTGTTATGCTTAAATGTATTTTATAATGGTTTAAATTACACAATTTGTAAATTAATTTACTAAATGAATTTAATAATGCGTCTTTGGTAGTAATGTAACGCAGTTAATTGCTTTATTTTCTGGCGCAGGTAGTTAAATGATATATGAGATATTTCCTCAGTAATTGAGCCGAAGAAATATGACTTGAGTATCAATTTTTACAAAATGCTATATTTGCACATAAGGAGTGTTAGTTGCTTGCTATGTTCAAATTAATGCAGCTTGAATAAACATAGTTAAATAATAAATGTTCTATAGACCAGTCTTTCCAATTGCGAATATCGAATTAAAAAATCAATACAAAATTAAATTTCTTTTAAAGTTCTCAGGTATAACATAAGGAAAGATTAATATTTTGAAATAAAAGTAAGATTTATGTAATAAAAGGACAAAAAATGAATAGAAAATGATAAGAATATATGTTCCTTTTTGCCATTCTTTAAATACTGCAAAAAACTTAATTTACATAAAATAAAAAAATAAAAGGGATCCAAAATTTCTAAAAATCGGTAAAAGTAATTAAAATAATTCACTTTACAAAAAAATATATTATATTTAATGAGTTGGAATCCATCGAACTCGATGGATGAAAATGTTTAAGGTTGTTCTTAAATCAAAAAGAGCAACTTTATGACATAAATTTTAAAATTCATTAATTTTTTCAGCTATATATGAAACTGACAGGTGTTGTTGTTTAGAAACTATATAATCGCACTCAGTTTCCCTCTTTTTTTTCAAGCACAATAGATTTTTCAAAAAATATTGTCAAAATGGGCGATTTGAACTGACTTTCCGCGCGATGGAAAATGTGAATTCCATTTTGTGACAGACATGACTGAGAGAACTTTTTTGTTCATCTTTAAGTACTAAATATTAATTGATAGTTAAAAAAATGCATGGGGTGATGTAAATATAGGCCTTATGCTATAAAAAAACACTAAAATTTTAATTCAAGGAAAAACTTAATTTAATTGAGGGTTAAAATCCGCCGTGACAGACATGACAAAATTTAGACATAGATTTTGACTAGACACATATTATCATCATTTGCTCTTAATTGGCATGCATACCAAGACCAGAATTTTTTAGGAAACAAAATAAGACTTGGATATGTGAAGCAGAAAGAAAAATATTGAAAAATTTGCAAATGGAAAGATATTAAAAAATATTTATCAGCGTGACAGACATGACAAAGTTTTGTGACAGACATGACACGTGTACAATTTTCTAGGAATTTAAGTATTTTTTTCTTAAATATTACTTTCTTTACTTTTATCACAACTTGGAGATTAGAATATGATGTAACATTGGTATATTATGTTAAAAAAATCTCAAAAAAAAATTTCAAATTTATAAAATCCCTTGGAAGTTTTCACTGAAATGAGTTTGTACCAGAAATTTTCTATTTGGCAGATTTTCTTTTAAATAGTAGAAAACTTTAGATTGTGTACGTTTCACATGAAGAAATACCATAGCCATCAATTCCAAGTTAGATAATAACAACTTTCAAATCACAAGATTAAAGCAAAACTGTTTGAAAAAATAATTGTGACAGATAATATATCTGAAACAAAGAAATTGATATCGACATAATTATCTGGTAACTATGACATGCATTCTAAATTTAAGCATTTTGTTGAGTTGAGTTATAAAGAAATATTATTGGCATCAATACTAAGTTAAATAAGTTGGAAATTGCACGTGTAGCGTAGCAAATGAGGTGCGTTCGTACTATAAGTTTTAAAATATTCAGATCTTGCTGATATAGTAGAGCGTACTTTGGATACAGTATAGTGGTCGAAATCTTTGTGTTCCTGTAAATATGCAGGGAGTAATTTTTATTATACTTCATTAATGTATATCTTATTCATAAAATGTGAAGTAGGTTAATATAATTAAAACACGCCCCAAACAATGTTTCCCCGTATAACATTATTTAGTAGAATACATTTGTGTAGCCCTGTAATTTAATAGTAAATATTCTCTGCATCCCAGATTGTACAATGTAGATTTTAGTACATACATCATAGATTCATGTCAATTATATTATGTTCAAATGAGTGTAACACCATTAAAATGCATTTGAAACATTTTTCCCCATTGATCGTAATGTAACGGAATACTTTTGATTGTCCCTGTAACTGATCTATGCATCCGATTTTCATAACATTTGAAATGACTCGACAAAATTATGTAATAATTAAACGTTTTAAATTTCAAACGATTAAAATGCTTTTGAAACTTTTTTTTTCCCATTGACGTAATGTAATGAAATACTTTTGAGTGTCCCTGTAATTGATCTATCCATCTGATTTTCATAAAATTTGAAATGACTCGACAAAATCATGTAATAATTATAAATTTTAAATTTCAAACGATTCGGTTGGATAGTTTTTGCGTTGTTATTTGCGGACGGACAGATAGACAGACAGACGGACGGACGGACAGACGGACTGAGCGACAACAATAGGCGCTACGTATTTACATAATTACGAACGCACCTAAAAATTACAAAAATAACTTTCTAGGAAAGAGATTAAGGTAAAGTTGCTTGAAAAACTAATTGTGATAGACATGACTAGCGTGACAGACATGACAAATGTGACAGACATGACAAAATGCAATGCTTTATATTTCACTCAGATTTTAAATTTATCTTTCAATTTTTTTATGAACTGTTCCTTTTGACATATAAAAAGAGAAAATAAAGTGTTAATAATTTTTACCAAGTAGATTTTCTTGAAAATAAAAAAATCGACATTTTCTGTGACAGACATGACATGAAGGCTAATATAAAGTTTGGGGGCAATAGCAAAATAATTAAAATATTTCAAGTGAAAACTTTGGTGTTTTTAAACATACTGTTAGTCATTTTTTTAAAAGATATATTTGTTTAAAAAATCTATGTAATATTTAAATGCTTCAAGGGACATTAAACTAGAGATAAAAATAGCAGATTTTTGATTTCAAAGTTAGTCTTGATAATAATTAACTATAAAAATTTATTTTTACAATTATTTTATTATATCTTGTTATTTTCATAAAATTTGATTTATTTTCTATCAATTGGAACAAAAAAATACTAATTTAGTTCAAATTTAAAAAATGATGTCCATGTCGCATTTTCATGGAATTCACCAAAAAATAAATAAATAAATAAATAAAAGTCCAAATGGGGGGAAAATTGCCTCTTCATGTGATCAAAAATGCTTGAAACTCAAAAGGTAATTTATTGATAAAAAATTAGAAAACTGAGTTAGATTCCAGAGCTCTTCCATGGTCAGAATTTGCAATTTTGTATCTTTCCGTTAAAAAATGAATTTGTAAATGCGTCAAAATGTTTTCAGCTTGTTGAACAGAGCAGTTGAGAACAGCTGTAAAAAATTGTTTGATCGAATTTATAAAAATGTGATACGAAAGTTATCATTTGAATGTTTGTAAATTTGTTTGGTTAATTTGATCTCCATCTGAGCATTTTACAGTTTTTTCTCGTTTAGAATATGTATGGTAAAATCAACTTTCTTAGAATTACTTTATAAAAGTCTTTTTCACGATTTTATCTTCTTAGTAAATTTCACACAGTTAATTTTTTTTGTTGTTTATTTGTAGAAATTGCGACCCATCTTAGGTAAATAAGGAATAAATGAAAGCTTCCTACCTTTTATCACATAAAATAAAAGAAGATAATTTTTGGCATCCTTCCAAATGTTATTGGCTGTGGATAAAGTGTTACCATGCAAGCCAGTGTAGGCCCCTCCCTCATTTCGTTATTTCTTTATTCTTGTGTTCAGTTGTGTGTAAATTTCGCTACTCAATAAAAATGTATCCACGCATCGTGTGAACATTATAATTACTATGGAGGACCTAAATTACCTATAGGATCCGCCCTTTTAAAATGTTAGACATTTAAGCAATATTTTTATCGTAGTATTTCGAGGGTTAACTATTATAATAAATATAAAAACCAAATTAGTGATAGACTGCGAGGCAGCTGCACAAACAATCACCACATCGAGTTCACTGATGAAATTCTAGAATTAGTTAAATCTTGATTCGCATATTAAAAGGCAATCGGTCTGTCAAGTTTTATCTTGGTGAAAAATACCTAAAAATCCAATTTTAGCGGTTGACTCATATATTTACCATTACGCTTTCCTGCACCCCAAAAAAGTATGAAAACATGGAGAAATGGGAACAGGAAAACATAATGATAAATCTATAAGTCAACTACTAAAATAGGGTATTTAGGTGTTTTCCACCAAGATAGGATTTAGCAGACCGATTTAGATCCTTTTAATATGCGAATCGAGATATAACTAAATCTACAATTTCATCCGTGAATTCGATGAGGTGATTGTCTGTGCTGCCGCTTCCGGATCTATGACATGTTAGTCAGTCAGCTCATAAATTTTGTATAAAATAATTTGAAGAAAAAAAAAACAGTAAACATTTTTTGGCAGATGATATTGTGCTGTCAAACTATAAGAATACTCAAATTAACGTGAAAATGCAAATCCAGAGTTTTTAATTTTCATCCTATTTAACTATTGAAACGCGTAAAAAGTTTTCATTTTGGAAGCTTGAAGTTAATTTCACCATTCTTATAAAAAAAAGTTCAATGTCCTTTATTGATGAAAATGTTAAAAAATGTTTAGTTACTGTATAAATAATTTATCAATTACCTATGAAAGATAGCACTTACTTTTTCTTCATGTTTATCATGGATAATTAGTTATGGAATTTTAGAAATTAATGAGTCATTTATGAAACACACTGTAATACCAATAACATTTACAAGAAATGCACTTGCTGTTATTTGTTCGTCATTCATGTTTTCAAATGAGAAGATAAAACATGCAAATAAACTCAATACAAAAAAAAAAAAAAAAAAAAAAAAAAAGAATATTTTCCTTTTGCAAATTTTAGTGATTGATATCTTTAAACTAGCATCATTAGCAGGAGAAGTATGGAAAATTATAATTAGTCGGATGACTAACTGGATTTGAAGTGTGATGAAAATCCGTGCATTAGTTCCTGAAATAGAGCTATTGCGATAATCATGAATAATACCGTATAGCAGAGTCACCTGTTCAGTGATTTACTCTAAAAATTACAGAATACTAATTTATATTAGGGACTAACTGAATCTGAAATTTGATAAAAATTCGGGCATTAGTTCTTGAGATATAACTATTGCGATAATCATGAATAATACCGTATAGCAGCACCACCTGTTGTGAGATTTACATGAAAGCATATCAAAACCATAACATATCAAGAACAACGAAAACCTAAAGTTTTATGAAAATATTTCTTTATTTCTTGAGATATTGCGATTGTGGAAATTGTGAAAAATGCAGCAAAGCAGCTCCATCTGTTGGGCGGAGTACATCAAAAACTAATTAGATATGGTTTATATCAAGGCCTCACAGAATCCGGTTTTGTGAAATTCCGTGCAATAGCTCTTGAGATAGAGTGCCCACAAAATTTATGCCACATACGGATAAACAAACTGACAGACTCACGGACTCAGGGACAGACATTTTGTAAAAACATGTTTTTTGAAATATCTGACTCCTGAAACATATGTCTGTAAATCTGTAGGAAACCGGAATCGGAAATTTTTACGAATCCAATGTACTCTCTTCTTGTAAAGCTAGAAAAAAGTAATAAAAAAGATAACTGGATCTGTAAACAGTCTGTAAGTGATTAAAATATGTTATACGTCATTCAACTAAAATATTTTCGAAAGAATTTGTTGCATTAATATTAGAGACCGGTACAGGGCCGTAGCTAAGGGGGCGCTATGGGCGGCTCAGCTCCCCTAAAATATTTTGAGCCCCCCTGGAAAAGATTCCAAGGTCACTAAATAAATTTCTATTCCGATAATTAAAATGAAATTCTGTTCAAAAATCTAATTCAGTTTTGAGAGCTTTTCACAGTTTTGAAGAGTTGCTAAATTGTATTTAAAATAAGTGTTTCAACACTCCCTTATCTTATTTGTTCATATGAAGCTAACATGATGTTTAGTTTTGCACCAGTTATACACTCAAAATTTTCATCATCCTATACTTTTCTTGGCATAAAATGAATTTATTACAACAGTTTAATAAGAAACAGAGTACCTACAATCTGAATATGCACTAATTTATCTTTCTGCGTCAAAGAGATAGAAAAAAAAGGTATGAGCCTCCCCTATATTCTCTTGATCCCCCCCCCCCTATTGTTCACTTCTAGCTACGGCCCTGGACCGGTAAAAAGCGTTTAAGAAAACTTTGTAATGCTTAGTTGCGTTTTACAACAGTGTGAGTTATTCAGTTAGTGATTTAATTTACTAAATTACTTTTATGACGCGTCGTTGATAGTTATAAGCAGTTAATTGCTTCATCTAAAGCGCAGGTAATTAAACCTCTATACCAGAATTTTCTTGGTAATTACGTTGACGAAGTATGTGATTTGAATATCATTTTATGGAAAATGCTATTTACACAAAACTATCCAGGTTTGCTATTGAATATTCATGTACAAAAGTTGCTATTTTAAGATTTCGACTAACTGAATAAATACTTCAAGAAATTAATAAACTTCTTTTGGTTCATATGGTTACTCAGACGTTTCTATTAACAATATACACTCCAAAATTTATTCCATTTAAAAGACACACACATTTTACTTGAAAATTCCCCTTCAGCAATTTCCTCTAATAAGGATTAATGGTATGCGAATACTTTTAAGCAGCCCTGTATATGAGGTGTAAAATTTATACATAAAGAGTAAGATCCAAAAAAACTTATTAAATTTAAAGACGCATACCGAATTTTAAAATGTACTCTCCAGCAAATATTACACAAAGACAGTACTGTAACCGATTTTTTTCGCGTATCTCTGTAAATTAATTTAAAAAAATGCTATGAATGTTTCGTTTTAACGTGATCGTAGTGAAATTGAGTGATTTATATCAGTTTCAATGCATAAGAAATAGCGTAAAATTATTAAAATACTTACCAAACGATTCCCCCCCCCCTATACCATAATGTAATGGAATTCTTTTGAGTTCTCCTGTAAACGAACTATTAATCATACATACTTCATACACTATATGGTCAAAGGTGACCAGCCACTTGCGATTTTAGACATTTTGTAAAATACCTAGGAAAATACATGGGGAATTAGTGAAACTGTATGAGTGTCAGGTTAACAGGTCATACATTTCGGGGAAGATTTTATTCCGAAATTCCATAAACTACCGTCAACAAATTGAAAAAGTACGAATATTTTTTGAATAGCCCTGTCAAAATTAATGTAGCGAAAGCGTTAAAACTGTAGATTATGATTAAGTGACTTATTTTTATAAACTGTGTTCATTTTTATGCAGATAACATGTAAATCCTATGCTTTTAGAATTTACATGCTATCTGCATGTAAGTCTGCATGTAAATCTGCAATTACATGCTAATGACATGTAAATTCGTAGAAAAATTAAAGGTTTTATAAAAACAGTTGCAAATTTTTCCAAGTTATTTGCTTATAATTTTCAGAGTTCGTAATATAAAATAACGTTTTTTTCCCCCGAAAATATGACAAACAACTTTGTACACAATACCCTGTAATCAGAATAAAAAAATAATAAAAATTGTGTGAAAAATGACAGGTTTACTAAATAATTTGCATTGCGCATGCGTGAAGGCTATCAAAATTTCATTTACGTATTATGTTGGCTAAATGTATAGAGCATCTTCTGTAAAAGTCTCAAAAACATTCCATGAAAATTGTGAAAATAATCATCGAAAGAATAAGTTCAAAATCCGTTATTCTCAAAATAAAGCAAAAAGATGAGGGGCTGTATCCATATATTCATTGATTAGTGCCAATATAGCATACACAATATTGCACGTATACTACTATATTTGGATACACCCCCTCATCATTTTGCTTTATTTTGGGGTAAACGTATATTTAACTTATTCTCTCTACGATTATTTTCAGAATTTTCAAGTTATGTTTTTTGAGATTTTTACAAAAGTTGCTCTATACATTTAGCTAACATAATATGCAAATGAAATTTTGGTAATCTTCACGCATGCGCAATGAAAAACTATTTAGTAAACCTGCTCATTTTTCACACAATTTTTATAATTTTTTAATTTTGATTACAGGATATTATGTACAACTCATATGTCATACTTTCGAAAACAAACATTACTTTATAGTATTAAGAAATCTGCAAATTACAAGCAAAACACTTGGAAAAATTCGGTACTGTTTTTATAAAAAAAACTTAATTTCTTTACGAGCATATATGTTATCCACATAAAAATGAACACAGTTTATTACAATAAGTCACTTAATCATAATCTACAGTTTGAACGCTTTTACTACATTATTTTGACAGGGTTATCCAAAAGATATTCGTTCATTTTCAATTTGTTGATGGTCTCCTATGGATTTTCGGGAAAAAAATTTCACGAAAATCCATAGGAGACTATATACAATACCAAACATCCTTTGGTGACCCTAAGCTTTATCAATCGCATGAAAATCCGAGTATACCGGAGTTACAGCGTGAACAGATGGACAAACAAACCAAATGCGCAAGCACTATTCAACTTTGGTGGAAAATGCTTATAAATATACAGTGAAATCTGTCTAAGCCGGAATCTGCCTAAGCCGGAAATCTGTCTAAGGCGGAAACATTTCAGAGTCCCACATTTTTTAACATAGATATTTCCAAGCAATCTGTCTAAGGCGGAAAGAATCTGCGTAACGCGGAACCGGACATTCATTTTGGGTCCCAGGAAGCAAATTTACTGTTTAAGACGGAAGAAAGTTTTCCTGGGAAATATAAATGGAAGGAAATCTTTTCTTTTTATAATGAAATGTATTGTCCAGTCGCATTCCCAGAGGTTAAGAAAAGGCGTCACTGATTGCTGATAGTAGTTTGGGGATGATATTATTATTTTATATGACTGGGAACTGCTGGACAAATGGGTCACAGGATTTTTGACAAGTTCATTCTTAGGTTACAATAAGATAAGAGAATTTGTTTAAAAAAGGAGGGACAGCTTATGAAAACTTAAACTCATTGACAACTTATGGAAAATTTCAACAACCTTTCATGGTCTTCCGAAATAGCTTAGCTCCTGGTCAGCTGCTAATTTTTATTTGTCCTATAATACAACGAAAGTTGATTTCTTTCTAGAATTTCAGACAAAAAAGGGATTTTCAGAATTTACTCATAGTGTTATAGTTAGAACCACAGTGGGAGTAGCACTGATGAATACGAAGTCGAAGAAGAATTGACAAGCTTCATATAAAGAAGCTCTTAAGAATCTAAAGCTTTTACAGAAGTTTTACATAGCGCGAAACAATTATGAAATGATACCAACTGATGTACAATGTGCTACGGAAAAAGAAGTTATTAAGAAAAAAATAAGTACACTTGAAAAAAAAGATTAAAAAACCGATCCGGATTATCGGGGTTCTACTATAATTTTATGTTCACTAAAATCTGTTATTTTGAATGATACTAGTGTGTATGTGTACTATCAATTTATAAATTATTATTACTATAGATATATATAAATATGTTAAGATTTCATGTCTATTTAATTAAAAAATTTTAAACAAACGTTAGTTTTAACTTTTAGCCAAAAAAATGTTTAATACTCTGTGAACGCGAACGGGATGTCTATAGAGTTTTTCTGTCTAAGCCGGAAATCTGTCTAAGGCGGAATTTTATTTCAGTCCCAAGCGATTCCGCCTTAGACAGATTTCACTGTATATATAAATATATATAATATTTATATATAAATATATATATATATACAGGGTGATTCATAAAAGATGGGCAGAACTTTAAGGGGTTATAGTACACTTAAAGACAAATAATATTAAATAGGAGACTAAGGGTCCCAGACGTATTCCCAAGGAGATAGGGGGCATTAAAGTTTAGGGTCCGAAATTTTAAATGATTATAAAAAATGGAAAAATTGGTCGATTCGTTTGCGGTTTTTGCAAAAAATTTTCTTTATGCCAGTATTTTCTTGAAATAAAATTTTAAAGTTCAATTTCAAAAAATGCCGATAGGGGGCGCTTTAGACTTTGGAGTAACAAACAACTATTTTTTAACGTTATTTTTTCTATTTCTTTAAATGATTTCGAAAGCTTAGACTTAAACTTAAATTTTGATCTAAAAATCTGAGTCCTAACGAGTAGTTAAGTAGCGTAAACTGAAATTTGAAATTTGAAACCCTTCTCCCCCCAGAACAAAAATCAGTTATTCCCGATCTTTGTGTCGTAGATTAGGCTCTAACTACTGCCGCGTTTTGCTAAAATTATTCTTTATGTCAGTATTTTTTTGAAAATAAATTTTAAAGAAAAGTTTCAAAAAATTCCGATAGAGGGCGCTTTAGACTTTGGAGTAACGAACAACTATTTTATACCGTTATTTTTTGTGTCTCATTAAATGCTTTCTAAAGCTTAGACTTAAATTTTCAGCCCAAAATCTGAATCGTTAGACGTGGTTAAGTTTCTGGGGAGAGGGGTTTGAAATTGCTACTCCTGAGCACAGTTCAGTTTACCATGTCCACACATTGTGTGCTGTGATACGAGGTAAAAAGACACAAGTTAGGATTATGTTACCAAAACATATTTATTAACATGTAATTACAATAAATATTCAAAATTGTGACCACCAGAGGTTATGCACGCAGAACAACGGCGAAGAATGGAACGGCGAACATTCGCGAAAACATCAGGCTTTTCGAGCACTTCCCCTACAGCGGCGGAAAGTCTGGCGACCAGTTCCTCGGGGGATTCAATGGGTGTCTCATACATAAGAGCCTTCAATTGTCCCCAAAAAAAGAAATCGAGGGGTGAAAGATCTGGCGAGCGAGCAGGCCAAGCAACAGGACCACCTCGACCAATCCATCTGTTCGGAAATGTGATGTCCAGATAGTTGCGGACGTCTCGTACGTAATGGGCTGGCGCTCCATCGTGCTGGAACCACATGACCCGCCGGATGCGTGGAGGAACAACGTTTAACAGGTCTGGCAGCACATGTTGCCGAAATGTGAAGTATGTTTTACCGTTGAGGCGTTCAGGAAGAAGGTACGGTCCGATTAGGTGGTCTCCGAGGATTCCTGCCCAAACATTGATGGAAAAGCGTCTCTGAGTAGCATGTGGATACGTAGCATGTGGATTGACATCCGCCCATACATGTGCATTGTGTGTGTTAAATGTACCTTCACGTGTGAAGGTACATTCATCGGTGAAAAGCACAGTTCGTCCAAAATGTGGATTTAGCGCGTTCTGCTGCAGAAACCAGCGGGCGAATTCAATACGATTTGGATAATCCCCTGGAGACAGTTTCTGGACTCGTTGCACATGAAACGGGTGCAAATGTTCATCCTTCAGTACCCTCCAAGTCATGGACTGTGAGGTATCCACCTGCCTAGCCACTGTTCATGTACTTGTACTCGGCTGCGCCGCTACTACATCCAGAATGGCTTCTGCAACAACTACTGATTCGTCCTTTTTTGCACGACCTGCATTCGACCGGGAAGCGAGAAATGATCCCGTCTCACACAACTGTCTGTGCAAACGCTCGAAAGTTTTGCGGTTAGGCAACCGCCTGTTGGGAAATCGCTCTCCGTACATTCGTTGTGCCTCTGCACCATTTCCATCTGCCGCTCCGTAAATTAAATGCATCTCAGCCTTTTCCTTATTCATGAAGGGCACCATCTTCCGATTCATTACTACAGCGACTTACACTTGACTCACCGTTCAGTGGTTTTTATGCCTGAATCGTGTCGAAATTTTGCATACGTGTTCTTCTTCTTCCCCATTTGACATTTGCATACTTTCTGTCTCCTTCTTCATCCGGTGACTAGCGTCAGGAATGGAGCTTTAACGTTTGCATGAGCGACGTTTCCAACTGTGCCAGTGCCTTTATGAGTGAATTCCGACTATGCAGTCCTTAACGAAAGTTGTATTTTTGCCTCGTATCACAGCACAGAATCGTTGGGCATGGTTAAGTAGTGCAAACTGAACTATGTTCAGAAGTTGAAATTTGAACCCCCTCCCCACGCTACTGAACCACGCTCAGCGATTCAGATTTTGAGCTGAAAATTTAAGTTTATGTCTAAGCTTTAGAAAGCATTTAATGAGACACAAAAATAACGGTATAAAATAGTTGTTCGTTACTCCAAAGTCTAAAGCGCCCTCTATCGGAATTTTTTGAAACTTTTCTTTAAAATTTATTTTCAAGAAAATACTGACATAAAGAATAATTTTAGCAAAACGCGGCAGTAGTTAGAGCCTAATCTACGACACAAAGATCGGGAATAACTGATTTTTGTTCTGGGGGGAGAAGGGTTTCAAATTTCAAATTTCAGTTTACGCTACTTAACTACTCGTTAGGACTCAGAGTTTTAGATCAAAATTTAAGTTTAAGTCTAAGCTTTCGAAATCATTTAAAGAAATACAAAAAATAACGTTAAAAAATAGTTGTTTGTTACTCCAAAGTCTAAAGCGCCCCCTATCGGCATTTTTTGAAATTGAACTTTAAAATTTTATTTCAAGAAAATACTGGCATAAAGAAAATTTTTTGCAAAAACCGCAAACGAATCGACCAATTTTTCCATTTTTTATAATCATTTGAAATTTCGGACCCTAAACTTTAATGCCCCCTATCTCCTTGGGAATACGCCTGGGACCCTTAGTCTCCTATTTAATATTATTTGTCTTTAAGTGTACTATAACCCCTTAAAGTTCTGCCCATCTTTTATGAATCACCCTGTATAACTGGATTCTGTAAACAGTCTGTAAATGATTAAAATATGTAATACGTCATTCAGATAAAATATTTTCGAAAGAATTTGTCGCATTAATATTAGAGACCGGTAAAAAGCGTTTAGGAAAACTTTGTAATGCTTAGTTGCGTTTTACAATCATGTGAGTTATTGAGTTAGCGAATTAATTTACTAAATGACTTTAAAAACGCGTCGTTGATAGTAATAAGCAGTTAATTGCCTCATTTAAAGCGCAGGTAATTAAACACTGTACCAGAATTTTCTCGGTAATTACGTTGACGAAGTGTGATTTGAATATCAATTTACGGAAAATGTTATTTACACAAAACTATCCAGCTTTGCTGTTGAATATTCGTGTACAAAAGTTGCTATTTTAAGAGTCTGACGAGCTGAATTAATATTTCATGAAATTCATAAACCTCTTTTAAGATTTATGATTATTCAAACTTCCTTAAAATTTTAATAATGGTGGAAAAAAATACAGTAGGAATTAAGAGAAAACATTTATTGTTATTATCAATATAAATATTATTATTAGGTGTATTAGTAGTAATATATTTACACAAGGAAGGTCTCCTTACTGGGCATACGCTGAATATTTTGAAAAAAGAAAAACTAATTAAACTACTCACGTATGTAAGAAAAGATCGGTTAAATTTAGAGGCGGAATTACAGTAGAACGTCTATAAAAAAAATAAAATACTTTCGAATATTTAGCGTGTAAAGACGAAAGCATCATGCAATTTGGCAAGCAGCAATTTCCTTTGTCAACAGCAAACGATTTTAATGTAACTGAAAATTGTTTGTAAATGGATTTTTAGAATGCGCATATATGGCATTTAATAAATTTAAACTTAAAAGAGAGAATTTAATGTATATACCGGGTGTCCCAAAAATGACTGATGGATTTTAAAATTCGATAACTTGCAAACGGTGACAGCTATTTAAAAAATTTTTGCAGGAGGGTTATGTATAATGTCAGGAGTTTTTTTACCGTAATTTTTTATTTTAGTTCGCATCTCAAACAATAGTTGGCGCTGACGGCGGTTGAAGGCAGGTCGACGCTTCATTCAGCACTGATCATCTGGCCTTCAATCGCCGTCAGCGCCACCTATTGTTTGAGATGCGAACTAAAATGAAAAATTAAGGTAAAAAACTCCTGACATTATACATAACCTTCCTGCAAAATTTTTTTAAATGGCTGTCACCGTTTGCAAGTTATTGAATTTTAAAATCCATCAGTCATTTTTGGGACATTCGGTATATATATATGCATCATTCAGATAAAATATTTTCGAAAGAATTTGTCGCATTAATACTAGAGAATGGTAAAAAACGTTTAGGATAACTTTGTACTGCTTAGTTGCGTTTTACAATCGTATGAGTCATTCAGTTAGGCAATTTACTAAATGACTTTTATGACGCGTCGTTGATAGTAACAAGCAGTTAATTGCCTTATCTAAAGCGCAGGCAATTAAACACTATACCAGAATTTTCTCGGTAATTACGCTGATGAAGTATGATTTGAATATCAATTTATGGAAAACGTTATTTACACAAAAATATCCAGCTTTGCTGTTGAGTATTCATGTACAAAAGTTGCTATTTTAAAATTCCGACCAACTAAATAAATACTTCAAGAAGTTGATAGTTCTTTTGGTGCATATGGTTACTCAAACTTCCTTAAAGTTTTAATAAGGGGGGAAAAATCCTGTAAAAATTACCAGAAAACATTTATCTCATTATTATTATTATCATCATTATAATAATTATTATTACAGTAAAACCCCGATAATTCGGATTAATTGGGACCGGACCCAATCCGGATTATCAAAAATCCAGATCATCCGGAGAATTAGAAAAAAAATGAAATAAAATATAACATACTAACAGAAAATCATCTTTATGTTAAACTTAGTGAATATTTGCAGACAGTAATAATGTTTACTTTGCTTAATTATTCCGAAAACATGTCAGAAAAAGTTTTTTTTATTTAGAATACGACGACGAAACAAGTTAATGTTATGGAAATTAGCCAATCGCTTCTCAAACTTGAAAAAAAAAAAAAAATGACCAAACCGATCCGAATTATCCGGAGATCCGGAATATCGGGGTCCGAATTAGCGGGGTTCTACTGTATGTGCATTCCTAGTTATATAAATATTTACAAGGAAGATCTGCATAGTGGATATATGCAGAATACTTTGAAAAAAAATTATCAAACTACTCATGTATGTAATAAAACATCAGCCAAATTTAGCGGCGGAATTACAGTAGAAAGTCTGTAGGAGGAAAAAAAGTACTTTTGAACGTTTAGCGCGTAAATAGGAAAGTGCCACGCAATTTGGCGAACAGTATTTTTCTTTGCCCAAAGCAAACAAATTTAATGTAACTGAAAATTGTTTGTAAATGGATTTTTAGAATGTGTGTAAATGACATTTAATAAATTTAAATTTAAATGAGAGAATTTAATATATTTATACACATATATCATTCATATAATATATTTTCGAAAGAATTTGTTGCATTAATATTAGAGACAAGTAAAAAGCGTTAACGCTTAGATACGTTTTACAACAGTGTGAGTTATTCAGTTAGTGAATTAATTTACTAAATGACTTTAATAACGCGCCGTTGATAGTAATAAGCCGTTAATTACCTCATTTAAAGTGCAGGTAATTAAATACTATACCAGAATTTTCTAGGTAATTACGTTGACGAAGTGTGATTTGAATATCAATTTAAGGCGAATGCTATTTACACAAACTATTCAGCTTTGCTGTTGAATATTCATTTACAAAAGTTGCTATTTTATGGTTCCGACTAGCTCTGAATAAATGCTTCAAGAAATTAATAAATTTCTTTTGGTGCATATGGTTACTTAGACGTTTAAGGTTCTAATAAAGAAAAAAATCTAAGTAAAAATTCTCTAAGAGTGTTTATTACATTATATTATTAGGTGCGTCGTAATTATATAAATACGTAGCATCGATAGTCTTTGTCTGGTCCGCATTTAACCTCCTTTAGTCCTGAGACAAATATTATGAAAGACCACAAATAAAAGTTTAAAATTGCTATAAAACATCTTCGAAGATGTATCAGTCAATATGTCGAGACTTATAATATGCACGCATTTATTAAAAAGTTCTAGAAGTACATATAATATTTTGAGTTATAATGATTTTAAATTACAACACCTTTTTTAATAAATTTTAAATTTAATTAAATTATCAGAAGTTACCATGTTATTTTGTTTACAAATAATATAGTTAACCATCACAAAAAATTCAAAATTTTAACTTAATAAATAGAAATTATTTAAAAATTTGTTCCGGGCCTTCCTTAAATATTTCAAACCATCTTCTATCTGTACAAGAAAGAAAAAAACGATTCTCCATAAGTCCTTTATAGCATACGCTTTAACTGACGATTAAAATAGGCAAGAACATACTGTTCATTGCGTGGTGCCTCAACACGTCCTATAAGAAAACCTCCGCCCAGCGCGCGTGATGTCAATGCTAGTCGCCCAACGGTGATTACAGAAGAGAATTGTCAAATATTTTAAAACATGAAAAAAAAATCGATAATCGAATTATCATGACTAACATGTAAATATTCCACATTTAATAATCAGTACATTTGAAAAAAAAAAAAATAATAATAATAAAAATAAATAAAATAAAAAGAAAGAAAGAAAAAAAGAAAAAAAAGTAAATAATAACTTTTTTTACCTTTATATGATACCAATATTGTCTTGAAACTGGAATGTTGATTTTTTAGTAAATTTCAGGTTTTGTTTATACATATATTCACACATATAAATGCATGTAGGATTAGTAAAGTAATTAAAGCTTTCTCCTTAAAAGTATAAATTCAAATATTACCAGTGCATCACTGTGTTATACAAATATGTTTAATCACTATGTTATGAAAGAATCATTTTTAATAGTGAACAATTAAACTTAAATATATAAATTGTAGCTTGTTTTAATTACAATAATTTTATATTAAAACTATGACACAGTGTAATATATATTTGACAAAGTTTCAAAAGTTATTAAACATGTCATAAATACTCTAAAAAATTATGAATTCAAAATTTAATTTAGAACTTGTTGGTTGCCTCCATCGTTGCTGTAAGCGATAAAGAAATTATCTAAACTTTCATGGCCGCTGCTAAGGCTAAATGTACTACTGGAAATAAATGAAAAAATATACCATGTTTCCATTACACATTAAGCTAACAATGAAACATAAAACTAAATTGGTGCGCAAAAATTATGCCAATGAAAAAACTATAATAGTGCCTTATTGAACAGACCTCATATAAATCTATTATTTAATGGTTGCCAAAAGCAAATTAAAAATCTACATCTAAACACCAAATAAAAGATTCTTTTTAAAGAATGCTTTTAAAGTTTAGTAACATAAGAAACAACAAGTATAACTGAAATATCGAGTACAGCAATATTATAATGTTAATAAAACTTCGGTAAAACATGTATTTTTATCCAAAATTATCAGATAAAAAATACATGTTAGCTTTTATTTTGTTTACCTGAATCAATGTTTTGAACGAACTCTGTAGCGATCCTTCTAAAATCGATTGTGTAGTGCCGACGTAAAGAGAAATGTCATTGGGTCCTTGAAGAGACAAATTTTTTATTTCACCTTCTGGCAGCTGCAATAGAAAAATCATGCTATAAAAACAAAATAAAAATAAGTTCCCTCTTAAATGCAAGACATAAATAACGAAGTATTCAAACAACGTTTTCTTTGACATATTTAGTTTTTTCTGATCTGTTTCAATAAAATATTCATTCAGGTTTAGGATGAAGATATGCGTACGATAATAATTACAAAAGAGTCTTCAAAAGCTTAAGCCATTAAGAAGTTGTATGATCAATAAAAGAGACTTTGGTGTGTGTTATTTATTGTCTGAAATATTAAGAGCCGTCTCTAGTGACCAGTTTGGTTTCCCCTAAATTTATGCTAAGCTTTGCAATATTTTACTTTTATTCATAATTTTATTTACTTGCGTACCTTCACTAAAATTGCAAATTCAGATATAGGAATAAATAGAAGTAGCGATCAAGGCAGCATTAGGAGGAAAATTCAATACTCGTTCTGGTTGGCGCGATTGGCGAAGAAATCCCAAAATAGCACCGAAAAAACATTTTTCGTTTGCTAATTTAATATAAAGTGTCTTGAAGGAGATATTAAACGAAACCCTCTGTGCTATCTGCGATCATACTTACCCACTTGTTATAAATATTTACTGTAACATACACGTGAAACATGAAAATCTCTTGTTTCAGACTTATATAACTATGGTAGATTACAAAATTTGCTTACATCTGTTATTGCGAGAGGTAATAGCCTTTGATGAGTGTCCCAAGCTTTTAGTTGATCTCCTCCTCCAGATATTAACGTACCTTCTCTCATTGCTAGAAGACATCTGACTTCATTCTGAAAATATATATATATAAAAATAAATAAATAAATAAATAAATTTTTAAACTAACATTGTTAATTTACCATATCACACGTACATTTTTAATTCTGTATACATACACACCTATCTTATTTATCTACAACTTATAGCTCAATATTTTATACTTCTATATATTACCTTGTATACCTGTCATCTACGAATACATCTACATCTTATGCAACTATGTTCTGCTAAATCTACATATACGTCTTATATATCTAAATTTATCCATCTAAATCTAGATCTACACCTATATCCTGTATATGTTTTTACATCTATACCTTACCTAGACATCTATATTTATATAGCGCTCAGAAAAAGTTTAGACAATGATCGATTACTATTCTGCACTGAGAAATATGCAACGAATTGTAGTAAGCTTTTCCTTTAATCATAAACAGTAAATTTTAAATATACACCTTACATAAAATATAATGGCAAAGATAAATAAGTAAATAAATAAATATATGTATGCAGTACGTTCTCCAATGTATGTATGTAGTCTTGCGCTGTTTGGCGACCATCGAGGAACTCCAGGAGATGCTTGAGCATTAAAGCAAAGCGAATCCCAAATCATTAATGAGTTACCTCCTTGTTGATGACTAAAGAAAGCCCAAGGCTTTTTCCGCCAGTCGTTCTGATAACATGCGAAACCATCTGGACATTCCAAATTACCTCACGGAATAGCGAAGTACACCATTTGAGGTCATATGATATATATTTACGAGCCCACTGCATTCTCATCAATTTGTATTGAGATTTCAAAGCTGGTTGTTTTATCTTTTTCGTGTAATCTAATTTTTCTCTTTATTTAATTCATCTATGAGTTGTTTCTGTTGACACAGAAAGTCCTGATTCATTTTTAATATGACTTGCAAACATAATTTTTGTAGATGTCAGCTTATGGATTCGTCTCGTTTTCTAGTCGCACGAGGAATTCCAGATCTATGTTTTGCTTTGAAAAAGTTGCTGTTAGACACTACTTGATAGATACACTTTTTTGAACAATTCAAATTTTCTAAAATTTCTGCAACAGTCTTCCCATTCGATTTCTGCTTCCATACTTCAATTACTTCATCTGAACGAATATTTCTAGTTCGTAGCATCTTCTCTAACCGATGCTATTGAGAGAAGCATTTAGACATTTCATGCATGTGAGTATTAAATTTGAAATTTGCATTTTTATGTGAATTGTTGCCAAGTATCAAGAAAGTGTCTAAATTTTTGTAATATGCGAATTTTACTTTTTTTAGTTAAATTAAGTATTATCTTTTATTAAAGCCATTATTTCTGTCCTAAAAATTTTAAAATATATTTAAAAATAAATATAGTCATTTGTATAATCCAAGAGTTCGTATTTTTTATTTGAAGGTTAAATATCAGAAGTGTCTAAACTTTTGCTTAGTACTATCCACGCCTATGTCTGCGTCATGTATAACTATATTTTAATGCAGCTAAATCTACATCTATGTCTTATATATTTATATTTTATACATCAAAATCTACATATATATCTTGTATAACTATGTTTTTACATCTATATGTTACCTAGGGTGTTTCAGAATAATTCTTCAGTAGTTTGCAGTGAGGTTATGGGCACAAAGCTAAGCAAGAATGGCATAGGAACAATACGCGTTTACAGATACAATAAAAGACGACACTGGAATGATAAACATATTGATTTCAATATAGTTCCATTCGTTGCTGAAGGAAGAGCTATTAAAATACAGTTACACCAGATATATAAATGAATCATTAAGCTTAACACGAGTCTTAATGCGAAACTGTTACTTGAAAAATGACGTTTAATAAGTGTTACCTGTTCGAAGTATCACCTTCAAATAGATATTAATTTTCCTCGCTATAAATGGGTAGTTTCAATGCTCAGCTTAGCTTGACCAGTAGTGTAATAACGGATAGCATTGAATTCAACATAGTTGCCACAAATGCTAAAAATATCGCCTACTCCTGCAACATTTTATCATCTCAATTCGGTGCTCTCGCTTTAACCGTTTTCGGCAAGGTGTTCTTAAAAGAGGACACCTCATTTAAATTTTACTGGCACTAAGAGTATTTAATTAAATTTTTCCTTTTATAACACACCTGAAAAATGTAAATTCATATTTTCTAACTGAACTGCTTTACCTCTGGCTCATTCGACCAACCTAATGCTACGGAATTTCATGAAATTCCATATTTTTTTGCTGAATTTATATGTATTAAGACATCAACTCGTCGACTTCGACTGAAGATAAACTGAAGCAAAATGACTCCAGTAGGCACTTCCATCATACGTGCATTGGTTTATATTTTCTAATAGATTCGGTTATAAATTCTGGTGTAAGTTAATTATTTCAAACAGATTTATTCAGCGCCGGAAAGGGTTAAGAAAAGTTTCATGCAGTGATTAAAGAATCATCTGCCTTCCTAGTATGACAGGGATTTAAGGGTGTTCTTAAATCAAAAAGGGCAACTTTGTGACACATGCATTAATTTATTTTTGTTCGGAAATGCATGAAAATAGCTGGTGTTGTTATTCAGAAACTGTCTAATTGCACTCATTCTTTTGTTTTAAAAAAAAAAAACAATAAATTTTTCATAACAAACCTTCAAAGTTGACACTTTTGAGCATATTTCCCGACGAAAGCAGAAAAACCGGTCGAAAAGGAGGAGAAAAACGGGTGATTGCGTCATCGAAATAGCTTATAACTCGATAAGTAATTTAATTATCATAAAATGGAAAAATAAGTTCAATTCAAAATTGCTTTCATAGTCAGGCATTAAAATTTTATAACTTTCTGTTAAAAAATGAATTTGTAAATGTGTCAAAAAGTTTTTCGCTTGTTGAGCGGATCAGTTAAGAACACCTTTAAGCGATACATCAGGCAATGTTTGCTCATCTTCGACTATCGATGCTCCACTGTTGTGAAATTTGTGTTACTTCACAACCCCGTAATTTTGGACTTTTACTATAAACTTACTGTGAAATGATATTGATGTTTAAAAGTTAGTTAGAATGATGCCTTATTATATATTTTAAATTCTCTTTTATAAGTTGAATAAAAAATTTCCGTTTATCTAACATTTCGATTTCTGTTTCAATATTTGTGACGGTAAAATGCTTTTGTTTTGCATTTGTAACTATTGGATATGATATTATCAGGAATCGCATTATATAGGATAATTTTTTTTGCTTCTACCAGAATCCTTAATCAGTAATCTTCATGATCATTATATTGAAAATATGCTATAGGAATGTACGATGAAGGTATTTTCAAAATTAGTGGTAGGAACAACAAATTTTCCCAACAGAATGCGGCTCCTGTAGTTGTTTTATGCTTCGGACTTTTCAGAAAATTATTAGACCAGGAGACAGCTGCATAGACAAGACCATCACATCATCGATTGACGACTAAAACTCCAGGATTGCCTAATAAACTGCAACAGATCCGCCAAGTCATATCTTGGTGGAAACCACTTGCAGATCCGATTTTAGTGATAAATCGGTAGGTTTATCAATGCGTTTTCCCGAACTCAAAATTATAATCAAGAGTCGCATTATACAAGATAAACATTTTTGTTTCTACCAGAATCCTTAATCAGTAATCTTGATGATAATTTATTTAAAAATGTAGAAATGTACCTTAAGAATTATTTTCAAAATAGTGGTAGGGAAAATATTTTCCCTATAGAATGCGACTCCTGTATTATTGCTAGGTTTTGTGTTTCAGATTTCTCAGAAAATTATTAGATCAGGAGGCGGCTGCATAGACATTCTCTTCATCGGTTGATGGCTAAAATTCCAGGATTAGACAGATTTCGATTTGTCTATTAAACTTCATCTAATCTACCAAGTAATATCTTGGTAGAAACCAGCTTCAGATTCAATTTTAGTGGTACATAGGTAGGTTTATCGATATGTTTTCCTGCACCCAAAGTTATGAAAATATGAAGGACTGGGAACAGGAAAACACAAAGATAAACCTATCAGTCAACCATTAAAATCGGGTTTGAAGGAGTTTTCCGTCAAATAGGTGAATCGAATGTTAACTAATCCTGAAATTTCAGTCGTCCACTAGACGAGATGATGGTTTGTGCAGCTACTTTCCGGCATACATTGAAAAGTTATTCTAAAACATTTTGTATATTTATGTCTTAACAGGGATGAGATTTCCGCTTTTTTGAACACCAGTAAAATTTTGGAGAAAATGCTACATTATTTAATCGGAACATTTTTGCAATTTAAAAGACCAACATTTTCTCTAAGATTATACTGGTGTGCAAAAAAGCGGAAATCTCATCCCTGGTCTTAAGCAACTTCGATTTCTTTTGCATTACGACTACATGTCACTAATGCTAAAACTTCTGTTTTCTATTCTAGGAATTTGCTTAAATGAAAGATAGCACTTACATTATGAGCTCTAACTTCTTTCGTGATCCTGAAAGAGTCTCCCGGTAGTAGCGTCCACAAAGTGACGTACCCGCTTGAGTCTCCGACTGCCAAACTAGAGTCTCCAACAAAAGTCCAGCATAGAATCGTTCGACCAGAATGCCCCTAAAAGATACCTTGATTAGCATTGGAAAAATTACTTTATGAAAAGCATATATGGAAAGATGATTTCTACTAGACATCTCAATGAAAATAGTTACCATTTATTTAAAGAAGAAATCATATTAAACAGCTCGAAAACCATAATTTTTATAGCACTTCTCTAAAAATAATTTTCCCGATGAACAATTCAAAATTATGTGACCGAAATAGATTTTTAAGTCTGAAACTGAAATCGAAACCAAATTTTGGCAATCTTCCTATTTTCGACCGAAAACGAAAACCAAAATGTCCATTTTTTGAGTAATTAATTGATACATAAATATAAATAATTATTAATTAATTATACGTGTCATTCAAGTTAGCTCTAAGTGCCTCCGATCAAAGCTTTTTATTTTCATATAAAATAAATTGTAATTAATACATCAACGACACAAAATAATTTTCTAATTAAACTAATTTCATCAAATTAAAAAAATGTCTAAGATATACAAAATGCGATTTATCTGTTGTAATGATTTTGTAAATGACCATCTGCTATACTAGAAGTTTCTCAAAGAGTATTCGAAACATTTCTGTGGTTTCAATTTTTTCTTTTGCGGTTAAGTTAGCAGCTTTTAAGGAACAAGTGAAAAGTGTCTTCAAAGTTTAAACATATAGTTTCCTACTGTATAGTTTACATTCACGTTTTTAATCACTCATAACTGAAACTTACGGTTAGTGACATTGATTAGTATAATAGTTGATGTGATCATGATAATAAATAAAGAGTATCGCATTTGAGTCGAAATACAGTCGGCTTTCGTTAATTCGAACTCGTCGCGACCACATGAGACGTTCGAATTATCCGAAGTTCGAATTATGGAAAATATGAAATGAAAATATGCTTAATATGGTATATTACAAAGGAATTAATGTTATAGTGTTTTTTTAAATTATTTCGTCTGCTATCATAAGAATATAAGCACACTGATAAAAATCTGCTGCATTTTGCTGCAACGCACTCCCCTTCTTGTATAGAAAACGGTTACTTGGCCGTGAAATGGAGCTTTCTCATTGGTTGGAATAGAGATATTATATACAAGCGGTGGAGTGCGTTGCAGCAAAATGCAGCAGATTTTTAACAGTGCAGCGCTCGCACCGTTCCTAAAATTTTCTCACATTGCTACCAGTATTTTAAATCAAAAATTTTCATAGAAGCTCTGCTTAGCATCTACAATAGAATTATACAATAAATATGACCGTTTAAAAATTGTGGTAGGAAAGTACGAAAATTTTAGGAACAGTGAGAACCCTGATATAACTTAATATTCAATTACAGTGTTTAAATACACAAACAAATTAAAACATTAGAAACAAGCACAATGGAAGAAAAATTTAAAGCATCACTGATGGACAGACGCACTAAGAAAGTGGATATCAAATGCAATGGATTATATGTATACTTGTTCGGAACAATTTTAACAAAAATCAAAGATAGAAAGTTATTTAAAATGATCTGAAATCCATGAGAAAGAAATATAAATTAAAAATCGGAATCTAATTAAAAGAAATCAAGAGAAAATGAGTTCGAATTAATGAAAAATTTTAACGTTATTCTGCCATTGAAAATTTCGGGACTTCATGTTTAGTTCGAATTAAGCGAAGATTCGAATTATCCGATTTCGAATTAACGAAAGTCGACTGTAGTTCAAATCAATAAGTAATGTTGAAAAAATTTCCAAAGGAACAAATGAGATTTTCGGAATAAAGATAGTTTCGGTCGAATTTCGGTCCGGTGAAATTTTCGTCAGCATTTTCGCTTAAAACGACGAAAAACTTATTTTAGGCTAAAATGAAAGCAAAACCGAATTTTCGGTCCATCTTTAATGATATATTTATGGAATCATTTTAATATGTAAAAGCACGAAATCTGTAGAAATGCAATTGAAGTGATTGGGAATGGAATCAAAATATTCATTTTTCGAGAAATGCATTAAATCTTGAGTTAAAATCGATTGCTATCTCATAACGACTTTTCCCGGTTTATCACATTAGGAAAGTCAGCAAATCGCAAAACTGGAAAATTTTTCTAAAAGATCCATTAACTTTACCGAAAAATGGAAAATGTTACTCAATTTCAAAATTTTTAAGTAAGAAAATCTGCTTAAGTAAGAAAATCTGTGTTTGTGCAAACAGGAATGAAGATAATATCGTGGATGTGTTTTCAGATATCCAGTTTAGATTGAAAAAAAAAAAAAAAATTAAAGCAATTCGAAAAATATTATAGTTTCAAAATCAATGACTGAATTGCAGGAAATGTTTTCTATATTCTCACATTGCTATGTTATGAAAACAAGGGCGTGTGAAGGGCCCGGAGCAAAGTCTTAATTGACGCCCCCAACCCCGAACTTTTTCTTGTGACAGTGTAAAAATGATTTTGATAGTATGAACTTGGTGTCCCCTAAATTTCCGCGCCCGTGGCGACCGCTATCTTTGCCCCCCCCCCCCCTTTTCGCACGGCGCTGTATGAAAAACATTCTCAAATGTTTTTATTAAATAAAATTAATTAATTAAACAATAAGAACAAAATTTCTCTTAAAATACATTGCTACGGATTTTGTAAAAAGCAATATTTCAATTGATTCTTTTAGCCAGCGGAGCGAAAATTAAAGAAATATAATTTATTTTGTCCGTATTTACGCCTACATGTCTTGGAAGAGGTTGAGTAAAGAAAATAATGTAATTAATATAAAGATAAGAAATGAGACAGATTATGATAAAAGATAAGAAACAAAGGTAATATACAAGTAGGCGTGGTCTCGGAGAATTGTTTTGGAAAATGAATCTTCCAGAATTCTCCAGTCCGGCAATAGAAACGGTGTAACTAATGCAATATAAATTCTAAAATATTTATATTGCATTTAGAGTAAAAAATCTGATTTAAAAACGAGTTTGATATTTCATTATGTTCACTTAAAATTAATTTTTTTAAACCTTTAACCTAAACTTAAAAGTACATTCAAAATGTTAAATATAATTACTAGCTTTTATAATCATACTTATTACATGTACCAATAATTTTTAAATTAATTTTTCAATACAAAATTTTCTATGCTAAAAATTAGACTAAATTGAGGTTTATCGCAAAGACGTAGATAAAAGTGAACAATATGGAAATTTTCATAGTTCAGTGAGCATTTTTTTAAAAAAACTATACCATAATTTCTAGTATACTATCCGCAAATTAAACAATCATGTTAGAGCCCAGAAATTTTATTTAATAAAATAAGTAAATAAAATAAAAGATATCTTGACGCACAAGCGTTTTTATCCAAGACAGAAGTAAAAGTAGCCAAGTAATTGAAGTATAAACCATACTCATTGAACCACATTATCAAAACTACTTTAAATTGTGACGAACTTTCACAGATTAGGCAAGAGAAGGATTAAGATTTGTAACGACCATCCCATTTGGCAATTAGTCCTAGTCTCAATACAATTAATACAGGGTGATTATAAAAAAACTATCCCGACATTTGGGCCCCTAACTATCATACCATTCACAGAAACTGAATGAAATTTTGGCAAAAGGTCTTTTGAGGTATGCGATCAAGAATGATATGGAAAACAACAGTGTCATTCAAGCAGTTACGGTTACAGCGAAAAAATTTCGAAAACGTCAAATGGCAACACCCATTAATTTGTACTGGAATGTGTTGTCCATTGTGAAAAACCCTGTATAGCAATGGAACGGCAACTGTAACATAAAAATCACCGGCGGTAGATAGGCTTAAAATGAGGACAATCAATAAGGACAGAGAAGCAGCATAAAACGAAGCATTTTTTTTTTTTTTTTTTGTGTTTCACAATTTTTCCCCATGCCCTCCTTCACACACGATGAGACTTTCCATGCGATAGATGGTGGATAGCATTACAGCACTTACCATGGCAATAGGAACCTCTTGAATCGCAGTTCTGATGGTATCTTTCAAATCAGACGCAGTTTGAGGAGGAAACTGATGCACTTTGAATTTCAAATTTTTTCCACAGCTAGAAATCCAGTGGTGTCAGATCAGAAGACTTTGGTGGCCACCGAAACGGGGAATGACGGGAGATAACTCTGTCACCAAACTGTTGATTTAAGACACGTTGACTGAAGATCCGACATGTGGAGCAGCGTCATCTTGCATCCACACAACTTCAGATATAGCATTTTGCCATGCAATGCAGGAATCGCGTAACGAGTTAACATGTCCAAATAGCGAACACTCGTTACTGTATACGTTTGCAAATAAGCAGTAATCTCTTTAAAAAAAAGTAAGGGCCAACGATGAACGTACTCATTGTACCACATAACACAGTATATTTTCCCTCGTGTAATGGACGTGCAAGCACATCTTGTGGATTATTCTCTGCCCAGTGCGCACAAGTTTTCGAATTTACGTTACTAGTTAACGTGAAATGCGTCTCATTTGTCCACAGAATGCGTAAAGGCCAACTGCCATCTTCATCGTACCTGGTAAGGAATTAATTTGCAAAACCCAGCCGTAATTGATACTATCCTGCTTCCAACATCTGGACACGCTGGAATCGATACGGAAACATGTTTAGAACAGTGCGCAGAATCTTGAGAACAGTTGAATTCGGCAGATTCAGAGCACGTGAAACACCGGGTACAGTTGCGGGACGAACGGTGCTTATCGTTTGATGGACTTCTGCAACAGATTCCAAAGGGACGGTAAGTCGTCCAGACCGAGGTCGATCGCATGTGCAACCAGTTTCTTCCAATCTATGAATCAAGCCCCGTACAGCTTTGACAGTGCACGGGCCTCGCCATAATCCATGGTTGCGGCGGTAAACACGCAATGTCTCTGCGGCATTTGACCCATTCAGGTAATAAATCTTTACGATTTCCTCACGTTCTTTCCTTGAAAGCGGCATCTTGTTCGGAATGGCAGAAAGCAACATACGCGGCTCCGCATTTTGCAGTGCCTTTTCTTTCACATAGCGTGACGACGACAGTCAGGATTGTGTCTTACGTAGAAACCGCAATTTGCGTTTCTTCGTTTCTTTTCGTTTTGTAGAGATCTAATCAGGCTGGGATATCAGCCGAAGAAACAGTATGATGTGTAACGTAAGTGAAACGAACATTAATGCTCGGCAAAGTCCACGGTGCACGGCAAAGTCCTTTTTACTTTTCTCTTGCCTAGTTCTGGTGATTTCCATGCTACAGTTGCTGTTTCAACGCTATTTAGGGTTTTTCACAATAGCGATCACATTCCAAAACAAAAAAATGGGTGTTGCCATTTGATTTTTTCGAAATTTTCTCTGTGTAACCGTAACTGTTTCAGTGACACAGTTGTTTTCCATATCATTATAAAGCGCAGACCTCAAAATACCTTGTGCCAAAATATCATTCAGTTTCTGTGAATGGCATGATAGTTAGGGGTCAAATGTCGGGATAGTTTTTTTATAATCCCCCTGTATGTCTTTACACTGTGAACCTGTCGATGTTGATGAATAATCTGCCCCACAATGATTCTTCTTTCTGATCCCTTCAGTACCGCCTTCGCCTCATTTTATTGTAATTATAATCAGAAATAAAAATAAATTCTACTCATTACTGGCGCGAGAGCATCCACTCGTCCAAGGAAACCATCGGACCTCCTCCTCCAGAAAGCTAGATGGTGGACGCCAAAGGTTACAGCTAACTCGGGTTCTTTTGGATGGAATGTACCACCCGTTAATCGTTCATTTTGCATCTATAACAAGAGAGTGAAACTTATATTTAATATTTTACTGTATTATCAGAAAAAATAAACTTTGTGAGTATAATATGAAGTTTAACATTATAGTATTAAAAATGTATCACAAAACAAGTTGGAAATTGCACGTCAAGCACAGCAAATGGGGTGCGTTCGTACTATAACGAAGTTTTAAAAATACTCAGATCTTTGTGTAATAGTATGCAGTATTTCGGATACATTATAGTAGCCAAAATCTTATGTGTGTCTCTGTAAATACTATCTGGTTTCTATTTAAGTTGTAATAAACCTCAGCAACATATATTTATTTCATAAAATGTGAAATAGTTTACTATAATTAAAACGCCCAACCCCCTCCCCCCCAAAAAAAAGACGTTTCCATCATATACCATTATGTACTGGAATATTTTTGTGTTGACCTGTAAATTAACTTTTATTCTTTGTAACAAATATTCTTTGCATCACAGATTGTACAGAATGTATGCTTTAGTATTACTTCATAGATTCATATCAACTTAATTATGTTCGGAAGAGTGTGACATCATTAAAATGCACTTGAAACTATTTTTCCCACTGGCCGTAATGTAACGAAGTACTTTTGATTGACCCTGTAATTGAACTATACACCCGATTTTCATAAAACTTGAAATGACTCGAGAAAATTATGTAACAATTATATATTTTAAATTTTAAACAAATCAGTTGGGTAGTTTTTTCTTTGTTATAAGTGGACAGACGGACAGACGCCGACTAAAGATGTCACATATTTACATAATTCGAACTCAACTAAAACGGAAAAAAAATAGAAATGTCGAGATATCATGTTAGGTTATATCTGCCAGCATCAATATTTTCTTCGAAGAAATACTCCGGAACCAGTTGATGTGATATCATTTATGAGGTCACAGATAATCACAAGTATCACAGTCAGTATGGTTATTTGAAACGAGATTTCTTTAACAACATAATCTCATTTGATGACTCCAATACAAATTTGACGTGACTAATTTTTATATTGTTACAAAATGTGACACAATGACTTGCATACGATTAATTTTTCTCGTCATTAGACGACATTCATGACAATAAAGCTTTCATTTTAGTCACAATATACATTCACATTTTGGTCATATTTTGGAAGCCGAGCTATTGGAGAAGTGTCGACAGATTCTAACTATCCTAAAAATATAGGAAAAATACATTGCTGTATAGAATATTTTAATTTTATTAAAATACTAGCGGCCCGCCCTCGCTTTGCTTCGGGTAGTCCCGTGTCACTACTGACACCGCAAATTGTCACTACCACTTCATCCCATTAAATTCAACTACTAAAACCATTACTCTCCTTTTAAGTAGTCTGGTAAAAAGTAGCCTGTATGTTAATCTAAGGTGCCAGATAACTATATACAAAGTTTCATAAAAATCGATCCATCCGTTCTTAAGTTATAAATGGTGTAACTAACACGACTTTGTTTTATGGATATAGATTATAGCAGCCTGCCCTGGCTTTGTACGGGTATTAAAAAAAAATTCAAGTTATAAATTTTTACACACATACTCATACTCTCTTCTTTGTGGGTGGAGTTATTAAAAAGGTGTAAACTTATAAAAGAAAATTCGGATATTAGTATTATTTTTTATTTATTGGTAATTCATACACTACATTTTTACTTTTTACATTTTTACCTATTTATTTTATTTTTACAACAATTACAGGATGTCTTTATACACAACGTTCACAGCTTTCTTGTCATTAGACAATACAAACATGTTTTCTCTAGAGGTTACTCTTGAAAGAGCGACATACAGTTGTCCCTGTGAAAAACAGTCAACGCTCAAATCTAAGCCTGCAACGTTCAAGGTTTGACCCTGCGATTTATTAATGGTCATTGCAAAAGATGTTTTTACCAGAAACTGTAAACGTTTAAATTGGAAGGGTAAATCCGATGGTATCAGAGGTATTCGGGGAATCATTACATCTTCTCCGGTTAAAATTATGTTGAGAAAACAACAAATCCGCGAAGCGAATTACGGAGCGCAGAGTGGAGTTGAGTGGAACGTCGCCTGTTAGACAGATTAGGCGTCCGTTCGCGACAGGCGATGGGGCCAATCGAAGCGAACGGTTCGATGCCTGAATGACGTGTGCAGTCTCGCGATTGGCCAAGAAAGTTGTTCTTTCGCATTTCTGAAATAAAAAGTTACGAGTCGTAAAATGTAAATGACAAAAAATGTTATTGTGGGATCTCCATAAGAGCTAATCATATACCATCGCGGGGTTTGCTGTAGACCTTTTTAATGTGTACAATAATTAGTACATTATTTTGATAAATCTTGTAGGGTTCAGCCTGCGTTTGCAATGCATAAGCAAAAAAAAAAAAAAAAATGAAATTATTTACGACTTCACATTAAAAACCTCAAAAATAACAGTATTTCTCCACTATTTAATGGATGTTATTATACGTATAAACCTTCCTCTTGAATCACTCTATCTATTAAAAAAAACCGCATCAAAATCCGTTGCGTAGTTTTAAAGATTTAAGCGCACATAGGGATATAGGGACAGAGAAAGCGACTTTGTTTTATACTATGTAGTGATTTTTATGATCAATTAAAAAAAATAAAAATACATGTTTTAAATGTTTCGACCTTTAAATAAAAGAAATTATTAGGAGATGCAGAATAATGGGATTGTAATAAGAATTACGCTTCATGGCCTGACTTTGACAATATCTTTAATCCAGCCTTACAACCAGACTAAAGCAATAGCTAAGGGTTTCGTGTTTAGAAGGATATCATGAATTTTGGTTATATTAAACTATGTTTTTAAATTTATTCAAACGGAGTAGGTTTGTTTTCTCATGAAAGAGCTGCAATTTAACGGATCGCGAATGAGTTGATTTTTAAACATTTTGCTCATCTTGATTGAAACTGCTTATTTAAATTATTTATCCTGGTTTAAATTACTTATAATCAACTTGTTCACTCGAGTTGTTTCAACTCTTTACGAGAAGCTCACTTTCAAATCGTGAGATGAGTGGATTTCGGCTCAACTTGAGTTATTTTGTTTCTGATGTTTTAAGAGAGTATTTCAAAGAAAGACAATTTCTCAAAATACAAGATGGGCAAAAAATTCTCAGCTAAAAACTGCTCTAACATAGGTTCACCTATTTTTCGAGTTTTGAATGCAGTCAACCAGGGTAACTTTGTGCCAAATCAGGGTAACTTTGCTCCATCTTTACGAAACTTTGATCCATTGTGCTATTGGGGAATCTTGACGAATTATTTACAAGGAGCTGCCAAACTCACACTAATGCAGCTACCTATATTTTGAGACCAAAACTTTGCCGTCAACTCAAGTGATGTAGCAGATTTAATCTTTTTTTCTCTCTTGGCCCAAAGTTACCCTGATAGGTCAAAGTTACCCTCATTGACTATAATTTTACATGGAAAGTCAGACATCTATGGAATAGAAATTCTTAACTCCTTGAGAATGAGCGACACGTTTACGCGTCGCAAATAGGCTTAAGAATCCGTGTTTATCGCCACCAGTAAAATTATACGGTAAATTTTTCCTTATTTAAACGGAACATTTTCTCGATTTAGAAAGTAACAAATTTCTGTTTTTTTAAAACCGGTGACAATACATTAAAAATTTCGTAAAAGGCTCTCGTCGCGAAGGAGTTAAAAATAAATTGCTTTATGTCCAAAAATATTTACAATAATTTGCATTACATACATGGACAGTATGGAATATAAAAAATTCGCACATTCGAAGTTTGCATTTTTTTACAAACCAATATCAAGAAATTTTTATGTTTGAGCAAAATAATGCTTGGAATTGATTATATTCGAAATTTGCATTTTTTTACAAACCAATATCAAGAAATTTTTACTAGTATGTTTGGACAAAATGATGCCTGGAATAAATTATGTAAAGTTATGAGTAAATGATTAATAATTATCATGAACGATTTTACCTGAACGCGTCCAAGTAATGCATCTCCTTCCCAGTCCCAAAAACTGAGGCAATCTTGATCTGCTCCTGCTTCCACGGTCATCAATACAAAATTCTGAAACATATAGCATACTTATTTATAAATACACCAAATACAACAATACAACTTAATATAGACTTTTAGTACAACTTAAAAGTCATGAATTTTGAGTTACAAATACTAATAACGAATCGCAAAAAACTTGTTCAATCTGTTGTGATCGGCCATTTTCAACATAGTGTCAAGTCCGTTACCAAATGTCTGTTACCACACTGTTTTTTAATGATTATCATTTTTTCACCATTCTATTTTTATTTTTTATTCCACTAAGAAGCAAATATGCAATTTCCTTAAAATTTAATAATTTACATGAATATATACTGTAATTATTAGAAGAAGTTTTTGTATAATTTCTATGTGATCAAAATCTTGTGGCTAAAACTGTCTCTCATTTCAATTTAACCTTCCGTCTACCAGACGGGTCCATTGAACCCGACAGCAATATTTCTGGTGTCAATGGTAAAATGAGAAATTGTCGATTGACACCGGAATTTATAAAGGACTTGTCTAGATATTACGAATTCCTTAATTTAAGCTTTCATTGTAAAAGCAAAATTATATTAAAATATTACTGGTGCCGTTAGCAAGTTTGGAATTAAAATTAGGTGTTGCCGTAGATAAATGGGTGTTTTGTCTGGTAGACGGAAGGTTAATTTAAATATTATTGATAAATATCATGTTTTGAAATTTAGGGACATAAGTCACTTCAAAGTAAGTTGATTCTAGGAAATTTAATTAATTTAAAGCTGAGTATTTGCAGTAATTTTGTATGATAACGGACTTGACAATTTGCCTTACAAGCCAACTTTAAATAACATTTACATATTATATTATAGGGCAAAGTGCACAACCAATTTTTTTTCATGTATCTTAAACATTTACTTTAACACCTGTCTCCATTTTTTAAAGAAATTATTAATTTTGAAAAATAAAAATAAAATTCTGAAATGTAAGCGAATGGTGAAAATAGCCCTGATAACACATTTACTTATCTTTGAAAATGGCCTATTTGGAGAAATCTGATTAGTAGGTTTTTTTTTGTGTTAGAGATAAAAATGCATTTTACTGTACACAGGGCTCCCTCTTGGTCTGCTGTTTGAATACCACTTTTAATTAAAGAAATTTTTTTATTTTTAAAGCTCGTAGAAACTTATCAGGAAGAACGCTTTGGAATTGAACCCAATTTCTGTAAATTTGCTGGATTAATAATGTAAATTTATCGCTAACTGTAATTTTTTAAGGCAAATAATTTTGATGTTAGAATGTCATAAAATCTTACGTAAGCAAAGGGGAGGGGAATGGGGGTCTAACATTTACTTATTTTTAATTATAAGGGGAAGGGAGGGGAACAAAATGACTAAAAATATGTTTACGTAATACTTGGACGGCCCCTTTGTACTATATCGAAGTTTTTAAAATATTCAGATCTTGGCGTAATAGTATACAGACCTTCGAATACAGTAGAGTACCCGAAATCTTTTGTGTATCCCTGTAAATACTATCTGCTTTCTATTATACAGGAAGTAACTTTTAGTCCTTTTCAGGACACCCGGTACATGAAAAGATTATGATCTAACGAGGAACTTAAACTCAAAATTAAGCAGAGAAAAGAGATATTTTTACTGACCGAGAGCAAAGTCAATCTTTATTCTTTTTTCATTATTTCTAGTGAGGGTGAAAAATCATCTTAATGAGTTCTCTTTATCTGAGAGCCGTTTTTAGCGATAAAGGCAGATGTTAAATATGTTTTTTTTCTTTTCTTTTGAAGGAAAAAATATTGTGGGACGAAATAAAAGTTCAGATAAATGGCTAAGTAATTAAAGATTAGTTTTAACTAAAATTTAGAAAAATATATAATTTAGGAAAACTATATGTGATTCTATATCACATTTATTTCTGAACTTTTAGTTATTTACAGAGATGTAATGGAGAGTATACGGGAGTACAAGCCGTATACCTTCTGGATTAAAAAAAAACACGGTATACACTCTTTTTCTCAAAAAAGCTATAGTATATATGTTCTAAGGGGTATAGTATATATACTCTATATCCCTCTGTCTTGAGCGTATACCCTCTGCTTAGAGTGTATACCATTTGTTATTTTTACGACTACAGGACCGCTCATTTTACCATCATATTTTATCCTGAAGACGATTGCAGAAGCTTCTCAAAACATAAATTTTATATTTTAATTCATTTTAATTGTATAAATTCACATTAAAATTCCTGCTTCTGTGTACCAATGAGCAAGATTGTGTGTTTTTAACAAATACACTTATAGTTAAATATATATATCTTTTTTCGGATTTGATCGATCCTAGGCGTGAGAGCCTTTCTATGTGATTGCAACTGCTGTACAACGTAAATCCTTTCGGAACCATGGGTGCAGGTATATATATCATACGCATCCTCAAAAGATGCTTAAGCCCTTGTGGACGAGTGACACGTAGGCTTAAAAAAAAGGCTTAAGGTTTATCCCCACTAGTAAAATTTTATTGTAAAAATTTCCTTCTTTAATCGGAGCTTTTTTTTTCTTTTTGATTTAATAAGGTACAAATTTCTGTTTTTAAAAATCGGGGACAAAACATTAAAAATTTCGTGAAAGGCTCCCGCCGTGAAGGGGTTAAAGCTCTTGTTTATGATACTGCTAAAAAAAAAACAGAAAGGTAAAATTTGTTTCTTTAATTATGACATTTTCTTGTTTGATAAACTAAATTTAACTATGTGACAAAAAGTGGTGTCAACGGAATAAATTTCATGTAAAAGATGCTGGTCCCGAATAAGCTAAGGAGGTCTCTGAATGAAGAACAAATCGTCTTGGCCAATCTATAACAGGATGGCGAGTAGTCAAAGAAAAACACAGTCAAAAAGAAAAAAAAGAGGAATTTGCCAGTATTTTCTCATAATACTTCAAACAATATAAAGAGATTAAAGAAGGTGAATTTTTCTTTAACAAAAAACAGGTATTTAACATCTTTTTTGCCTGTGTTTTACCCTGACCATTCTCCGCCCAGTAAAAAAAATGTATGACGTTCGATTGGTCAAACAATTGACATTGATTAGATACTGTAGCAATTCATCTTCATTTGATATGAAACGTCCAAAAAATTATGCACATAAAGGCTGCATTATAAACTAAATTTACATTGCGATATAAAATAATTTAATCCTTTATGTTTATTAGACTTACATGTGACGAAAATGCTATCGATATCGGACTTCCAGTCAAACGAGTTATGGAGCTGACAGTTTGTAACGTATCCACCGTCCACACGTGAACAACAGCGTTGTGCTTAAATAGAAAAAAAAATTAAAAATTTGCAAAAATTATTTATGCCTTTGTTATTCTTTCATATTTAGCTACACCAGCAGTTCCCAAACTTTCTTGGTACGTGACCCACTTTCCAGTGAAAAAAAATTTCGTGACCCACGTTTCAATAATAATAATAATAATAATCGAGACTCTTTTAAGATAAATTTGTATATCAGTATGACAATTTTCATACGATCTCTAAACGCTTGGCTATCCTATATCCTACGAAAGACGAAAATTTTCACTCTGAGGATGCATTATCCACAAAAACAAGAATCGGTAATCTCAATGTGTGTAATTGAATAGTAATTAAAACAATGCACAATCTACAAAGATAGTTAAAAATACATTTAATTATTATGAAAACATAACTTTATAATCAATGAGACTTTTGGTACTGGTGTTTACCAATGTGGGAACTTATTAACACGCAGTTTGTTTCAGTATTTGTCTTTCAAAAACAGCAAAGTAAAAGAAGCATGCTCTCATAAGCATGAAGTGTTGAATTTCATCAAGGACCACAAAATTGATTTAAATATTTCGGAATGTTCTGTTCGAATATTAATCTAGAAATTAAGTTTTTCCCTTGAAATATTATTTCCTGTTGAAGTTGTCATATCTTTTTAAACAGATGAAATAAAAGATATATTTTGATGATAAACCTCGATTGTTCCGGACCCACCAAAACAACTGCCGCGACCCATAGATTGGGAACCGCTGATCTACACTTTAAGAATTACAGGGATGAGATTTCCCAATTTTTGCATACTAATGTAATCCTAGAGAAAATGTAATTTTTTTAAATCGGAATATTTTTGCGATTTAACAGAACTAACTACATTTTCTCCAAGATTATACCGGTATGCAAAAAATCGGAAATCTCATTCTGGAATCAGGAGCTGTAGTTTATATACAATGTTAAAAAAGATACAGAAAAGATTTTTGATGTACCAGAAATGTTTAAAAGTTTGAACATAAAATTATAAAACATCAAAAATTAATATTTTTAAAGGCTATTTCCATGAGTACTTGTAGTGTAAGTCACAGGCTACGATTTTTGGCTACCAATATTATAGAACAAAAAAAAATGTGATTAATTTTATTGGCACATTCTCATTAATTGAATAAGGCTAAGCAGACTTTTTGGAAATAGCGGTGGCTAATAAGCATAGCAATTAATAAGTTATGTTACTTGCACTACAGAACCCATGGAATTAGCCTAAAGATAATATTAATCATTGTAATAATTATTTTCAAAATTAAATAGATTAAAATATATAAATAAGGTTTTAAAAATTAAAGTTAGTAAAGTTTGAGAACTATGTAAAACAATGGATCAAAATTATGGAAAAATGGCTCCAGTGGGAATTTATACTGAAATTTTCCGTAGGTTGCCACCTCGAAATACAAACACATTTTGCGTGATTAGGCTTCGTAATTCAACTTGACTTATATATATATATATATAATCTACAGATCAGGAGAGTCAACGTCAGCTTTGCACATCATTTTTTTAAAACCCACTTTGAGTAATATTCAACTTCCTAAAAATTGTAATTTAAAATTTTAAAATTATGTAATTATTTATAAGAATAAAATAAGAATAAGAAGTTTTCAACCATCAAAAGCGTTAAATCATAGCAAACGCGGTAGCGTTTGGTATAATATGTTTAAGAAATAGAAAGTGCAAACAACTTTCTAAAATTTCTGGCGAACCAGTTGAGATAAGGCAGTGAATTTTTTTTTAAAGATAGAACTCGACGAGACGAATAAAATGATAGCATTCAAAAAGTTACTGCAGGTTAGAATAGTTTTTTATTTAATTTTTAATGAAAAAATGAAAGCAAAAAGTTCAACTAAGTCTAGTTAACGTTTCCGTGGATGGATTAACTTCGTTTTTGGTTTATTTTAATCCTCATGGTAAAATTTAAAAAAGTTTTTTTTTTCATCTTTGTATGTTTGTCGGTCGCTGAGAAAATCGAATTTTTGTCTGAAATTTCCAGCTGAACATAGTCTTTTTCTTATATTTGTTTCTTCTTGTAATTGTTGCACGTAAGTTTAAATGAACATAAAAATTACTATGTATGTAACATAAATAAATAGATTAGATAAATCACGTGAAAAAATACTTATTTGTTGTTATTTTCATGTATCATATTCACTATCTATTTTGACGAGCGAAGTGAAATATTTTATTTATTTATTATTTTCTCATTTATTTAAGTTAAAAGCCGCCTCAGGCAAAAAGTTTAGTCTCTCTTAAATTTATGCTAGCCACTGTAATATGATACTTTTATTCATAATTTTATTTACTTGCTTATCTGCAGGTCCATAAGATGAAATCAACAAATTTAGGCGATCAGGACAAGATTTTGCGGAAAAGTTCATTATCCTGTTCTGGTTGGTGTGTTTGGCGAATAAATCAAAAATGGCGCCGAAAGACCGAATAGCAAATGTTTTTAACCGCTAAAGCGACGTAACCGTGTTTTTCCATCACGTAATATTTTATTTCAAAGACTGATTTAACACTAGATTGACATTAATATTATTTTTTTTTAATTGTACAAGACAAAAAGATATGTAAAATTATTAAGTACAAACGTTCATACCAATACTTTTCACAGTTATTATTTTATAAATAATTAGACATGAATGGAAAAATTTACAGGACAATTAAAAGATAAGCGTAAAAATATGGTTTTACATTTATTTGAGCATTTAAGATGTAAGGTAAGGGCGTACCGGTAAGAAATCCGGTTTGGCGCAACACAAGAGTGGTGAGTCGGGCGCTCCATGATCATTCGGACGTGAGAGAAAGTGTCAGCTTTTTTTTTTTTTGAAGGTACGTTAAATTATTCTAGGTCAATTAAATTATTACTTATTTTATGAATGTCTGATTAATATAAATCTGTTTGCCAATGCTTGGTGCTATTTTGGCTTCAAAAAGGGAGGGTATGATGCCAAAATATACAAATTGCTCTGAAAACAAACCTGATGAACTTTAATTTTTGTTTTCGTATGAATTTTTTCTGTTTCTATATTAAAATGCGGCACAAATATCTTATACGAATCACATTGGCGTTAATTTTTTTCTAAAACCAATTTGGCGAAAATCTCGTTTTGGAATACCAGTTACATACCGGGTGTCCCAAAAATGACTGATGGATTTTAAAATTCAATAACTTGCAAACGGTGAGCTTGCAAGCTATTTAAAAAAAAATTGCAGGAGGGTTATGTATAATGTCAGGAGTTTTTTACCGTAACATTTTATTTTAGTTCGAATTTCAAACAATAGATGGCGCTAATAGCGATTGAAGGCCAGGTGATCAGTGTTGAGTGGGGTCAGTTTCGGCGTCGACCAGGGCTTCAATTGCTGTCAGCGCCATCTATTGGTTGAAATTCGAACTAAAATCAAAAGTTACGGGGAAAAAAAAACAAAACAAAAAAAAAAAAAAAAAAAACTCCTGACATTGTACATAATCCTCCTGCAAAAATTTTTTAAATAGCTGTCACCGTTTGCAAGTTATTGAATTTTAAAATCCATCAGTCATTTTTGGAACAAACGGTATATATTTTTTGAAAGGTAATAACAATAAACGAAAAAAGGTTTGTTTAATAGAACAAAACATTTTATACATTTAAAAAAAAAGAAAAATATATTTATTAAAAAGTAAAGAACAACATCCGGATTGACATATCAAGCAAAATAACGACACTCTGGATTTAGTTAAATACTCTGATGCGCATATGACATTGGCGTCAAAAAAAAAATTCGCCAACATGGTGCGTATATGACATCTGTGCCAAAAATGCATACCTATTTTATTTACATTACGTACGGTGCTACTTGATTATCAGGTCGACCAATTTCACCCATTTATGGAAATCGCCAAACTATTCGCCAAATTACTCAAAAGGAAAAATGTTGCCATTAAAAAATTTTAAGTTTAGAAAATTAATGAATTTAGGTTAAAAAAATAAAAGTCATTAACGAAAAGGATTACTTTAATGATGACGTTTAGTTATGACGTCGAGACGTACCAAATATAAAATTTTATTTATTCAGGTGATTTCGAACAAAAGAATACTAATAAAAGTTTTCATATTTTAATGCAGAATTTATCAAATCAAACCATAAAGAGATATTTGTAAGATATCGCATATATGAATAACATTGAAGTATTTTAAATGTAATATTAGAATTTATTAAAGAGCATAAAAAATATGGTACTTACGTATTAACGCCACCGCAGCAGAAGTTGCGCTAATGTGCCAATAAAGAGCAATCTTGTTCGCACGCGCACAAAAAAAATGGCATCAAAAATAGGCTAAAAAAGTACTAAAGTACTAAAAATGACGTCAAAATGAGTAAAAAACTCTAAAAAGGCACGAACAACAAGATCACTCTTTATTGGCGCATTAGCACAACTTCTACTGCGGTGGCATTAATACGAAGGTACTAAAAATATCAATGTTAGCGGAAATTTGTAACGAGTTAAATGCTTTTTATTTAACCAAATAATGTCGGCGGATACAACCATAAAGTAACTTTAATAAATTATATATTATATTTTTCTCAATTAATATCAAGAGCTATTCGCTTATTGGCATAAAATTTAATTAAATAACAAAAGAACAAATAAATTAGTCAAACACTAATAAAAATATAAATAAATCATCGAATTTAAAATCATTTGATCACTTAACAAACAAGTGTAGCGGGTTTAATGTCAAGGAAGTGTAACATTTATGTTCATCCATTATTGGCATATAATCTTACAGTTTGTCTATCGTTCTTTGGTCGACGGGATAAATTTAGTTATATATTTACTTATAGTATTTTTAATAAAATGAAAGAAAAACGTGCAAGTTAAATGTATCTGATATATGTATTTTTAATTTATGTGTTTTTTAACGAAAGTCATGTATTTTAAATAAAGCTAGTGACAGCTTTACAGTTAAAATGAAATTATGGCGAAGGAAACCTATTTAGCGATTGTTTCGAGTAGCTAAAATAAAAGTAGGAAAATAGCCATCGGGCATATAAAAAATAAAACAATCAGATCGGAGCTGTTGATGACAGTCACAAGACTTATGCTGGTATTTATATAGGTACTATAGCAAAATTTGCAACATCTCTGGTGTTAAACTAGGACTCTCGAGGTAAGGCATTTAACTGCTCGGCAGCGGGTAGAGAGTTCAAATCCCGTCGGATGTAAGTTCGTTTTGTTTAGAAATGCTTTTGTGTTAAATTATTATTCCTTCGGGAATATTCTTATGTTAATTGTTATTCAAGTTCTAGAATTTTTCTAGTTGTGAATGTTTCATTTGAGAAAATTACCTTGAATGTATTTAATTGGTATGGCTTTTAATTCTTTTAATAAAGTTCTGTACTTTTTTCGTTCAAATCCATGGTTTATTTTTCATATCATGCATTTTATATAGCAATGCAATGACTTTTATAATTATTCTGATACATCAAAATTTTATGCTGTTGTTATAATTTTATAAATTTTGACAGCAGCAATTATTTTTCTTTTTAAGATATTAGAAAATCTTCAGTTTTTATCAAAAAATTAAATGACTAGTATTAAAAAAATACTCTGACGAGCACCAAAAAAGGTTAATATGTTTTTAAGTATGAAAAAGGGTTTGACAAGTGCTTTTGTTAATTACTGAGCATGAGGAAGGACAAGGGATTCCTTCTTGGCTACAACTCACTTCAATGCCAACTTTGAAAAAATCATATTTGCGCTTTTTCCATATAAAAGAAATTTGCGGTTCTTTAGTAGAACCTTCCACCGAGCTTTAGATGTTAACCAGAAGTGTAGTCGTAAAAATAACATAGGATATATGCTCTAAGCAGAGGGATACCGTAGAATGTGTATACTATAAGCTTTCTTGAGAAACAGAGGGTATATGGTGTTCTATTAAAAAGTCCAGAAGGTATACGGCGTATAACCTGCACTACATCCCTGATGTTAACTGCACAGTTCACTCTGCACTATACTACAAATCAATTTTCTGTGCAATTATACACTTAGGGCATGCTTGGTGCAGTGCATGAATGTGATACCCGCAGGAACTAGGTTTTTGGTACTATGTCGTCTTCCTTTACATGTATGTCTAATTAACCCTTTCGCTGCTGGTGTCCATGATCAAGGACATACTTTTTAGAATTTTTTTATGAATTCTAATTTAATTTAAAGTAATTTTGCCATTTTTGTCTGCATTTGTAATCCTTTCCCTACTAAAAGCACAAATATTTAGAAATCAAACCAGTAGATTGCAGCCCCTAGGAATATTTGTATCAAGATGGATAGAAACACGAGCTCTCGTCCCGGTAAGCCTTTTTAGAATCATATTATTTCGATATAATTTTATAAAAGCAGTAGCTAAATATATTTATTATTTTATAAAGAAAACTAGAAACTTTGATTTAAGCTTATTTTGAAAGTTCTGAGTATTTACAATTTTGTTATAGAATTATTTAAAAACATGTGTCCATGATCATGGACAAATGTTTTCGAACGGTGTGTACCACTATACTGTCACTTTATGATATTGTTTGCTTTCGATGAGATTTTATTGTATATTGTTCATTTAGTGTACTCTATGTTTTATTTTCGTTGTTGTTATTTGTATAAAAAAAATTATAAAAAGGTAATATGAATAAAATATCTGCATCTATAAAATTTTGAATACGTGTTTCAAAACACCATTTTTTATTTTTATTTTTTTCCCTCCATAATGAAATAATAAATTATCTGCATAAAATCACACATTCAAATTACTCTTATCAAAACCATTTTTTAGGTCCATCGATGGATTTTTCATCTTATGCTTTGTTGCAGATTTTGAAAAGTCATAAAATATTAGCAGCTTGTACAGCAAGAGTGAATAGATTTTGAAATTCTCCTTTCAATCCGGAGAAAGCAGAAAAAAAAAATAATAAAAAAAAAATGGAAGGGGTTTTATAGAAGAGCTATAGAGTAAGGACAACGATATTGTACTTGTTAGATGGTATGATAACAATAGTGTGTATATTGTAAATAACTTTTTGGGTAAAGGCAACACTGATGTTGCTAAATGATGGGACAAAAATTCTAACAAATACATTGATGTGATTTGACCAGAAGTTGTGAAGAAATACAATGGACCAATGGGAGGAGTTGATAAAATGAATTTTCTAATTGGCTTGTACCGAATTTTTATTCGATCAAGAAAATGGACACTTCGCCTTATATTTCATGCAGTAGACCTGGCTATATGTAATAGTTGGCTTGAATATAAAAGAGATGCTACTGAGTGAAATATTCCAAAAACAGAAATTATGAATTTGTTACAATTCAGAATGACAATAGCGAACTATCTAGTGAAAGCTGGAAACCATCAGCATTAAGAAAACATGGTAGACCAAGTAAAACCAAAGACATGCCAGAAAATTTCCAACATAATATTTCGTGCAAAAGCACAGAAGTAAGATCATATAAGGCAATGCAACTCGATGCAGTGGATCATATACCTATCCATAACGGCTGCAAGGAAGCAGGCCGCTGTAAAAGGAAACAGTGCAAGGGGAAATCACATTTTAGATGTAAAAAATGCCAAATTCGTCTATGTTTGAGTAAAGAACGCAATTGTTTCAATGAATTCCACTTAAACGCATAGTTATCACAGCATTTGAAATTTAAACAGTATTTTGTAACAGTATTATTCTAAAATAGTGTTTTGTAACAATAAAATATTTTTTTTTCTACCAACAGCGTCTTTTTATTATAGTCTACCTTACACCCATTGAATACAAATGTCCTTGATCAAGGACATTCTCTAATTAAAAAAATATATGGTCAGGAATTTTTTCAAGGTGGTTTTTGGCTTATTAGGACCTTTATTAACAATATGTAAAAACTTCATAATTTTTATTTCATTTTTAAAGTTTTGGTACTGAAAGGGTTAAGCTGTATCTTTACTGGTTATGTCTTTACACTATACATTTTTATAGTAACTGCGACTGATTTGTTTTCACGGAAAAAGCGCAAATATGATTTTTTCAAAGTTGGCATTGAAGTGAGTTGTAGCCAAGAAGGAATCCCTTGTCCTTCCTCATGCTCAGTAATTAACAAAAGCACTTGTCAAACCCTTTTTCATACTTAAAAACATATTAACCTTTTTTGGTGCTCGTCAGAGCATTTTTTTAATACTAGTTAAAGATTTAGTTATGTTAGGATATTCTGAAATTTTTATGATCTATTATTTTTGTTTTTTTATTATAACATAGTAGATTTCTGAGAATTTCGTTATTTTCTGAGAATGCTTAAAATTCTCAATTTAGAATGCTTTTAGAACAGTTTTCGCGCATTTTCAGTCCCTTTAGGTTTCGTAATTTAGAGGAAATGCTGTTAGAGATCATTTATATCTTATAAATAATTAACTTGTGAAATTTCATTCTTCAAGGCCCTTCAGTAAAACAAAAGTGGCATTTTTAGAACTTTTTGCTCCTGCTCTCGTTATTTGGTAGTGACATCGTCATAAGACAAAGCCTATGTTGGAGCAAGGATTGTCACCATCATTTTGACATCATTATTTTTTAAATCGGTTCGTTATTTTTCTAAATTGTTTAAAAATCGCTATTTAGAACGTTTTTCGCACTTTTTCACATTTTTAAAATTTTGTATTTTTTAACAAATGTTCATAGTGATCATTCATATCTTAATAATAATTAACATGCCAAATTTCATGTTTCTAGGCCTTCAGCAATATAAAAATTTCATTTTCAAAACGTTTTTTGCTCCTGCAACCCGTTTGGGTTTGTGACATCGACATAAGATATAGCCTATGTTTGAACGGAGACAAACACTATCATCTTGGTACCATTAATTTTCAAATCGATTCGGTAGTTCCAAAGATTAGAATCTACAAATTAAAAAACTTTACCTCTTCATAATATTGGTATAGAGGTACAGATAGACTATCATGACAATTTTAAAGTTTTTAAAACTTTTTAGTACAATAGAAATCGACATTTTGAATATTTTTACTTTCTTCTATCTTTACAAGAAGAAAGTATTGGATTCATGAAAATTTTCGACTTCCGGTTTTCGACGGATTTATACGTTTTAGAAGGTCCTGAACACGTTTTGACTATTTTTAGAAAATGTCTGTCTGTGAGTCTGTCCGTCTGTCTGTGTGTCTGTCTGTGAGTCTGTCTGTCTGTATGTGACAAAAAATTTGTGGGCGCTCTATCTCAAGAACTAATGCTCGAAATTTAATAAAATTTTATATTCAGTTAGACCTTGATATGAATTAGTGCCTATTGGTTTTTGGTGAAAATTGGCCTGCAGGTGGCGCTGCTATACTACGTTTTTCATGATTTTCAAGATTGCTATATCTCAAGAACTAATGAACAGAATTACACCAAACTTCAGATTCTGTTACCCCTTGATATACATAGACGCTGATTAAGTTTTGGTATAAATTGGCCTGCAGGTGGCGCTGCTATGCCACGTTTTTCATGATTTTTATGACAGCTATATCTCAAGAACTAATGCACAGAATTTCACCAAACTTCAGATTCCGCGATACCTTGAGATACATAGTTGCTGATAAGGTTTTGGTGTGAACTTCCCTATAGGTGGCGCTGCTATGCTTCATTTTGCACGATTTTTGCGATAGCTATATCTCAAGAACTAATGCAGAGAACTTCATCAAATTTTAGTTTCTTTTACACTAGAATATATAACATAATTAGACGCTGATTACATTTTGGTATTAACCTTACAACAGGTGGTACAGCTATGTTGCATTTTGCACGATTTTTCCGATAGCTATATCTTAACAACCAACGCACAGAATTTCATCAAACTTCAGATTTTGTTACAAAATGACATATAACATAATTACACGATGATTACGTTTTGTTATAAATCCTTCAACTGATGGTGCTGCTGTGCTATATTTTACACGTTTTTTTAAAACTAGATATATCTCAAGAACTAATGCACAGAATTTCATCAAACTTCAGATTCTTTTACACCATAACATAATTAGACGCTTTTTTACATTTTGGCATAAATTGTCCAAAATATGGTGTTGCTGTGCTACGTTTTGCAAATTTTTTGTTATAATTATATCTCAAGAACTAATGGACGAAATTCCATCAAATTTCAGATTCTGTTAGGTCTTGACATCAATAGATGCTTATTAGGTTTTAGTATAAATTACCCACCAAGAGGCACTACTAAGCTCATTTTCTCAGAATATTAATTACATTTTGCGTTTTAGGCTTTTCGGATACCAGAATCTCATTAGGCTAGCTCAAATGTTCGAGGAAATTCGATAATAAGTAACTTTAAAGTCACCACGTTTTTTATATATATATATATATATATATATATATATATCATGTATTTATGAGATAGAAGAAAGTTTCGGGATTGACACATCCAACTAGTTTTGATCCTGCAATCCTTTGTGTCACAGACATAAAATATAGCTTATGTTTGTTATGTTTTAACAGGTTCTATCACCATCAATTTACTTTTGACATCAGTTCGTTACTTGCTGAGATTGTTTAAAACTCTCAATTTTGAAGTTTTTAGAATACTTTTCGCGCATTTTCACCCCTTTTAAATTTCGCATTTTAGGGGAAATGTTGTTAGAGATCATTTATATCTTATAAATAATTAATATGCCATATTTTATGTTTCTAGGTCCTTCAATAACACAAAAGTCGATTTTTTTGAACTTTTTTACTCTTGGGGTAGCGATAGCGACATCATCATAAGGTATAGCTTATGTTGAACTGTCACCATCATTTTGACATCATTATTTTTGAAATCGGTTCGTTACTTCCCGAGATTGTTTTAAAATCTTAATTTTGAAGTTTTTAGATGCTTTTCGCACATTTTTACCCTTTTCAAATTTCGTTTTTTTTAGCAAATGTTCTTAGTGTTCATTTACAGTGCTCAGCAAAAGTTTAGACAATGATCGATTACGCTTCTATTTTCAGAAGTATGTACCGAATGTTTGTAAATCCTCTGTCATATATTACTTGTGACTTATCCTTTATTCATACACAATAAATTTTGAATTTTACTTTTTACATAAAATATAATGAGAAAAAAGAAAATTACATTGTGGCAAAAGTATAGACAATTTGTGTATTTACAGAAAAATAACTACGAATTAAAATCGAGTTGCACCCGCATTGTTTGCAGTTAGTGCAAGAATGTGATTTTTCATCGAAAAAACGAAATGCTGCGTCACTTGGGGGTCTATTTCGTACCAAACATGTTCAACAGCAGCTCCAACCTCATTAAAAGAATATTATAGCAAAAATTTGCATAAAAATTACGACATATAATATTACAAAAGTTTTTGATTGGGTCCGGATCAGAACTACACGCCGGCCAGTTGAGATCAATAGTATTTTCAGAGTTAAACGAAGTTCTTCTTTTGTAAGCAACATGAATAGATGCTAAAATCCATATTTTAGATCAGCAAAAATTCCCCAAATGACTAAAAATTAATCTCCAACGTATATACGTAGTCTTGTGTTGCTTGGCAACCAATGAATAACTCCATAGATACACGAGCATTAAAGCTAAGTAAGGACCAAATTATTTAAAAGTCACCTTTTTGTAGACTTAATAAAGCCCCAGAATCTTTACTTAAGTCATTCCAATAGTATGCCCACTTGTCTGAACCATTCAAATTCCACTTTTTTTTCGTTACTGAATATCATAGCGTACCATTTGGGTCCATATGACGTATGTTTGCAAGTTAATTGAATTCTCGTCAATATATAGCGATATTTTAAAGCTGATTGTTTTATCATTTTCATGTAAATTGATTTACTTGTTTCTTTAATTCATCTACGAATCATTTCCGTCGACACAGAAAGTTCTGACTTACTTTTAATGTGATTAGCAATCATTACTTGTGTAAATGTCAGTTTCTGGATTCTTTTGTCATCTCATTTTCTCGTCACACAAGATTTTCCAGATTATGTTTTGTTTTGAAGGAGTCATCCTTAGATTATACTTCATAGACAGACCACTTTGGACGATTCAATGCTGCTGAAATTTCTGCAACAGTCTTCCCTTTCCATTTCAGCTTTCCTACTTCAATTACCTCATCTAATTGAATATTTTTAACTCGCGGCATCTTCACTAACTGATGCTATATCGAGGAATAATTAAATACTTCAGACATGTGAGATCATAACTTGGAAATTTGCATTTTTCCATGAACAGTTGGCTAAAAATCAAAAAAGTGTCTAAACTTTTGCAATATGCAAATTTTACTTTTTTCAGTTAAATTAAATATTATCTTATATTATAACCATTATTTTTATTCTACATTATATAAAATATATTTGAAAATAAGTATAGCCATTTGTAAAACTCACGTGTTCGTATTTTTTATTTAAAGGTTAAAAAACACCAGTGTCTAAACTTTTGCTGAGCACTGTATATCTTATAACTAATTAACATGCGAAATTTCATGTTTATAGGGCCTTCACTAACACAAAAATTGCATTTTTAGAAAGTTTTTTATTCCTTTACCCCATTCGGGTTAGTGGTATCAACATAAGTCCTTTACGGGACATTTAACAAGATATTGAAACATAATTTTAACAAGATAATAAAATGGTTATTGTTGTTGTATGGTTGCAAATGGTTGTTGTAATATGTTAAATGATTTTATTATTATAATATTACTTTCATTGTTGCTTTGTTGTTAAATGAATATAAATACCGAAAATTAGCAAAAGTGTTAAAGCTTTTTATCTTAAAAATTATTTAAAACATTTGTACAAATATTTAAAATAATATTTAAATAACCCCACTTCTTTGAATTCTTCTACCAAAACAAAATCTTGTATTGTTTCAAGAATAAAAAATAAAAGTATTCTAAAAATTAAAAGTTCATGAATGTATAAAAAAAGAATAATCAAACACACTTTTAAAGAATATTAATTTAGGATAAAAATTTTAAAACACTTCTTATAAATAAATTTTCTGCAGGATGTTAAAATTTCATCTAAATAGGACTAGCCATTACCATGAAACCGTGTGCAAGTTTCAAAATAAACGTTTAGATTAAACTGGCTTAGAAAAAAAAAAAAAAAAAAAAAAAAAAAAAAAAACATGGTATATATGTCAATATCTGAAGTCTTTTTTAACCATATCTTTTGCTTTAGCACGCAAAATGTTGAATGGCTTTCTTAATAGCATTACAAATTATAACTAACATTTTTAATAAACAACGACAACAATAACAAAAAAAATAAAAATAAAAATAATAAAAATAAATAAAAATTAAAAAAATTAAAAAATAAAATAAATTAAAAATAAATAAAAAATAAAAAGGAATTTCATGTACAAATGAAATGTAAATGGATCCTTAACTTTTCAATTGCTGGTTATAATAGTCCAAGAGCCGACCGGATAAAACCCTAAGTCATCGAGCACAACAAAAAATCCTTTATTCTATGGAAGAGTAATCCTATGGGGAATCTAATTATCCATGTCTGCCGGAAGCAAAGTGGTGCATAAGCCAAAAATAAATACCACTAGTGGTTGACTCGTAGACTTAGCATTATGTTTTCTTGCACCCAATTTTCCGTGTTTTCATACTTTTGATTGTACGGCAAACACGATGGACCTAAGAGTGAGCCACTAGTGGTATTAATTTTTGGCTTATGCAGCACTTCTCTTCCGGCAGACATGGATGTTTAGATTCCCCCGTGACTACTCTTCTATAATATAAAGAAGTTTTTCTTGCGCTCGATGATTTAGGGTTTTGTGCGGTCGGCTCTTGGTCTATAAATTACGAAATAGAAAACTACAATGCAACATTTACCTCACTGCTTGGGGCTACTTGACCAGAAGCCATCATGCGACCAGACGGATGAATACAAATGCTGCAAAAAATGTAAAACATCAATTGAAATGATGTGCTTCAATTTTCTAGAAAGTTTTAAAAATAATTAGCTAAATTTTAGAAAACGATAGAGAGAAAGAAAAGGAGTATTTTTTACAAATAGACTTGAAAATAAAAATATCATGATTAGTAAAGGGTGTACAAAATGTTGCAAAATTTAAAAACTATTCAAACATTAAAGTAAATTTAAGGAATTGAACGTTTCGAGAATCGTCTGAGATCTTCATCAGGAAAACATCTTTATACTGCTAATTAAGTAATTAAAAATTATTAATTAATTCAAAAGTTCATTAATGAACTTTTGAATTTCAAGGCAGTTTTACTCTGTTTGGAAGCAGTATAAAGATGTTTTACTAATGAAGATTTCAGACGATACTCGAAACGTTGAATTTATTAAATTTACTTTAACGTTTGTGCAGTTTTTAACCCCTTAAGAGGCGGTGATATGTCTACGAAACCACCTAATCTCAATTCATACAAGACACATTGAAACCAGAATTTTGGTAAAAAAATTTCTAATTAATTCGAATTTTAGTGTCAATCACTAATTTCTATACATTAATTTTAATCATTATGTATTCAAAGTTTTCTGCGTCACAAAGGGTTAAATTAAGCAACATTTTATACACCATTTCGTAATCTTGTTATTTTTATTTTCAAGTCTATTGTAACATTTCATGGTGTAAATGCCCAGCTCTTTCACTGAGTATTTTTTAAATCAAATTTTGCATGTCTGAAATCATCATATTAAGATCATATATAAGTCAATTGCATCTATCTCATTGGCGTAGCATATGGGGACCAAGGGTGATTGTTCAATATGAGAAAACTTTTAGATGCCAGAGAAGTGTTGCCTAAAAATTATAGTTAAATGCTATAGAAGAAACTAAAATCCGCCATCGACTCCGGTAACCCGACTTTACTCGCATCCAACCCGACACGTCATTCGGGTCGGACTGGTGCTATAGTTTTTCGTTGAGTGTGAAGTTCGGTTTAACTTCGATTTTTCAAAAAGAAAGTCCCTAATATTTTTTTCATTTAAAAACTGTATATTTGAATACGAATTGATCTTTCCATGCTCATTTCTACATGAAAACCTGCAATTGATATTAGAGATTATAAAATTTCCATAAATGCATTAATTTGAAGATTGGTCCTCTTTGATTTCGAATCGACAAAAATTGTTTTTGTCGGATTTGAGTCGGGCTGCGGATCAAGACGACTTTTTGTTGGTTTCAGGTAAAACTGCAAATTGCTGATTTTTTTTTTTCTGGCTGTAAGTTAATTTATTTTAATTAAAATGTGTGGTTGCGAAATAGAATATATAGATGATTTTAAATAGGATATCTGCAGGATTCTAGCCGCTAATATGGCTGGGGTGCAGTTTTGCAAATTGTCCTGAGGCACAAAATCAACGCTATGTCACCGATCGTATGTGGGGAGCAAAATTTTTTACCACCGAGTTTCAAAACGTTACTCAAGCGAAACATTCGTTAATTGGTATTTATGCTTTCTTTACATATGTCTTTGTAAATTTAGATAAGGTACGGGATCTTAAACCACAGAGCACATGCTCCGATTGGCTTAAGCATCGAAGTATGCTATCTGGAAATACCTAAATGAGATATCTTCAAGTATGCATTAGTGTTAACATTTTTTTGTTTAATCATGTGTTTGATTAAATAAGCACTCAAATCTTAATTAATAATAACGAAATAATACCAACGTTTATTTAATTCAATACAGAATCTCAAGCGAAGTTCACAAAGTTAAACCCTAAACAAATCTCAGTGTTTTCAAACGAAATTAAGAAAATTATTTTTCAAATAACTTTTCAGTTTATACTTTCCATTTCTTCAAAAGGGCTAGTTAGAATCAAAACACTTCTTTAAATTTGAGAATTAAAACTCCTCTTTATTGAAGAGTAAAAACTGGAACATTTTACCAACTGTCAACAAAACAGCTTGGTTTGTTCACTTAGTAACTGAGGCGCTATTTCTGAACTCCAGGCATCGCAGCGAAAACTTTCTCTGAAATAACAACTAAATAACCGTGTACCATACGTGCGTTAATAACGTAACATAATCACCTTAAGAACATACATTCTACCAAACTAAACCACAACTGCAGAAAATTAGAGGTTTTGAAAGCATAGAAATAGCTTCGTTCATTTATGCACTTAGAGTTACTTCTGAAGACAAAGTACTCACATTCAATAAGTATGTTCGCAGGGAGACTGAATATCTCAAAGTACTTCACACGTTCCTTTAATAAACTTTCAATTAATGTACGAGAACGTTCCGAAATTAAGCTTCTTCATTTTTCTTTACATAAAACTTCATCTCCCTCATATATATATATATATATATATATATATATATATATACACCATGGAATTATAAACTATACATCTTGCACAAATTTTCGATGTAGTCACTACCAACATTGAGGCATTTGTCGAAGTGCAATCAGTTTGAAAAAACTACTCTAGTTAAACTTGGTGCCCTGTAATCCAAAGAAATTTCGCACTGCTTATTTCATCCCAGTATTGTTTCGGATGTGACGTCCCGAGAGAAAGTTCGATGGGTAAACAACAAGACTCATAAAAGATCAGATTCGCCCTTTCGGATGGGAAAGATTGGATCACCCGTCCTACAGTCCCGATCTTGCCCCATCAGACTTTAATGTGTTCTATTGCATTAAAAGCCGCCTCTCTTGGGACGTAAATTCCAAATGCTAAAGTGTAGCAGGCTGTGCGACAGTTCCTTCCATCGCAGGGGATTGTGGTTTCCTCCAATTGGTTGTACGTGACAATAAATGTTTCAACGTCGGTGGCGATTATGTCGAAAAAAGTGCAAGGTGTATAGTTCATGATGTCATGATGTATTATTTTTCCTGGCAATAAAGTTTCCATAGAAGAAAAAATCAAGAGAGAAATAACTTTTTACATTACGGAAACATCATTGTCACTCAATTGATAGGTTCATCGACAATCTTAACGCAATAGCTGTCGTATACCTTATTTTACAAAAATTATTCATTTTGCGGCTGCTCTACCACTGTCTAAAATTTAGTTTTATGTATTTTCGTTTCAACACAATACATTATTTTACAGAATTATTCAAATAATTTAGATTTACCTGCTGATATCCTCGTTATGTCCGAGATAGTGCCTCTGGGTATCAGTGTCTTTGTTGTATAAGACGACGGTTGCAGCAACAGGATATACCAACTCTCCGTTTTCCAGTAACAGTAAAGTTCCACCGTCATATCCATGACTAAACCGTTAAGAAATATTAAATAAATCACAATAAATCAGCTAATATCATCTTTAGTCTTCCTGTTGAGGTTTTCTAATTTAATATTCTTACTGGCAGAGTCTAATTACTGCAGTGGAACGCGAGCGGAGATGCGGGCGCTCTTTCACCAATGGGTGATTGCTACCTCTAAATTTTTATAATTTTTCTCGCCTTATTTAATGACAAGATTTTTGAGATTTAATAAGGCGAACAATATTATTGAAATTTGGTAGTGAAAATCAGCCACTTCTGGCACAGCGCCTGCATTCCTGCACGTGAAGCACCTGCATTCGGTAAGAGATTATCACTATTTCCAAGTAGTAAACACCGTTTTATTCTAACACATAAACTTTGACAAAAAATAAGGCAAGATTTTCTATTTGGCAATAGTGGAGGTTTTCTGCCTTGGTTTCCAATAATATCTAATAGAGCCCAATTTACTGGCAAATAAATAACGTTCCAAAAAAGATACGTAAATTTTAAAATTCAATAATTAATAAAAAAAAAAAAAAAGATTTAATAGGTGATGTGCTGAAAAATTACTTTATAAATTTCGCAAATAGTGATTTTAAAAATACGAAGAACTTTTATCCAAATGTTTTTTAATTCAATTGCTAAAAGTTAAAAAAATAACCGAGTTTTTATATCATTCTATGTTGTTTGATATTGACATTAAACCTATTACTATAATTTCGACATCTCTCTTGGAAACACAACTTACTTCCAACACTAAAATACAGAAATGGCAAAATTATGTTGTTAAATTTAGTATGAATGTATAATAGAAATTGTATTTCTTCTCCAATTTCTCTGGAGTAAAATTTATTCAATTAGTTTGCTAAATAACATTAAGAATTTAGTTTTACCTTCCTAATACAACTTGACAGTGTCTACTAGATCTTCTGAAATTTTGAATTGTATGATGTACTACATCACGTTTAACTTTCAAAGATTGTCAAAACATTTAAGAAAAATCCAACGTAATGTTTTGTTTAAAACCATCCATAACATCAGAATGTAAAATATTTCATATTCGTACTAAAATTAATTCAATAAAATTAGCCGAACTAAAAAAAAAGTTGAAATCTCAGTGCAAAATTCAGCTCGATTAATAATTAAAATTAATAAAAATACAAATAAATGTATTTATATTGCTTAAAGGTGCGTAAAACATAATATAAAATCATCTTAACTTTTTTTAATATTTTTGACTATTTTATTATTCTGAATTTTCTTAAGGTTTCGATAATTTTTATAAGCTACATTATAAATAAAGTAAAAAAAAAAAAAAAAAAAAAAAAAAAACTAAAAACCCTCAAGCATAATTCCTTACCTTTTTATCAAACCTCATTGTCGTTAAACATCATTAATATTTAAATAAAAAATTTTCAGATTTCTTTCTTTTATTAGAGACTTTTAGCAAGTTTTGCTTTAAGCCATAAAACGACATTCCCCCCCCCCAAAAAAAAAAAAAAAAAAACTGAAACATTGTAAAAAATAATTATGGAATACAATTTTTAACTTTTTCAAAACGATTTTCGAAGCTTTTTTTTTTCAAATGAATTTTTTTACTGAATGTTGTTATTCTTTAGATTAAACTAAAAGTTTTATAAAAAATGCATAGCAATGAAATGAAATTTCGAGAAATTTGTTGAAAATTATCTTTGACTTCAGAAGATTCTTTTACCATGCAGACGATATTAATATTTAATGTAACTGGTATTTTGTGAAAGCTAATTTTTGTGCTCTCTTGAATTTGTTGGGGTAATAGAAGGGGATATATTATGTATGAAGTTATATTATAAGCGACAAAGTCTTATTTCTTTCTCTACAAACTTTAATAGCTTACTTTTGGATGTTATTTTTAGAAATGCATAAAGATGGTGGTACGGTTTTTACTTTTTGTGCTCTCATATCATTTTTAGGGTTTCGTTTATTTTGTCTCTGTCCTCTGTCTGTCACAGAGTTCGTACACAAAAACTATATAAACAAGAGAGTTCAAATTTTGTGTACTTACAGCTGAACACATCTTGTCACACAACAAATCACAAACTTAATTCAGGGGTGCAAAAATCTAGGCGCCAGAAGACAGTCTCCCACTACTAAATTTATTGCATTATTTTTCATATAATATTTCATGTAAAATTCTTATAGTAATGCTATTAAATTTTAAGTGAAATTTTTTTTTAAATTTTAGTGGTGAGAGACTGCGTGCTGCCGCCTAGATTTTTGCACCCTTGATTAAATCCATTTTTCGTATACTGAAATTTGAAATTTTGCCATCAAATTTTCGAGTAAATAACAGTTTTAATATTAAACTATAATTAAATAAAACAGTGCTTCATTGCACTCATAATTATAAATAACCAATTAATTTTGTAAATGACAAATTTGGAACTACAGCTGAGAATATTTGAACTTCAAAATATCTTTTGAGGTTTACAAATTGCCACATAGCAAGAAAAAAAAATGTCGTAAGACATAAAAAATCGATTTTTTACCCTTCTTGATTTCTTTCCATCTAAAAATTGATTTTGAAAAGTAAATTTGGTGTCCCCTTTGTATTTCAGTGGGTAACCACGGGCTTTATGGGTCTGTTCCGTAAATAGGTCCTGGGAATGGTTTCAGTTTTGCACCCTCCCCCCGGAACACTTTTATTGTGACACGCCAAAAATGATGTTGGTAGTATAAATTTGGCGCCCCGTAAATTTCCGCGCCTGGGGCGGGCGCCCTTCTTCGATCCCCCCTTTCGTACAGTGCAGATGATTGTTTTTACAGCAGATTATTAGATTTTTGGTACTTTTTTTTGTTAGAAATTAAGTCCTGGATAGCAAAAACTATTTCCATTGGTTTTTCACTTTTAAATCATATGAAATTACAAATAAATCTCTTTTCATTTTTATTAAAATTCTTTACATTCTAAAGTATTATGGAAATGTGAAATTTTAAAATTGTTGTCATGCATACTTTGATCTGAATTTACATCAAAAAATCACTGAGAATTTGAAATATTTTAAGCTCGAACAATATCAAAAGTATTTGTATAAAATATAAGATCGGTAATACAAAATAAAATGTACTTTCATTTAAATAACTTAAAATGAATTTTATAAAAAAAACCCTGAAGCATAATTGTATCATCTTATCGAATTTCATTTTTCTTTAAACAACATTAATACTTGAATTAAAATTTTTCGGTTTCCATTTTTATTTATCCAATTTTGCTTTAAGCCAAACAGTTAACTGTAAAAAAATTGAAACATTATAAAAGATATTAAACGATTTTTTTAAAACTTTACACAAAACTATTTTCAGAAATTTTTTTTTATGATAAACTTGCACAAATAAATTTTTTTGTTATTTATTGTTATTGATTTTTAGTAAAGAACTAAAAGTTTCATACAAAAATATATTGCGATGAAAAGAAATTTCCAGAAGAATTTTGTGGAAAATTACTTTGACTTTAGAAAATTCTTTTGTCACGCAGACGATATTAATATTTAGTGAAACTAGTATTTTGTAGAGAGCCAATTTTTGATTCTGTTTGAATTAGGTACAATAGAAGTAACAATGTTATGACTATATCTTACATTTACATTTACTTTTTTTTTTTTAAGAAAGAAGGGGTCGATTAGGCTAATAGATCTTTGAACATGTTAACTATTTAATTTTATATTTTATTTATAATTCATTCGATTATTATTCACATCCATTTAATAGAATATTTAACAAATTCTAACTATATAAAGATACTCTGTATTTTAAGATACCATTGTCAGGAAGACTATATTAAAGTGCAGACGATATTAATATTTAAAGGAACTGATATTTTGTGAAAACCAGTTTTTTTATTAAATTCGAATCTGTAATGATAGAAGATGTAATGTGTTGGATACAGGATTAAAAATATTTCTTATATGATAAAATATTTTTAAGGAATAGAGCATTTCATGATAATAGGTTTTAAATATGTGAATTTATAATTATATTAATATAAATATTATAATTGAACTATATAAGCCTACGAATAATAATTGATAAAAATGCGCTTTCAGTTGTGGTACGCAATTTTCAATTTAATTATTTTTTACATTTTTCTTGGTGTTTATAAATGCTATAAACTATATATAGGGTTGTATCAAACTTCCCAAAAACATCCGTTTACTAACGAAAATTGCTGAATAAAAATTTTTATTATGCTATGCATTAAATTGAACTAACTTTTAGCGTGCAATGTAAAATACACACATATCTATAGATCATATACAGAGCTGCACAAAAAATCGAATAATTTCTCGACTATTCAGGGTAGTAGCAAAAATTAGATTTTCAAATGCATTATGCGTTTAATAAATCATTCATTTAGATTTATTAAATGATTATTATTAGATTTATTAAATTTATTCTGAATGTGTTGGAAGGTGTTTCATAATGTGTGCTGTAACGAAGGATTTTTCATTCTCGTTTTTACATATCAGAGATAGTTTTTATTAGGTTTAATATTTAAATTCTTACGTATCTATTTCATTATCCAAGATTATTATAGTTATTAATATTATGCTTTTAATCATACGTGTTTCTATATGTATTTTATTTGTAACATAAAATACACCCTGTGCATCTGGCAACATCTTCTAACGATGAGTTAGCGTCCTGTACTGTCATGGCCCACTAGATCTATAGGCCCGTCTATTTGAGATTAATGTATGAAGTCTCCCGCCAGAGGACTCTGATACCTTGCCCAAAATATTCTAACCAATCGTGCAAACCCTGAACCAAAACAATGACCACGTGCCGAGCCATATGCACCGAACAGAAAACATCTTACTCAATGCTAATTTGGGCAGGGTTTGCGTCACGTGTTCTCACACGTGGTCCAATGATATGGTTCAGGGTTTGAAGCTGAATCCGGCTTCACTTTTTGGGTGGTTTTTAGCGAAATGGGTAGGCCGGTAGTATAATAGTCGGCGTTGGTACTGTGCGTAGGAAGTGGCATGGCCACTGCAACTAATAAATAATACAATTATAACTTTATGTAAGTTTAATTGTTGAGATTTAACAATTTTGAAAATCAAGTACGTCCCGCAGTTAATGTATTTTTATTTTGTTTAAAGTTAAAAAAAATGGAATAAAATATTCATTTCCGATCATCATATTAAACTTTTTAAGGCTTAAAAAACTGAATCAAATTAAAATAGTTCGACAACTGGATTCTAGAAGCCGATAAAAACAAACAAACAAATGATATAAAACGATTCTAATATTGGGCCGAAATAGGTTCGATTTCCTTTTAAAAAGTAGCTACTTAAACAGTATTTTTTCTTTCTGCACCCGTTTTAGTAATTTTACAAACACGTATAACAATAATTGTAATCCAGTAATCGAAAGTTTCTATACTGCAATGCTGTGTTATTTTCTATAAGTTAATTCTTACACAATTTTATGGGAAAAGTGATGCTCAGCAATTAATTTTTCAAAAATTCTAGATTATAGCTTTTTCTTTAATAAAATAAAAATATTTTATCGCATTTTTTCTAGTATTTAAATATTTTTCGTAAAACTTTTATCCAGATTTTCTTCTGAGCCATTTTCTAATCTAAAACTAAGCACAAATAGATTTTGCTTTGTGTTATTGATTTTCACGGCCGAAATAAATGCTTAAAGGCGTAATATTAAGAAACCCCCCCCCCCCCTAGAATTCAATAGAACCATTTGCTCGAAACATTTCAAATTTCATTGTCATGCAAACTTACATTTAAAGTTTTTTAGTTTACATTTTGGAAAATCCCATTTTTCATGGATCTGCTTGATTTTGTAACAAATACTAAAATTTTATTTTAAGTATAACCTAGATTTTTGCTTTTTTGAGTAACTTTTATTTTATTTTCTATAGAATAAAATATACAGATTCTTTGAAAATAATTTATAAATTTAACGCTTATGCCTATAGTATATATGTAAAACTTATTTTAATAACTGAGTTATCTTAACCCTTTCGGGTCTGGTGTACTTTTAAAAGAACATTCTTTCAATTGAGTGTTATTTTGTTTTAACAAATACTTTTGTTACTGTTTACATGTAGTAATGCATTTCATGTGTCTATGCAATTATTATATGACTTCATTAACGTTTAGGAATTTAGTAGTAATCTCTAATATAAAGAGAGAAGTTTGTGAGTGTGTCAACGCTGTTTCTGAAGAGACCGCTGCACGTAGAGTTACAAAATTTGGGGGTAAGGTACCTCTGTATATTAAGTTTTGCATCTCGAAGCCCGATGTTAGATTTTTTGATTAGATTTTTTGATTTAATTTTTTAGTCGATTTTTAGCTTTCTCTTTTTGTTTCGAGGTGATTTTTCCACATTAGAGAAAGGAATGCGGTTTCAATCTTTTATCTCAACATAGAAAATTTAATTCTCTTTTCAATAAAGCCTATTTGGAATTCGTGCAGCAATTTTTGATTTTTTTAAATAAATTTTTTAATGCGATTTTTAGTATTTTTTGGCATTTTGCGGCTGTTTTTTGACATTGATAAAAAGAAATTGTTTGAAACTTTTAGCTTAATTTACTAAATTTTGTCTGCTACTATTTTTAAATTTCATGGATTTTTGTTGCGATTTTCAGTGCGATTTTTAAAATAATTTTTAGCGATTTTTCGAGTTTTTGTACTGTTAGAATCGGCTTTTTTTTTTCATTTTTTCAATAATATAGGGTTTTTTATGCATCATGGACCCGGGCAACGCCAGGCTGGTCAGCTAGTAATAATAATAAATCTTTGTTTGATTCTTTTAGCCCTCTTTACGATTCTTTTATTTTAATTCTTTTTAATTCTTTTTTTTTTAATTTTTAGTTTAATATAGTAACATAGGTTTACCGTTATGTTTTCCTGCTTCCAATCTTCCATGTTTTTATAACATTTTGTCCAGGAAAGCAAAATGATAAACCTATGAGTCAGGGCCGTAGCTAAGAGGCGCTATGGGTGGCTCAGTCCGCTCCCCCCCCCCCCCCCCCGAAAAAGGTTCCAAGGTCACTAAATGAATTTCTGTTCCGAAAATTCAAATGAAATTCTGTTCAAAAATCTAATTTAGTTTTGATACCCTTTCAGAGTGTTGCGTTTTACAAATTGCATCTAAAATAAATGTTTCAACACTCTTTCATCCTATTTGTACGTATAAAGATAACACGCTGTTTAATTTTGCATCAATTATATACTCAAAATTTTCATCATCATATACTCTTCTTAGCTTAAAATGAAATTATTACAACAGTTTAATAAGAAACATAGTATCTACAATGTGAATATGCACGAATTTATCTTTCTGGGTCAGAGAGAAAGAAAAGAAAATTATGAATTCTCCTTCCCCCTACATTCTCCTGAGCCCCCCCCCCCCCTATTGGTCACTTCTAGCTATGGCTCTGCTACGAGTCAACTGCTAAAATCGGGTTTTTAGGTGTTTTCAACCAAGATAAGACTTGGTAGACCGACTGCGTTTTAATATACGAATCAATATTTAACTTCATCCGTGAACTCGATGAGGTGATTGTCTGTGCTACCGCCTCCCAGTCATAATATGCTTTGCAAGCAGGGAGTAGATGCGCCGCTAACTTCTTAAGTGGTGATCTTTTTTTCTGCGGTCACAGTCATACGGAACAATGTAACACCAATGGATTTCCTTATTACCCCGGTATATTCATTGCGTAGTATATTTTAAATTACAAACTATCTTGCAAACACATCCAAAATCTCGCACAACATTTTGAAAGTACAGTAGAACCCCGCTAATTCGGACCCCGATAATCCGGATCTCTAGATAATTTGGATCGGTTTGGTCATTTTTTTTTTTTTTTTTTTTTTTTTTTTTTTCAAGTTTGAGAAGCGATTGGCTAATTTCCATAACATTAACTTGTTTCATCGTCGTATTCTAAATAAAAAAAACTTTTTCTGACATGTTTTCGGAATAATTAAGCAAAGTAAACATTATTACTGTCTGCAAATATTCAATAAGTTTGACATAAAGGTGAATTTCTGTTAGTATGTTATATTTTATTTCATTTTTTTTATTCTCCGGATAGTCCGGATTTTCGATAGTCCGGATTGGGTGCGGTCCCAATTAATCCGAATTATCGGGGTTTTACTGTACATGAAATACGCTACAAACTTATGTAATAAACAAAGTATTTTTCAATAAAAATATAGTATTCTAATCACAGAACTTACCTTGCAAATTTTAGATCTGGCATTGATTCTTACGTGCTTCTTCCAGCGATAAGGTGTACGAATGGAACAAATTACTTTTTAGCGGTTGTTTGTGATTCAAATGGCTCTTCTGCGTAGAATCCGTAGGTGACATTTCCCGGATTTCCTTCATAATTACACCTAATATTAGCACTTGGCGTTATTACCCATTCAGGCGTTATTACTCCAGAATACCTTTTTATAAAATCACTTTAGTTATAATACAGTCTACACCGGTTATAACGTACCTGGGATATAGCATACTTTAGCTTATAACGTACTCAGATGCTTGGTCTCGAATGAAATCTATATAATATAATGATTATAACTTCTGCTATAACGGACTATGCAAAAGCATTAATATGGTTATAACCAGAGCCCGATTAAGGTTCTAGAGAGTCCAAGGCCCAGAACCTTTTCGGGGCCCCCTCGTACCAAAGTATTAGCTAGATTTTTTCCCCCCGGAGTATTCGAAAGGTTATCATTAGATTATCATACAGCTGCCAAGTTAACCAAAATTATTTTTGGATTTTGAGAAAAAAATTGCAGGAACTGCAATATAAAGAAATTTTATCGAAATCATTTCATTAAATTTTGGCCCCCGTCAGCAGTGGGCTCAAGTCTTCGGCCTAGTTGGACTGTTCTGTAATCGGACCCTGTATATAACGTACTTTTTAGACTCGAAGAAAAAGCTAAATTTGTATTTCAACGTTACTTATGTATTATGTTTTCTTGGAAATCGGTATACTTTCTTGGACATTTATCTCAAAAAGGGGACTAAATTCCTTTTTATGTAACAGGTATATTTTCTAACTTGATCTTCTAGTAATGAATGTCGTCGATTATTGTCCGATATCTCCAATCTCCTATGAGATAGAACAAGGGTGAGGAAAAGTATTTCAACGTAATAATTGTATCCGAAGTATCTAAAAGTATCTGAAGCAATGTGTGCTATATAAACTTTATCGTTGTTCTTTGAATTACAAACTGACTATTCAGAGACTCTACAAAGGTCAATTATAAATATTGAAAATTTAATTTTTACTCTGTCATCTAATCTAACAAAACAACGAAAAATGACAGATTAGTTTTCTAAATAAACATGTAAATAATAATTTTTTTTCCTTTTTTTTCTATTTTAATTTGAAAAACCCTTAAAATTTCTATTTAAAATCTTTATTATTGCACGTTGCAATATGCACATTTTTCTTTCATATTAAGCGCTGCATTGTTTAAACAATTGTTTATAATGTACTTCAGTTATAACGTACCACATTTTCCAGTCCCCTAAAAGTTCGTTATAACCAATGCCAACTGTATTTCCAACAAATATATGAAAAGTGGCACAAAGCCACTATTTCTTCAAAATTTCCATTTTGTAACTTTTTCCTTCAGTAAAACAAAAATATTTTATTCCACTCTTTCTTTTGAAATCAACCGATTTACATTTTTATAAAGCAGGCGTTCCTAAGAACAATTACCATGAAATATTTTAATATATTTCTTAAAATATTTTACCCAAACTTTATTTTTGAACCCTTTTCTAATCTATAAGTACCCTAGATGGCACCTTCCATAGGTGCCGACTACCGGATTCCTTCGTAATTGCGAGTAATATTAGCGCTTGGCGTTATTACCCCCCCCCCCCCTGGTGTTGTTATTCCAGGACACCTTTTTATGAAACAACTTTAATTATAATATTTTCAACAATTATATAAAAATAGTATAAAGTCAGCATTTCTTCAAAATTTCTATTTATAACTTTTTTCTTTAGTAAAATATAAAAAAAATTTCTACTCTTTATTTTGCAATCCACACATTATAATACACATTATTTTATAAAACAAGCATGCTTAAGCATATTAATTATTATTCAATTTATTAATATTCTTTATTTTATATTAATTAATTAATACTATTATTTAATTATTATTAATTGACGTGTAATATTAGCACTCGGCATTATTATCCATCCTGGCATTATTACTCGAGGACACCTTTTTATGAAACTACTTTAATTATAATATTTCCAACAATTATAGGAAAAATAGTATAAAGCCACCATTTGTTCAAAATTTCCTAACTTTTTTCTGCAGTAAAACAAAAATATTTTATTCCACTCTTTCTTTTGAAATCAACCGATTTACTTTTTTATAAAAGAGGTGTTCCTGAGAACAATTATGATGAAGTATTTTAATATATTTCTTAAAATATTTTACCCAAACTTTATTTCTGAACCATTTTCTAATCTATAAGTAACCACAAATGGATTTTGTTTTGTATTTTATTGATTTTTACCTCAGAAACAAACGCTGGAAGCGTAATATTGGAAAAAAGGGAAAAAATATTTCTAGAATTCAATAGAACCATTTGCTCGAACCATTTGAAATTCCATTGTCACGCAAATGTGCATTTAAAAACAAGGTCTACATTTTATAGAAATCAATTTTGTTTGGGTGTGTTTGATTTTGTAAAAGATGCTAAAATTTTATTTTAAAGGTGAATCTGATATTGCTTTTATATATATATATATATATATATATATAAAACACTCACAAGGAAAGGCTTGCGCATATTTAGAAAAAATGTAGGAAAAGAATACAGAATGTTCTTTTCATGAAAATATATATGTTTATAAATTTTTTTCCAGCGGAACCTCAATATAGAGCACGTAAAAAGAAATGATGAAAATTTCGTTTACTTGGCCATTTATGTTGCTGATGTAATCAATGTTTTTAAAAAATCACACTTTTATTTCAAGTACTCTTTAGTGAAAAAATACTTCATGTTGAACTTATTAAGTAAGATTAATTCAAATAACATTCCTTTTATCAGCTTTAGTTTATTTTAACTGTAGTTTTTTATGTACTCCCTCTGTCCCAAATTAGTTGCTACATTTAGGTCTGAAATTTTATCCCAAATTAATTGCAACATTTCAAGCAAGTGGAGTGATAAATAACTTCCCGATGCGAAATCTGACATATGATCCCGAAGCGATATTATCTGCAAGAAATTACTTAAATATCAATTAAAATTGTTCTGTTTGAGATAAAAATTATCACAACTTGGTATTTTCATTCTCATTTTTATTTTCCACAAATGTAGCACCTATTTTGGGACAAAACTTTCGAAGCATATTTACAGGGTTTGCAGCCCTTAAGCCACGCCCCAGTTTGTAAAAACTCTACTACCAATATACCAGAAAGACCATTTTCTAACTAACGAATTCATGATTCATTAACTAGAACAGGGGTTCTCAAACTTTCAGACTGATGTACCACTAAGTGGAAATTCACACTTCCGCGTACCAGCAGATGACAAACTTCGAGCTAATGCAGAAAAATCTGCGTAGACGGAATATGTCGAAAATGAAACATTTTCCCATCTTTTGTGCTGCCATCTGAGCAGATTTTACTGAATTTAATTGCGTGATTGCATTATTAAATTGGTACTTAGATCACATGCTTTACATTGACATTCAAATAATAAAAGGAATACATTTTAATAATATACAGATTACCTAAATACAGTATCTTGGTAGGTAAATTCATAATATTTAATGACATATTAACATAAATTGATACATATACAGAAGGATGACTTAAATAGAAGACCTGGAAAGCCTATCTCCGCTATGTTAAATTCGCCAACTTTATGTGCCCTTTTCTCAAAAATGGTGAAGGATAGAGATCTATATTTTTAAGATAGTTAGAATAACATGTCTTACATTCTGTAACAGGTGTTGTTTTAAAGTGAAACAAAAATTATTATTAATTATTTATTGATAATAATTTTTAAATTGCATTAAAATAAGAAAAAACAAAACGGTTGTCAAAACAGTAATATCCAAGAGCAGATACTTTGGAGTCGGTGAACTGACAATTAAAGAAAGTGGAGAGGGTTGGATTGAACTATTTTTTTTTCATAAGCTGCATTTTTATTTTATTTCACGTACCAGTTATTGGTTTCGCGTACCAGTAAACACAGCTTCACATACCAGTACTGGTACGCGTACCATAGTTTGAGAAACCCTGAACTAGAAGATAGTTTTATGCAGTTACTCGTGGAAGAATCCTTACAAAATTGGGCGTGACTTAAGGGTGTTCTTAACTGATCCGATCAACAAGCGAAAAACGTTTTGACACATTTGCAAATTCATTTTTTAACAGAAAGTTATAAAAATTTTAATGCCTGACTATGAAAGCGATTTCGAATTGAACTTATTTTTCCATTTTATGATAGCCCCACCAGTGGCCGAGAGGTACGGATCTCTCAACTGGTAGACGGCAGGTGCTGGGTTCGAACCCAATCGCGGCTGTCGGCCTAACCGTTCGGAGTTTTCGTGGTTTTCTTCGAACTTTGCGTAAATACGGGTTAGGTCCCCTTAGAAAGACCCCCACGAAGGGCACTCCCCCCTGGTCCTATATCCCTAGCGTAGATAATCGGACGGCAAAAATAATCCAATCCATTTTATGATAATTAAATTAGCTATCGAGTTATAAGCAATTTCGATGACGCAATCACCCGTTTTTCTCCTCCTTTTCGACCGGTTTTTCTGCTTTCGTCGGGAAATATGCTCAAAAGTGTCAACTTTGAAGGCTTATTATGAAAAATCTATTGTGTTTTTTAAAAAACAAAAGAATGAGTGCAATTAGACAGTTTCTGAATAACAACACCTGCTATTTTCATGCATTTCCGAACAAAAATAAATTAATGCATGTGTCACAAAATTGCCCTTTTTGATTTAAGAACACCCTTAATAGCGTGCTAACACTGGATTTTTTAAAACTAAATGTGCGGATTTAAAGAGGGAATGCTTGGTAAGGAAATGCGGTTGTTTGATGGCATAGCTCTGAAATCTCTGAAAAACGCTCAAACAAAATTAAAAAATCATCAGTTTCAATAATCGGTACAAAATTATTCAAATATAGCAACTAATTCGGGACAGGAGGGAATACGTATTTACAATAAAATTTAAGTATAATATTTTACGATTTAAAACAAAATTTGAATTGATTAAAATGGTTTTAAGGTCAAAATTAAGGTTTATTAAACACTGTCAGTGGGATTTTGTTTCAATGGAAACATTTTCTTCCATGTGGAAATACATAAAGGCAGCATTCATTTTTCATCTGACCTTTATTTTTTAATAGTCGGTTAAATTTTGAAACCAGTGTAGATTGGAGGATAAAATAATGAAAAAATTACTTGAAATCTGTAATATAAAGAAAATAAAAAGGATAAATTATTTATTACTTTATAGAATATTTTAAATTAATATTACTCCAAATGTAATAATATTCTTAAGTAAATATTTGCAACTTGCAAAATATAAAAAAAGCAAATAGAATAATTAAAAATCAAATATCAGCTAGACTATAACTTAAAATAAGTATATGCAACTTGCAAAACATAAAAAAAAATTGAAGAAATAAATTAAATAATTATAGCAACAAGCAATACGTTTATATAATAATAATAATAATAATAATAATAATAATAATAATAAATAATAATAATAAACTCTTTTGTTTAAGTTTAAATATATTAAATACTGTGCATTCTAAAAATCAATCAACAAGAAATTTTTGATCAAAAACATCAAAATCGTTTGCTTTGGGCGAGGAAAAGTGCTGCTCGCCAAATCGCAGGTCCCTTTCCTATTTTAGTGCCAAATATTCAAAAGCATTTTACATTTTTTTTTTTTTTTTTTTTTTTTGCAGACTTTCTACAGGAATTTCGCCTCTAAATTTGCCTGTTTCATCATTACATGCATAAGTAAATATTTTTATTAGCATCTTTTTTTTTTTTTTTTTTTTTTTTTTTTTTTTTTTTTTTTACAAAAAATACTGAGTATGCGGTGTAAGGAGAACCTTCTTTTCTGATTTTTTCAAGCTAATTTATGAATAAAGTTGAATGGAAACCCGATAGGTTGCATTTGCATAACATGATATCTTCTGATTTCTCATTGAAAACATAAATCCAATATTATTTCACATTTAGAAAAAATAGCATGTAACATCAATTTTATCAAACACTAAATTTAAAATAAAAAATAGCATTTATAATACAGGTAAATTAATTAATTAATTAATTAAAAATATTGCGAAAATAGCCCTTGCAAATTACGCGATTTTTGATAATTTTTTTTACTTTATAGTATTTTGCTTTGTTTTTAAGATTTAGTTTCTAATTTCGATGCTGGTGAAATGAAAATGATGTCATTTTGAGAAAATTTTGAAATAAATTTTTGCTATTTGAATTAAAATAAATGATTTGAGAGAGAAAAATATACCCGGTAAGAACACTTTGCATTTAGCGTTTCTGTCAACAACTTTGACTACCATTTTCCAAAAATAATTAATTGAAAAGGCTTTAGATATTTCTTTAAATTCATTTTTGTAAATAAGGGTTAATAACTATCCATCTAAATGCAAGGATTTTATATCTTACCTTTTGGTTGAAGGCTGAAAAAATTTATGATGCGATGATTTCTAAATGTAAATGTATAGATAGACTAATAAATAATTCGTCATAAATAATAAAATGCTGATCTGTGTTTCTGTTGTTTGCACAGACCCTAATTTTTTTATTCGAAACTGTAATAAGCTTACAGTAGATTAATTTTGAAACACGATTATTCAATCGGTAAATTAATTATAACAAATGTAATTTTTCCATTTTTCATTCAAATTCATTCAAATTTTTCAAAATTAATCTAATGTAATTTCGTATGCAGCGATTCTCTGCAGTTCCATATATTGATCTTCGATTTATTTTGTTGAACTGATCCAGAGTATCAGACCAGATAAAGTGATCGTTGAGGTTAATTGGGTGAAATAGTCCATCAGTGTTCGTGTCCGGGATAGCTCAGTTGGTAGAGCATTGGTGGCTTCAGCCATACATCCCTGGTTCGAATCCTGGCCCGGACTTTTTTCACCCAAAAATGAAAAATGGAAAAATTACATCTGTAATAAGGTTACCTGTAATTTTCTAGAGTTTTAAGAATGTTATATTTTATGGAATAAAATAGTTAATCCTTCTTTCACTAATAGACCGGGAGGCGGCAGCACAGACAATCACCTCATCGAGTTCACGGATGAAAATCTAGGATTAGTTAAATCCGGATTCGCATATTACATTGCAATCGGTCTGTCAAGTCATATCTTGGTGAAAAACACCTAAAAAGCCGATTTTAACGTTTGTCTCATAGGTTTACCATTGTGCTTTCCTGCACCCAAAAGTATGAAAACATGGAGGATTGCAAGCAGGAAAAAATAATGGTAAACCTATGAGTCAATCGCTAAAATCGGATTTTTAGGTGTTTTCCACCAATATATTACTTGACAGACCGATTGCAATGTAATATGCGAATCGAGATTTAACTAATCCTAGATTTTCATTCAATTCGGTAAAGTGATTGCCTGCGCTGCCGCGCTTCGTGGTCTAAGACGTAGTTTACTTATTCATATTTATTATAGTTAATATAACTGTACTTAAATTTCAGATGTTCAATTTTGAACACTAACCAAGTATATACCAAGTGCTTCAAAAGTTCAGTGCAAAAGTATAACACGATAAAACTAGTTAGATGCGGCAATTCCAAAATTTTGTTCTATCTCATACATTTAGATACTTCAAAATTTGCTGCAAAAATTTAATGACAATGTATGCCCATCATGTAGATTGTGGTGAGATAAAATTCCATGCATTATCTCCCGAGATATGACTATTGCTTAAATCACGTAAATCATGCAAAACATAATAGTGCCACTTATTGGGTTATTTACATCGAAACCTAATTTGCAATAACTTATGTCAACATCTAACTGAATTTAGCGTTTGATGAAAATCCGTGCACTAGTTCTTGAAATAGAGCTAGTGTGGAAATCGTAAAATATTGTCAAGTTGTAATAAAATTTAAGGATACATCCATTGAGCTTGAGGGAAATGTTGCATAGCTCCCACTCGATGTTTCGCTCGTGTAGCGTCGTGCCTGGCTTCAGACTTTGCAGCCGTTCTAGTATTTCGAGAGGCAACATGAGAATAATCTGGCTTTCGGATATCTGAAATTAAAGATCTATAATTAATCTTGTGTAGATAACCGCACAAAATATTCTTGATAGGTGCCAATGGTCCAAGAGCCGACAGCACAAAAACCTATGTTATCGAGCACAAGAAAGAAACCTTTATTTTATGGAAGAGTAGTAACAGTAGTCTCTAAAGATCCATGTATCTCGGAAGGGAAGTGGTGCATAACCCAAAAATTGATACCACACTAGTGGTTGATTCATAGGTTTAACATTGAATTTGCCGTACAATCAAAGGTATAAAAACTGGGAAACTGGAAGCAGGAAAACACAATGATAAACCTACGAGTGAGCCAAAAGTGGTATTAATTTATGGCTTGTGCACAATTTCACTTCCGTCAGACATGGATCATTAAATTCCCCTATTTCTACTCTACTATAAAATAAAGGTTTTTTTTTTCTTGTGCTCGATAACATATGTTTTTCTGTTGTCGGCTCTTGAACTACAAATTCAGCTACATACAGGGTGCATAGGAAAGTCCCTTTAACCTAAAAATATTCGCGAACGGAGAGAGCTGCAACTATGCAAGTGAGGTAACACCATAGTAAAGCGACTATGCCCGACCTAATGCAAACGGCATAAACGCCCCTAGTGGTGGATTTTAGAAAATAGCCACAGCAAATTGAAAACGGTGCAGCAAAACTTCCAATTAGAAAGTTTAGAGCATCATCTAATTAGTACGAAACGGCGTTTGATTCACACGGATAAGATAAATCGTCCTCTGTGTACCCAAAAGTGTCCGAAATTGATGCGCGACGATTCTACTCTGCATATTCACATGTTGGAGATGTAGCAGTGCGTAATTGAAAATTGCTACATTGTACTGTAAAACTTTATTTTCCTGTGCATTTAAAATTTTATTGAAAAGGTGTAAGAGAGCTCGCTTGATACAAACAGCATAATCTTATAGGATAAACTTTTCAATGGTAGACAATAATTTCAACCCGAATGTGCGAAAGTTTTATTTTAATTTATTTTTTATATTTTTGTGCGATGTTATGGAAATGTATTGATGTAAGTACGTATTTATGTAATAAATAATAGTGTATAAATAGTATATAAATAGTGTATATTTTTTCATACTTTTGGCTATTTCTTTCAAACGTTTACACAAAACGGAGTGCATCGATTTTGAGCATTTTGGTGTATACATGCAGCGATTTATCTTATACACGTGAATTAAATGTAGTTTTGGGCTAATTAAGTAGTGCTCTAAAACTTTCCAACTGGAAATTTTGCTCTTTCTCTTTTCGTTTTCGATTTGCAATGGCTGTCTTCCAAATTTCGCCACTAGGGGCGTTGCTGCCGTTTGTATTAGTTCGAGCATAGTCTTTTTTCTATACCGTTACCTCATTTGCATAGCTATACCTCTCTCCGTTCCCAATCAATGTCAGGTTAAAGGGACTTTCGTATGCACCCTGTATATGTATTTGCATGTGTAAATATATATTTTCATGCAACTGTTTCAGAAAGTGTCAGTACATAAAAAATGCGATTTAAATAGTGAAAATATACAATTTTCATCTATTTAGGAATTTAACATACAACATATTTAATGTTTAAATTACAGTGTAAAAAAAGCCATTAAAATTATGGCAAAAACTGCTATGTTGCCAGCTGTTTTTGCCGTAAAAATTGCAGTAAAATTAGATGCAATTTTTTTTTGTTACATTTAATTTTACTGCAAATATTAACCCATTAATACCCAAATTTTTTTCTTCAATAAAAATGAAATTTCGGGTTTCCCACCACTTTTAAAAGACGAATAACTTTTATCTTAATTTATTGATGAATTTGTCTCGCGAAAAATGTGTTTATTAATCTTTCTATTTACTGATGTGAAAAGTGCGTTCTTGCCTTTTTATAATCGTCCCTAAAAAGGGACGCTAGGCACTAATGGGTTAAGGCAAAAACTGCTGGAAACATTGCTGCCAGCAGTTCTTCCCGTAAATTTAACGGATTTTTTTTTTTTTTTTTTTTTTTTTTTTTACAATGTATAAAATTTGACGAAAATCAACTAATTAATTATATTTCATATGACATTAACACTATTTCTATCTGTGTAAAATGACACCTATGTTATTTATGTTTATTTTACTTGTATATTTTTAAAGCAAATAAGTATAGAATAAGTTTTGAATGTATTAAAACATTCTATTAATTTAAAGCAATCAAACTGATTGGTAAAGTTATCATACGAATTAAATATTTCCAACTGAGCGAAAAATTGCCCAGTCAGGGAATCGAACCCAAATACTTGGCTTACAAGGCCAATGCTTTACCTGTTAAGCTAACTGGGCGATAGCCAGCTGGGATTTTCCGCTCAGATAACCTTATTAGTCATAACATCTGGTCTGTCATTTATACAGCTCAACAGAATAGACCGCAGGTAATGGAACTGGAAATATTTAATTCGTATGACAATTTTACCAATCAGTTTGATTGTGTTAAATTAATAGTACATATCATATGGAGTTTCTTTACCTGCGTTCTATTCTGTTGAGCTGGCTAAATGACAGACCAGATGTTGTGACCTACAAGGTTATCTGAGCGAAAAATCCCGCCGGTTATCGCCCAGTTAGCTTAACAGGTAAAGCATTGACTTATAAGTCAAGTATCTGGATTCGATTCCCGGCCTGGGCAATTTTTTGCTCAGTTAGAAATATTTAATTCGTAGTAAAACATATTTGGGAATAGTTTTATCAAACATATTAGACTAAAATAATCACAAATTGAAATCTTTCAAAAAGTATCATTTAATTCCGGTAGCAATAGTATTAATACTAACATACTACCTAATCGATGCTAATATCTATAATAAGTTAATATTTACCTTGGTATTGTGGGGAGGCTTCTTCGGAGAGAATAAAGGTGTCAACGTCTTGAAATTCATTTTTGAGTTGTGATATACTTCGAACCTATCGAATTTAATAAAATTTATACACTTGCAAGTTGAAAACAAATTATATTGACAACAAATATTTCTAAACAAATAATTTCCACTTTAAAATTGCAAAAACTTTTAATAATCATAGGCTGCATGTAAAATTGCACGAAAAAGAAAAAAGAAAAGAAATGAAAGAAAACTCGATTAAATTACAAAGACTCCGAATAGTATCCTATAAGCATGTTTGTTTAAGGGTGTGTTTCGATTCAAACTGCTTATTTTCCGATTTATTTTTAAATTCATTTTTTCTCTCAAATACACCAAACTTTCAAAATCTCTTATTTGGAAAGTACACATGGTGCCGTGATTGTCGATTCTTTGATAAATGCAGAAAATATTGCAAAAAAAGCAATCAAAAACGGCATTTCGAACCGACTTTTCCCACGCGAGACATCTGGAAACGAAAAAAATGGTCATAATGGGAAGATAATTGTTTATAACTCGAATTCTAATGAATTGATCGTAAAAAGACATCACACGGCACCTCATATGTCCTTCAAGAATCCCTCAGCAAGTTTCATGTTTCTACTTTTAAAAATGTGTCTGAAATTGTATCGGAAAATTTCGAGCTGTTGAAGGTGGAAAAGCGTTTTTTCGAATACACCCTTATAGGGGCTCAAAGGTTGAAAACTTTTCAAAAAATCGATTTTTTTTTTTTACTGATCCAGTTTGATTATTCAAATTATTCTTAACTCAATGAAAAAAAAAAACCGCATAAAAATATTTGCATTTTTAACGGAGTTATAAGCATTTCTGTATCAACACTTTCAAAGCTCGCACCGATATAATATCAACTTTAAGTCGCGTTTTCTCAAAACTTGATTTTTGACGACTAACACCAAGATTAAAAAAACTATTTGATGGAATGGCTTAAATTTTTTTGCATGTGTCAGGCGCTGATACCACCTCGGCCAAAGAATGGAATTTCTATTATTTCTCTATTTCAATATCTTGTATTGTATGGCTGTGTACCAGAATTTCCAAGGTGACATTCCTTCTTTGTGGAAAGGGGAAGTGACAGATAATCCTATGCAGGTGGTGAATAAGAGAAAGAGAAGATTGCTGAGAGGCATGTCCATCTGTCAGGGAGGTATGCGAATGATCAGCGGATAAGGAAGATGTCACTAATCATAAAAGGAATGTGGAATGTGCCCAATGAGCGAGCTCCAAAGGGGATTGACATTGGAAAAGCAGTGATTTGAGAAGAGCAAGGCTTGTCTCAGATTAGGTCAGTCCGTACCTGGGTTTCGTACCTAGAGGGTGCTCTAAGTTGTAGAGCGTAAGGAGTGCGTTTCTGAAGAGCAAAGGACACAGACGTCCTGGTGTTTAGTGCTCTGGGCCGACAAGTGCAGGCCGAGTATACCTGTGTTGGGAGATTCGAGATTGATCTCCGATAAAGTGAATCTAACGTGCATTGAGTGTGAGGTGGAAAGTGTAATTGGAATAGTACACAGCCAATCTTTACTGTATTTAATTTAATGTTGAACCGGATCACCAATATCCGAGTTGTAATTGTATATAATTGTAAATAGCGTATTTAGTGTGTACATATATTCTTAATAAACTGATAATTCAGTTAATTGACAGCGTCAGTGTTCATTTACACAATCCTCACAGTGGGTGACCGATATCACCTAGTAATATCGGTGGTGGCAGCTATATCTACCACGGACTTTCTTCAAAGTTGTGTGGACTGAGAGGAACTTCCGACAAATTGTTGGCAGCGTCGGGATAGAATCACCCGAAACCAGTGACCAGCGAGCCGTGTTGCAGTCTGTTAGTGCCGGAGTACCCAGTGGAATTCTTGCGTGATAATGCCGGATCGTCGAATGTGTGCTAAAGTGTCGTGCCGGATCGTCGAGTGTGTGCTAAAGTGTCGTGCTGTATCGTCGAGTGTGTGCTAAAGTGTTGTGCCTGTGCCGTATCAGTATTAGAAAAGACTGAAATGTTGTACCATATTACCGCTACATCGTGGAACTACCTGTGATTAGAAAAGTACCCCAGCAAATAAAGTATAAGGTAAGGTGTTTTGATCATATCCTTTTGCTGACATCTCGAACCAAAATTTGTTGTTGTATAATTAATAGTAATTTAAGTAAATTGTCTATATTATTTATGTGTTTTATCAATACTTCCTACCTATAAAGTGTTAATAACCATATTGGCTGTTGTTTTAAGGAAAGGTCATAATAACTTGAGATAGTATTGGCTTTCTCTATATATTTTCCTTACTAATTGTGTTAATAGTAGTTGGAAGGAATAATTAAATTTAAATAAATTTAAATTATTGTTAAATTAATATTTAAATGAAGCAATATTGTTTAAGTTTGAAGAGTGTATAACAACATTTGCTTAGAATTTTAATTGGCCAATAGTAGTGAGAAAAAAAAAAGGCTCAAAAGAGAGCCATAGTGAAAAAAAAGGCTCAAAAGAGAGCCATAGTGAGGAAAAATAAAAGTAAAGATCTTGTGATCAAAATATTATATTTGTTTTAAGTGTGAGAACTAGTATTGAATTTGGAAATATTTTAGTGAGGATAATTGTAGAAATTTATATATGCATGTTTTACAATTTTTCTTTATGTGGATTTTTTGATTGACATCAATACTTCTAATCAATTTCAATGTATCAGTATTATTATGTAAATTGTATGTTGTTATCTAAGTGTATAAATTGAAATCTTATATTGCATAGTAGTCAAATCGAATTACTATTTTACCTTTTGTTTTATTGGAAGTAAATTGTGTGATATCAATGGTTGAGGAAAATTAGAATATTCAGTAGGTTAATTAGAAATGAAATGCATGGATTATCTGAAGGGCATTAATTAGTATAATAAGTGGAGAAATAACTGTAAAAAGTTAAAAATTTAGGAAATATTAATTTGATAGGTTTAAATATTCGCGGAAGATGATACCAGAATTCAGCTTAAGAAAAAGATAATGGACAGTGATGAGTATGACGAGGGGGTTATTAAGGAATTATCTGACGCTATTGTTGCAGAACGATTAGAGCGCGAAGAAAAACAGGAAAAATTAGAGCGCGAAGAAAAGCAGGCAAGATTAGAGCGCGAAGAAAAACACGAAAGGTTAGAAAGAGAAGAGAGAATAGAAAAATTAAGGATGGAACATGAATTAGAAATGGAGAGATTAAGGGTACAAGGATCGGCAAATAATTTCAATAGGTCTAGGGAATCTAATAATGAAAGTAACATAGAAAAATTGATCAAAAGTGTTAAAACTCTATCTATCAAAGTACCAGAAGGGACTGAGGGATGGAATTTATTTTTTAACAGCTTAGAAAGGGCATTCAAAACTAAAAATGTACCGGAAAACCAGCTGGCCGAAATTCTACTAAATATGTTAGGAGATAAGGCGGATAATTTGTTAATTTATACCACTACGGAACAAATGGAGAATTATGAGGAGTTAAAGGAGTTAGTTCTAAGGGAACATGAGCCGACACCGAAGGCATGTTTAGAAAATTTTAAGAGGGCTAGGAGAAACCAGAACGAAACTCATGTATTATTTGTATCGCGTTTAATAGCGACATGGGAAAATTATTGTAAGATTAGAGGTGCTGACTCTTATGAAAAGGTAAACCAGTTAATAGTTACTGATAAATTAGTAAGTACGTTAGACGAGGATACCGCGTCATATATTAGGTTAACTCATCAAGGTAAATGGTTAGAAACTTCTAAAATTGCTAAAGAATGTGACAATTATTTTGACGCTAAACATAAGTCTTACGCCGTTACGTATAAAAGTTTTAAAGGTAAAGATAGGTACGTAAACAACGAAAAAATGAGACCGAGGGAGGATAACTAAGTTAGTAATAATTGGAGGCAAAACGGGAGTAATGAGACTAATTCTTTTTCAGATAGGAAAATAGATTTTAAGATACCTAGTGATGCTTCAGCGCCTAAATGCTTTAAATGTGGTTTGAGTGGTCATTACCAACGTTTTTGTAATAAAGTGGGCAATGAGGGAAATAATGGTAATAAAGGGCGAGATCCGAAAGCGGGTGTGCATAAGATTGTGGTAAAAGAAAACAAAGAGTTACCTAATGGAGCTATTGTGGCGAGAATATCGGCAAAGGCTGAACAGAGAACTAATGTTATTGGTGAGAAATTAAATAAACTTGAGAAAATTGAAGTTAGTGTAAATGGGCAAAAAGCAAAGGGATTGGTTGATTCTGGATATGAAATTAGTGTTGTTCATAAAGATTTGGTACCGAAAGAGAAATTAAAAGGAGCGGGTAGTATTTATTTACAAGGGTTATTCGGTGAAGCAGTTAAATCGCCGTTGGTTAAATTACCGTTAGTTATTCCGCAATTCGGACAGACTAATATAATTCAGCAGGAAGTACTTTGCGCAGTGACTGATAATATTAATGAGCAAGTAATTTTACATCCCGAGGTGATTAATGAGTTGTCAGGTGTCAACCGCGAGAGCCATTGCTAGAGGCCCAAGAATTAGAAAGTTCAGAAATTATTATTGATAACTCGAATGAGAAGGAAGGTATGAGTAGTGATAATTGTAATGTTTACGCAATAGAAGCGAGATCGCAAAATGTACAAACTCAGAATACGGAAAAAAAGGAAGTGGAGAAAGGTAATAAAGCTATTGTTAGCAATTCAGATATGTTTAAGGAATCCCAATTAGAATGTAAAGAGTTAGAGAAAGCTTGAGAATTAGCTAAAATGGATAAGGGGAATTATTATATTGTAAATGGCTTATTATATCACAAAGAGAAATTGTTAGGCGAAACTATAGCGCAATTAATAGTATCCAAAGTAAGAAGGGAAGAAATCCTAAAATTAGCGCATAGTTCAGTATTTGGAGGGCATTATGCAGCCAAGAAAACTTTACAGAGAATCAGGTATTCATTTTATTGGGAGGGGATGGCGAAAGAAACTAAACAATTTTGTGAGTCATGTTTAGAGTGCCAGTTGACTAGAGGGGTTAAAGTAAATGATAGAGCTCCTATTTCCCCAGTATCGCGACCGGAACTCCCATTTCAGGTAGTTAATGTTGATTTAATTGGGCCTATTGATCCTAAAAGTTCCCAAGGGCATCGGTATATATTAACCTTAATTGATCAGCATACCAGGTGGGCGGATGCGATCCCTTTAAAAAGTTTAACTGCTAAAACCGCGTGTGATGCGTTACTTCAAATATTTATGAGGACAGGAATTCCAAATATAATTGCCTGTGATAATGGAACCAATTTCACTGCCGACTTAACGAAAGAATTTGAGAAAAGGTTAGGTGCTAGTCCAAGATTTTCGACCCCACAGTATCCACAGTCTAACGGGCTTGTGGAACGATTTAATCAGACTCTTAAACGTATGTTACATCATACTATTAGAGAAGAAGGAAAAAAGTGGCATGAACAAATACCATTTGTATTATGGGCGTATAGGGAAGTCCCAAATTCTACGACGGGAATCGCACCTTTCCAATTATTATATGGTAGAGCGCCGGAGGGTCCTTTATCGATTCTCAAGTCATCCTGGGCAGGAGAAAATAAGGGGGCGCAGTTAGATACTACGCCGATTCATGAGTATTTGAATAAACTTAGGGGAAGTTTAGAAAGAGCCGCAAGTGAGGCAAAGTTATCGTCCGAGGTGCAACAAAATAGAATGGCGTATCATTATAACTTAAGGTCAAACGAAAAAACGTTTGAAGTAGGTGATAAAGTAATACTGTTAATTCCCGATTCAACTAATAAGTTATATTCTAGGTGGCAAGGGCCGGCAACTATCGTCGAAAAACGAAACCAACATTCGTTTATAGTTGAGTTAGCCAACGGGGGTAGGAAGCATGTGCACCAAAATAAAATAAAAGAATTTATTGCTAAATGTAATATAGTTAATATTGTTTTCGAGGGTGATGAGGAATTTGGAGAAGTTGGGGAAATTCCTATTTTGAACCGGGATCAGGAAGTAGAACGAGATATAGAGAAGTTTGAAATAAAAGGGTTATCTAACAATCAAGTTAAAGATATAAAGTCTATTTTGAGGGAGAATAAAGAGGTGTTTATGGGTCCTGTACGACCAGCTGAAGTAGGGGAACATCGTATTGATCTTAAACCGGGGGTGGAAAGGAAAAAGCCGAAGTTATATAGTGTGCCGGTAGCTTATAAAGAGGAAGTAGATAGGCAGATTCAGGAGTTATTAGAATTAAATCTAATCGAAGTGTCAAATGCTCAAATTAGTCATCCAGTTGTTTGCGTGGCGAAAAAAGACGCAACTGTTAGACTTTGTATAGACTATAGAGCTTTAAATTCGGTAATTCAGGTTCCAACCGTTCCGATGAAAGATTCTCAAGAAATCATGTATACCGCAGGGGCGGCTAAGTATTTATCATTGATTGATTTATTGAGGGGTTATTGGCAGATTAAAATGGCGGAGGAGTGTAAACATTTGACAGGTTTTACAACGCATAACGGAACTTATCAGGGGCGTACTATGCCTTTTGGATTATCAGGGGCGGCTGCAACGTTTCAGAAAGATATGAATGAGGTTCTTCAAGGTCATCGGAGGTATGCGGAAGCATATATTGATGATGTCATCATTTTCTCCGACACCTGGGAAGAGCATTGTGAGCATGTTAGGGCTGTCATTGAAGAAATTAAAATCAGAAATTTTACGATTAGGCTAGACAAATGTAAATTTGGAGAGAAGTTGAGTAAGTTTTTAGGTCATGTAATTAAAGGTGGAACGCATGCACCTGATGAGGAAAAAATAGGAGCAATAAGGGATTTAAAAAGACCAAAAACTAAAAAGGAAGTTAGATCTGTTTTGGGATTAATGGGATTTTACCGATCTTATATTCCAAATTATGCCGAAATTGCTATACCGTTAACCGAATTGACTAAACGGAAGGTTAAAAATACTGTACCATGGGATGAAAGAGCAGAAAAAGCATTTAATACTCTTAAAGATGAGTTATGTAAAGTGACGAGTTTGGCTACACCTATCGTAGGCCGGGAATATCAGCTCCACGCAGATGCTTCCGACCTGGCAGTAGGATGTTGTCTTACTCAAAAAGATGAAAAGGGTCAGTATAAACCGATAACTTTTGCCAGTCAGAAATTGTCAGGGGCTCAGCGTGCTTGACCGAGTATAGAGAAAGAGGCTTGGAGTGTTCTCTTCGGGTTGCGGAAATTTGAAAAGTGGACTTATGGATCTCAAATTGAGATCATTACAGATCACAATCCATTAAAACTTTCTCACTGAAACAACCCCAAGGTCACCCAAACTCACTAGATGGGCTCTTGCCTTACAACGCTGGAACCTCAGCATTTCTCATCGTCCAGGAGCTCAACATTTGAATGCTGACGCAATTTCCAGGCTACATAGAAAGAGCTCGTAAGAACAACCAGTTATTAGCCCATCAGCATCAACGACCCAGTAGTGGACAACCTTAAAGGGATGTCATCACACATTTAATTTTTTTTTCTGTGTATGTGTAAATATTTTTGAATTTTATGTTTATAATATTGTGTTAATATGTGTATTGTATATGTAATAATAATATTAGTACAAGGTTCAGTAGAGATGTCAGTAGGTAATGATCAGACACCTGGAAATACTTATGTAATAAGCATAATGAAAAAATCTGTAAAGAGACTATTGAACTCTTCTGCGATATTACTATATGTTTGGGGAAAATTAGCCCCTAAAAGGCATATTTTCCGCTAAGGTGGGGGGGGTGTCAGGTTCTGATACCACCTCGGCTAAAGAATGGAATTTCTACTATTTCTCTGTTTCAATATCTTGTATTGTATGGCTGTGTACCAGAATTTCCAAGGTGACATTCCTTCTTTGTGGAAAGGGGAAGTGACAGATAATCCTATGCAGGTAATGAATAAGAGAAAGAGAAGATTGCTGAGAGGCATGTCCATCTGTCAGGGAGGTATGCGAATGATCAGCGGACTAATCAAAAAAGGAATGTGGAATGTGCCCAATGAGCGAGCTCCAATGGGGGTTGACATTGGAAAAGCAGTGATTTGAGAAGAGCAAGGCTTGTCTCAGATTAGATCAGTCCGTACCTGGGATTCGTACCTAGAGGGTGCTCTGAGTTTTAGAGCGTAAGGAGTGCGTTTCTGAAGATCAAAGGACACAGACGTCCTGGTGTTTAGTGCTCTGGGCCGACAAGTGCAGGCCGAGTATACCTGTGTTGGGAGATTCGAGATTGATCTCCGATAAAGTGAATCTAACGTGCATTGAGTGTGAGGTGGAAAGTGTAATTGGAATAGTACACAGCCAATCTTTACTGTATTTAATTTAATGTTGAACCGGATCACCAATATCCTAGTTGTAATTGTATATAATTGTAAATAGCGTATTTAGTGTGTACATATATTCTTAATAAACTGATAATTCAGTTAATTGACAGCGTCAGTGTTCATTTACACAATCCTCACAGTGGGTGACCGATATCACCTAGTAATATCGGTGGTGGCAGCTATATCTACCACGGACTTTCTTCAAAGTTGTGTGGACTGAGAGGAACGTCCGACAGCATGCATATAACATCATTATCTATAGAATGAATTAAGGCTATAACTTATCACTTAAAAAAAACATTATTAAAAAAATCTCTCAAATTTGAAAATTAAACCCTCCCCCCTAAAAAATACAACTTTTTAGGTGCGTTCGTAATTATGTAAATACGTAGCACCTATTGTTGTCGCTCAGTCCGTCCGTCTGTCTGTCCGTCTGTCTGTCCGTCCGTCTGCCCGCATATAACAACGCAAAAACTACCCAACCGAATCGATTGAAATTTAAAATACATAATTATAACATAATTTTGTCGAGTCATTTCAAATTTTATGAAAATCGGATGGATAGATCATTTACAGGGGCATTCAAAAGGATTCCGTTACATTACGGTCAATAGGGGAAAAAGTTTTAAATGCATTTTAATCGTTTGAAATTTAAAACATATAATTATTGCGTAATTTTGTCGAGTCATTTCAAATGTTATGAAAATCGGATGCATAGATCAATTACAGGGACATTCAAAAGGATTCCGTTACATTACGGTCAATAGGTTAAAAAAGTTTTAAATGCATTTTAATCGTTTGAAATTTAAAACATATAATTATTGCGTAATTTTGTCGAGTCATTTCAAATGTTATGAAAATCGGATGCATAGATCAATTACAGGGACAATCAAAAGGATTCCGTTACATTACGGTCAATGGGGAAAAAGTTTCAAATGCATTTTAATGATGTTACATTTATTCGAACATAAGAGAATTGGCATGAATTTATGAAATATATACTAAAATATGCATTCTGTACAATCTGTGAGGCAAAGAATTTTTATTATTAAATTACAGGGCCACACAAAAGTATTCAACTATATAATGCTGTACGGGGAAACATGGTTTGGTACGTGTTTTAATTATATTCAACTATTTCACATTTTATGAATAAGATATACGTTGCTGAGGTGTAATAAAAATTACTTCCTGCATATTTACAGAAACGTAAAGATTTCGACTACTATACTGTATCCGGAGTACGCTCTACTATATCAGCAGGATCTCAATATTTTTAAAACTTCGTTATCGTACGAACGCACCTCATTTGTTACGTTCACGTGCAATTTCCAACTTGTTTTTCATTAAAAATGCTCAAAATAGTAAACTATCTAAAATATATTAATTCATTCTATAGATAATGATGTTATATGAATGCATCTAAAAAAAAAAAAAAAAAAAAAAAAAAAAATTAAGTTATTCTACGGAATAGTGTTTTTTAAATCGTTGTGTTAGTAGCCAAAAATCAAGTTTTGAGAAAACGCGACTTAAATTTGAAATTACATGGGTGCGGCTATGAAAGTGTTGATACATAAATGCTTATAACTCCGTTAAAAATGCAAATATTTTTATGCGGTTTTCTGCATTCAGTTAAAAATTAATTAAATAATCAAACTAGACCATAAAAAAATCGATTTTTTGAAAAGTTTTCAACCCCTGAGCCCCTTTAAACAACAATTACAATAACATATTATAAAAATTACTCTTTTCATATTATAAGGTTAAACTCATTTTGTATGGTAAAACTCGACTTTCTTGAAAATTGATCTATTTGAAACGGAAACGGACCAAACGAGAAACGAACGAAACGAAAACGAGAAACGAACCAAATGACCTGCGCGCGAGACTTACATAAATAGCTTTAGCTTTTGACTTAAAAGTTATTAAAACATAAATTATACATTAAAAAAAAAGAAAAAAACTTTAGATTTTCATATTAGCACAGTTGTTTTAATTTGAGGATATAATGACATTCTTAAAACAGCAGGAATATGACTATGACTAAAAGCTGTCTGATGGGTGATCTGGGAATGTCCCTATTTGTCTCAGATTCAAACTGGTCATTTTCAGGCACATTGTTTAATTCATTTTTATTCGCAAATGCAGCGTCATCTTTTGACAATAAATAAATAAATAAATAAATAAAAATAAATAAATAAAATAAAATAAATAAAAAATAATAATCTCTTAACATTTTTGAGGGTCAGGTTCACAAAAACCTTCGTGAATTTTGAGAATATCGCCCCGTGCATAAAAGGGATTTAGATTTTAAGATTTTGTTTTAATAAAAAATAACAAAAATTGTAATTTAACAAATTACAACGACTATTTGGAAAATGATATTTTCAAAGTTTAAAATTTTAATAACTTATAAATAAATTTTATATTTAAATTATTAATAATAATAAACATCTTTTTTATGATGATCATAACGAGTCATATATTACGTACGCCATGCATTAAACATTTATATTCCTAGATCAATGATAGAAAAAAACAGTAGTTTATAGATATGCAATTTTAACTGTTTAAAATGTGCATTTTTATGGGATGGAGTTAATCAGACTTCTGAACACCTCATATAACGTACGACATGGATTAAACATATATATTCAAATTACAAATTTTAAATGAAATTTCAGTTTTACAATTTTCGGAACTGCACATTTTAAAACTTCTAAACATCGTACATTTTAAATATTTACACCGTTGGTAGGGAAAAAAAATGAACTTTTAAATGAAATTTGTTTGAAATATTTATCACAATTTGTTTTCGAATTATTATATTTTTTAAAAGTTTTTATTACTTTTTTTGTTATCGTGGCAATAGAAGTATACCATTTTTGGACATTTAACATACACAAATCAGAAAACGAATAAGTTAAGAATGAAATTCAACCAATAAAAAGATTCAGATATTTTTCAGATTTCCCACTTCTCTACCGTAGACAACAACTTTTTTCCAAATACTAGTTAAAAAAAAAAAAAAAAAAAAAAAAACTAGCTTAAAAATTTCTATATGCAAAATTATGAACTACTGTTTAAACAAGTTACTTATTTATATTTATTTTATTACAATTTACATAACTGAAGTTTACATTTCGAATGTTCGTTTTTGAAGACTTTGAATATACCGAGTGCTTCAAAAGTTCGGTGCGAAAGTAAAACACGTTAAAACTGGTCGGATATGGCAATCCCAAAACTTTCTTCTATCTCATACATTTTAAAACTTAAAAATTTGCTAACATAGTGCCACAATTAAATGGCATTGTATGTCCATCATGTAGATTGTGATGAGATAAGTTTGTTTGTTTGTTTATTTGTATTTATGTCGGCCAATTATCTACGTTATTGGATATAGGCCCTAAGGGGTGGGATGCTCTCCATGGGGGTCTTTCTAAGGGAACCTAACCCGTATATACGCTAGGTTCGAAGAAAACCCCGGAAAACTCCAAACGGTTAGGCTGTCGGTCGCGATTGGGTTTGAACCCAGCACCTACCGTCTACCAGTTTGGAAGTTAGAACCTCGCGGCCACTGGTGGGGCAATGAGATAAGATTTCATGCACTATCTCTTGATACATGAATATCGCTTAAATCACGTAAATCACGCAAAATGCAGCATAACAGCGCCACTTGTTGGGCTATTTGCACCGAAACCTAATTTGCAACAACTTACGTCAACATCTAACTGAATCTAATGTTTGATGAAAATCCAGACATTAGTTCTTGAAATAGAGTTACTGCGGAAATAGAAAAAAATCCGCATTGCAGCGCCATCTGTTGAACTATTTTCACTAAAATACAAACTACACCAAGGCATATTAAGGCCCAACTAAATCTGAAGCTTTATGAAAGCCAGTGCGTTAATTCTAGAAAGAGAGTTATTGCGGAAATCCTAAAAACTGCAATATGGAAGCAGCATTTATTGATTGATTTGCATCAAAAATGTAGAAAACGTTAGATCATGTCAAGAAGTAATACAATCTGAAGTTTGATGAAAATCCGTGCATTAGTTCCAGATATTGAGCTATAGCGTAAATCGTGAAAAATGCTCCATAGAAGAGCCATATGTTGAGCGATTTACACCAAAATATTGAAAACATCATTTTTTTTAATGACTAACTGAATCTGATGTTTAATGAAAATCCGTGTATTAATTCTTGAGATAGAGCTACTGTGGAAATCGTCTAAAATACAGCATAGCAGCATCACTTGCTGAAGGATTTGCAACAAAAACAATTCAGCACTAATTTATATCAGAACCTAACTGAATATAAATTTTCATTTAACTATGTGCATTTGTTCTTGAGCGACTAAAAAATTAGTGTCACATACAGACAGACAGAGTCACGGGCTTACGTGACTCGCGACAAGACAAGCGGTTTGGAGATAAATATACAGCGTAACACAAGATTTTGTAATTGTTAGCAACAAAAACAAAGTTCAAAATGTCAAAAATAGAGGGAGCTACTTCAGATAATTTCATACTGCTGGCACAACGCAAGATTTGGATACAGAAACCTTGGAGAATACTGCATGTACATATTTTTTAATCGAAATCTTTGATTGGGAGCAGTATGGAATTTTTCCATGGAATAACTACAGTAGCGCTCTCTACTCAGGGCCGTAGCTAAGGGGGCGCTAAGGGCGGCTCAGCCCCCCCTAAAATATTTTGAGCCCCCCCTGGAAAAGATTCAAAGGTCACTAAATGAAGTTCTGTTCCGAAAAAATCAAATGAAATTCTGTTCAAAATTCTAATTTAGTTTTCAGATCCTTTCACAGTTTTACAGAATAATTAAATTGTATCTAAAAAAAAAAAAAAAAACAATTCAACAATCCTTTATCCTATGAAGCTATGAAGCTAACATAATGTTTAATTTTCTACTAGTTATACACTCAAAATTTTCATCATGATATGCTTTTCTTAATATAAAATTAAGTTATTACAACAGTTTAATAAGAAACATAGTACTTACAGTGTAAATATGCACTAATTTATCTTTCTGTGTCAGAGAAAGCGAAAAAAAAATTATGAGCCCCCCCTGCAATCTCTTGAGCCCCCCTTATAGATCACTGCTAGCTACGGCCCTGTCTCTACTGTGAAGATTTTGAAATAATTTTTTGTTGGTTTCATTCAAAATCTCGTACCAAGCTGAATATTTATTTGCAAACCGCATGTCTCTCCAACCCATTATGTATACATTTTTTAATCACGTTTTACTTTCGCACCTAATGTTTGAAACACCCAGTATATATCGAAATACGCCATTCACAAAATGGAGTTATGCAGGTCTGTCCAACCTTTTAGCAAATAGTGGCGCATCTCATCTCCTAGAAAAGGGCGTACTCCAAGAAGGGCGCCAATATTCAAACGGCAGAAAACAATGAGGCAATACTATCGCATAGTAGTATTAGTACTCATGCTGGTCTTAACGTAAATCAAACGAATCTTAAAATGAATGATAAAAGGCCCATATTACAATTCTGGAATTAGATATATTAAATTTCAAATTATACATTTTTCTTTGATAGCTCTATATGAAAAATGTCTGTAGGGTAAGATGCCAGAAACTTTAATCGCACCTATAGTAACAACAAAAACAAATAAATAAATAAACATTTAAACCATGAGATATTGATTTTAGGATGTGAGTATATACTTTGACTTATTTCTAAGACGTAAATTTAGTTTTATTATTTAAAACAAAAGGCAAGATAATGACCAATCTATATATATGTGATTCCACAGAGAGGGAGTTAGTCTGAAAATACTTTCATAGATTAAGGTTATTTTGCACTGCTCTACTCAAAGCTCTGTACTGCTCATTCTTACTAATTTTTCTAAGCAAACTGAAAAGAAACTTCTAAATTTTCAAAAGTCAAAAATGAAAAATTAAGTCCCCTTATTCCTCGTATAAAACAGTCAATGGCCACCAAAAAGAAAAAAAAAATATGAGCTTTCATGCACATGTACCTTCAAAGGAAAGGGAAAAGTGGTAAAGCTTTTATTTTTCTGTTATTTATTCATTATTAAAAAGAGCTATTTTCAATTATTGCTACTTTTAACCATCATAATTAGAGTTAAAAAAAAATAATTACAAATCCTGAAAATATGCATGATTAAATTTTCAATGTATGTTTCTCGTTTGTAACGTGTTAAAAAAAAAATTGAAATGATATCTGATGCAAATACTAGTGATGTTATTTAAAGTAATCTTTATATTTCACTTTAGCTTCTAAAAACTCTAGTAACAGGAAATCTTCAAAAGAGCGCCAAGAATCTCCAAAGGGCAACATGGCACCCGCGGGCATCGTGTTGGACTGTACTGGAGTTATCAATGAAGAGGAGGAGACATATAGTGGAATAGAGCTCATCAGTGTGACGTCACAGACAACTCAATCCTGCATTTCCATAGTAACTGGGTCAATACAAACCGAGAGAGTTTAGAGTGCGTTAGAGATGCACTATGTACCGTCAAAAAGGCTTTCAATATGAAATCAGATATCGTTCAAAGGCTGAATTCATTGAACTGGGTGAAGTTTTAAAAGCGATCCGCAAGTGTTTGGGCCGAAATGTAACTTGTTTAAATTAGTTTCAGGGTTGAATTTTTAGCTTCACGATAAAACAAGACATTTCATCTCTATCATTTCTGAACTCTGTGGCTTGTTTTGACCCAATTTCTGGAGTTGTGACGTCACCATTGATGAGCTCTACTCTCTACCAGTTGCGAGTGAAGTAACTGAGGAGGTTGTCACAATATGGCGGCTGATGTTTTTACATCACATAACCAGTTTTTGATAACCTTCGAAGCAAACATTAACCAATAAATTTTGAGTAGAAAATTTTGCCTTATTTTAGTAGTTTTTTTTTTTTTTCTTGAAAAATATTTCTCACAAATATGGTTAAAATTTGTATTTTTTTTTTTTCTGGCTGCGATTTGACTACATATTATAAGCATTTTAACTAACACTGACACATAGCTGCCAATTTTTACGCATTTTTCCTACCACAAAAAGTTTATAGTAAATATTATGATTAAACAAATGGAAATATAACTATACAATTTTAGTGGTAGAAAAATGCGTAAAAGTTGGCAGCTATGCTGACAGGAAATTGTCAAAAAACGGAATAGCAGGATTTTTCCTACCATTGAAGTAAACTTTAACCAGTAAATATTAAATCTATTTTTATCATCATTTATGGTTAAAATTTCGAATTAAAAAGGCGTTTAAGTAAGGAGACAGTTTCTATTTAAACTTACTGGTGGAAGTTTAATCCGGTGATAATCCACCCCTGCGAAAGCGGTTACAGTTGAAGCTTTACTATTTTAAAGATATGTCAGAATCTCCTTATTACTTTCATGATTCAAAATGACAAAAATATAATCTACTGTTTTATTTATTTTAAGAAGTGAATGATGCGATTATAAAATAAACTGCAATAGATGATTCAGAACTGAATTGCTAAAATATAAAAAGTAAGGTAAATAAATAAATATGTGTATAGATTTAGTATTTAAGGGGACGGTGGACATTAAAAATTTATTTTATTCATTTTTATCATATCAATATGAAATTTTGTGCATATATACATTTCACCAAAAGCATATAGAATACCTTCAAAAAATTTCCAACCTTATTAAAATTTGTATTTTTTTTACAAAAATTTAAATTTTTAAACGAAATTTTAAAATGTTCCTCGTGTCTTAATTTTTGAAATATTTTCTTGCTTTTGCATTTTTATCACTTAAAACTATATTATAAACAAATTTGTGTAAGATTTTTTAAATCTCTTGAATAGTTAATATTTTACAGATTTTTTTCTAAATTCCTTATCGATTTTCATCAAAATTTTGCCTTTTAATAAGTAAAAAATAAAATTTGACTATCTTAATGACGACGAATTTTAAAAAGCTTACACAATTTCATTTTAAATAATATCAGAATACTTCCTTATCAATTTTATAAATATTGATCAAAAATTAAGACACAAGGAGCAATTCAAAAATCTAAAAACGCTGAAAAATTAGTTTTGAGAAAAACAGATTTAAAGTATATAAATAAATTTATCTTTATTATTTGCTCCTTAAAACCTTCATAAATGATATTTTAATAAGAAAAAACTGTTTAGGTATACTATTATATCCCAGAAATAGACCTTTTTTTCTGACGATTTTGCTATAGATGATTTTGCTCAAATAAAGGTCCACTGTCCAATTAATAAAAGCATACCTCTCTTCCGTTAAGTGTGGACATCCTTTCCACCTTTCGAAGGCCCAGGGCATTTCCAAAATCTTTTAAAACTTCTTCAAAGGATGGTGGGTTACGATCGTTGAAAAGGACAGTCGCATGTGCTCTCGTGTCGTTTGATTTGACGTTTAATAATCGCCCTTCTCGACGACCAGCGTACAGTCTTTCGATCTGGAAGTAAACAGTGCACATTTACATAAAATATATCCAATCTAGAAATGCAAATACAGTCGGCTCTCGTTAATTCGAACTCGTCGGGACCACAAGAAATGTTCGAATTATCCGAAGTTCGAACTATGGAAAATATGAAATGAGAACATGCTTAGTAGGGTATTACAAGAAAATTAATGTTATAATGTTTTTTTTTTTTTTTAAATTTCTTTCGTCTGTTATCATTAGAATATGATTTAATATTAAATTGGAATGTATAAATACATAAACTAATTGAAAGATTAGAAACAAGCACAATGGAAGAAAAATTTAAAGCGTCACTGGTGGACAGACTGGGCACTAAGAAAGTGGATATCAAATGTATGGGATTATATGTATACTTCTTCGGAACAATTTTCTTAAAAATCAAAGAAAGAAAGTTATTCAAATGATCTGAAATCCGTGAGAAAGAAGAGAAAAATGAAAAATCGGAATTCTCGTTAGTTCGAATTAAACGAAGTCAAGAGAAAATGAGTTCGAATTAATGAAAATTTTTAACGTTATTCTGCCATTGAAAATTTCGGTACTTCATATTTAGTTCGAATTAAGCGAAGATTCGAATTATCCGATTTCGAATTAACGAGATTCGACTGTATTTACAGAATCTTAATAAAAATATTACAAATGTATAAGTGTTATGGTGAATTTTGAATCATGTCAACGACAAAACGAATGAATTAATCTGTCTGTACAGTTGCATGTGGATCAGCCACAAACAAAACTTTCAGACTATAAGCGGGCCACAACACATTAAAAGATTACACCATAAAAAAAAAATTAAAAAATTTAAATATCATAAGTAGTGTAACAATTCAAGGCAGAAAGCTACTATTATCACTCGGGTAGATAATTTGTCGCGGAAGAAATATCATAAAAAATAATTAACACCATTATTTCCAAATAATAAATTTTGCTGTTTGAAATTAGTACTGTAAAATGCTTTCGGCACCAAATTTTTGTAGCGACAAAAATTCAACCTTAAAAAAGTAGTATTAGCTATATAATAGATATGAAACATATATTTATAACACTGTAGCCTTTTCAAGGCGATTTTCTCTAATAAATCCATATTTTGTTCAAAGAAAAAAAAATTTAGAAATATATAGTGCAAATTTAATTTAGAATATTGTTTACTATTTTGAATATTAAAAAATACAATGAGTCAAGCCATTGTATTAATACCAGTGTCTTTAATGGAAACTACACCCTGTTATTAAACTCAAAATATACAAATAAATACTTAAAAGGTGTTGCAAAAATATAGATATTATTTATTTTTATTTTACCTGAGATCTTTCGAATGCCCACGCATTCATTTTCAAAGAAATATAAAAGAAGATAATTTATTATTAGAAATAGAAAACGTAAAAAACAAAACAAAAGCAAAAAACAAAAATAGTCCGCGTATATAAACAAAGTTACGTTGAATTCATTGAAACACCGAGGATATTGTACCAGGGTGTGGGAATATTATATGAAATGACGTCATTAAAAACACTATCTTTGTTAAGCAGAATTTCGAGGGATTCATGGATAAATTATCCGTGAAATTGGTTGTAATTGAAACAACCAATTTTCTCTTAAGTAATACATATAACATGCATTTTCACAGTTTTAAGTAGAATATTCGACATTTAATTGAATCACTTTGTTGAATGGAATCTGATTCAACAAAGCAGAGGATTTCGATTTACGCCGAAACATTTAAATATTAAGTTTTGTTTTGATTCGAAAAAGTGGCAATTATAGCAATCTTTCTTGACTCTGAAAGGGGTTTTAACCCCCCCCCCCCACCTCCCCTTGGCTGCGCCACTGCCAACTTCATACATGTTCAACAAAGATCATTTATTTTATTTAGAGCGTTATAAAAAATGAGCAAAAGTAAATAATGCTTGGTAAAAGCAACAGAACAACTTATTTTTTAAAATTTTGTATTGAGCGGTGCTGTTTTAAAAAAATGGGTCAACAAAATTAAGCTTGATTTACAGTGTTATGGAAAGTGAGCGAAGCAAAAGTCGTAAAACTTGGGCAAATTTCTGTGTGGTTTTCACATTTTAAATCATAAATTTATGATTTTTTTTTTTTAATTTACGATGTTAAACGTTATAACGTATAACGTTAACGTTATAAATAATGGGCAAAACAATAGTACATTTGATTTTTTTTTTTTTTTTTTGTTAATTTCCTATGGAGGGGTGTTAAATAAAAAGAAAGTCAAAAATTAAAATTTAATTTACAAAGTTACGAAATGAGGGCAAAATTAAATACAGTACCCGCCACCTAATAAAATCACTGGTTTATACAATCAGCCGCTTGATCTGATCAAATTGTGAGGACCGGAATCAAATCAATACAAACTTCTGTTAAAACTGCCGCTTAATGAAATCAGCATCGCCGGATAATAAACTCAAAAAAATTCTTCAGTAGCAAAATAATTCATCTAATCTTCACTGAAAATTTTTATTTTTCCTTAAACTTAAACAAATCAAAACAAAAAAATTCATGAATTCTTTCAAATATTAATAGTGCAGTTGTAAGTTTCAGATATTGTTGTTACAATGATCACGATCACTTGGCTTACTTTCTTTCTGTAATCTATAAAAAAGAATTTAGTTCAGTTTGATTCATTTTTATTTCATTTGAAACCCGTAACAAGTAAGATGTGTAAGCGGAAGGTTTTAGGCTTGAAAAGGAAAGATTGAAAATTTATAAAATTAAGATAATCTACTGAAATGTAGGCAAAGGGAAACAGCATCAAAGCTTTATACAGTTATTTAAGAACAGAGACAATATTAAATCTGAAATTGTAGCAAACGAATATTTTAGCTGCAAATGGAAACGAGGAGGATAAACAGAAGACGTGGAAAAGGCACTTTTTGAATGGTTTAAAAGTATAAGATTTAAAAAAGTTTCCATTTCTTGCGGAATTTTGTATTAGAAAACCGAATATTTCGCACAATGATGAGTAAAAACCAGCGCCGTGCGAAAGGGGCGGCAAAGGGGGCGGTCGCCCCGGGCGCGGAAACTTAGGATGCGCCAAATTTATACTAGCAATGTCATTTTTGGCCTGACACAAGAAAAAGTTAGGGAAGGGGGCGCCAAACTGAAACTTTACCCCGGGCGCAGTTTTCTCTTCTCACGCCCATGGTGAAAACTTCAGATCCTCTAAGGTTCAGGTTCTCTGTCATGATAGAGAGAATGAAACAATATTGTTATTAAAAACTACGACGAAAATGTCGGATGCAATGCATTATATTAAAATATGTCTTGGGACAGTGTGATAAAAGACGCTATAAAAAATTGCTTCTTGATTTGCGGATTTTAATCTGAAGAGTCACGAGAAATTGGAGCTACCTCTAAAGGTAAGGATTAATTTGGCAAGGATTATTTTTTTCAATATGTTGAAATTGACGAAAATCTCCCAACACATCCCCCACTCAGGTCCGGACTGGCTCCTTTCGGGGCCCTCGGCTAGAGACTGAAAAGAGGCCCCTTACGGGAAATTTAGCGAAAACAGACTATATTTAAATTTAGGCTTGGATGGCAAAAAACCACATTCAGGCTATTTTGTCACTTGGAAAATACAGTCGAGTCTATATAACGAAATCCATCGTCCCAGTAAAAAAATCGTTATATAGAGAATGATGTTAAAAATCGTATTTCATGTGTAAATTTTGAACAAATATTATTTTTGATCTTTTTAATTAAGAATTTGAAATGTTTAAAAGTAAATATTAACCTAACATTTTATTTCTTAATTATTTAAGCTGTTTCAAAAAAGATAACAGACATTTATTTGAAAGCCATATGAAAATCAAATAAGGAAGACTTGCATTAATTTCAGACGAAGATATCTGTAATTTTTTGTTGTTTTGATTTTAAAATTGTTATGCTCTCAAAATAAATAAATAAATAAATAAATAAATAAAAGGCTCAAATTTTAGCAAGGAATGAAAAATTGTAGTTAACATTTTCCTCCATTTGAAGACCTCTCTTATGTGCCTCTCTTTGATTCCTCTCTTATATGCGAAACAATCCAATTGACTCTGTTTTGAGAAGAATGTGGAAAGATGTGTGGGAGGTTGGATGAATTCGTTGGATTTAAAGAACAAGAAGAAAAGTAAAAAAAAAAAAAAAAAAAAAAAAAAAAAAAACTCTGAACGATAAATCAAAAATAAGTGGGGGAAAATTGATTCCATATGATTTCGAAGCTTTTTTAAAACTGAATAAATTAAGACCAATTTATGAAAAAATTCGTTATTTGGAGATAGATATTTCGCTATATAGAGTCTGTTTTTAATGTAATCATGCGAAAAGGGGACCATTCCTACTAAAAATTCGTTATATAGAGAAATTCGATGTATGGAGTTTCGTTAAAGAGAGACTCGACTGTAGTTAAGTAAAATGTAAGCTTTTTGTAATGGTGTTAATTTACTTTCGCAATATATATTTATATTATTTTTATACACCATACCTAAACTAATTCCATGCTATAAAAAAAGAGAAGAATTATTCATTTTAAGTGGTTATTACTTAAAAATGAGCGTGAGATATATTAGTTTTCGGCAATGAAATGACTGTGTCGAAGTCATAATAATCTAAATCCTACTGTGATACCTAAGTAAATATTAAAAGTGACATAACAGTAATAAAAAAAAGTGGGTACGTGTCATCGCAGATTGCTCAGAGTAATTCCTTTAATATATCTTTCAAACAACTTATCCTTTAATTAATAAATCCAAATTGTTGATAATTATTAAATTCTTACATAGATGGTAGCATCAATAAATGTAAAGTAAAAGGAAGTTATTTATTTTAATTAAATTAAAAATGTTCAAATTAAATTATTTAAATAAAATTCAAAATGCAAAATTATTTAAAAACGGGAAATAAAAAGAAAAATAGCGGAAATATAAAAATGTTTAAACGAAATTTAAAAGACCGAATCATTATTAAACCGCTCGTTTTTAAAATAGAAAGAAAATTCTATTTAAATATATATATATATATATATTAATATTGTGACGAAAAAATAATATAATAAAATAAAACCTTAAATCGGCAAAAAGTACGATTTTTTTTTTTAATTTCTATCTTACTAGGGAACTGCAAAAAGTTTAAGCCACCGATTTTGACGAAAGTGGTATCATTGGAAGGATCTCATTGTGAGGAGTAAAAAACTCAATGGAACTACCCGTCGGAAATGAGCCGTTTTCGAGATATCCGACAATTTATGTCACGTAGCTAGTGGACACTTACTGGGAAACCACAAAAAAATTTGGTCTCGATTTTAACGAAAGTGGTATCGCTGAAAAGATATTATCGGGAGGATTAAAAAACACAATGGAATCACCCATGGGAAATGAAACGTTTTCAAGATATCCGACAATTCGTATCACGTAGCTAATGCACACTTACTGGGAAACTGCATTAAGTTACATAAATTGTTGGATATCTCAAAAACGACTCATTTCCGAAGGGTAGTTCCATTGAGTTTTTTACTTCTCAAAATGATGTCTTTCCAACGAAATCATTTTCGTCAAAATTCAGGCAAATTTTTTTTGCGGTTCTCGGTTAAGTGTGCACTGACCCAGTATGTACTAGCTACGTGGCTTAAATTATCGAATATCTCGAAAACGGTTCATTTTCGATGGGTAGTTCTTTTGAATTTTTTACTCCTCACGATAAGATCTTTCCAAAAATACCACTTTCGTCAAAATCTAAGCTAATTTTTTTGCGATTCCCTAGTAAGTGTACACTAGCTACGTTACATAAATTGTCAGATATCTCGAAAACGACTCATTTCCGACGGGTAGTTCTATAGAGTTTTATGCTCCTCATAATGAGATCTTTTCAATGATACCACTTTCGTTAAAATCGGTGACTTACACTTCTTGCAGTTCCCTAGTTAGTATGAAAACTTCAAATTCCAGCATCACGGTTCGAACTGTGAATTTTCTGCTTACTAGCCAGTCTGTTTTCCTAAAACTCTTTCACATACTTTTCCTTGAAGGACATAACTGACGCTTTATTTGTTTGTTTGTGTTTTATGCTGGTCAATTATCGACACGTGATATATAGGCCCTAAGGGGAGGAGTGCTCTCCGTGGGGATCTTTCTAAGGGAACCCAACCCGTATTTACTCAAGGAAATGCAAGGTTCGAGAAAACCACGGAAAAATCCGAACGGTTAAGCCGATGGTCGCGATTGGATTCGAACCCAGCACCTACCGTCTACCAGTTTGGAGGTCAGAAACTCTGGGCCACTGGTGGGCCATAGCTAACGCAAATTGCCAACTCGTAACAGCTATATCTGAAGTACTACCTATCATCATGCTGAATATTATGCTATCATATGGGTCTTTTAAAATAACATTACAGAACATTGAACCTATTATTTGCTGTAGAGATTTGCATGGGACCGGGTTTGGCCCGAGACCCGTATCCAGCCCGGTCTTCGGGTCGGTCAGGCAAAGAAATTTAGCGGGAGTGCTGGGCCTATAAAAAAAATTAGGGAACCTGCCAATCCGATATAAAAACTTAATCGAAGACGATAAAATATGATCCGCTTTCAGTGAATGACTTTCGCGAGAATGAGTATAAATGTGCGTCACGAGCCGATGCTAGTTTGATACCATCCAAACAAAAACGCGGGCATCGGACAATTATGTGGTACCAGAGACAGGGTTTAATTTTTTTCATCAGACTTATACCTAAGGCTGTGATTAGGTGTGCATTTTTTTTCTACGTAGTACAGTCGGACCAGAACTGGACTTAAATGTTCTCAGAATATGTAGGGCAGTTACTATGTTTTTTAAAAATATTAATAGCGATAGCAAACTTCTGCTAATGGAATCTTTGGAAGTACAACTTAGAGTAGTTTTCAATTCTCAATAACGCAAAACTTTCTGACTAATTTTTAACTGTAAATGCATAAAATTAACATGCGTAAGAATTTATTAAAGGATTTGGGAATAGAATAATTTTTTGATTTTTGGCAAATAAATTATCAAATGGTAAGCTATTTTTGTCACGTGACTGCGGATTTTCCCCTTTTCAATGATATCGCAGAGGGACACACAAGACATCCATAATAGGAAAAGGCAGTTTCAGACCTTTCTAAAGATATGCGACACGAGTGCTGTGGATAAAAATGTAAAAAGTTCCCATTTGGGAGAGGGGGCAAAGTGGGGTGCGGCATCCCAAACATGCATAATTGGAATGAGCAGTTACAGCTCTTTTAGACTATAGGGGGCTCCGCCACCCTGCTCGCTACGCTCATCAACCCCCTCCCCCCCCCCGCGTAATCGCTTCGCGACTCCAAGTTGTAGGTTACCCCTGCTTGCTGCGCTCGCCAATATCCCATGGAATCGCTTAGCGATGCATAGACGGAGCCCTTTCCTGATTGGTCTATTCGACTCATGGAAGGAGTAGTTCACCCGGACGCGTTATTTCCGGAAACCTTACACATCAGCATCATTCCAGAAGTCATTCCTTTTAAGGCTAGTTTTTTTTTTTTTAATTGTAGAAGGATAAAATATTTCATAAATGTCTACGTAGTACTCTTTAAAGAATCTTAATTGTATGTAAAAAAATACGATTTTTTTTGAGCAAATTGAGTGGAATCGGGTCGTCTTTACTACTTAACCAAGTATTAAAAGTTTTAAACATTTTTCAATGTTTAAAAATTTTCTCATTTTTTTCTTTCCTTTTCGGTACTGTCGCGTCGCTTTCACACAACTGCTTCATGTTGACCACACTGTCTAATTGCACTTGTTACAATTATACTATACGAGATTGGTAAGTGAGCATCGCGATGCCCTCTGAATCTGATTCTATGAGTACTGCAGAAAGGGCGATATATCAGCCAGCAGCCTTATTCCGTCTGTCCAACGACATGACACGACGCCGACGAAACTGTGTAAGTTACTATGAAAAAACTATCAATTGTTTTCAATTTATTGTAAACGCATAGTTATTATTGGAAAATACTCAATTTTTTTCTTATGTAAGTAGTAATTATAAAATCGTATATTCATTTTTTGAGTTGCACTTCCGGTGCCCCTTTGGGCCGGGGGCTCTCGGCGATTGCCGACCGGCCGACCTGGCCAGTCCGGGCCTGCAACACATAGTGAAATATGTGATATCTATATAATAAAGGCCAAACGTATCTGTGCGTAACGCATACGTCATGTTTTGAATGGCAACACTTTCCGATGAAATTTCGGTTTTGCAATTTTCGCTATTGTAAATTTTTAAACTTCTAGACATTGCACGTTTTCAATCTTTATACCATCGTTTAGAGAAAAAAATGCACTTTTAAATGCCGTTTGTTAGAAAACTGTATCTCAATTTGTTTTTGAGATATTAATTTTTTTGTAGTTTTTGGTTCAATTTCTCTAATGGTGGCAACTTTAGTATCGCATTTATGTGGGAAAAAGAGAGAAAAATAGCCATAGAGTAAAAAAGAAAAAAAAAAATAGAGATGCAGTTTAGTGGCTAGAGGTGACGTCAAAAATGTAACTCTAAAATTCGCTGCATTGCATCAAACACAACGGCGTGCTTTCACAAAAAAGAAAAACTTTTAGCGATGCAATTTTAATTCACAATACAATGAAATGCTATTTTATAATGCTAAAATATATTCAGATCTTTTTCATTTAGAGAAAAAATGATGTTAAAAAATTCAGTCTCTGTTCCATGTGATTGTTTTGTTTGGGCCGAATGAGAGACTTATATTGGAAGAATAACGCCCATCAAACAGTTTTAATCGCATACTGCACCTCCATCTATCTCTTTTCTCCATGGAAAATAACAGATCGCTGTATATTTTAGTTGTCATTTTTTCCTAGCAAATGAAAAAAATAGTAATTAAAAACCTGTTATGTCAATATATCGTCGGCTATAAAACCCGGTGAATGTTGTTGGTTTTATTTCGTTTTTATCTATGAATTTAGTGACTTTTAGTTCGTTGTAAACTTACTTTACAAAACATACATCAATTAACCTTTACAAAAATGCATTTTAAAGAATATCTGGGTGTCATATTTTCTTAGTTGTTTTTAAAAAACTGAGAATGCAATTTTATTCTTTGGCGAAATCTTTGGCTAATAACTGCTATATTGCGTCTAATACGCAGGGCCGTAGTGAACAATAGGGGGGGGGGGGGGGTCAAGAGAATGTAGGGGGGCTCATAGTTTTTTTTTCTCTCTCTCTGATGCAGAAAGATAAATTAGTGCATATTGATATTGTAGGTACTCTGTTTCTTATTAAACTGTTAAAATAACTTCATTTTATGCTTAGAAAAGTATATGACGATGAAGTTTTGAGTGTATAAGTGGTGCAAAATAGCCCATCATGTTAGCTTCATATGTACAAATAGGATGAGGGAGTGTTGAAACACTTATTTTAGATACAATTTACTAACTCTGCAAAACTGTGAAAAGGTTTCAAAACTAAATTATATTTTCAAACAATATTTCATTTGAATTTTCGGAACAGAAATTCATTGAGTGACCTTAGAATCTTTTCCAGGGGGGCTCAAAATATTTTAGGGGGGGGTGAGCCGCCCATAGCGCCCCCTTAGCTACGGCCCCGCTAATACGGAAGTACCGATAATTTTTAAAGCTGTATATGATTACATAAATAATATGTTTCACATAAAACTGCTATTTGGAATTAGTTGACAGTTTTAAAAGCCTATTACGCAGGAAAAATTTTTTAGACTTTCTAATTTTAAATTTTAAAAAAGTTTTTCACCTTTACTTTGTGACCCGGGAACCCCGGGTTCGGTATACTATAGTGCGGGAAGGATGAAGAAGACAGCATGTAATAGCCTACACAGACTTTTCACTCCCTTGGCTTGGACGCTTGGCTTAACATGGTTGCAATATCTGGCTTTATAGCACTCATTTTGGCGACATTTTAATTTTGAATTGTGTTTGCAAAAATCTTATTTCAAAAGTTTTTTTTTCCCCGTCGTTTCTTTGAAAGATTAAATATAATTAGTTATTGACAATTTATTATCAAAGCACATTATTTAAATTAGATTAACATACATATTTTTCAAGAACTTATCATCTTAGAATTAATCTTTAGAATTAAAATATTTTGAAAGTTAAAAATAAACATATTGTTACAATTTAACATCACTTATAATTTTTTATTATTTTGTAAAGGAATTTTAATTTTTTCTTTGATAAATGAGTTTTTAATAATCAGGTTTTAAGTGATATGTATGTAATGTGTACCTAACATGTGTATTTAACATTGCTCAATGTACAATTTTGAAGAACCATACGAATTCCCGAAGAGCAACTTCAAAATTTAACATAAATAAATAAATAAATAAATAAACAAATAAAATAAATAAATAAAAATAAAATAAATAAATAAGATAAAATAAATATGCAAATGTGAATTTCTACTGGCATTAAAATGATAAAAAAAATAATAAATAAATAAAATAAAATAAAAAGAAAGAAAGAAAAGACAAATGAACAGTAATTTAATTTTCGTTAGGGAAAGCAACCCTCCTAAAATCCCGTTTAAGATACATTTAAAAATATTGAATGTAAAAAAGAAAACAAATTATAGAATGTACACACTATAAAAATACTGTATACTATAAAACAAAACTTTTCAGATTATTTATTAATTAATATTTTTTCTTTATTTGTTATTCAACCCCATATTCACGTTAAAACTTTTGTACTATATTAGCATAATATGATTTTTTTTCCCGATAACCATAAATAGCAATTCGTTGAATGGATTATGGATTCCGGCAGCACAAAATCCAGGTTAAAGTAAAGAACTAATAAGCCTGTGGTCCGCAGCCTTCACAACATATTTTAGAATGGAGACTATAAAGATGACATATGCTAAACAAATAATTTTACTTAATCAAAATATCTGCGCAAGACTTTTTTCAAAACATACCAATGTAAAAAACAATAAAAAGTAACTTAAAAATTAAATAATTTTTAATATTCAGAAATAAATTTCTTTTAGTAAATCAACAAATAGTATTAAACAGTAATCTTTTTAATAAGTCTTTGTTTTTTCAATTATTTAGACCCCCTCCCCCCTCATTGCCCTGCATATGCCTAAGTTTTTGTGAAAATGACTCGGTTTTGACGTTAGAAAGATTCATGTTTGAGCAGAATAACTTTCCCCGATTTTTTTTTTTTTTTTTTTTTTTTTTTTTTTTTTTTTTAACAACCCTAATAATAATTGACCGATAATTCGGTTTCGTTTCGCTTTCGCCCGAAAATCTGAGTTTCGCTGAAAATGCTGCTGACATTTCGGCCTGAAAATATTTTTATTTCAAAAATCTCGTTTCTTCAGAAATGTCAATTCATTACATTACTCATCGATTTGAGCTGTATCGGCTCAAATGAAATTATTAATTGCTATGAACTTTATTGTTTGCAATTTATCATTCACAGTTGACTCAAGACGTGAGTGGGATTTATAAATTTAATGAAATTCATATAATAGAAAATATTTCTGTGTTATGGTTGAATTAATTACGTATTATATTATGAAAATAAAATGTGTTGGGTTTAAGTCATAGCGAGTCAACTTTAGTCACACACATAATTAATTAATAATTGTGTGTATTTAATAAATATGTATAATTAATTAATAATTATGTATATTTAATAAATATGTATAGTTAATTAATAATTATACTAACTTAATAAATGCGTTTAATTAATAGTATTTATGTATATTTAAATATGTATATAATTAATAACTATGCATATTTAATAAATACGTATAATTAATTAATAATTATGCATATTTATGTATGTCTTACTTTATGAATTTTTTACATTCGTTTTTGTTTTCGGCCGAAAACAGGAAGATTACCGAAATTCTGATTCAGTTTCAGCCTTAAAAACCTGTTTCACTCGATCCTTAAACTCAGCACTTAAATAGAAACTTTTCTATTTATTTTATTTTGCTTCAATATTTTACTGTCATATTTAGTATGCATTTAAGTTAAATTTTTCCGATAAGTTCAAATCTACAAATATTATTTCTGTGTTTTAGAAAGTTTCAAAAATAAAAACAATATATTGCAGATTAAAAACTCCATTCTTCAAGTAATTATCTCTTAACTGACCGGAAATTGGGGTGAGACGCGGGGAGTCGCAAAAAATTGCAAACCTTTTTCAGATAACAACACATGTTTATTAGCGCCAAAATTTCGCCAAAGCGAATAAATACATTTTTATATAAATTTTACATGTACATGTCATAATAGTGACAAATTTTAATTTAAATCAGTTGCATTTAGTCAATAAATTGTTTTCGCATTAAAATTTTTTAGAAAAAACAGATACCGAGGGAGATTTTATTGAAATAGTCAACGCACTTTATCTTGTCGCGGAAGCATAACATTCACAGTATAAACTGTACTGTCAATGTCTTCGTTCCCCAAGTATAGTAAGCATAATGGAGCAGGTCTTGTCGTCGCAAGATTCAGATAATAAAGATAAAGGTGTGCAGAATAGCATAGTTAAATAGTTTTATATGCAGTACGTATTTATTAATTTTATATGTACGGTAGTCATTAGTTTTGAAGAAACAAGATAATTAATCCTGTTTGTTAATGTCATTAGATGCAACATTTTGCAATTTTTTTCCTAAGTTTTCAGAGTACCACCATCGTTTTTGTGTTCAGAAATGTTCGCCGTTTATAAAAATCAGCCGCTTATTAAAATCAATTTGGCTCAGAACGAATATGATTTTATTAAGAGGCGGTTACTGTAATAGGTGGTAAAATGTCTGTGTACTGTAATTTTCCGCGTATACGCCGCAGCTCAGATAACCCGATTTCCTACCAGAATTTGTTTTAAATAAAATCTAACTATCTGTTACTTTACATTTATTTAATTTAATTTTATTTTAAAATAAAATATCTGCTATGAGAAAAACTTAATATTACAATAGTTTGCTTTCATATTTTAAAAATAATACAAGTGTAAGTGTGCCAATGTAAATAATCGCATCTTCCGCCGCTGAGCTGCGGAATGATGCCTGATTAAAATAACCTACTTCTTTTTTCTATTGAGCAACAAAATAGGTTAAAATTATTTAAAAAAATTTACTTTAAGGTTTTCCTGGTGTGAGTTTTACTATTTTTCACTATCTATCTTGTTACAAATAGATAGTAAGCATTTTTCTTTCTATTTATATAATTTCAAACTTAAACAAGTAAGAAATTTTAAGAAATTATAATTATAAAAAATCAAATCTTGTTAGTCTGAACACTTGTTACTGTCAATTTAATATGTAATGTCAGTTTTAAATGTACACAAGCTCCGCCTTTTGTTGAATTTCATTTAAATGAATGTTCCTTACGAGCTGATCACTACCGAGTTTCCAAGCTGAATCTTTTTAATCTTAAGGGCATGAATTTTCGCAATGTTTAAACGAAGACTTTATATTCATCCCAGATGCAGGATTATATGGAAAATGTTTTTTTTTAAAATTCAGAAGTTTGTTTTGAATCTATAAATCTAGAAATAATCTATAAATCTTCTACAAATAATCTATAAATATATAAAGGTATAAATATACAATGCATAAATAATCTTTATATAACAAAATGTAAAATGACTCATCGCTAACAAACAATATAATAATAACAATACTGTAAATAATAATAAATCTATTATTTCAAACGGTAAGAAATTCTGAAAATTTGAAGAACATTTTCCAATAATCCCATTGAAATATTTAATCTGGTATATAAATTCCAAATGAAAAATTTCAAAATATTTTGTTTAAAATGTCTGGATCGGAAGACGTTTTTAATTTGTGAACATTAAATCCTTTCTCATTATATACTTATCGATAAAATAACAAAAATTATTATTACTTTACGTGAAAAAAAAAAAAATCTATCAACGAAATAGCAATTTTAATTTGCAAAATGATCTCCTGAATCATTACCAACCTTAAAAGTCCTGTTAAGAGTATTGTTCCTTCTTTAGCATTTTATTATTAGGAAAAGCTATCCTGATATTTGGAGACGTATTTTATTTTAAAAAATGCATCGAAGCAGCGCTCTTATGATTTCCTTATCTTGCTGGATTCATAATTTAATTTATCCGCAGTAATGCCAGCACATCGAGCTTTCATTGAAACCACTTTCGCAAAAAAGAAGTTCTGCTATAATCTGATGGGCCAGTTGAAAAAATGGTATATTATGAAAACTAATGAATGGGTTTTATTAAACTGTTGTCAGTCGAAAGCATGAATTCCAAAAGGGAGTAATGTCTAAAACTCTATAAGGAATTTCGCTTTATATATGAAAAAACAGTATGCTGAAATTAATTTATTTGTTGTTAATTAAAAAAAAAAAAAAACTTTCTATTAGTTTTGGAACTTGTGTATGAGGGTTAATCATTTCTGAACAGATTCAGATGTAATTACTCAAATGTAGTGCTAGAAAAGAAGAACTTTTGACAAAAAGGTACATATCCAGGTGAAGTGGATTATTGGGGAAACACAAAAAATATAAAAGTCTTTCTTTTAAACCAGTGAAAATCGTTTTATACAAAAGCGCATGAATTCAGAATCTAAAAAAAAAAAAAAAAAAAAAAATCAGTCCGGCCAACAAACGCACTTTTGCGAAAATAAATCTCTTACCTATACAAAATTTAAAACGGCGAAAGAAAAAAAAGTTCTCTGAGTCGATTGGTCGATTATCTTATATAATGAAGCATTGGGCAATCGTTTGCATGAAATCATTGAAATTCGAATGAATTTTTAAATCGCAAATAAAAGATATTATGAAACAAACGGAAGGATAAAATAAATTAATGTGGTTTTGTTGAAAGTTGTTTTAACAGATTTTAACAGTTTTTAACAGATTAAGATTTTTTTTATTTTTTTTTATTTATTTTATTTTTTTTATTTTACAGAAATAAAAAAGCGTAAAAAATGGTACAGAATTAAAATATACTAAATACGTTAAAATATTATTTAAAGATGTGTGAAAAGTTAGATATCATAATAATTTAGAAACATTTAATTAAGTAAAAAATTGACGAAATTTTTTATTATTACACACACTTATACATATGTAATAAAATTGAAAGTTACAAACATAAAAATAAAAAATGTAAATTTAGTATATTTTGTCTAATAAAAGAAATAGTACATCACATAAAAGGAACTACGGATGTAGATTATGTCTTTAGCTCATGATATATAAATTTTAAACACATGTAAATTCGTGAAGAATCGAAAAAGTGTTAAAAACCATTTAAGGGGGTCTGTGACACATTTTAAAATAATTTTTATTTATTGAATTAAAATTTTATTTTATTTTATTTTATTTTATTTTATTTTATTTTATTTTATTTATTTATTTTGTGATAGTTAACCATGTCAGTTGTAAACAAAATAACATAAAACTTTTCTTAATTTGTCTTAAAATTTTTTAAATTCAGAATTTATTCAAAAAGTGGGGTAATTTAAAGTTGTTATAACTCAAAGTGTTATTTGTAAAAACTCTCCTTTTTTTTTTTTTTACATTTAAATAAACATAATTATCCAAATTTTAATTTTAATTCAGCATTAAAAGAAAATATTAATAAAAAAAAATATTTAAAGTAATAATTTGAAAAAAAAAAATGATGTAACTTTTATTTAAAATATAATATTTTCAAAAGTATCTATATTTTTCAAATTTCCTGAATTAAAATTAAACTAAAATAGTCATAAAAGACATATTTCGTCGAGTTTGAAGCATTTACGTTTAACGGTTCTTGAATTATAACAATTTTAACCTGCAAAATTGTGAAGAAATCCATCCAGGAGAAAAACGCATTTTCGCAAGAAGTTACTTCATGACATCCACTGAATTAAAGCTAGATTTTGAAGACATATCAAAACGAAAAAATTAATATATCCTCATCTAATTAAGATAGAAACATGATTTAAACGTCACTTTAAGGATTAAAAAAAACGATGAAATTTTTAATGCAATAATGCATTTTTAGGAAATTCAAAGATTTTTGTGTCCCGGACCCCCTTAAGTATTCCGTAAGATAAGATCAGAGAGAAGAAAGCAAGAAAGAAAGAGACAGTAAATAAACTGAATACTTATTTTTATTTTTTATTTTATTTATTTACTTATTGTAAATATGTGCATTTGTTATGTGATTTATGAAAAGTTCACTGAAGCTAATTTATTATTGAAACTCCGCCCACAACGCTAACATATAAATATAATAACGGAATTCCCATGGCTTACAGCATTAAAATAAGAAACAAATACATATATCAAACCTGAAAAAAAAAAAACATTTTTATTGAAACATTTTTATGCAAAAGATTTCATATTTTCTGATACGTTACTTGATTATCGCGTTTAACATTTTTCTTTGTTAATTGTGAGCATTTTATTAACGTTGAAAATCTTTTTCTTTTTTTTTAAATCGAAAATTATGTTTTATGTATGAGGAGCTGCATCGTTTTTCTTTGTGTTTCGTATTACGAAATAAGTAAATTGTTAGAGCTTAAAATAATTCAATTTCACATTAATATTAAAAGATCATGGAGAGTTTTACGAGTAGAGTTGAAATTTTATTTCAAGGTGCCGACTTATGGAAAAAAAATAAAACTCGTTTCTTGCTATCAAAATTAAGCATTCTTATGCAAATCGCGAATTACTATGTTCTATAATGTATAAATCATAGAATATTTTCTTTTCTAACATTGTAATGATAAAAAGGTCATGCTTTTTGCAAAGCTAAACGGTGTCTGACGCGTGTTTAAAAAAAAAAAAAAAAAAAAAAAAAGCTTAAAAATGAAATTTTATCGGCGAACATTTACAGCATTAAATAAAGCTTTTTTCTCAAATTGGTATAATGAACAAATGTCATCAGTGGCGCCAATTTTGAAAAAATAGGGAGTTGGCTCAAAAATATTCTGGTAAAATGGTACGATAAGTTAGTTTTCCTAAGAGTAGACAGATGGTGAAAGATGAGAATTTTAAGTCAAGCTATCATGTTTTAATAAAGTTGCAATTTTATAAAAAAATGTTTTTATATATTTTCCTTTATAAAGACACGAATATTTATTGTAATATCATCATATCGTTAACATTATTGCAAATTGAAATAGCAAAAAGTTCAGCATGGAGTAAACATTTCAGACACTTGAGATTTATGGGTGTTAGTCGGAGAACTAAAACACAAGGTCTTTGGCAAAATAAATTTTGTTTTAGAAAGAAAAATGAACAGTTAAATAATAATGAAATAAATAATGAAATAGAACAATGAAAATTGGGTACACTACGATTCAAAATTATTGGATGGGCTCGGGCCCATATAAGTTGGTGCCACTGCATCTCATTCTTTTTCATACGGACGGAATCGGACGAACAACAGAAGGAGGGCAGATGCTAAGTTAAAAGAATTCTCCCTATAATTTCATATAAGAATATCCAGGTATTAATTTGATAATAAATTAATTATTTAACTATTTAATACTACCGAAAAATAAAATAAACCCTAGCGGGTCTCGCGTTTCATTCCATTCATTATAGGAAAGGAAAAACATGCTAAATGGCATACGTAAACGTAATATTGGCATGCTTACATATATTCCTAATTTGTATCAACAGCGGGAGCTGTTGCGTATTGAATCAGCCGCAGCTGTTTTTTCGACTCGATTAGAGTGTTCTAATACTAGTAAAATATTTCTCTTTTAATTTTCTGGTGTGAGTTTTATGTTTTCATCAATGATTATTTACGTATATTTTTTTTATCGAAATTTCATTTTCTTCTTTATAATGTTCTTACCATGGAGCTAAGATAAGGGGAGACGACATATCAATCTAACATTGTGGTGAGCACTGACGCCGAAAGACGAGTTCTTTCCCCCCCCCCTCCTGCGTCCGCCATGTTTGACTTTTACCGTAGTTGACTTGTGCCGCAGGAAAAAATTGGGGAGGTAGCAGACGGCACAAAGCAGCTTACCCAGGTCAAATATGGCGGAAGCAGGGGGGTAGGAACGGCTTCAAGTGACATCATATATGTCGTCTCCATATATCTTTTTAGCTCCATGGTTCTTACTTACCTATCATATGTAGTATAGTGTAAATCTTGCAATCATTTTGAAAATCGAAAAAATTTTTTTGACGGATTTACACGTTATAGACACTGGAGATACCGAAAACTATATTTTTTGAAAATTCTTTTTGCCGTCCGTCTGTCTATCTGTAATAAGCTCTATCTCCGGACCATATTGAGATAGAGACTTGAAATATGGTGTGTACTTAGTATGTGATAGTGGAAAGAAGTCTTTTGAATATCAGTAACCTTGATTATCCGGAACTATTATTTTCGGACTCTTGAAATATTCATTATGAGGAAAGGGACATAAAAAATTTCTTTTTTTTTTTTTTTTTTTTTAATCTCAAGAGTGATTGCAAAAGACAATAAAAAAACATAAATTTTGCATAAAGAATAAAGTCTATTAAATAATTATTTGCTGAGATATTTGTAATGCTATTTTCCACACTGTTCGATTTTACAAGTCCCTGTATTTCATTCAAATTTCAATTCGATAAGAGACGCTAAATCCAACGCGGTAAACTGTTAGCTAATACGATTATCATTTTTGAAGTTATAAGAGTGTTTCTTTTATGCAGTTTGGAATTACATGATTATCTGTCGTTCAAACAATTATCGCCAAATTATAGGATTAAATGCCAACATAGGCTTATCGTAATCTCACATTCACTTGACATTAAACACATTACATGTGTTTGTTACGTCATCAAGTGAATTTTTATTCGACGTTTTACTTGTATTTCTATTAACCTTTTACTAATTTATTTGTTTCTATATATAAAATTTAAAAAAAAATTCCAATTTGTATAATTTACCGAGTAGTTTGGCAATTTATATAATTTATCGAAATGGGACAACGGAATAACCAAATTAGTACCTGCAATTCCGTAAAAGAGCATTACTATATCTTAAAAGTATTATGTATGTTTAAATTTTATTTTAAAATAACAATGTTTTCTACAAATATTTTACACATTTCTTATTTTCATATCTTATATAATGCAAATCCAAGATGGATAAGTATTATGGTGACCTCCAACGACTAGTTTCCTCCTATGAGAGATTTCATCCACCAAGAATATAATTTCAGTGTGCTTTTATCTTGATAAAAGTTAATCTCTTTTGAGAAATAAATTTTCATTTTTGATTTCCTATAATTCCAACTATATATTAAAACTATTATAATACACTAAATAGTTTAACATACAACAACAAGAACAACGACAAAAATAGATTTACATGTTAATAGGTATATTTTTTTAGCATTATTCTTAAATATTTTTCTTAATTTCCCCGCCCCCTTTTTTCTATTTATTAAGGGAATGTATGAGGGGTTTTTCTTATACGAATACAATTTTTGTGAAAATGAATTATTCTTTTAAGCGGCAAATATGTATATATATTGTCGCTTTTTTAACATTACCGAGAATTATTCTTAAATACTTTTCTTAATTTCCCCGTCCCCTTTACTTTATTTATTCAGGGGGATTCTCCTTATTCGGATATCATTTTTGTCAAGATGAATTATTCTTTGAAGCAGCTAATAAATTTTTATAGCTTTTTTTAAACATTATTGAGAATATAATTCAAACAAAATATTTATTTTAGCCCAAGCCCAGCCTCGATTATAAATAATTACTTTTTTTACATAAAAAAAAATGTAAATACGTTTAAGCATTTAGTTAAGTTTGACTAGTGACGTAAAAAAAGAAAATACGTCGAACTCATTAAAATTCAAATAAAAAAAAGAAATCTATATTGCTATATAGAACAAATTACTTTAATTTAAAAAAAAAAAAATCATTTTCTTTTTCACTTTGCTTGAAAAAATCCCCCGAGCTACTTTTACGAATAGGGAATATTTCGCAACTTCTCAAACGGCCTCTTTCCAGTAGACTGAAAAATACCAAAATCTAATATCTATTTTTATTTATTTATTTATTTATTTATTTTAATAATACTCCGTTAATGGTCGCATTAAATTACGTTTTAAAAATTCAAATTGATTTTTGTCACCACTTTTCCGAAAAAAAAAATATTCATCTTATTTAATGGCAAGCAACACGATACAAGAATAAAACCAATTACAACATTTTATAAAACTGGTGGGAATCAAACAATTGTGAATAAAAGCCGTGAAGCTTGCAGCCCGTGAATGTCTCGGGAGCAACGATTAAATCTTTATTATGACAAAAAAAATAAATAAATAAATAAATAAAAAATAAACATTTATCGCAGCGGATGCTGTATTTATTGGCCTTCAAAAATAAAGGAAATTTATTCTTGAACTGAGTACTTGGAAAAAATGTTAATTACACCGTATTTACTCGCATTAGCCGGCATGCGGAGAAAATTGAGATGCACCCGTATGCTGGAAAATATGAGATTTTACTACTGGAAGACGAGCGGCAGATTTATTTGGGTTTTTCAAACATTTTTTTCCTTTATATGAAAATACACCGGAATTTATTTTTCTGAATGTCTCACTCTCTCTGTATTTTTTTAAGTAAGAAAGAACAGAAAAAAACAAAAACAATGATATTTTGAAGCTCTATCAGCGTAGCGAAAGAACAAAATGTAAACAAACCTAATTAACCACGACCTTAATCCTGCCAAATGACTTTCACACAATAACCAATCAGATGCATTTTATTTGGATGTTGCCATTAAACAATTAACAAATAATCGCGATTTCTGTGCCACGTTCGATAGCGTAATATGTATATATATACATATAGATATGTAATTGGTATTCGAAAGCCTCGTTTTCGAAAAAACAATAATACCAAAATTTTATGAAGATGAAAACGTAGCTTACGTAATATCAGACTCATATTAATATGCCTGGACATCTAGAGCTACATTAATAATCCTAGACCAATCATAAACAAGTATTAAATGAATTTTCAGTTTAACAATTTTTGGTATTATAAATTTTTAAACTTCTAAACATCGTGTATACAAAAAAAAAAAAAAAAAAAAAATACTTTTAAATGCAACTTGTTTGAAACCAATATCTAATTTTGCTTTTGAGTTTTTTTTTTTTTAATAATTTTTTTTTCGTGGCCACAGAGTTATACCATTTTGGGACATTAAACATGGACCAATCAGAAAGCGAATAAAATAGAAAAAAGTAGTATTCCATTTCTAGACATTACGCATGGATATCAGAAGATGAATAAAATAGAATAAATTGCGGAATTCAATCTATAAAAAGATTCAGATGCACTTCAGATTTCCCAATTCTCCACCGAGGACAACAACTATTTTCCAAATAGTTAATAACAGTAGAGATTTTGCATTTGCATGAAATTGCATGAAACAAAAACGAAGGTCATTACTTTTTATTCGCACATCTTCATTAATTTTAGAAATTTAGGTTGATGATTATGTCTCTCGGGCAGCATATAAAGGATCGCAGGGCCGCAGGTTGAGTATGGCTAATCCAAATAGATTTACTGAAGTTTAATGTACATATCATTGTCTGAAATACTACCACTGTAAAAAATGGTCGGTGAATGAATTCAGAACAACCAATCTGGCAACACTGGGGAAACAAAACGCTGCATCTGCATAGAGGCAAGTGTTGACCATCTTCCCCCACCGTTGTTCAGTTGAGTGTCGTTGATGTTCTGTGAAAGACGTGCTTTACTAAGTGCTTGTTCAGTGTGATGGTTCTTAATTGAGAACAAGAAAATGAAAGAACAAAATATCAGTTTAATGTTTGGTTTTAAGCTTTGCAAGATTCCGAAAGAAATTCATGAATGGTGTTGCAAATTGAACATCCACCTTACCAGCCAGATCTCAATCTTCTAGACTTCTTCCTATTTTTAAGGCTCAAACTCTCTTTGAAAGAGATTTGACTCTATTGCTGACATCCAATGAAACGTGACGAAACTTTTGAACTCCGTCTCAAAAGAAGACTTCTTGTGAATTTCTCAGGACATGTACAACAGATCTCAGCGGTGCATAGTTATGGGAGATGACTATTTCGAAGGACAGTAATGTAACTTTAGTTAATATTTCATCTAAATTAATGTTACAGAACTATTCACCGAAATTTATTGTCTGAAATATGAGGAATGTAGTTTGTTTGGGTACTATTTAGTTCATATTCATAAGACCATAAGCTAGGGAATGGCTTTTGGAGACGTTTGAAAAATATTGTGTTACAACAGCATTTTACTAATACTGCAGCTTACTAATAGTTTTTTGCTTTTCCTCACACATGATGCGTTCAGAAAAGTAACGTATGTTTTGAATTTTAAGAATGAAACATATGTTTAAAACAAGACTCACCAACCGCGAAAAGAGAATTTAGTAAAATTTTACTATTATTATTATTATTATTATTAAGTACCGAAATATAAATAGCATCATAATGAAAAAAATGCATAGACATATGCCTTCTTTTATTTATACAATTTTTTACTAAAATTTGTCATCCCTTTATCTTTTTTTAGATGTAGAAGATAGTAGTTTATGCCAGTCTACGACATAAAGATTAGGAATAACTGAACTGTGTTTAGGAAGGCGGGGACGGGGTTAAATTTCAACTTCTGGACACAGTTCAGTTTGCGCTTCTTAACCATTCCCAACGATTCAGATTTTGAGCTCAAAATTTAAATTTGAGTCTAAGCTTTTACGAGCATTTAATGAGATACAAAAAATAAAGGTAAAAAATAGTTGTTCGTTACTCTAAAGTCTAAAGCCCCCTCTATCAGCATTTTTTGAACTTTATATTTAAAATTTATTTTCAAGAAAATACTGACATACAGAATAGTAAAAACCGCAAACGAATCGACCAATTGTTCCTTTTTTTATAATCATTTGAAATTTTGGAACTTAAACTTTAATGGCACCTATCTCCTTCGGAAGACGTTTGGGACCCTTAGTTTTCCATTTAATAATGTTTGTCTTGATGTGTACTATCACCCATTAAAGTTTTGCTCAAGAGTTTAGATACACACTGTATATGACATGGTCAACCAAAAGAAAAAGTTAAGACACACAAATATGTGTAAAAATTTAACAAAAAACATGGCTTTTACAAAATGATGTATAGGAATGTTTTAACTTTTTAAGAATATGTATCATCTTATTTTCCATAATTTTTCACTGAAAAAAATTACAAAAACCTGATTATAATGTTTTGTTATCCTTAAAACATATTTTTAATTCATAAAATACGATGCAATGATTTTTAAGACATCTGTATTCAAATCGTCCGCGAAGATGATCCCCCGAGTACTAGAGTATCTGACAAACATAATTTTAGGTAGCTTTCATTACAAAAAGTAAAAAGCTACCTATTGCAGCCGTCCGGAGGAAAGCACTTCCGGAAAATTTTGGTATATTTTCACCGATCATGACCCCCAGACCCCAAAACCACCCTCCGTTCAAATGTTGACATATATATATATATATATAACCATATATATATATATATATATATCTGATTTTTGTCATGCGATAACTAACGTATTTATGAACCGATTTGAATGAAACTTGGTATGTACATAGTACATACAAATGTCTCGACCGAGTTCGTTGGCCAGCATCATCCGACATTTTGTTTCCAAATGGCGGCCATTTTAAATTTTTTAAAAAATTTAAAATTTAAAATTCAATATGAAAAAATTAAAAGTTGGAAAATATTTTTCTTTTACGTGTTAGAACTTAAAACAACGATTCCAGAACACTTTTTATTTTGTCTATATCTTAAAAAATGATTGAGTTATAGTAATTTGAATTTTTCTCATGGCTGACATTTTGAAACGATCTGATATTTGTCACGTCATAACACGCGTATTTATGAACCGATTTCAATGAAACTTGGTATGTACATAGTACATACAAGTGTCTCGACCGAGTTCGTTGGCCAGCATCATCCGCCATTATGTTTCAAAATGGTGGCCATTTTAAATTTTTTAAAAAATTTAAAATTTAAAATTAAATGCGAAAAAATCAAAATTTGAAAAATATTTTTCATTTACGTGTTAGAACTTAAAACAACGATTCTAGAACACTTTTTATTTTGTCTATATCTTACAAAATGATTGAGTTATAGTACTTTGAATTTTTCTTATGGCTGACATTTTGAAACGATCTGATTTTTGTCACGTGATAACACGCGTATTTATGAACCGATTTCAATGAAACTGGGTATATACATAGTACATACAAATGTCTCGACCGAGTTCGTAAGCCAGCATCATCCGCTATTTTGTTTCAAAATGGCGGCCATTTTAAATTTTTAAAAAAATTTAAAATTTAAAATTCAATTCGAAAAAATTAAAAGTTGGAAAATATTTTTCTTTTACGTGTTAGAACTTAAAACAACGATTCCAGAACACTTTTTATTTTGTCTATATCTTAAAAAATGATTGAGTTATAGCACTTTGAATTTTGCTTATGGTTGACATTTTGAAACGGTCTGATCTGAACGATCCACAATGTTGCTTTAAAATGGCATACACTTTATGATATCGTGGAATTTGGTGACTCTCTAAATCGCTTAAAATAAAATCAGGTTGAATAAAAGATGACTAATTTCTAAAAATTCTTATTAATATTCAGTCTTGACAAAAACTAGTATTCAATCTTATAAAATCAGTAATTTTATAAGATTATTTCCACTAATTTGAGCTTAGTATTTTTGAACAATGTAACTTACTTTAAAATAAATAAAAAAAATATATAAGTATATGAAAGCTACCTCTTCCTCCCGGCATTGCCGGAAGGACTTTTTTTTTCCCAAATTGAATGCATACTACAATGACGATGGGCGGAGTTTAAATATAAAAAACAGCTAGGACAGAGTACAGAAGTCAAAACTGTTTAATCGGTTTCTGGCGTATAATCCGCAGATTCATACTGTTAGCTTGATATTTTAGAAAATTTATTGTTCACTAAAGAGTAACTTCTGATAAGATAAAATCAGCAAACTTCATTAAAACCCATCAATATGTTTTAAACAAATTTTTCACGTTCTTATCCGATATAGCTTTTTATTATTCTCAGACAGTCCATGACTGCTGTAAACCTCTTATAGATTATCCGTCAAAACTTGACGGCAACAATATAAAACCGCCAAAGAAAAAAAAAAAAAAGTACTTTTTTCAACTTCCCAAGTTGAATGCATATTACAATGACGATGGGCGGAGTTTAAATATAAAAAACAGCTAGGACAGAATATAGATTTAAAAACATATTAATAGGGTTCTGGCGTACAATCCGTAGATTCATACTGTTAGCTTGATATTTTAGAAAATTTATTGTTAACTAAAGTGAAACTTCTGATAAGCTGAAATCAGCAAACTATATTAAAACCTATAAATATGCTTTAAAGAATTTTTTCACGTTCTTATCCGATATCGCCTTTTACTATTCTTAGATAGTCCATGACTGCTGCTTAAAAAATAAATCTCTAATTATTCCAATAGGGATGCTGAAATCTGTAAATGATTTTTTCATTTTAAGAGGTTGACTATTAAAAGAAGCATTGCACTTAGGTGGAGCAATAGCAGAAACTGTAGGTCCAGATGGTGATCATTTATTAGTGATATAGGATTCCGAGAAACGAAATGGAGATGAGAGATTACTATTTCGGAATACCAATCACCATTAACTAAAGACTTGGCTGAAAGCAATTTCTCCCATTCTTTTACTTTCTTCTTCCATGTCCATTCATCAAACTTATCACTTACTGATGTTCTACTGGTAAAAATACAGAAGAATAATTAAAAAAGTATATTTTGTAATATTTGTATGTTAAAATCTGCTCTAGGCAGATTTGCTGGATATTGAGCGGGACACCTGATCAAATCATGCGCATTGAGTATTGTAATTTTAATTTTATTCTGTCTAAATTAATCGGTGTGAGTTTTACATTAATACATTTCTAATTTAAATTTGTTGTCCTGCTTTTATTGCCAAATCATTTACGTTAAAATTACACCAAAGGTATCATTAATCTCGGAATATCCTCTTTTATAATATGAATAAGTTTTTGCATTGAAGTAATCCATATATAAAAATTTAGACAAACTTTAACTTTTCTAATGCTAACTTTTGTTTTTGTTACTTTATTTAACCTCCTTGAATCAAATCCGTTCGAAAAAGTATACAATTTATGTATTTTAGTTCGATATCATAGAATTTATACATAACAGAAAAGGATGCTAGTTAAATACACATGACGAACAAACTTTATTTTATATCATGCCGAAAAATCCTCGGCAATTATTTATTTTAACCAATTTTCATTGAGATACATAGTCTTGATCGAAACATATCTCAGGCTTTCTTTCTTTCTTTTCTTTTTCTTTTTTTCTTTTTTCTTTTTTTTTTTTTTTTTTAATTCAAAAGCATAATTTTAATTTTGGGAATGACAAAATAATTTATATTAAAAGAAATTATGAATTATAACTTACATTAATTTTTTTTATTAGAAGCGTAATGAAAAATAAATGTACGGTCCTTCAGGGTAATTTATAACCATCGGGTAACCAGGTTCTTTGCCCGTCGTACTAATTTTCAATTTTTTTTTTTTTTTTATTTATTTTAAAAGACTAAATATATTCTACAACTGTGCTTTGTTGGCAAGGCTCTTAACTGGTATTTGTACTCTTTATTTTAGAAAATAAATTAGCAACATTATGTGCAATTAATCTCATCATCCAGCTATTTTTGTGAAGTGGTGTTTTCAAGTTAATTTTGAATGATGTTTTGAAGTTGTTGTAATCCAGTTAAATTTTCATAATAAGTAAGAATCGACTTATTTTTCAGACGTGTTATCATTTAAATGTTGTAAATGTGTTAATATTTTGTGATTATTTATTTATTAATATTTAATAACGTGTTAAATAAGAAGACACTACCGTGTTATTCCATTTTCAGCGTAATTTTGTGTCGGCTCAAAGCTTATAATTTATTGATTATAGGTGCTACTGTCAAAAATTCCCCATATTTGCATGTATATTTTTTATAAATGGCGAAAGAGTGCATTAAATATAACGCATAAATATTTTCACAAATGTGTCTAAAATACATAAAATTCATTTAAAGGCGTTATTCGGGGTGGAGCTACTCAAATTTGACATTTCATACATTGGACGTTTTTTAGTCTTGTTCGAATAATACTAGTACAGTAAAACCTCCATAACGGACACTCCCGAATAGCGGACACCTCTATTTAACGGACAGTTTTCAAATCCCCACTCCCAAAACTTTAATTGTTGTATGTTTAACTTCTGAATAACGGACATTCCGAATAGCGGACAGTAATTTTGACAAAATAGAATAAAAAATTATTTTTTAACGAGGAAAAAAAATAAAAATCCTCTAAATTTATCAGGGCAATGTATCACAAATTTTGTGATCACAGATAAATGTGGAGATGAGCTGGAGAAAATTCCCTCTCCTTCCTACATTTATCCCCCACCCCTGGATGATTGGGGATTGTATGCTTTTAAGAAGCAGAAAAATACAATAAACAATTGTACTTTTTTTTTTAGAAAGAGATGATTTAAAAGGATTAAAACTACTGACAGACAACTTCACATTAAAAAACAAATTACATGTAATCGCAAGTAAAAGCATACTTTTGCAACTTTTTTTTTTTTTTTTTTTGTAAGAATAAGCAAAAGATACAGATATGCACAATTTTATTTCAGTTTTATTGCTTTAAAAATTATTTTAATTTCTGGTTTAATGATATAATAGAGGTTTTAGGACATTTTTAAATCGACTAATGAAACATTAAGCATTCATTAAAAATTTTTCTATCGCTGAGGTTTTCCCAATAGCGGACACCTCCGAATAGCGGACAATTTCTGTGCTCCGAAGATGTCCGTTATTTAGAGGTTTTACTGTATTAGTATGTAGTACTGTAACTATGGATATATTATTGAGTTGAAACATTGAAAAATGTTTTAAAATGCATTTTTTATGTTTTATATGAACAAAAAACAGTTCTTTTTTATTTCTAAATATCCATGGTTTTTTTCTTCTACTTTTCTTATGTATAATGATGCGAATTTATTGCATCACATGACTGGGCCGAGTTGACTGTCTCTCCCTCCGTTACGTAATTGTCCCGAATTGTGGAGAAAGCTATTGTTTCCCTTCAGTATGAAATAATTTTTAACTCGAAAATGGTGCAAATCTTGGTCTCATGGAATTAATTATAATAATATTAATTATAATTCTAGGATAATTTCTATTGTTGTGTTTGTGTTTGTTGAATAAAATCAAGAAAAGACCTCAAGACTTTTAATTAGAACAATTACACATTGTACCATTATCAAGTATTATTTATGATATCTCGAATTATTGGATTATCCCAGTATTTATTGTCTCTTTATATAATATTTGTTGTAATATTGTAAGATATACAAATCTAGTAATGTTAGAAAACGTAAATTAGGCGTCTTTACATATATGAAAACATTTTTGGGTGTTCAAAGTTGCTTAAGTATAATGCTTTTTTATAATGAATTATTTTAAATGATACTTATTATATGGTACAAAGTTATCCTAAATGGCTGGGTAAATTCGAACCAGGATAAACATCCATATTTTATTGCTTTTATCATTGTTATTCCTTAATTTTTGATAGTGATACAATAATTTAGGATCATTTCTTCTCTTTTATGCCCCTAGCAGCCGCAATATTCTTAAAATAAGAATGTGGCATATGAAAATTGAGAAACTGTGAATTAAAGTTACCTTGAATGACTGTGTTAAGTTTTATTCTGATAGTTTTTTTCCCGACATTTAGCAAAAGTTTACTTTTCGAACGTTAGCAGGAATACATTGGGTAATATCCATGGGTGGGGAATGTTCAGAAGGATTTATTTTACCAACCAGCAAGATGCAATGTAAGTTGAAGATAGTAATGGTAAAAGCGTAAGAGAATACACAAATAATTAATTACTGTTACTGTAATGCATCGTTATAATTCTTTTCCGATAAAATTAAGAAGTATATATAACAGATAAAAAGTTAATGTTGGATAGAATTTAGTACCATGTTTACATTGGAAAATTACAATATCTAGGTTAAAAAATGTTTTTACTATATCTCTACAGGCTACAGGTTTTCAAAAAACATCTAAATATTTACTCACCTTGTCAGAAAATCCACTCGCCACTGGCGAACAAAATGATGCATTTTTGCCCCACCCCCTGGTAATATCAAAATTTAATATCCGCCAATATCAAAATTTAGTATAGGCCAACATAAAATACCTCAACCCCTGCTAAATTATATTAACGTAAATATTATTTTTTTTTACACATAGCAGTGCTGAACTATATTTCCCAACATCTCTGATTTTCTGTTATTGCTGCCTTGATATTGAGTATTGTCTTTTTCTTGCATTTTAAGCATTAATTTGCACCTTTTTAAAACACTTAATGACAAAACTTTTTAGATTTCAGATAATTGAATAGAAAATGCGATTTACAGACAGTGCTGAACGTAAACCCATCATATAAAAACAGAGATTTTTTCTTAATGCAAGCTTGTGTGCTTAACAGTGTAAAGTTCTTGAGGGGGGTTCCTAGTTGACAGCAACTGTACGCTCAGATTTGAATTGAATGTCTTATTTTAAATGAACCATTGATAAATATAAAGGCTAACTGTAGTTTATAAACTTTGTAGATAATTCATTTTTAAACTAATAATTAATGCTATTAAAAAAAAAATAAAAAAAAGTGGTAGTTTACGAAAATGAGAGAATAACTAAAAATTATAAACTCAAGTTTCATGTAATAGTAAAAACAAGTAAAAAAGTTCAGCCCTTTCAACGGCAAGGCACTTATATTCGTAAAATATTGAAATAATCCATTGACACCAGTATTTACAACAACTTTTTTAAACTAGTAAAAGTATATTTTTGCATTTCTAATAAATGCGAAATTTGCATTGGAATCTGGTATAAATGTGGCAATTAGGGATTAAAATTAGGTGATACAATAGGTGCATCGACATCCTTCAAGAGATTAAGAAGTGAAGTTTTAAGTCAAAAAATATGTAAAGCAATAAGTAAATCATGGTTAAAGCTGGTAATGACGGGCCAGTCAAGGATGTGAAAAAATATCACATAATTTAAATTGGGCATCTTTCAGAGCAATTATTATTTATTTATGTATTTTTTACAGAGTAATAACAAAGCTTTTTTATTAGTATAACGATATGATGAGTTATTGATGAGAAAAATGGGTTAATAGGAAGGAGGAGTGGGTGCTTAGTAATCTACACATCCAATGCTTTCAAACAATATGTCAGTCATTTGAAAAAAATCATTTTCCGCCTACCTCATACGAAAAGAGAATGCTCCTACCTATCTCAGGTCGAAATAGACCCCATCAATTGAAGGCTTATGAGCAGTTTCATCTTTCGGCCAAGCCTTCAAATGAGGTCTAATCTCGCATTAAGGGTGTATTCCGATTCAAACTGCCTATTTTCCGATTTATTTTTAAACTCATTTTTGCTCTCAAATGCACCAAACTTTCAAAATCTCTTACTTAGAAACCACACAAGGTGCCATGAGGGTCGATTTTTTGGTAAACCCAGAAAATGTTGCAAAAAATGCTGTCAAAATTGACAATTTGAATCGAAATTTCCGAACTTGGAGATCTGGGAACGAAAAAATTATCGAACTGAAAAAACAATTGTTTATAAATCAAATTCTAGTTAATTCAGAGAAAAATTACATCACACGACATCTTAAAAATCATTTCAAAAATCGCCCCAGCAAGTTTCATGTTTCTACTTTAAAAAATGTGTCTGGAATTGTATCGGAAAATTTTGAGCTGTTGTAGGTGAAAAATCTTTTTTCGGAATACACCCTTAACTTAATTAGAAGCTGCATTAGAAAAATGCCCCTCCCTATATGAACAAACTGGGATAAAAGGGAAAAAAGGTTCATAGTATGAAAGAGTAGTCCGAGGATTTTCCACCGATATATCATATGAGGGTTTTTGAAAAAGTTTGAATTTTGCCGAGATATGGTGAAATGTTCTTAAAATTTTGACCCAACGCTCCTTTAATCTCTTAGACGCAGACTTCTAAAATCGATTAAACATATGTTTAATTATTTTATAGATATATTATATTTTAATAGATTTATTTTCGGAAATTTTAAGTTTTTACTTACAACGGCTGCTGAGATATGCTAAATGTTCTAAAAGTTTCGATCCTCTTTTATCATTGCTGCTTCAGTCGTATTATCGATTCGAGACTGAGTTTTAGTACTTAATATCACCAAAGTACTATATTTTAGTAATTAAAATAAAACATATATTTTAATGGAATATTTACAACGGATATTAAAAATATTTTGATGTTGCAATTTTAAATTATTGCATTAAAATATATGTTTTTTTTCTCATTCTTTAAATGTTGCCTGTAGGTGATATTTAATATTGAATCTTAGTTTCATTAAGAAGAATCGATCTAAAATTAATATTCTGTTTATTATAATGTGAGTAAATTAATGAAAAGGAGGAATTAAATAAATAATATTAAAACTTTGTTTCATTTACAAAAACCGACTAAAAAAAAAAAAAAAAAAAACAGTAATTAAAAGTTAATTTATAAAAATTAACTTATTAATATTGATATTAAAAATTTAGTTTCATTATGAAGAACTGAATAGAAAAAATTCATAGTAACTGATAATAAATAAATGAAGATAGAAATAAAACTCTTAAAAAGTCTAAACAGCAACACATAACCCGCAAACTTGGGCTTTCTAGTCGAATATTCTAAAAATTACACAAAATCATCTACGTGATAACAATAAAAGGACTCTATTACATATATTTTCCTCAAAGCAGATCAGAATACGCTTGCGTTGCGTGCGGTCGAAACCATAGAGTACGGAATTGTAACAGAGAATCAACTTTCATACACTGTAATGGCAACTTGTTTAACATGGGATTACGCATAGACAGTAGCGACATGAGCGGACCATTCTGAAACTACGATCATAACATAAGAGAGGTTGCTAATTCGGCGAAACATCGCTTCCTTGGCAACAAATGATAAGGGAAAAAAGAAAAAAAATACAGCGACGGCTTGCTGCTTCTTGTTTTGAAATTTATGAAAGAATTATTTTAATATGAAATAACTTTGGCGTATTCGTCTTGAAAACAATACATGTGTCTCTGCTTAACATAACGACCTAATAATTTAAACTTGAAAATTCAAGAACAATAACAGTAATAATTACGAATCAATATAAGCACGGAAATCTAACAAGGAAAGTCTCCATACGGGCATACTCAGAAAAATCTGAAAAAATTACAGAATGTTCTTCTCATATAGTTATATATGTTTATAAAAAAATTTCGGCGGAACCTCCTTATAACGTCCGTAAAAATATAATAAAAATTTCGTTTATTTGGCGATTTATCTCCGGTTTGCAAAAAACGAAATTTTAAAAAATACGCTTTTACCCTTCGAATACTTTTTAACGAAAAAACTTTCTATCTTCAATTTATTTAAATAAGTTTAGTTTAAGTAATTTTAGTTTTGCATTTTTACTTTACTTTTAAGTGTAATTTTGTCATATACGTCTATATGTACGTATAACAAAATGAAATTAATATATTTTATCATTTAAAACACAATTTAAATTGATTAAAATTGTTCCAAATTAAAAAATACACTGTTAAAAATCTGCTGCATTTTGTTGCAACACACTTGCTTGTATAGAAAACGGTTACTTGGCCGTGAAATGGAGCTTTCTCATTGGTTGGAATAGAGATATTATATACAAGCGGTGGAGTGCGTTGCAGCAAAATGCAGCAGATTTTTAACAGTGTTGCACAAGCTTCAACACCGCTAAAAACTTGTACCATTTTCTGCAGCGTCACTCCACCGCTTTTATAGAAAACGGTCAATTCACCGTGCTATGAAGCATTCTCATTCGTCAGAAGAGAGATATTCTATAAAAGTAGTGGAGTGACGTTGCAGTAAATGCTGCAGTTTTTTAACAGTGAAGTCAATTGAAATCAATTTTCAGATTCGTTAAAATCGTCTGCTTTTGGCGAGGAAATGCACTGCTCGCCAAATCCCGCGTCGCTTTCAGCTTTTCACGCCAATTATTCCAAACTATTTTATTTTTTTACATATCTAATAATGTAATTCCGCCGCTAATTTTTACTCATCCTTTATTACCTACATGAGTAGTTCAATTCGTATTTTTTTCAAAAAATTCTGAGTATGCCCCCAATGGAGACCTTCCTTGTAAGATCAAATAGCTTAAGCAAGTGTGCAAAGATAATCAAATCAGCATTCAGCAAGAAGTGCCAAGCCAGAATATGGTTACAGTTAAACAGAAATCACGAGGATAAAAATCGACAAAGCGATGGTTTAGTTTTTAAGTGATCCACTGAGGGCGCTCTTTTCAACCGAGTTGAGGCTCTGTCCGTACTCTGTGATCGAAACGTTTTTCGAGCTACATTCAAAGTGCAGAAACCAGGATCGACAGAACCTCAACTCGGCTTGAAAAGAACGCCCTCAATGGATGACTTAAAAACTAATCCATCGCGTTGGCGATTTTTATCCTCGTGATTTCTGTTTAACTGTAACCATATTCTGGCTTGGCACTTCTCGCTGAATGCTGATTTGATTATCTTTGCACACGTGCTTATGCTATTTGATCTTAGATTTCCGCGCTTATATTGATTCGTAATTATTACTGTTATTGTTCTTGAATTTTCAAGTTTAAATTATTAGGTCGTTATGTTAAGAAGAGACACATGCATTGTTTGCAAGACGAATACGTCAAAGTTATTTCATATTAAAATAATTCTTTCATAAATTTCAAAACAAGAAGCAGCAAGCCGTCGCTGTATTTTTTTTCCTATATCATTTGTCGCCAAGGAAGCGATGTTTCGCCGAATTAGCAACCTCTCTTATGTTATGATCGTAGTTTCAGAGTCATCCGCTCGTATCGCTACTGTCTATGCGTAATCCCATGTTAAACAAGTTGCCATTACAGTGTATGAAAGTTGATTCTCTGTTCCGTACTCTGTGCCAGGATCTTGTGACTCAACGACAGCCTACAGTGCCCCATTCCGATTTGTCACTTTCTTAAGAGCCCACAATAGTCACAGAAAAATTACTCAAAAAGACCCGGATGACCATGTAAAGTCTATGGGAGCGTTCTTTTCTGATATCTCGCTCAAATTTTAATATTTTTGCATGATTTTTTTGCGCAAGATAGCTGAGGGCAATCCACAACCGGGCTAGTTTTTACTTTTTCGATTTTGGTTGTATATTTTTTATATTACGATAGTTTCAGTTTCAGAACCGGTTTAAACCGGCTTCGAAAGTTAAAGTAATTTTTTAAAGAAAATCTGAAACAAAAATTGAAAAAGTAAAAACTAGCCCGGTTGTGGATTGCCCTCAGCTATCTTGTGCAAAAAAATCATGCAAAAATATTAAAATTTGAGCGAGATATTAGAAAAGAACGCTCCCATAGACTTCACATGGTCACCCGGGTCTTTTTGAGTAATTTTTCTGTGACTATTGTGGGCTCTTAATTTCTTATTTTAGACTTGCTCGATAACTATTTGGCAGGGCACGGGTTACTTAAATGTTATTTATTATATTTTATATTTACTTGTTATATTTTGTGGTGTGAGTTTTGTATTTAAAAGATTCCGATTAAAAGATTCTAGAATGTAGAGGCAGTTCATAAAATAACATTTCCCTTTATTAGGAGTCCTTTTGGGTATACCAATATGTTTTGGGGACCCAGATCCCAGGTTCGTTCGAAAAGAGGATTTTTATAACTTCACTAGACGCTGCAGAAGTCAATAAGATCCTAGAAATTAGGTTCATTTAAAAGATATTCGAAAGATATAAAATCATACAATATTGAGTTTTGATTAAGGTTCAACAACAATTCCTCCCTCTCCTGGAACTCTGTGTCTTTCCCCGGAGTCATTGTAATACTTCCCGGAGAAAAATGTCTGAATGTCTGTTTAAAATTAAAAATTAAAAAGAGAAAATCTCAAGAACTTACACTCTCTTGGTCTACTTTCTTCTTCTTTTGGCTTGTGTTATTAGCATTGCCTTGAACTGGCCTCAGAAGCTGTATGTCTTCTGGTCTTGTTGGAAGAGCTGCTGCGATGTGGGAAGTTTGAATTCTGGGTACAGATCCATAGGGCAGAGGCTCAAATTTACTACCGGAAGATACGACATACGACTTTCCATCTTCTAATTCATCGATTGATTTGATTGGTTTTCCCTCGGGATGAGAAAACAGTTTTTTGGCAGGCATACGAGTCTTTTGACTGAGGTAGTCCAATAAATGAGGCATTGTCGAAAAAGGTTTGTTGCCCCTAAAGGCAAGTCTAACGCCGGCGTCGAAATAGTCGCCATTTCTGTAGAAAGCCACACGTCTAGCTTTTTCCGAAGTTTTTGTTCTGCGCCAACTGGTCGACATAACTAACAATCAGGTTTCAAGGTTTCTTTTCTAAAAAAAATTGAAAATTTAAGAAAAAATTGAAATGAGAAAAACTTTTAAACATTGTATCCAAGCTATGCTGAAACAAAAAAGGCAAAGATTTCTTATTCTATTAAAATGTAATAGACAAAAATCTACAATAACTCCTTTCAAGTTACCATTGATTCCGAAAGGGAGTTTTAGGTAGATTTTGTATGAAATATTACCTACTGCGATCTCCAATTATGAAGGAATTTCTGAAAACTTCTTACAGATCTACACCGATCATGACCCTTAGACCCCAAAACTACCATCAGTAAAAAACTTTATCTATCTATCTATCCATCTATCTATCTATCTATATGTCTATATATGTATATGTTGCGGCCAATACCCGAAATTGGCCAATTCCCGAACTGGCCAGCAACGTTTAAAAATGACTGGCCAATTCGCGTACTGGCCAGATGTGATTGGCCAATTCGCGCCAAATAGATAGAGGCACTCGGTCTAAATTCTTTATAACACAGTTGAAAGTGTCTATGAATTCAAATAGTCTAGCCGTTTACCTGCACTTGTCTACCTCGAGTAAAATGCTCACAAGGAAGGTCTCCATTGGGGGCATACTCAGAATTTTTTGAAAAAAATACGAATTAAACTACTCATGTAGGTAATAAAGGATCAGTGAAAATTAGCGGCGGAATTACATTATTAGATATGTAAAAAAATAAAATAGTTTGGAATAATTGGCGTGAAAAGCTGAAAGCGACGCGGGATTTGGCGTGCAGTGCATTTCCTCACCAAAAGCAGACGATTTTAACGAATCTGAAAATTGATTTCAATTGACTTCACTGTTAAAAATCTGCAGCATTTACTGCAACGTCACTCCACTACTTTTAAAGAATATCTCTCTTCTGACCAATGAGAATGCTCCATAGCACCGTGAATTGGCCGTGCCATACACTGTTAAAAATCTGCTGCATTTTGTTGCAACGCACTCCTCCGCTTGTATATAATATCTCTATTCCAACCAATGAGAAAGCCCCATTTCACGGCCAAGTAACCGTTTTCTATACAAGCAAGGGAGTGCGTTGCAACAAAATGCAGCAGATTTTTAACAATGTATTTTTCAATTTGGAACAATTTTAATCAATTTAAATTGTGTTTTAAATGATAAAATATATTAATTTCATTTTGTTTAAGTACGTATAAACGTATGTGACAAAATTACACTTAAAGTAAAGTAAAAATGCAAAACTAAAATTACTTAAACTAAACTTATTTAAATAAATTGAACATAGAAAGATTTTTCTTTAAAAAGTATTCGAAGCGTAAAAGCGCATTTTTCAAACTTTCGTTTTTTCGCCAACCGGAGATAAATCGCCAAATAAACGAAATTATTATTTTTTTACGGACGTTATAAGGAGATTCCGCCGAAATGTTTTTTATAAACATGTATAACTATATGAGAAGAACATTCTGTAATTTTTTCAGATTTTTCTGAGTATGCCCGTATGGAGACCTTCCTTGTCAGATTAACTTGTACTTGTTATTCGGTTTATCAATTAATTTTAGTACTGAAAGGGAATTGTGTACTATTTTTTTGTTAATTTACTGGGATATGCAAAAATATTTCGTTTCAATATAACCAATGGGAATCGTTTTCACTGTGAATTTTAATGTTGTTACAATATCTTAGTTACAATAAAATTGGTGCTTATGCATCATTGAGATGGACGATAAACAGTTATCTATCACAGTGCATGAAACATAATAATTCCAGATTTTTACAGAAACACTGAAAATTATTTCATTACAAAGAAGAGAATGTGAAAAAGTTTTTTTAGTGTCTTTTAATGATGTTACACTACTTCAAACATAATGAAATTCACATGCTTCTCTCATGTTGGAAGCACTTTTTTTTGTAGAGTATTTTGATTTAGTGGCCATTATAGTTCGTTTATTGGGACACCAAAATAAATTCTGATAAAGAATTATGATATATGCCAAAAAATCGTTCAAAGAGTATTTTCATGATGTTACTCTATTTCAAACATAATGCACACGCGGGATGCAATTTTTTCGTGTAGAGTATTGATTAAGTAGCCATTATAGATCGTTTATAGGAACGCCAAAAAGAATTTCGATAAAGAATTATGATATTGCCAAAAAACCGTTTTTAAGGGTATTTTAATGATGTTACCCTATTTCAAACATAATGCAATTTACAAGCTTGGCTTATACGGAAAGCAATATATATTAGTTCGTTTATAGTGACGCCAAAAACAATTCCGATAAATAATTATGATAAATTTCAAACATAATGAAATTTATATGCCTTACTTATGCAAGAAGCAATTCTTTTTTGTAGAGTATTGACTAATTAGCCTTTATCGTTCGTTTATAGGGACATTAAAAGGAATTCCTGTAATAAATTATTATATATGTGAAAAAATCTTCAATGTCGTATTTTAAAGATGTTACACTATTTCAAATATAATGCACATGTAGGATGCAAGTTTTTGTAAAGTATTGATTAAGTAATAATAATAGTTCGTTTATATGCCTTACTCATGTGGGAAACAAAGCGTTTTTGTAAAGTATTGATTATGTAGTAATATAGTTCATTTGTAGAGACGCAAAAAAGAAATCCGATATAGAAAAATGATAAATGCAACAAATCTTTCATAGAGTATTTTAATGAGGATACACTATTTCAACATAATCCAATGTGGGATGCAAATTTTTTGTTGAGTATTGAATAAGTAGCCATTTTAAAGTACGTTTATAAGAACTCCAAAAAAGAATTCCGATCAAGAATAATGATATAGGCTAAAATACCTTTTATGGGGTATTTTAACGATGTTACACTATTTCAAACATAATGCAATTTACAAGTCTCACTCATGTGGGAAGCAATATGCATTTTGTTGAGTATTAAGTAGCGATTTTAGTTCGTTTATAGCGATGCCAAAAATAATTCCGATAAAGATTTGTGATACATTTCAAACATAATGAAATGTACTTGCATGACTCATGTTGGAAGCAATACGTTTTTTGTAGAGTATTGAAGAAGCCGTTATAGTTCATTTATAGGGACCCAAAAAGTATTTCGATAGAGAATTATGATATATGCGAACAAATCTTTTATAGGGCATTTTAATGATGCTACAGGATTTCGAACATAATGCACATTAGGGTGGGCCGAAAAAAATTTTTTTTCGATTTTCGATTATGGCGGGTGCGGAAAAGTGGCCACTGGTGGCACTCAGTTCATACAAAAAATTTGAGATTTTTTGGACATTTCCTTACCCTGCCGCAAACGGCTTGAAATTTTGCAAAAATGTTCATTTTTTGAACTTTTTTCGAAAAAAATTTAAAAATGTTAAATTAAATTTATTTTGGTTGTATTTACTTGAAAAGGCATATTTTCTGTACCAAATGTTTAAATAATATCTGATCATGCATTATTTAATATCTATGTGTATTATAACTTAGGCTATTTTTATAGCTTTTTCGCGTATAACAGGCAAAAGTTGTATTTGTTTGAATCGATCGTTAGTTTCTAGATTATTTATGTCCCTTGGTCTTCTTTATATTTTTTCTATGTTTCAAACGTCATATATTTGGGGAAAAGGCAGCAGTATACTTCAAAAACAAATCTGGAAGGTGAGAAAGTGGTGAAGCAGGACTCTAAGCGAGCGCAATGTCTCGTCCTAATACTCAGGGAGTGAAGGACGAAATAGTTGAGAGCCAAAATGCGATAAAGGATGCTTATTATTTATCCTTGCTCAGTTACCTGCGACATTTGTTCAGTGTTAACGTGAAACCCTTTTGTAGTGATTATACAGTGCTTTTTGGGTCGTTTAATGTGCCATTATTGTGTTTTGTGCGTTTTATTAAGACGAGCTTAGAAATGTCTAGTATAAAGGGCCATGACAATGCAAAGACACGCGATACCGTGAAAAGTAACTTTTTGGGGGCATCATGCATATTGAAAGAATTGCAATTGCCAACTTATGCTGATAATCATGCGCCACTACTACTGGTTGCTTCACCATGTAGAAGTTGTGACAGCAGAGGATACGAATCTTGTCATCGATAAAAACAAAGTCAGAAGAGAGAAATAGAAACTTGGAAAGAAGATACAGGCAGAAGTTATTGAAAGAAGGAAAATTAAAAGCATACTTTTTGATGGTAGAAAGGAAAAAAGTATATTAAGAGGAAGAAAAATAACAAGCGGCACCGTCGAGAGAAAGGCGAGGAACACATCACCGTGTAGTTTGAACCTGGTTAGGAATACTCGGGTCACTTGATACCTCGTTCCGTTATCTTGATACCTCTTCAGTTCAGAAAAGTCTAACTTGTGGTGACTTGGAAGATTGTATAATGATTTTGCTATTTCTTTTCGGTGACCGGAACGCGGTGATGTGTTCCTCGCCTTTCTCTCGACGGTGCTGCTTGTTATTTTTCTTCCTCTTAATATACTTTTATCCTTTCTACCATCAAAAACTATGCTTTTAATTTTCCTTCTTTCAATAACTTCTTCTGCCTGTATCTTCTTTCCAAGTTTCAATTTCTCTCTTCTGACTTTGTTTTTATCGATGAAGAGATTCGTATCCTCTGCAGTCACAACTTCTACATGGTGAAGCAACCAGTAGTAGTGGCGCATGATTATCAGCATAAGTTGGCAATTGCAATTCTTTCAATATGCATGACGCCCCCCAAAAGTTACTTTTCACGCTATTGCGTGTCTTTGCATTGTCATGGCCCTTTATACTAGCCATTTCTAAGCTCGTTGTAATAAAACGCACAAAACACTATAATGGCACATTAAACGATCCAAAAAGCACTGTATAATCACTACAAAAATGTTTCACGTTAACACTGAACAAATATGTCGCAGGTTACTGAGCAAGGATAAATAATAAGAATCCTTTATCGCATTTTGGATCTTAGCTATTTCGTCCTTCACTCCCTGAGTATTACGCCGAGTCATTGCGCTCTCTTAGAGTCCTGCTTCACCACTTTCTCACCTTCCAGATTTGTTTTTGAAGTATACTGCTCTCTTTTCCCCAAATATATGACGTTTGATACATAGAAAAAATATAAAGAAGACCAAGGGACATAAATAATATAGAAACTAACGATCGATTCAAACAAATACGACTTTTGCCTATTATACGCGAAAAAGCTATAAAAATAGCCTAAGTTATAATACACACAGATATTAAATAATGCATGATCAGATATTATTTAAACATTTGGTACATTAAATATGCCTTTTCAAGTAAATACAACCAAAATAAATTTAATTTAACATTTTTAAATTTTTTTCGAAAAAGTTCAAAAATGAACATTTTTGCAAAACTTCAAGCCGTTTGCGGCAGGGTAAGGAAATATCCAAAAAATCTCAAATTTTTTGTATGAACTGAGTGCCACCAGTGGCCACTTTTCCGCACCCGCCATAATCGAAAATCGAAAAAAAAGTTTTTTTCGGCCCACCCTAATGCACATGTGGGATTTTTTTTTTTTGACGTGACAACGTCTTGTAAATTGGTTTGCCGGGAGACACTTCAAGAAACTGCGTTACGTTACGTTACGCTCCGCTCACGATACGCGCTCACTTTTCTCTTAACTTTTTCCGGTCACTTGTGGGACCATTTTCTGAACGTGAATGTGAATTCGCTGCAAGGAAGGGGCGGTGCTTAATAGGAATTTTAGATAGTATCAAACTAAGACGAAATACGTTATGTATTAGTTATTAGTATAAAGTACAAAGAAAATAAGTGTAGTTTATTTCGTAATTCGGTGGTATATTATGGAAAACTAATGATATGTGATTAGTGAAAGCCATTTTACTTTAGTTATATTCTGCTCATTGAAAAATTCTTTAATATGCTGTTTACAAAATTCAACATTTGACATCAATAAACATGAAGTAAAATGTGTTTAACAAACACAGTGTATTGCAAGTTATTGTATGTATATTTGTATATAAATACGTATGTATGTGTAAAGGTAAAAATAAAATTTTGTTAATATGAAATTCAGTGCGAGATTCTTTGTATAAATTAATGTTTTAAATATAATTCTTTGTATAAATAAATGTTTTAAATTGTTACTATTATTTCATCCTTCTTCCTACTATACGAATGAATATTCACATTAAAATTATTTTACAACTCAAAGTCGTTGTCACGTAAAACTTTCGCCCGTATACCGACTTTACAGGCAACCAATTTTTTTTGTAAAGTATTGTTTAAATAGCCATTACAGGTTTATTTATATGAACGCCTAAAACAATTCCGATATAAAAGTATTATGTTTGCCGAAAAATCTGTTATAGGTTATTTTAATGTTACTACACTATTTCAAGCATAATGCAATTCGCAAGCCTCACTCATGTGGGAAACTATGTCTTTATTTAGTATTGATTAAGTACCCATTATAGTTTATTTGTAGGGACGCCAAAACAATTCTGATATAGAATTCTGATACAAACATTATAAAATTTGTATGCCTCACTCATATGGGAAGCAGTAGGTTTTTTTTTTAGAGTATTCATTAAGAAGTCAATATAAATCGTTTATAAGAACCCAAAAAAGTATTCCGACAAGGAATTATGATACATCAAAAAATACTTTTACAAAGTATTTTTGTGATATTTCACAACTTCAAATATATTAAAGCTTTTATACATTTCTAATATGCTCTACAACATATTTTCTATAGATTATTGATTAGGTGGAATTTTCCATTTATATACCGACTCAAATTATTTGATTGTTTTATAAATTATGAGCCATTATTGTTTTTCATGTGCATTTCCAGCTGTGATAAACTTTTAAAATTTATTTGTAAAGCAATTAATAGATCGTATGGAAGTTTTAATGGAAGATAAAATAAATAGATTTCTGGTTGTGGATATACATTGCTGAAATGAAATTTTATTTCTTTTTTATGCTTATGTGGATATCTCTTTACATTAAAAGAACCGGAGTAAATTCTCTAAACAACATTCCGATAGAGTTGGATGATGTTTTATAATCTATTCATTTTCTTTCTTGTTTTAACTTTTAAATTGTTCATTTGTCGATGAGATAGGTTTATTATTTAAAAAAATCCCTTCACATTAATAAACTTCCCTCTGTGTAAGTCCGTAATTTAGTTCGCTTAAAAACACTTCGCTTAATCTTTAGAAGATTAACCACACATAAACTCTTGAACTTAACAACACACCTATACATTTTCTACGTTTATTTATCACCACACCAAATTACAAAGAAAAACGCGTACTTTCACTATTTAAAAAAAAAAAAATCACTATTGCATATCTACATACATCACACTACAGCTCACTGTCCATACGGTCCATACTTAATGTCGTCGAAAGTTCAAGAATCTCATTCTTCAGTTCTGCCGTTGCCACTTTTTCGAACTCCAAAGAAACTTAAATTTAGCAAAAGACACTGTCCGCCACCGTTCACGACAAACAATCGGATCTGTCCTAGGCAATAGAGTTTGTCCACAGCCGGGCATGTTCATGACAGAGTCAGGGCAGTAGAGTTTGTCCTCAAGGCTCCTCGACTCTTACAATATCTATTTTTATTTTTAAAGAATCTTCTGCAAAATGTAAATGAGGTTTAAGAGAAATGGAAATAATGCGAAATATTATAGTTTTATTGAGGCCATTTTTTATGCAGTTAAAAAATATATATTTCTATTAGCGAAAATGGTGTTTTAGAGCACTAAGATGGCATATCAGAATAGCATGGAAATATCTTTTCCCGTCACGTGTAGTGTTCCTCCAGGTACCCTAGTCACGTGTGCATGTCAGCGCCATCTACCAGGACCGTCGCGAAACAACTTTCTTCTCTAAATAAGAATAACAACTTCTAAGAGAAGTTTCATGGCGGCTCCGCATCGAAAGGGTAGTCTTAAATCCCTAATTCGGATGTTGGCTAAGGTTTCCCAGCCAGTTCGCGAATTGGCCGGCCAAAACCCGAAATACGCTATTCATCTCATGTATTTCGGGTTTTGGCCAGGAAGCTTGGCCAGTTCGGGTATTGGCCGGCCAGTTCTAGAATTGACTAGGCTCCGGGTTTTGGCCGCAACATATATCCGGTCAGTTCTAGAATTGGCCAGGCTCCGAGTTTTGGCTGCAACATATATATGTATATATATATGTTGCGGCCAAAACCCGGAGCCTGCCAATACCCGAACTGGCCAAGCTTCCTGGCCAAAACCCGAAATACATGAAATGAATGGCATATTTCAAGCTTTGGCTGGCCAATTCGCGAATTGGCCGGAAAGCTTTGGCCAATATCCGAATTGGGAATTTAAGGCTACCCTTTAGATGCGAGGCCGTCATGAAACTTCTCTAGAAGATGTTTCTTATTTAAAGAAGAAGTTGTTTTGCGACGCCCCGGTATATGGCACTGACATGCACACGTGACAGGAAAGGATATTTCCATGCTATTCTTATATGCAACCTTAGTGATCTAAAACACCATTTTTGCTAGTAGAAATATATATTTTTTAATTGTATAAGAAAATGTCCTCAATAAAGTTATAATATTTCACATTATTCCCATTTCACTTGAATCTGGTTAACTACATTTTGTAGAATATTCTTTAAAAATAAAAATAAATATGAAGGAGATTTTTTTAAAATAATAAATTTGACTCATCGACAAATGAACAATATTAAAGTTAAAACAAGAACGAAAATGAATCACTGAATATATTACAAAACATCATCCAACTCTATCTGAATATTGTTAAGAGAATTTACTCCGATTCTTTTAATGTAAAGATATATCCACGTAAGTGTAAAAAAAGAAGTAAAATTTCATGTCAACAGTGGGCATACACAACCATTAATCTATTTATTTTATCTTTCATGCAAGCTTGCATATGATCTATAAATCTGTTTTACAAATAAATTTTAAAAGCTTATCACAGATGAAAACGCACATAAAAAAATAATGGCTCATGCTTAATCCGACAACCAAATAATTTGAGTGACAAACTCCAGCTAGTCAATAATCTACACTGGTGGACAAAATTAAGAGATGGAAGGGAATATTTCGAGAAATACTGGATAAAAATAAATGATAATTGGTATTGATATAACTTATAGTATGACAATAATATGTCCAAAACAAAAATTAAAGTGCCATTCATTGGCAAGAGTTATTGCCAACAATCCAATGTGAACTGAAATTCATGATGAAAGATCGCAATGAAAGTGAGGCTTGTATGGTGTGTGGTCGCCTCAAGTATGGTGTGTGGTCACCTCTGACAGATAGACAGCATGCACAACGAGTATGCATGCTGTTAATAAGAGTGTTAAGGACTGCTTGTGGAAGACTCTCCCACTTTTCCACCAGAGCAGTTTTTAACTCCGGAATGGTTCTGGGTGGGAGTTGCTGCCTCGCAATAGCCCTTCCTAGAGCATCCCAAGCATGTTTAATGGGGTTAAGGTCATGAGATTTGGCTGGCCGATCAATTCGATGAATATCCTCGCTTTCCAGATACTCCTCACGGACGTCTACAGCGACACAACTGTCTAGGGACCTTGCTGCTGCCACAGGAACATTAGTTTCAGGGAAGATGTTGGCAGGAGGCTCGATGAAAGAGGGTTGTATGCCAAGAAGCCCGCCATTTGTATCTCACTCACTTCCATCCACAAAAGAGAGCGTGCACAATGCTGACGGCACCAACCCTGGACACAGCTCCAATGGGCCAATGTTCTGTTCACAGATGAGTTCAGATTCAGTCTTCAATGTGATTCTCGGCGAAAATTCATATGGAGGGAACCTGGTATCCGATACCATCCCAGTAACTTCACTGAAAGAGACCATTATGCTAGTGGAGAACTGATGGTTTGGGCAGGGATCATGCAAGATATGTATGCAATGGCTGCACACCGCTCCATGGGTTTGACAGTGGTTCCGTGAATGCCCAGAGGTATGGGCAGGAGATCCTACAAACATATGTGCGTCTTTTCAGAAGTGCTGTTGGTCCTAAATTCGTTTTTATGGATGACAATGCGACCACATAGGGCTCACCTGGTTGAGGAGCATCTGGAAAACGAGGATATTCATCGAATGGATTGGCCAGCCAAATCACCTGACCTTAACCTCATTGAACATGCTTGGGATGCTCTTGGAAGGGCTGTTGAGAGACGCCAACCCCCACCCAGAACCATTCCGGAGTTAAAAACTGCTCTGGTGGAAGTGTGGGAGAGTCTTCCACAAGCAATCCTCAACTCTCTTATTAACAGCATGCATACTCGTTGTGCATGCTGTCTATCTGTCAGAGATGACCACAAACCATACTAGAGGAGACCACACACCATACAAGCCTCACTTTTATTGCCATCTTTCATCATAAATTTCAGTCCACATTGGACTGTTGGCAATAACTTTTGCCAATGAATGGCACTTTAATTTTTACTTTGCACATATTACTATCATACTATAAGTTATATCCATACCAATTTTCATTTATTTTTATCCGGTATTTCTCGAGATATTTGGGAAAATGTCTTCTATCTCTTATTTTTGTCCACCAGTGTATAAAAAAACATGCTTTAGAGCATATTAGAAATGTATAAATACTTTATTATGTTTGAAGTTGTGAAATATCATAAAAATACTCTGTAAAAGTATTTCTCGCATGTATCATAATTCCTTATTGGAATACTTTTTTGGGGGTCCCTATAAACGATTTCTAATGACTTCTTAATCAATACTCTATAATAAAAAAAACTACTGCTTCCCATACGAGTGAAGCATATAAATTTTATTATTTTTTAAATATATCATAATTCTTTATCGGAATTGTTTTTGTGTCTCTATAAATGTACTACAACGGCTACTTAATCAATATTGTACAGAAGACGTATTGTTTCCCACATGAGTGAGTCTTGGTAATGGCATTATGTTTGAAATATAGTGTAAAATCATTAAAATGACATATAACAGATTTTTTGGCATAAATCATAAGTCTATGTTGGAATTCTTTTTGGCGTTCCTATAAACGAACTGTAATGACTATTTAATCAATACTTTACAAAAAAAAAAAAAAAAAAAAAAAAAAAGCATCCCACATGTGCATTATGTTCGAAATCGTGTAATATCATTAAAATGCACTATAAAAGATTTGTTCGCATATATCACGATTCCTTATCGAAATACTGTTTGGGTCCCAATAAACGAATTACAATGGCTACTTAATCAATACTATACAAAAAAGCATGGTTTATTATATGAGTCAGGCATGTACATTTCATTATGTTTGAAATATATCACAAATTTTTACCGGAATTCGTTTTGGCATCTTTATAAACGAACTAAAATTGCTTCTTAATCAATGCTCTAAAAATATATGTTCCTTCCCACATGAATGAGACTTGTAAATTGCATTATGTTTGAAATAGTGCAATGTCATTACAATACCCTATAAAAAGTATTTTGGCATACACCATAATACTTTACGGAATTCCTTTTAGCATTCTTATAAACGAACTTTAAAATGGCTGCATATTCAATACTCTACAAAAAAATTGCATCCCACATGTGCATTATGTTGAAATAGTGTAACATCTTTAAAATACGATATTAATTTTTTTTTTTGCATCTATCATAATTCTTTACAGGAATTCCTTTGGCGTCGCTATAAAATAACTATAAGGGCTACTTAATCAATACTCTACAAAAAAGTATTGCTTCCCACATGATTAAGGCACATTAATTTTATTATGTTTGAAATTTATCATAATTCTTCATCGGAATTATTTTGGCTTCCCTATAAACGAACTGTATTGGCTACTTAATCAATACACTACAATATATACAGGGTGAGTCATAAATATCGAAACAATAGGCTATCTCCTTAAATATTGCTCCTAGACCCATACTTCCAATTGCAAAAATTCATAAAAAAAGATGAATTTTTTGATAAGATAAGTTGCAACTCCATGGGGGGTCTGTTTTAAAAAATACGAAAATTAAATTTTTATACGGCCCCCAGAGAATAAAACTTCCAATTAGAAAAAATTTCTTTATCCCTTCCTGAATTGAACAAAAAAAATTTCATCTCGATATCTGCAAATCCCTGAAAGATATTAATATCCAAAATTTTCCAAAATTCCTGACTTACACCACTTAAGCATGCCTCTGAGAGCAGCAAAATCAGTTCATTTGAAGTACAATTAAGGGATCGACCATAAATTTACGTATTGTTAAATGTCGATCCAAGACAACACTTAAACTTTTAGATATAAAATAAAAGCGTATAGGTTTGTGCTTTAAACTTCGATAAATATACTAGATGTCTGCAATATTTCGACCTTGCAGCCACCTTCGTAACTGGCACGACTCATTGAACGGACCATTAAAACGGACCAATTAAACATTCATTAAAAGTGTTATCAAATTAAGTAATATTAATTAAACTCTCATCAAAAGTGTCTTAAAAACTTATTGGCGCAGGCAATAAGTTTAGTAAATATAGTGATAGCGAAAATGACTCTTCTATTAGCGGAATCAATGGAAATATATTTTAATAAATTACATAGAAATATTTTAAAAAATCTACTTTATACTACAGTTAAACCGCTAGAACGGACACTCCCGAATAGCAGACACCTCTGTTTAACGGACTATTGTCTAATCCCCATTCTGAAAACCTAAATTTGTGCATGTTTAACCTCTAAATAACGAACATTCCAAATAGTGGACACTATTTAAGGCGATAAAGGATGAAAAAGTATTTTTTAAGGACAAAAAAATAAAAAAAAGTAAACAGGCCTCTAAATTTATCAGGGAATTTTGTGATAAATGAGCTGGGGAAAATCCCCCCCCCCTCACGTTCAGAGTTGAATTGAAGGGGTTGCCAAGGAGGGAAATCTTCCAGAGCATTGAAATATCCCCTCGGAAAATTGAGATTTTATGCTTTTAACAGCAAAAAGTGCAATCCCCCTCCCCGACCGGAACTCTATAATGTCCAATAATGTCACTTTGGAAAACAAATTACATGTAATCGCAAGCAAAAGTTAACTTTTGTAACAGGGTTTTTTCATAAGCATGTAATGAACAGTGACTGAAGGTGTGTACAGTTTTATTTAGCCCCATTGCTTAAAAAATAATTTTAATTTCTGATTAATCATATAAAAGAGGTTTTAGGACACATAAAAGTCAATTAATAAAATGTCAAACGTTTCTTAGCACTTTTTGAATATCTTTGTTTTTCCCAATAGCGGACACCTCCGAATAGCGGACAATTTCTGCGTTCCTGATTTGTCCGTTATTTAGAGGTTTTACTGTATTCAGTTTCAAAATTTATGAAGGTTTTAAAGCTATTTTTTGCTTTCTTCTATTTTTACAAGAAGAAAGTATTGGATTCATGAAAATTTTGAATTCTGGTTTTCGATGGATTCACACGGTTTAGGGCTCAAAGATACCGAAAAACATGTTTTTATGAAATGTCTGTCTGTGAGTCACAGCACAATGAAAAAATTTGAAATCGACGTGATAAAAAAATAAAGTTTAAATCAACTGACGCATTTAAACAGTAATTAAAGAAGGTGAAAATGGCAAAACTTAAACAAAATTTGAAATCGAAACTATACAGCATTTAAACGTTAGGAGCCCATCTTTGCCCATCTTAAAACTAAATGCACTTTACTGCATCAAATTGTTTGTATTTCAGTATTTCTCATTTTTAAACTGACATACGTCAATAACCGTCGGTAACGGTAACTTTTCAGCTCAGAAAATTTACTTTTAAAAATGTGATTTGTTTACAAAAATTACCTTTTTTTTAATGTTGCTATTTTAAATACTTTTATTTTTTTTAAATACATAGTATTTAAAATGCTGAATTAAAATTGAAAATTAGACATTTTCGTTTAATCAAAAGAAAAAAATTCAACGCGACAAATAATATTTTGAGTTATAACAATTTTAATTTACTCAATTTTTTTTTTTTTTTTTTTTTTTTTTTTTTTTTTTTTTAAATATTAAGAAGTCTTATGATGTGATAATACTTACAAATTATATGGTTAACCATCACAAAATATTCAAAATTCCAACTTTATAAATAAATAAATAAAATGTTTCCTGGCCCCATTACAGCAACATTGTTTCTTCAATTACACGCATTTCAATTTGTGTCTGATCCCTTGAAACTTCACGATTTATTAAAATTGTCATAACTTTCTGAGTTTTGAAGATATCAAGATGAAATTTTTTTTGTTCAGTCCAGGAATGAATAAGGAAAATTTTTCTAATTGGATGTTTTATCCTCTGGGGGCCGTATAAAAATTTAATTTTCGCATTTTTTAAAATATACCCCCCATGGAGTTGCAACTTATCTTATCAAAAAATTCACCTTTTTTTATGAAACTTTGCAATTGGAAGTATGGGTCTAGGGGTAATATTTAAGGAGATAGCCTATTGTTTCGATATTTATGACTCACCCTGTATATATTGCTTTCTACATAAACGAGGCTTGTAAATTGCATTATGTCTGAAATAGTCTAACATCATTAAAATACAGTGAAACTCGTTTAAGATACGAATCAAGGGACCGAGAGCATTTCGTATTTTAAGCGGGATCGTATCTTATCCGGATTTCACAGATTCTCGAATAATAATGCACATGAAAACAGTGCACATTGTTATTAACGTATTTTAGCCATTTATGACTTTTATTTTACCCATTTCTAACACCTTTTTAAATATTCTAGAAAATTTGAGTTTAATGTGTTAAGTAAGAATAATTTTCTTTTATTTCAAAATTTTATTGAATATCTGCTAATACAGTAAAAAAATTAAAATGTCTTTATATAGTATTCCCTGCCAAATTTAAAAATAACACAATAAAACGAAAATTTTGTTAATTTTGAGAAAAAAGTAACTAAAATACTTTACATACTTAAAGGGGAAGAACAATAAATTTTCATAATATTTTTTTGAAAGACAAACTAAATGTATGCAAGGAACAATTATTATTCGATACATTATGAAAATCATGATGTAATTTAAGTTTCTTGAGAAAAAGTCGTTTAACTTGGTTTAGTGCAACTTAACTGCTCTGCTCAATAAGCGCAAAACGTTTTGACACAGTTACAAATTCATTTTTTAACAGAAATATATAAAATTTGAATGCCTGACTGTGGAAGCGATTTCGAATCAAACTTATTTTTCTATTTTATAATAATTAAATTAGCTATTCAGTTCTAAGCTATTTCGATCACATGATCACCCGATTTTCTTCTGCTTTTCGACCAGCTTTTCTGCTTTCATCGGGAAGTATGCTCAAAAGGGTCAACTTTGAAGGCTTGTTATGAAAAATCTATTGTGTTTTTAAAAAAACCAAAAACTGAGTGCAATTAAACCGTTTCTGAATGACAACACTTGCTATTTTCATGCATTTTCGAACAAAAATAAATTAAAGCACGTGTCACAAAGTTGCTCTTTTTTTATTTTAAAACACCCTTAAGGCGAGATTTTAATTGGAAATTTTCGGCCTTGTTGATGTGGTAGAAAAAATCTTCGACGAATGGACCAGCATCCATCGAAGAGACAGTCAAAATAAGCTGAACAAGCTCATTACAGATACAAATGATAGCATGGTTGGTACATCTGTTTCTTCATCCGCGTCGTTTTCTACTTCATCTGAAGATCTAAGTTCATCGGAACATTTGACGTCCGCAATTATATCCGCGAAAGAACGAATTTCACTTATCACAACATGATCGTTAATTTTAACAAATAAGTCCCAATCTTTGCATTCCTCTTAATACTGTTCTTATTCTGTGATCTTAACGTTCTGTAAAGCGCTGCGCAAAAGCAAATGATATAATAATGAAAAGCAACTAGATATGCGGCACAAAAAATAAAAAACATAAAAATACAGACGGATTTCACCAACAACTTTCTCATCCAGTCATGAGAGAAAGCTAGCAATGACATTTCGGATCCATCCACTACTCCGTAAGGAGAAGTGTGATGGTAAAAGAAATAAAAGCGGTAGTTGTTTTTGCATTTTGTTGAAAAACAGGAAGCCAATCAGAATTCAGCGTGCAAAATCAGTGGAAAAGAACATATTTTAGAGAGAAAATAGGTAAAAAGATAACATCTTATGAAATATAAATAAGATTTTACATATTCTGTCCTAAAGACCCATGATAAATGTATTGCATAAACACCATTTCGTATATTAAGCGGGTTTTTTGACATCAAGGGACCAATTTTTGTTCGTATATTAAGCGGGATCGTATCTTATGCGTACGTATATTAAGCGGGTAATTTTACACAGGTTTAATAGGCAGTTTTCAAGGGACCGAAGATAATTCGTATATTAAGCGGGATCGTATTTTAAGCGGGCGTATCTTAAACGAGTTTCACTGTACCTTAAAAATGATTTTTTGGCAATATCATAATTCTTTATCGGAATTTATTTTGCCGTTCCTATAAACGAAATATAATGGCTACTTAATCAATATACTCTACAAAATATCGAGCCTTACTCGAGTTTGAGCAGGGCAGAAAGACGGCTTGACAATTTGAATTCATAGACACTTTCAACTGTGTTAAAAACGACTAAGCCGAGTACCTATGTCTATTTCGAGAACTGGCTAATCATATCTGGCCTGTTCGCCAATTGGCCAATCGCATCTGGTCAGTTCGCGAATTTGCCAGTCATTTTTAAACGTTGCTGGCCAGTTCGAGAATTGGCCAGCCAGTTCTAGAACTGGCCAATTTCGGGTTTTGCCGCAACATATATATCACTTTTTTGTGGATACGATAACTTCTAAAATTCTGCTCAAATCTCTTCCAAACTGATACATAAAATCAAAGGGCATAAAAACACAGTCGAGTTCATTAACGGGCAAAAACGGACTATAAGGGTGGAAATAGAGAGGGTTTTAGTGATAACTGGAAAAAAAAAAAAACATAACTTCTTAGTTAAAATAGCTATAGAATCAGTTTAAAGTTTATATTACTTCTAAAACTAGTTGGATGTGCCAATCCCAAAACTTTCTCCTATCTCATACGTACATTTTAATATTAAAAAAAAATTGTAACGCTTGTTAATTCTTTAATAATTTTTATTTAATACTATACCAACTTATATTTTCATCTTAAATTTCTGCTTCAGTCAATTAATAGGAGTAAAAACGAGTTTCCGTCTTTGCACGAGCGGATGAACAACAGAATGATAGGCCGATTTTTTTTCATATTCAAGGAGGACCTTCCTGCCATACCAAAAAATAATCGTACACAAAAATTTTAGTTCGGTTTTAGGCATAACTTCATACATTTTTAGATGGTGCAATATTGAAAATGGTACAAAAATCGCTGTTGTAGCGCCTCCTTCTTGCGGATTTTTTTCAAATTCAGGGAGGACCAACTAACAATAGCCAAACATTTACACAAAAAATTTGGTTCAATTCAATGCATAACTTTATACACTTTTGGTCGGTACAATATTGAAAATGGAACAAAAATCGCGATTGCAGCGCCCCCTTCCGGCGGTTTTTTTCTAACTTCTAATCAATTTTGAACCGGTTTTGAAAGCGAAAGTAACTTTATAAAAAATATCTGCATCCAAAATCGAAAAAGTTGTCAAAGAGCGATCTCGAGAGGGACCTCCACTATCCAATTCAAAAAAAAAAAAAAAAAAAAAAAAATAAATAAATAAATAAATAAATAAAATAAAATAAAAAAAAATATTTAAGAATGTCAAAATGCGAAAGAGTTATTAGAAAAATGCCTTCCCTTAAGAATAGCATTAGCTCGCGAGTGTCTTCACGGGCAAGGACAGAGGCCTTAACCATTAAACTCCCACTTCAGGCATTATATACTATATATAAGCCTTATCAGAAAGAAAGTACATCCAAAATTTGACACACTTTTGATAATTATGCATAAAAACCCATTTATCTAATTTAGAACGGATTGGGGGGATGGGAGGGAGGGTAATTGTCCGTTCCCAAAATTAATTTGGCAAGCGTCTTTTCAGTATCAACGTATATCCAAAAGTTGAACCAAAACGGTTAATTCAGCATGAAAAACCCATTTACCTAATTCCATAGCATTTCCCCTGATCAATGAATCCCGACTTAACCAATAAATCCCCAAAATTAATTCATTGACCCTTTTTTCCGGTAACTTTTTTCTGTGTCATTTTTTTACGCTTTTGTAGTTTATGTCACTTTTTTCCCGCTAACTTTTTTTCCGGTCACTTTTTTTTCCGTGTACTGTTTAAGAGACTATTGCAAAATCAGTATACAAGTTATGAAGGGAAAATTATAATAAATAAACACTAATGATTCCGAGTTTTTTTTCTTTCTTTCTTTTAGGTGTTTCTATTTTCAGCTGTGTGTCGATCTATCTAACTGCATTTTCAAAGGATTTTAATAATAATATTATTATTCCTCGATCCAACATTACGAAATGATAGTAATCTTTCGGGCCATAAAATGAAATTTCACTAAAATGGGCTATTATCGTTTTTCTGCTTAATTCTTTAGTTTTTACTCAGAAATTTTTGATAAATTAAAAAGTTGTTCGTTATCCACAATTAAAAAAAAATCAGGGAATTTTACATCTCTAGTTACAATAAAATATATACACATGTGCAGACACAGGATGACTCATAGTTATCGAAACATAGGTTAAATCTTAAATATATTGCCCCTAGGAACATATATCCAGTCGCAAAGTTTCATTAAAAAGACTTGGCAAAATTTGATAAGATAAATTGCAACTCCATAGGGGTCTATTTGGGAAAATACAAAAATTAAATTTTTGTAAGGCCCTCGTAGGGTAAAATTTCCACTTAGGAAAATTTTCCTTATCCATTTCTGATTTAAGCGAAAAAAAAATCTATCTTGATATTTGCAGAACTCAGAGAGCTATGTCTATTTTAATAATTAATAATTTTAATAATTAAATAACTAAAAGCTTAATTAATAACTACAAAATAAAGCAATTTATATCAATTTATAAAAGAAAATATAAAGTAAATAAACAGTTTATTAATAAATAAACAACAATGACCGGATTACCATATGAGGCATAAAATCGTCATTTTGCTGCGTTTGCAAATGTGGTGCGTAAATGACATCTGTGCCGAAATGATGATATTTTAAAATAGTGGTTAGCGAAGTTAAAACGAAGTTAGTGATCAAAACTTTACTCCAATTAAATATATATTAAATATTAGCTGACCTGCCCGGCGTTGCCCGGGCCCGTGATGTTATTCAATTTTCAAATGTGTTATTTGTTTTCTAAATGTCCCTTAAATTAAACACAAATTTCTATGATTTTATATCTTTAAGTCCATTTTGTCAAAATTTATATTTTTAAATGGAAAAATCGCGAAAAGATATTGAATTAAAAGCACATGCTGTTTGGTATTTTATTTTCTATGTAATTAGATTTTTTGGAAACTATGCGCACCGAAAGCGAACGAAGCCGCGACAAAGCACTCAGGTTTTTACTGAATTCGTAAAAATTTTCACACATTTTATTTTGTAAAAAAATAATTCTATCCATACGAAAGCTCCAAAATTTTTGTAAGTAATGTAAATCTAGTTTATTGAAAGGCTCTAAAAAGATTGTGCTAAAATACGGACATTTAGTTACTTTTAGCGTTAGCAAAAATGTATTCTCCATGAGCCGGGATATGATTTGTGTTTGTCGGTGTTTTTGAAGGGTTAAAGCTCATATTTTTTTAAACAAATTGCACAATAGATTATAAGAATGTTTTAGTGTTAAGAAAATACTTTTGGTTTGTCAGGATGTATAGAATTGCTCCCTGCAAAGGCAAAGCCGCAATGAAACGATCTGGTTTATAATGATTTCGTCAAAATTTTCGCACTTTTTATATTGTAAAAAAATATTTCTACTCGTCCGAACGTTTCAAAAATTTTTAAGAGGATGTAAATTTGGTCTATTGAGATGCTTTTAAAAGATTGTGTTGAAATATGTACGCTTAGATACTTTTAGCGTAGAAAAAATATTCTATCCGTGAGTCACAAAGTGACCTTCTTTTGCCGGTGTATTTGAAAGGGTAAAATTTTATATTTTAAAAACTGATTGCATCATAAATTATAAGAATGCTTTTAAACTTTAAGAATATGTTTTTTTTTTTTTTTTTTTTTTTTTCTTTGCCGGTATCTATAGGATTGCGTTTTGCTAAGTCAAAACCGCAATAAAAACGATCTTTTTTTTTTTTTTTTTTTTTTTTTTTTTTTTTTTTTTATAGATTTCCTCAAATTTTTCGCACATTTTATTTTATAAAAAATATTTCTATCCGTCCGAACGTTTCGAAGTTTTTGTAGGGAGTATAAATTTGGTCTATTGAGAAGATTTTAAAAGATTTAGTTGAAATATGTACTTTAAGATAATTTTAGCATAGAAAAAAATATCCTCTCTGCGAGTCGCAAAATGACCTTCATTTGCCAGTATATTTGAAAGGGTTAAAATCCAGTTTTTTTTAAACCAATTACACCATCGGTTAGAAGAAAATTTCCTCTTTAAGATCTTCTATTTGGTTTGTTTACATCTTAAAAATTACGTCCTGGAAAAACATTGACAAAAGGGCGAAAAATGGTTTAGGAAAAACGAATCTTTTCAAATATTTCTTTTTAAAGGATTAACTGCAACATTATTTCAAATTGATTACAACATTTCAGACCTAAATGTACGATCTTTCGAAATATATATATTAAATTTAAATGAGTCAACGAGTTTGGTTGATTTGTATTTAAACAAATTGATCCAAAAACAGAAATAAACGCCGAAAAATGCTTCTTCTTTCGTTTAGGTGAATAAATAAGTTTGTGCGCATGTGCAAACGATTTCTTTCCCAGAACATTAAAAAATTGATTTTTGATGAAAGTGAGTTCCACTTCATAATTAATATATCTGGAATTAATCAAAAGATTAAAATTCCGAGTTTCAAGAACATCAGGAGAGATATTAGGCTACTCACATAAAAATTTTGAGCCTCTTACGTACCGTAGATTTTTCTAGCCATCGCACACACACACACACAGACAGACAGACAGAGCTATTTGTTATTTTATTTGTATAGACACAATAAATATACAGGTTCATATTTAAAAGAAAGAAAAAAATATTTAATAATGTCAGATTAAGTTTGATTTATAAAATAGTTTCTTACATCTTTATTGTAACGCATTAACATGCACGTCGTACATTATTTTTTTGAACTCAGCTCTTACGGATGCCGCAATAAATAAAATATCGATTTGGTCTATATTAAATTTAAAATCATTAATAAAGTTCGCTTCGAACATTTTTTCACCTTTATTTATTTTCTTTTAAGAGAATTCGCTTTCCATGGTGTTTGTTTGATTCATTTATCATATTTTATTTATTATGTCACTTTAATCAAAGTCTCTTTAACGATAATTGTTCATATTAAATAGATTAAATTTTATATGTGTAGTAATAAATAACTTTTTATATATTTAAACTAGAAGTGAATAGCATACCTATAAATAGAAAGAATTAGACGATATGCGAAAAAAGCACATGCAAAACAAACAAATATAAACACAGCATAGAGGTCACATGATGGAGGTATATGACGTCGCGCCAATAAAGTCCATTGTATCATAAAAGCATAATAAATTGAACTATATTTATTACAAGAAAATCTTTACTTTTGCTTTCATTTTTCTTAAAAATAAAATAAGTTCTCAATTTCTTCGAATATACGAATTAAGGAAGCAAAAGAATACTATTGAACAGAAAAAAATAACTTTTATTTGAATTATATGTATTTTGAATTTGAAATTAAAAACATTTAAATCTGAAATAATAGATCTCAGCAATGGAACGCTACAGGTATATTATGTTGCTGTTTGCTATGATTATGACATCACAAACAAGAAAAAGTGCGTAGTGGTGAATTTATTTCCGCGCCAACTGTTCTGGCGATAGGGTGCCGAAAACAATAGCCGTTCTGAAAAATCTCTCCGCCCTCTACTCTTTTTTCCAATATTTTTGTTATTACTTACCCATCATACGTAGTATAGGGATAAGTCTTGCAATCGTTTTGAAAATCGAAAAAAAATTTTTTTGACGGATTTACACGTTTTAGATAGTGAAGATTCCGAAAAACATATTTTTAGAAAAAAAATTTTGCCGTCCGTCCGTCTGTCTGTCTGTAAACGCTCTATCTCTCGAACAAATTGAGATAGAGACTTGAAATTTTGTATGTAGTTAGTATGTAAGAATGGGCGAAGCCTATTTAATACCAGCGACCTCGATTATACGGAACTATTTTTTTCGGGCTCTCGAAAAATTCGTTCTGATGAAAAATACATAAAAATTTTCGATTTTTTTTTTTTTTTTTTTTTTTTTTTTTTTTTTTTAAGGAATAGACGTAAAAGGCAATAAAATAACACACATTTTGCATATAGAACGAAGTCGATCGCATTATTAGTTGTCGAGATATTTGTAATCCTGTTTTCCACATTCTTCGATTTTTCATGACCCTGTATTTCATTCAAATTTCAATTCAGAGGTATATTTTAATTGGAAATGAGACGCTTAATCCGACGCAGTTAATTGTTAGTTAATAGAATTATTATTTTTGGAGTTATAAGGATGTTTCTTTTACGCAGTTCGGTACTACTTGAGTAGCTTGGCGTTTTATATAATTTGTTGAAATTGGTACATCAGCAGTTCTTTAATATAGCATTACTATGTATATTAACAATATTTAAATTTTGTTTATGAATTGCAATGCATTGTATGAATAGTTTTCACATGCTTTATTTTCATATACATATCCATGATGGGTAAGTATTACGGTGGCCCCCAACGACTAGTTTTTTTTTTTTTTAACAATAAATTTATAATTATAAAATCCAACCTCCCTCTGAACTTTTGGCTTTTTCTTTAACTATGTTTTCCCCCCCCCCTCCTTTTCTTACGCCGCAAAATATAATATCTTTTTCAATTTCGATTTAAAATATCTCTATTCTTTACTTCTTAAATATTAAATGAATCCAACCATTTAAATCAATACCTCACATTCTAAAGATAAATAAATAAATAAAAATAATAAATAAATAATAAATAATAATAATAATAATAAATAAATAATAATAAATAATAATAATAATAATAAATAATAATAAATAATAATAATAATAATAATAAATAAATAATAAAATATGCCACATCCCTCATTTTTATCTTACAAAATTTAAAATCTTTAAAACTCGTGATTTTTTCTATTTTTTTTTCTATTTTTTTTTTTTTTTTTTTTAAACAATAAATTTATAATTATAAAATCCAACCTCCCTCTGAACTTTTAGCTTTTTCTTTAACTATGTCTCCCCCCCCCCCGCCCTCCTTTTCTTACGCCGCAAAATATAATATCTTTTTCAATTTCGATTTAAAATATCTCTGTTCTTTACTTCTTAAAAATTAAATGAATCCAACCATTTAAATCAATACCTCACACTCTAAAAATAAATAAATAAATAAATAAAAATAAATAAATGAATAAGGCGAAAGTTGCATAAATGAGGGAACGGGAAATTCTTGTCTCTTCTTTTCTTTTCTCACCCATCTGGTATAAAACACGACATGAGCTTCGAAGAACCGGTTTGTTGTATACAAGCGATTAGGTTGGCGCGATATTTGGCGAAGTTCTCCAATCCAGATCTATTCTTTGAAGTATTTATACACAAATTACTCCCCTTTTTTTCATTTATATGGAAGTTAAATACTGTAAACACATTCCTGAACAGGTCAGAATAATTTTCTGCTAAACAATCGTCTATTTTTAACGATTTTGTAGCCTTAAAGTCATTCAAACGTTTCTCGCCCCATAGGAATCAATGAGAAACAAACGGTAACTGGGAAACAAGATGCTTGATTCAGCCTGAGTTATAGGAGCCCTAACCTTAGTTAATGTAATTTTTCTTTTATGAGGATTTCCTGTGGCGCTTTTAACCAGTGCCTGATTTACGCAGGGCCGTAGCCAGATGGGGGCCAGGTCGGGCAAAACCCGACCTAACGCAAAATTCTACATTAAATTTCTTAAAAAAAAAAAAAAAAAAAAAAAAAAGGAAAAACATTAAATTTATATTTTTCCACATTTTAGTCAACCTAGAATGAAACTCAAAATTTGACCACTCAGAATTCGACATTTATCACTCAGTATTTCCTTTTCAAAAACTTTTATATAATACAACAATGAAATTCCCGTTTTTTTTTTCCCCCTTTATTCCAGATTTCCCCTTCTACCCCTACAATTAGTTTTTAGTCTGAAAAGAGCAAAAAAATTATTTCTAAAGCTTTTTTTTTTTCGGTCTTTAACAGACCTCTGTCAAAAATTGAGGCGTTCTGGATTCCCCGCTTTTACACTTTGTACGAATTTCCCACACCGCTCCAAATTGAAGAAATCTGCATTAGCTTATTAGCTAAAGATTGGTTTCTTTGTACAACTGTCACCATACGAAATTTATCGCTAGAAGGCTGGCTGAAACCAGAGGATTCTGAAATTATGGTGAACCAGTTTACAATATTGTTTCCTTAAATTGAATTTGTAATACATGACAGCGTGTTGTCTGTTTCATTGTAAACTTGATCTAATTACAATGAATGGCAAATGTCACGCATTAGGATTTTTCTTTCTCTTTTGTTATCCTTACTTGTTTGCTTTGGAAGAAAGTCCTTTTAAAAACCCAGTATACGCTTTTTGATGTCTTTCATTTTTGTCACCATACATGAACTTATGAAATAATAGTAAAAATATGTGAAACTAATGAACACAAACAAAAGTTCCAGGAGTTACTCAGCATAAAGAAATGCAATTACTATAAAAAATTATCATTAATCAATATAACATCAAATTTCGTATTTATTAAAGAATATAAATTTAAATTACAAACAAGAAATTTACAGAAATATTTTTTTAAATATTACATGTATCTTTTACACTTTTCATTCTTTTGTGAGATTTTACAAGTAGCAATTACCAAAGGAAATTATTACCATGTTGCATGTAAGGTGGTCTGGTGTAATAACGCCAAGTGCTAATATTTTGCATAATTAGGAAATAATCTGGTAAATGACACCCATGTGCTCTGCGCAGAAGGGTTTTGAGTCATATAAATCGCAAAAAACAGCTTCAAGTTAATTTGTTTCATTTTTAGGTCTTATTGTTTTTACAAGCAACTAAAATTAACGCTTGATCTAAAATTTGCGAGATACGTTTTGTGATGTGAAGACTATTTTTTTTTTTTTTTTAATCCGGAAACACTTTGTTAATTACATAAATTTGTAGTACATTTCATGGACTTTCAAAATGTTGTTGAAGATTTTGGATATATTCTTGAGACAATTTGTAATTTAAAATGTACAGCGCAATAACTATAACGGGGTAATAACGTCAATCCTTGGTATTAATACCCCGGTTGATTCCCTACAGTGGCCGAGTTACATCCTAAATACGGATTCAAATAAACACAGTTAAAACTGTGCAATGTTTCTAGTAATTCTATTTAAGCGGTCCTTTTTAAGCAAAAAGAAGCTCACGGTCTGATATTCTTTTGCCTCATCCTCCCCCCCCCTCTCCCCCACACACACACCTTACCTTTATTTTTCTTACACTTTCACAAAAAATTGAACATTTTCAATAGCTTAGAATGCAATTTGTCAATTTCTAAGTTTGTAGAGTTTGTATTTTTAGAATTGGGCAATCTACATGCAATTATTCCATCTTATTTCACAGTTTTGTTTGCATGGCGTTATTACCCATATAGGTGGGTAATAACGCCAAATAGCATTGGTCAAGAAATAACGCCATTACATTTTATGAATACATATCTGTTATATTATTTTTTTTTATATAGATAGTCAATGAGTTGCTGCATGAAATCATATATTTGTTTAAAAAATACAAACTAAAACTGAGCCGTGAAAATTGGTAGAACCTTAACGTGGCGTTATTGCTCCAGGGTACCTTATTTCGTTTTAAATGAATTTTATATGACATAAGATAAATAATTTTTATCTTATTATCTTATTTATCTTAAAGTAAAAACATCTTCAAGGAATGAAATAATATCAATCAATAGAAAACTAAAGAAGAAAAGGAAAAATGTAACTGTATGACAAAAATAACATTAACTTTGGTTTTATGATAAAATGATTTCTCTTTCATAAAATGTTACCTTTTAAAGGTGTACTCGAAAAAACGCTTTTCCACCTTCAGCAGCTCGAAAATTTCCGATACAATTTCAGACACATTTTTAAAAGTAGAAACATGAAACTTGCTGAAGAGATTTTTGAAGAGACATATAAGGTGTCGTGTGATGTCATTTTACGCTCCATTCATTAGAATTTGATTTATAAGCAATTACCTTTTCAGTATGACCCTTTTTTTTTTCGTTCTCAGATCTCCCATTTCGGAAAAATTTGTTCAAAATGCCGTTTTTTATTGCTTTTTTTTTGCAATTTTTTCTGCATTTATCAAAGAATCGACAATTACGGCACCTTGTGTACTCTCTAAATAAGACAATTTGCCAGTTTGATGCGTTTGAGAGTAAAAGTGAATTCAAAAATAAATCGGAAAATAAGCAGTTTGAATCGAAATACACCCTTAATCGGATTAACTGCCACTGGTTTCTTTAAAAGGGATTCAAGTGCAGATATCCATAAAATATGGTACGAGAAGGTTAAAAAAATCTCATACTTTTTTCTGCATTAAAATTGCCAAAGAACAGCACTCTTCATGAACATTGACTGCAGGAAGTTGAGGTACAGAGAAATAAAAAAACCTCTATTTCTAGAGGTATAGAATTTTTTACAAATGATACTCCTCCTCCCCCATGTGAAAATGCAAAGTACAGAATAGTAGATGTGTCCCTTCATTTCTTCAATTCTTTCCCATTTCACAAAAATTTTATAAAGTTGGTGCTTCTGAGGTAAACCAATTATTATTTCAAATTTAAATAATACAATGTGTTAGGTTACTCACAATTTTACAAATACAAATTTATTACTTACTGGCACATTCACAATGTTTTATTATTCTTAAATTCAAAAATGTTACAGGTGTTTTTATTAATATAGACGAAGAACCTAAATGGTATTCTGCACTTCTATATTATAAAGGCCAAACGTATCTGTGCGTAACACATACATCATTTCGCAAATGGCAACACTTTCACATGCAGTTCGGTTTCGTAATTTTCGGTACTGCAAATTTTATACTTTTAAACATCGCACATTTTAAATTTTTACACCATCGTATAGAGAAAAATGTGTACTTTTTAACCGACTTCAAGGAGGAGGTTATGATTTCGACCTGTATGTATTTGTTGTTCACGCATAATTTTCGTAAATATGAACCGATTTTGATAATTCTTTTTTTGTTTGAAAGCGTATGGGGCCCATGTGGTCCCATTCAAATTTCATAAAAATCTGTTGATTAGAACTTTTTAAAAAATTAAAACATTAAAATTCAATATCCTTTCGAACCAATCGACCAATTAGAAACGTTCATTTTTCATGTTTTTAAATTACACTTACATAGACACACGATCTTTTCAAAGTGTGAAATCCTAACTGGACAAGGTTCACATTTATTAACAGTGTACACTATAAAAAAAATTGACCCTTTTGCTGCATAATCACTCCCCCGTTTTTATAGAATATCTCTCTCTTGACCCATGAGAATTCTCCACGATAGGCTGAAGTAATCGTATTCTATAAAAGCGGTGGATTGACGATGCAGCAAAAGGGCCAATTTTTTTTACAGTGTACACTGTAAAAATTTTGATCCTTTTGTTGTATCGTCACTCCCCCGCTTTTATAGAATATCTCTCCTTTGACCCATGAGAATGCTCCGTGATACATTGTTAAAAATTTGACCCATTTGCTGCAGCGTCACACCACAGCTTTTATAGAATATGTCTTTTATGACCAATAAGAATGCTCCATAACACAGTAAAGTAATCGTTTTCTATAAAAGCGGTGGACTGATGATGCAGCAAAAGGCTCAAAGTTTTTGTGGTGTAATGGGGACAAAAGCGTCTGTAAAAGAAATATTTGGGAATAAAATGCTGTCACTCTCTTATAGAGGCAGCCAGGTATAGGTAATGAGTTTGATTCCTCCTCGAATACGCCACCGCTCATTTCTGATTACAGTGTCACTGTAAAAAATGTGACCCTTTTGCTGCATCGTCACTCCCCTGCTTTTGTAGAATATCTCTCTTTTGACCCATGAGAATGCTTCGTAATTGGGTGAAGTAATTGTTTTCTATAAAAGCAATAGAGTGATGATATAGCAAAAGTGGCAAATTTTTTACAGTGTAGGATTCCTCGATATGAATATGACGACACATGTAGCACAGTATATAATTGGTTGAAACGATTCTGGACAAAAACGAGTCACCAAGCATCTTGTTGAGCGGGCAATTTTCGTCAATCTTGTTAACTTCTCATACGAGTACAATCGAATTCTTCCAGGAAATCATCATCAAATTCCATAATAAAAAATGCCTGGCAATGCAATGCACTGTTAAAAATTTGCAACTTTTGCTGCATCGTCACTCCATCGCTTTTATAGAATATCTTTATTTTTATCAATGAGAATTCTTCATAATGCATTTAACTAATCGTTTTCTATATAAGCGGTGAAGTGATAATACACTTTTAAAAATCTGCTGCATTTTGTTGCAACGCACTCCGCCGCTTGTATATAATGTCTCTACTGCGACCTATGAGAATGCTCCTTAATACAGTCAAGTAACCGTTTTCTATACAAGCGCTGGAGTGCGTAGCAAAAAAATGCAGCAGATTTTTAAAAGTGTACAGCAAAAGTTTCAAATTTTTAACAGTGTAGTTCGGACAAAAGCGTCTGTAAAAGAAATATTTGGGAATCAAATGCTGTCACTCTCTTATAGAGGCAGCCAGGTATTGGTTATGAGTTTCAGATTCCTCGTCGAATCGCCACTGCTCATTTCCGAGCCATTACTGCCTGTATATGTATTAGATTGTTGCTGTTTATCGATTGAAGCATAGTGCGATTTTTGCTAAAATCTTTCTTTTTACTTTTTCTGAGTGAAGGGGAAGTACTTTTGACTGACTACACTAGAAAAGCATTTTACTATACATTAATATATGAAGTCATTTTGCTGCGTGCTCATATATGGAAGCACTATGTCGCGCTCTTATGTGTAAGGAACTTTACTTGATGGATTGTCACCTTTTGATACCCACTTTCGATGACCGTAGGATTCGATGCAGACTAAAATTTCATAAATGCGGTAGCTTTTCGAAGTGGAAGATCTCGTCTGAAAAAGTTACCATACAAAGAAATTCTTAAGATTCACAACGATACTAACCGATATTGTAAGTGGTTTCAGAAAAGTTGACAATCAAACAGTGACAAGTAAACTGAATACATCAGAACTTAGCAAAGTGCGTACATTAGTAATGCATTGCAAAGAGCTATCGTGTGCCAGTACACATAATTATATATTACGGTATGCGTAACTAAAAAGTAGGAAATAAAATAAGCTTTTTAAGAAAAAAATATCAACCGACTTCAAAAAAGCGCTAAAAAGAATTAAATAATTCTTTAAAATTCTCTAATGAAAAAACGTTATCCAATAAGCACACATCGGATATCAGGTACCGGCATAAAAAACGGTTAAATTTAATATGTATAATTTAATATCCACCAAACATAGATTTTAGAGATAATATTATTTTACAAGAGATGAATTGACATATTTATGATTTATTTTATGAATATATACATATAAAAAGTAATGAATTACTTTTTGAAGTTGGTGCCAAACTATTTGATGTATATTAAGAATTGTAGCTAAATTATGCCTAGAACCATAATTAAAATGGGGATAATCATTATCGATTGTGATTGTTTGGCACCAACTTCAAAAAGTAATTCATTACTTTTTATATGTATATATTCATAAATTAAATCATAAATATGTCAATTCATCTCTTGAAAAATAATATTATCTCTAAAATCTATGTTTGGTGGATATTAAATTATACATATTAAATTTAACCGTTTTTTATGCCGGTACCTGATATCCGATGTGTGCTTATTGGATAACGTTTTTTCATTAGAGAATTTTAAAGAATTATTAAAATACAATTTATTTGAAAGCTGTATCTTAATTTATTTTTGACATATTAATTTTTTTATAGTTTTTAGTACGAATATCGTAATTGTGGCAACAGTAATACGCCATTTTCAATTAAAATTGATAAAAATTGAAATGCGCGCATGCAAATTTTGAGAAGATTAAAATTGTGACGGCTTTAAATTTCACGTGGGATTATAAGATCGTACCAATTTATTTATTTATTTATTTATTTTGGCTTACGCATTTATACCAAACATAAGAGCCTCAATCGATAACTTCATCTTAATAGCTGATCTTTATTATATGTTGCCTTATTATTATATTTCTACATATGCAATTAAAGTTTAATTTTAAAAATTTGGACAACTCAGTTTTATAAAAAACATATTTTTTCCCCTTAAAATTAGTTTTAAATAATATTTGACCATTGTAAGATGCACTTTTCCCTGTAGCTGAAGCCGGAAGTTTAATATAGATCAATGAAACAGTTCCTTCTTAAACATTTACTTTCGTGCCGCAATTCATCGGGCTTCACCTTGTTTTCTTAAAAGCAAAACAGTTTTCAGAGTATTTGTCTAACAAGGAAGGTCTCCATACGGGCATACTCAGAAAAATCTGAAAAAATTACAGAATGTTCTTCTCATATAGTTATACATGTTTATAAAAAACATTTCGGCGGAATCTCCTTATAACGTCCGTAAAAAAATAATAAAAATTTCGTTTATTTGGCGATTTATCTCCGGTTGGCGAAAAAACGAAATTTTGAAAAATACGCTTTTACACTTCGAATACTTTTTAAAGAAAAAACTTTCTATGTTCAATTTATTTAAATAAGTTTAGTTTAAGTAATTTTAGTTTTGCATTTTTACTTTACTTTAAGTGTAATTTTGTCACATACGTTTATACGTACTTAAACAAAATGAAATTAATATATTTTATCATTTAAAACACAATTTAAATTGATTAAAATTGTTCCAAATTGAAAAATACACTGTTAAAAATCTGCTGCATTTTGTTGCAACGCACACCCTTGCTTGTATAGAAAACGGTTACTTGGCCGTGAAATGGAGCTTTCTCATTGGTTGGAATAGAGATATTATATACAAGCGGAGGAGTGCGTTGCAACAAAATGCAGCAGATTTTTAACAGTGTATGACACGGCCAATTCATGATGCTATGGAGCATTCTCATTGGTCAGAAGACAGATATTCTTTAAAAGTAGTGGAGTGACGTTGCAGTAAATGCTGCAGATTTTTAACAATGAAGTCAATTGAAATCAATTTTCAGATTCGTTAAAATCGTCTGCTTTTGGCGAGGAAATGCACTGTACGCCAAATCCCGCGTCGCTTTCAGCTTTTCACGCCAATTATTCCAAACTATTTTATTTTTTTACATATCTAATAATGTAATTCCGCCGCTAATTTTCACTGATCCTTTATTACCTACATGAGTAGTTTAATTTGTATTTTTTTCAAAAAATTCTGAGTATGCCCCCAATGGAGACCTTCCTTGTAAGTTGCCATTATAAGCCAAATTTTGCAAAGCGACAGTTCGATAAAGATCACCGTAAGATAAAAATCAATTGCAACTCAAAGTGTAATGTATTTATTGAAAACCGAAAAATAGTAATTCCAAATCACATAAGTAATTGGCTGTAAAATTTATATTTTTATGCTTAAATATGATGGCGCGAATTTGTAAAAGAAATTTGTATATTCGGCCCTGAAAAATAGATACGTTTGATTTTGGCGTTTGATTGAAATATTGTGTCGTTTGGAAAGTCGTGTCCGTTTGGGAAAATCATTTCGTACCGAAAAAGTCTATCATTTAATTATTAGATATTGTTTCCGATATCTAATATTCAGTAAGTAATGGACAAAATTTTCCGGTAAGAATTTATTTTCCAAAACAGACACGACTTTCCGAACGACCCAATATATATTTAAAGAAAGAAAGATGCATATACATTTATTCTATGCTATAATTTAGAACAGAAATAAACATTGATTATATAGTGCGTATTGTGCTAAAAAGTATTCGCAAATATAAAATGTTGTTTAATATATAACTATCCAATGTGAGTCTGTGCGATAGAGGACTGCCTTCTTCTCCCCCCCCCCCATACTAGAATTCTCCTAAATCTGCATTATGAATTATTATTATTGTATAAATCAAATAGTGTTTTCATAATATTCCGTTATGAGTTTTAAAGTTAAGTATATTTTTATTTGATGACTACCTTATGTTAATATAGGTACAACAAAACTCAGCGTTAATTATCGACACACATTGATATTGATAACATTTTCTGAAAGATGTTTTTTTTTTCTTTCTTTCTTTAAGGAAAAGAAGAAGAAAAACGCTGTTTGATGTCTTGGAACCTCATGGATGATATTTGACATAATTAAGGATGAATGTGATTTTAATATCACTACAGTCTCAGTGTAAACAATACTTATTTCACAGCTTAAAAAAATATATATCCAATGATGAAAGAAATAGTAAAACTTTATGAGAAATGAACAGTGAAGATCAAAATTATACAAGCTTACTTCATGATGTGCACTACACCTACTCATCGGCTGGGCGTGGAGTTGCTTCGCAGCTGGGAAGCCCCTGAAATGCCTCCTCATGTTCATGTTCATGTTCAGATCAAAAATGAAAAAAAAAATATTTTGTTTTTGCTCAGATTCTTTAGCACTATTGATTGTGTATAAATAGCTTTTTTATTTTCTAAACTTTAGTACGGAAGAAGCAAAAAATGACTCTGTTTAGTCTAAATCGGACACAGCACTGGATAGTGCTAATTAAGTTTTGAAAAATAAATATATAATGTATTAAAACATTTATTTATGGAATTAATAGCATTTTTTATTAAGTGTCACACTTTGAGTTATAAGGAATTTTTGATTCATAAAGACTTTCCAGGATGATTGCAAACTAAATTTAAGTTAAAAACGCCCAATTTGATAACCATTTAAAAATTATCCTCGGTTTTCATAAAAAATTTGAAAGTGTAGTTTGATTTCAATGCTACAACAAAAGTTTACTCTACAGCAAAACTATTAACTTCTGTTACAGAACTGCAATTTGTTCTCTTTCGTATTATTATATAAGGAATTTGTGGTATAATTTATCATAGTGTTAACAATATTTTCATAAATTTTGTATCAGTTTAATATTTTTCCATAAAAATCCATTTAAAAAGTTTATGAAAATATAGTGTTTTTAAGTATTTTTTTTTGTTTCCTATAATTTACGCTTTTTTAAAAACTCTATGCAGAATAACAGATAATAACACAAACGTTAGAGTTTAAAAGATTTAATCTATTTTAAAAACTAGACTACCTGTTTTTAACTCTGACGCCTGTTGCAAGTATTTTCTTTTCTTTTCTTTTTTCTTTTCTTTCTTTCTTTTAAACTAGCTTCCTAGAGATTTGATCGCTAAGAGATTGCCTGTTTAAGGATCACCAAAGATGCCGAATTGTTTAACACTCTTTGGTACTTAAGTATGCTATTCAGTAACTTTCTTTCATTCACTATAGAACACATACCATCTGCGGTCTGAAATTGTGTTTTTTCTCTGGAATATTTTTTTAAGAGTTTAAGGGATTTTTTTTCTAAATAAAGAAATACTGTGAAATGTTTTCCAAAGGTTAGTTTTTGACAATATTACAAAAAAACGGTCTAGATCCAATTTGTTATCCCTGTGATCGTGCGGTCTTTTGTTTGTACAGAACCGAACCGCCCAGGAAATTTTTGGAGTTACCGGACAGCGATTTTGAGGAATGAGGAGTAGTAACTCATGAAACCTCGCTTGTGCACTAGTTAAACCATTTTGATTTTTAGCTGTTATTCAGTCTTTGTGACAGTGTAAAAAAAAAAGGCAGTTTTCTTTTTCATTGTTATGTATTTGGAAAATGTGAGTTTATACGAAAGGACAACTTCAGCTGTAACTAAAAGTTATTTTTGTAACTACAAGTTATATTTTACATCTATTAATATCTATACAAGAAGCATAGACTAAAACAGAATCTGATCCTAAATCAAGAGTAAAACACACTAGTTATTTATTCTATTGATTTTTTTTATTACTATTATTAGCAATTTATTGTAGAATGTAAATATAGTGAACCTTCATTTACTAAATTGTATTTAAAAGTATTATTAATATAAACGAACATAGTGCATGCATATATTTAAATTATTTAATCAAAAGAAAAGCAATTTATTTGTACTAAACCAAATATATATATTTTAACTTTAATATATATATATATATATATTTTCGTGCTTCTGAAGAAACTTTAAAAATTTCACTCTGGCTTTGGAAATTTCCATAAAATCGCAGTACATGTATTTGATGAACTACGTATAAAAGACTAAAAAAAAGTGGAAAATAATCTGCCACCCCTGGAAAACTTTTGCCCTACCTGGCAATATGGTCTAGTTACGGGCTTGGATTTACGGCAGGCCATTCGGGTCACAGGTCCAGGGTCCCTGATTTTAAGGGGTCTCCAAATGCTGCAGAAATTTTTTTATTTGCTGTTCAAAATCTGATGTAGTTTAAATAGCTAATGGGATTTTACATTTCATTCTAAGTAAAAGATATATTGTAAAATAATAATTAAAATTATTTGAATATATATAAATAATTTTAATTTTTAAAAATATAATGTATTGTTAATTCTTATTTAATCTTGTTCCTTTTCTCATCAGATCATTTAGGGTTAAGTGAGCACAACTGGAAAGGAGTAGAGCTCCCTAATATTTTAAATAATTGTAGCTTGGTGTTATCGAAAACTTATTATTAGTTGTTGCATATTCGATTATTCCATATATTTAGACTTGCATAGGAAAATGGTAAACGGAAAAAAAGTGACCGGAAAAAAAGTTATCGGAAAAAAGTGACCTAAACTACAAAAGCGGAAAAAAGTGACACGGAAAAAAGTGACACGGAAAAAAGTGACAAGGAAAAAAAGTAACACGGAAAAAAAGTGACAAGGATTGGTTTTGGGGATTTATTATTGATTTTGGGGATTCATTGGTTAAGTATGAAAGGGGGATAGGGGAGGGGGGGGGCTCATAATTTAGGTAAATGGGTTTTTCATGCTGAATTAACTGTTTTGGTTCAATTTTTGGATATAGGTTCATACTGAAAAGACGCTTGCCTGATTAGTTTTGGGAAGGGACGATTACCCCCCCCCCATCCGTCCTCAATTAGATGAATGGGTTTTTATGCAGAATTATCCAACTTGTGTCAAATTTTCATATAGGTTCTTTTCGATAGGGCTTATATATAGTATAAAATACCTGAAGAGTTTTAGGAGTTTAATGGTTAAGTATAGAAGGAGAACGGGAGATAACCTTTCTTAAATTAATTTAATGGCTTTTTACGGGTAATTATCCGATTTGCTTCGAATTTTGGACATGGGTTCATTAAGACGTATAAGACGATAAGACGTATCTCTGATCAGTTATGGGGTTCTTTTGCTTGTTATAAAGGGGGGACGAGCAATTATCTCTCCCTCAAACTAGATAAATAGATTTTTATGCAGAATCATCTGATGCATTTCAATTTTTAAACATAGGTTCTTTCTGATAAGGTGAATTCCGAAATAGTTTTAAGGATTTAATGGCTAAGTATAAAGGGAAGATGGGGGAAACCCCTCTTAAATTAAATAAATGGCTTTTTATGCAGAATTATCCGATTTGCTTCGAATTTTGGACATGGGTTAATTATGATAAGACGTATATCTGATTAGTTATAGGGTTCTTTAGCTAATTAAAAAGGGGGGGGGGCGGGTGATTACTACCCCCGGCCTTAAATTAGATTTTTAAAAAAATTCCGATTTATTCCGAAACTTATTCCGATTTATTTCAAATTTTGGATGTAGGATCTTTCTCATAAAGTAAATTCCTGAATAGTTTTAAGAGTTTGATGGCTATGTATAGAAGGAGATGGCTTTTTGCGCAGAATCATCCGATTTGCTTCAAATTTTGGATGTATATTCATTATAAGAAGGCGTATCTCTGATTAATTATGGGGTTCTTTTGCTAATTAAATAGGGGAAGCGCGCGATTAATCCCCCACTCTTTAAATAAGATAACCTGATAAAGTAAATCCCTGAATAGTTTTACGGGTTTAATGGCTAAGTATAGAGGGATGAACGGGGGATAACCCACAATTAATCAGGAGTTCGCCGTATCATAATGAACACACATTCAAAATTTGAATCAAATAAGATAATTCTGCATAAAAAGCCATTTATTAATTTAAGGGGGGGTATTCTCCGTTCCCCCATTGTATACTTAGCCATTAAACCCTTAAAGTTATTCTGGGATTCACTTTATGAGAAAAAACATAGTATATCCAAATATGAAATATATCGGATAAGTGAACATAAAAAACAATTTATATAATTTAAGGGGGGGGGGGATAATTACCCGCCTTAATTTTTAATTAGGAAAATAACCCCATATGTAATCAGGGATACACCTTATCATAATGAATCTATAATCCAAAATTTGTATCAAATCCTATAATTCTGCGTAAAAAGTAATTTAATTTAAGGTAGGTTATATTCTATTCCCCTTCAATACTTAGATATCAAATCCTTAAAACTATTCAGGGATCCACCTTATCAATAAGAACCTATATTTAAAATTTGAAATACATGGGATAATTCTGCATAAAAACCTATTTATCTAGTTTAAGGGGGAGATAACTGCTCGCCCCCCTCTTTATAATAAGCAGAAGAACCCCATAACTAATCAGAGATACGTCTTATCATAACGAACCTATGTCCAAAATTCTAAGCAAATCGGATAATTATGCGTAAAAAGTTATTAATTTAATTTAAGAAAGGTTATCCCCCGTTCTCCCTCTATATATAACCATTAAAAATCCTAAATCTCTTCATGCATTATATACTATATATAAGCCTTATCGAAAAGAACCTATATTCACAGGGCCCGACTTAGACAGTGGGTGGCCCTGGGGCAAACATTATTAGAGTGGCCCCTTCTATCTTAAAAATGTTTGTGAATTACACTCAAGTGACTAAAATTAAAATTCAAACCTATTGTATGTATGCATAAATTTCGTACCAAGTACTGATTTCAGTATTTATATTTCACATCTTTATACATAATAACAGAAGATAAATAATTTTAACTATTAATTTTTTGTGATGTAACTATTACTTTAAGGGAAAGTGGGGCAGGGAAGCAAAGGGGTAGGAAAAAAAAAACCCCTTAAAATTGAAAAAAAAGAATTTTGGTAATATTTTACTATTTTATATCATTTGGCCCTCTTTTAACAAGAAACTTTTCTCTCCTTGGGGGGAAGGGGCTTCAAACCGGGAGGCCCGGGGCAATTGCCCCGCATGCCCCTGCCTTAGTCAGGCCCTGTATATTCAAATTTGACACACGTTGGATAATTCTGCATAAAAACCCATTCATCTAATTGAGGACGGAGGGGGAGGAGGGGTAATCGTCCCTTCCCAAAACTAATCAGGCAAGCGTCTTTTCAGTATGAACGTATATCCAAAAATTGAACCAAAACAGTTAATTCAGCATGAAAAACCCATTTACCTAAATTATGAGCCCCCCCCCCTGATCCCCCTTTCATACTTAACCAATGAATCCCCAAAATCAATAATAATTCCCCAAAATCAATCCTTGTCACTTTTTTTCCGTGTCAATTTTTTTCCTTGTCACTTTTTTCCGTGTCACTTTTTTTCCGTTATTCCCATTATTCTTTACAAGTGACTTCTCAAGAAGGATATTGTTAACTTCTGCTAATAAGCATAAAATTGGGGGGAAAAAAAAAGGGCTAACAATTTTTTTCTATCTACGGCGTCAAATTAGACTCATTTTAAATGTTATTTTTACATTAAAATGATAAATGATACATTTTTGATCAATGAATTACTTGTGGAAGTACAGTCGTCCCCGTTTAAACGAATATTGACGGTTCCAGAAAAAATATTCGATTAAGCGGGGTATTTGATTAAACGGGGAAACTTAGAAATGTAATATTTAATGCGTAATAAAAAGATAAAACAACCCTCTACATTATGATTAATTAATAGCATAATACAATCGTTAATATAATAACATAAATTAGTAATATAAATACAAATACTAATATAAAGTAAGTACGTAATAATTTAATATTACTACATATTAGCTGCATGATTTACAAACTTCACGTAGTTCATTGGAATTTGGTTAAAACTTTGCTACTCGTAATTTACGTTATTTACACGGGTTTAAAAACATCGTTTAAAGTGGTTTGTTTACGTGGAATTTACGCGTTTACTGGAACTACGCATAAAAAACGCGGAAACATTTTTGTGCGTTAGCACACGCTTTATGCGTAATCGTATTAACGAAAGTTTCGCTATTTTCGCTAAACCCATTGCAGCGCATATTGACCAGTGTTATAAAAAGTGGGATTATGTTCCTTCTTTCGATCCAAATTTCATTTTTTTTTCTCTGTTCTTTTTGAATTTTTTTTTTTTTTTTTTTTTTTTTTTTTTTTTTGACGTGACAACGTCTTGTAAATTGGTTTGCCGGGAGACACTTCAAGAAACTGCGTTACGTTACGTTACGCTCCGCTCACGATACGCGCTCACTTTTCTCTTAACTTTTTCCGGTCACTTGTGGGACCATTTTCTGAACGTGAATGTGAATTCGCTGCAAGGAAGGGGCGGTGCTTAATAGGAATTTTAGATAGTATCAAACTAAGACGAAATACGTTATGTATTAGTTATTAGTATAAAGTACAAAGAAAATAAGTGTAGTTTATTTCGTAATTCGGTGGTATATTATGGAAAACTAATGATATGTGATTAGTGAAAGCCATTTTACTTTAGTTATATTCTGCTCATTGAAAAATTCTTTAATATGCTGTTTACAAAATTCAACATTTGACATCAATAAACATGAAGTAAAATGTGTTTAACAAACACAGTGTATTGCAAGTTATTGTATGTATATTTGTATATAAATACGTATGTATGTGTAAAGGTAAAAATAAAATTTTGTTAATATGAAATTCAGTGCGAGATTCTTTGTATAAATTAATGTTTTAAATATAATTCTTTGTATAAATAAATGTTTTAAATTGTTACTATTATTTCATCCTTCTTCCTACTATACGAATGAATATTCACATTAAAATTATTTTACAACTCAAAGTCGTTGTCACGTAAAACTTTCGCCCGTATACCGACTTTACAGGCAACCAATTTTTTTTTTTTTTTTTTTTTTTTTTTTGCATTGCGTTTTATATTGGAAACTTACGTCTGCGATATGGATTTCTGATTTTTTATTTAACGCTTCAAAAACTTGAGTCTATCAGAAAGGTTTAAAGCTTTCCATTTAAAATTCATAGCAACGCCTTTTTCCTAACAAAAACGCGACTAAATTTAGAAAACGCAAAAATAATCCACATTGGCCAACTTATTTCACCCATTAGAGAAAAAAAAAAAAAAAAAAAGGAGGGGAGATCATTTGACCTGTCCATTACACACCTGCTGGCCGAAATCGTTGCAGGAAGACTGATAATTTCTCTTCAATGATAATAAGCCGAAAATGACAAAAGGTGAAGAAAAATTCAAGATGAAATGTGTTTTTCGCGCCTGTTTTCAAACATAGATCTCCCAGATGGTATTCGAATAAGCGGGGAGGTTCCCGAAATTTATTCGGTTTAAGCGGGAAAAATAACATGGATCCAATGGCGATAAATTCGGTTCCGGAGAGTTCTATTCGAATAAGCGGGATATTCGATTATCCGTTACTCGATTAAGTGGGGAGGACTGTACAAGATATTCTTAACACGTAGCTGCAGATTTTTCTTCTTTCCAGTGCTGTCGATTCTGGAAATTCGATTTAAATAGCTAGCTTTGATAGTATTTTTTCAGAAATTAATTACCTTTATCAAAAAATGGATAACGCTATTTGATTACATGCTTTCTGAATAAGAACACTGCAAATTTTAAGTGTTTCCTTAAAGAATTAAATTCAGAAATGCGTCAGAAAGTAGCTTTTTAGATTTAAGAAAAACCTAAGAAAAAAAAAAAAGACGGAGAAATATTTTTACAAATCTGTTTTTTATCACACAGCTTCAAAAATTACAATGTTTTTAACAATCCCCCCTCCTTTTTTTTCTAAACTACAGTAATTTTTTAATGAATCCTTTTTGAATATTGAAACTCCTAAGAATCCAAGTAATAACAATGTTGCTATTGCATATTTTCTGCCTTGTGAACACATCATAACTTTATAATATATGTACTGTAAAAGTATTCCATAAATATGTATGCTGTATTCTTTAAAGAAATCTTAATTATATGTTAAGAAAAATCTGATTTTTTTGTTGAAATTATCTTGAACCAGGTTGTGAACTGTAAAAATATAAAAAAGGTGGATCTTGCTCGGGCCGAACTTTTAAGTTTTACTTCGGGCTGAGCCGGACCAAAAAATCTTTCGTTCGGACAGAGCCTGAGACTGGAAATTCTGGCCCTTGCAGACCTCTAGTTTAGCTTATTTTTAGCTCGCAGACTATTATAGTCTGGGAGCTTATGTGCCCGTCCGTTCTGTATGTGCGTATGTGCGTAACGCGATAATTCATGATAAAAATATCCAATTCACTTGAAATTTTGGATATATGTATATTCTTATAAGGCGCTTTCCTGATTAGTTTTTGGAGTTCATTCGATATGTGTAACAGGGGAAACAAAGCAGAATTTCATGCAGAATTATCAGTTTTTGTTCAATATTTAGATATAGGACCATTCTGATGAGGTGACTCCGTGATTAATATTATTCATGCAGACTTTTTATATGATAATTCATATCCCTCATTAATTTAAGAGGATCAATGATGAAGTATAAAACGGGGAAATGGAGGTAGCTGATTCCCCCCCCCCCTTAATTTGTTTTTCGAACGGAATTAACCCTTGAAAATATAAGGCTGTAATATACAATTAGCATGTGCAGCTTGTGAGCTCAATGCCATCAGATTAACTGGCAATATTCTTTTTATTTATTTATTTATTTATTATCTATTTTTGTAGACCATTTTATTAAACCGGATATAGGCTGCATAATCACAGAGACATCTGTTTCAAAAATTTACTCTTCCTGGAATTCTTTCTACAGTCTTATGCCCAATATCATTTTTCTGACGCATTTATTTATTTATGTAAATGCTGTTTAAAACTTTCCGATACAACCATACACTAAAAATTAAAATACCATGAAACTAATACGTTCGATATAAGCTCATATTATAATTCATTGATGTATTATAAAGGGTTTTCTTTATTTTCGCTATCATCATCATTATCATCATTCGCCTATCATCATCAAAATTATTCAAAATGTCATTAAATTAATTAAAATGTTTTTAAATAAATTTTATTCAAAAAGGTACATTTTCCATTTTCCCCTTATTTGGTAATGTAAGAATTAAAATTATGAAAATTTAAAAATGATACATGATATTATGATTTCATTAACATAGAAATTGTTTTCATATTTAGAATCTAGTTCTCGTTTTCTAGAATATCTAGTTCTCATTTTCTCCCCCCCCCTTTTTTTTTCTTTCTTTTCAGAATCTTTGAAAAAAAGACTGGAAAAAAAAGAAGTAACTACAAGTACAAAAACAAATTTAAATATTTATATAAGTAAATGAATTTGTTTAAATAAATTAGTTTATATAAAATGGTTTATAAATTAATTAATTTACTCTTAGTAAAATGATAACAATTTACCATGTGCTTTTTATTCATCAGAAATAGCTATGCATAAATTGCATTTGTAATTGTTTAACACGTTTTTGAATTGCTTAAATGAAAAAAAAAAAAAGTAAATTTCGAAAATTAATGCATTTTATTTTTAAGTTTGCTTTTTACATGTAATTTTAAGTGATAAAATATAATTTTGTTAGTAAATAACGCATTGAATGGTGTTTCAATTTCTTGACGCACTATAGTTCCATTATTAAATAGTTACCGGAAAAAAAATCTCAAGATTATTTGTTATGTATTATATATAAATAAAAAAGGGCGTAAAAAAAAAAAGACATGTGGCACTCGGGGACTGCCGCGATAAAGCTATTGCATAGCATTTTTTATCAACTTATGCAATCATAATTATTTATTTACTTTTTATTTATGCAGTTTTTTTTGTCTTTGATATTAATTCAAGTTATACTTTTTGAGCGTGATGACCGATAACAAAACATTTTTTTTTTCTTTTATTGAATAAATGAGAAATTAATATCGTTTAAAATATTTTTATTATCTTACAATACATGTAGGTTAATCAGGAATTTTTATCATTGAAACTATACGTTTATGGTAGCTGAAATAAAAAACATAAGTTTGAGACTTGATATTCTCAAAATATCTTAAAAATACCGCTTTAATGTCTGCCGAAGTCTAACGAAGGATACCGTGCCGAAGTCTGCCAAATTGAAGCGACGATAGCCGGAGTGTTAGGTTTTTTTTCTCGTTACGGAATTTCTAGATTCTTTCGCCGCGCTCAAAGCCCGCGATAAAATATATGCAATACCTTAATAAATTACCAAACAAAATTTGGCCGCACTACGAAAATTAGATCGCGAGTTATAAGCATTATAAATTTTCCGATCCTCACCGTGGGGGTCTCCTGTCACCAAAAATTAACATTGTCTCATTAAAAATTACCAAACGAAATTTAGCCGCGCTACGAAAATTAGATCGCGAGTTATAAGCATTTTAAATTTTGCGACCTTCACCGTGGGGGGGGGGGGGGGTCTCCTGTCACCAAAAGTAACACTGTCTCATAATAAATTATCAAACAAAATTTGGCCGCGCTACGAAAGTTAGATCGCGAGTTATAAGCATTTTAAATTTTTCGACCCTCACCATGGGGTTCTTCTATCACTAAAATAAACATTGTCTCATTATTAATTACCAAACACAATTTGGCCGCCCTAGAAAATTAGATCGCGTGTTATAAGCATTTTAAATTTTTCGACCCTCACCGTGTGGGGGAGGGGGGTCTCCTGTCACCAAAAGTAACACTGTTTCATAATAAATTACCAAAAAAAATTTGGCCGCGCTACGAAAATTAGATCACGAGTTATGAGCATTTTATCTTTTTCGACCCTCACCGTGGGGGGTCTCCTGTCACCAAAATTTAACACTGTTTCATAATAAATCATTAAACAAAATTTGTCCGCGCTGCGAAAATTAGATCGCGAGTTATAAGCATTTTAAATTTTTCGAATCTCACCGTGGGGGTCTCCTGTCACCAAAAGTAACACTGTCTCATAATAAATTACCAAACAAAATTTGGCCGCGCTACGAAAATTAGATCGCGGGTTATAAACATTTTAAATTTTTTGACCCTCACCGTGGGGGTCTCCTGTCACCAAAAGTAACACTGTCTCATAATAAATTACCAAACAAAATTTGGCTGCGCTACGAAAATTAGATCGCGGGTTATAAACATTTTAAATTTTTCGACCCTCACCGTGGGGGGGTCTCCTGAAACGAAAAATTAACACTCTCTCATAATAAACTACCGAACAAAATATGGCCGCGCTACGAAACTTAGATCACGAGTTATAAGCATTTTAACTTTTTCGACCCTCACCGTGGGGGTTCTCCTGTTACCAAAATTTAACACTGTTTCATAATAAATCATTAAACAAAATTTGGCCGCTCTACGAAAGTTGATCTCGAGTTATAAGCATTTTAAATTTTTCGACCCTCACCGTGAGGGGTCTCCTGTTACCAAAAATTAACACTCTCGCATAAAAAAATACCAAACAAAATTTGGCCGCGATACGAAAATTAGATAGCGAGTTATAAGCATTTTAAATTTTTCGACCCTCACCGTGGGGAGTCTCCCGTCACCAAAAGTAACACTGTGTCATAATAAATTACCAAACAAAATTTGGCCGCACTACGAAAATAAGATCGTGAGTTATAAACATTTTAAATTTTTCGACACTCACCATGGGTTGTCTCCTGTCACCAAAAATTAACACTTTCTCATAATAAATTACCGAATAAAATATGGCCACGCTACGAAAGTTAGATCACGAGTTATATGCTTTTTAACTTTTTGACCCTCACCGTAGGTGGGGGGGGGGGGTCTCCTGTCACCAAAATTTAACACTGTTTCATAATAAATCATTAAACAAAATTTGGCCGTGATACGAAAATTAGATCGTGAGTTATAAGCATTTTAAATTTTTCGACCCTCACCGTGGGGGTCTCCTGTCACCAAAAATTAACACTCTCTCATAATAAATTACCAAACAAAATTTGGCCGTGATACGAAAATTAGATCGCGAGTTATAAGCATTTTAAATTTTTCGACCCTCACCGTGGGGGTTCTCCTGTCACCAAAATTTAACACTGTTTCATAAAAAATCAAACAAAATTTCGCCGCGCTACAAAAATTGATTTTTCGACCCTCACCGTGGGGGGTCTCCTGTCACGAAAAATTAACACTCTCTCATAATAAATTACAAAACAAAATTTGGCCGCGATACGAAAATTAGATCGCGAGTTATAAGCATTTTAAATTTTTCGACCCTCACCGTGGGGGGTGCCATGTCACAAACAGTAACACTGCCTCATAATAAATTACCAAACAAAATTTGGCTGCGCTACGAAAATTAGATCGAGAGTTATAAGCATTTTAAATTTTTCGACCCTCACCGTGGGGGTCTCCTATCACCAAATGTAACACTATCTCATAATAAATTATCAAACAAAATTTGGCCGCGCTACGAAAATTGATCGTGACTTATAAGCATTTTAAATTTTTCGACCCTCACCGTGGGAGGTCTCCTGTCACCAAAAATTAACACTCTCTTATAATAAATTACCAAACAAAATTTGGCCGCGATACGAAAATTAGATTGCGACTTATAAGCATTTAAAAATTTTCGACCCTCACGGGGGGGGGGGGGTCTCCTGTCACCAAAAATTAAAACTGTCTCATAATAAATTACCAAACAAAATATGGCCGAGCTACGAAAATTAGATCGCGAGTTTTAAGCATTTTAAATTTTTCGACCCTCACCGTGGGGAGTCTCTTGTCACCAAAAATTAACAGTCTCATAATAAATTACCAAACAAAATTTGGCCGCGCTACGAAAATTAGATGACGAGCTATAAGCATTTTAAATTTTTCGATCCTCACCATTGGGCGGGTCTCCAATCACCAAAAGCTACATTATCCTACCTTGTTTTATCTTAAGACGATTTTTTTCTATACACATTCTATCAGGAATTTTTATCATTGAAACTATAGATTTATGGTAACTGAAATAAGAAACATAAGTTTGAGATTTGATATCCTCTAAATATCTGAAAAATACCGCGTCAATGTCTACCGAAGTCTACCGAAGGATACCATGGCGAAGTCTGCCGAGCTGAAACGACGTTAGCCGAGTGTTAGGTTTTTTCGTTACCGATGTGTTAGGATTTTTCGCGTTACGGAATTTTTGGATTCGGTCGCTGCGCTCAAAGCCCGTGATAAAAGCTATGCAATAGCTTAAAAATCAGAGCTTGAGCAGCTTGTTAAAAATGTAAGAAAATGCTTGCGAAGTCTCAAACAAAACAAATAGATTACATAACAGCTCTTGAAAGCCACTTTCCTACGTTTCAAAGACAAAAAATATAAGATTATAAAAATCCATCTGCAATTGGAAGCCTGGTAATGAATGATTATTTTTGGAAGGGAAATAGATTTATTTACGAAATCGTCCTACCAGTGGCCGAGAGGTTCTTTTCTCGAACCTGATAGACGGTTTCTTTGTTTGTTTGTATTTATGTCGGCCAATTATCTACACTGTGGCATATAGGCCCTAAGGGGTGGGATGCCCTCCGTGGAAGTCTTTAAAAGGGAATCTAACCCGCATTTACGCAAGGTTCGAAGAAAACCACGGAAAACTCTGAACGGTTAGGCCGACGGTCGCGATTGGGTTCGAACCCAGCACTTACCGCTTACCAGTTTGGAGGTCAGAACCTCGCGGCCACTAATGGGGCGCTGATAGACGGAAGGTAATATGTTCGAGACCAATCGTGCCTGTCGGCGTGATTGTTAGGAGTTTCCTTGGTTTTCTATGAATCTTGGGTATTCTTGCATATTTATAATTTACGTTCCCTTAGAAAGACCGCTTACAGACCCCTTCCCTTCCAGACCCATATGCCTTGTACATATAATCGGCCGTCATTAAATCAACAGGGTTTATAAATCCAAAATCCATTGTCAGATACAGTGTTCAGAAAATATGAGTAATTTTCATTTTATTTGGTTATTGTTACATGCCGGGTATATCCAGGGTCATTCCGATATTATATTTTCAAAAAACTTACATTTTACAACTGGATAATTAACAATAAATTCCTTGTTTTGGCTCGACTTTTCATAGTGAAAATGCAGAATGATCCCTTGATTTATTTTATTTCCCTCCCCTTTTTTTCTCAATTCATTTAAAAAGTCAGGATAATAAAATTCACATTTGGTTACTTTTATTAGTGAAACATGATGCACTTATTAAAAGAGCAATAGAAACATGATTTTTCACACCCAACTTAAACTGACCAAACAGAGAATTCACACTGTAAAGCAGAAAAAAGTAAATGTGCAGATTACTGGGGATAAGTAAGTAAGGAGGTTAAAATTTTAAAGTCCATTCTAATTGAAAATATTCACTGAAAACAGAATTAAAAAAAAAAAAAAAAAAAAACGTGAAAAAATTACAGCGAAAATTTCTGTAATCAGGCAAAACTTGTATGTACGTGCAATCACCCCCTGTATTTTATAAAATATTCGAGAAGCAATTTTAAAATGCATTAAACAAACGTAAAATCCTTTTCGGCACACTGTGCCCAGTCTGGGATATCTCATTTTAATTCCAAATCTGCAAACGGCATCAGTAATATTTTAGTAAAATTTTGCTTTTCGCATAAAAGTGTAAATTAAGGGATTCAAAATATCTAAAAAATTCGTTTGTGAATTCCGGTGTCAGTTGATAATTTCTCATTTTACTAACAGGTTTTGTCCGTGCCGGCAAGGGTTAATCCGCTTTCGACCAAATATTTTCTCCCCTAAACAAATTTGAAAGTTTCAAAAAATCCTGTGAAAGTGTACATTATCCGACACAGAAATACCGCAAGTTAAAATCTTGTTGATTGCAAAAATGTTTGACAGGTGCTACACAATAGCAATACTAAGAATCAAGCGAGGGGTAACCAACACAGGTCACGTTATCACCAATACCAGCAAGGGTTGCAGCAACACGTGTTGGTTGCAGGTAGTTTGAGGTTCACACTTATCCCAGAATCAACAGCTTTCTTCGGAGCTAACTCTTTGTCCGGAACTTCTGATATAATAATAGTAATCACTAATCAGTGGTAACTGCTGCGTACTGTTGAGAGGATATTTCAGCACTTCCATATCAGGTAAGTTTGTGATTTGTATTGTTTTTAGTTAAAATGCAATAATAAGAAACTGCACCACGCATATTATGAAAGTGTTCAATGGGGAAATTGCACGTTTTTCAATTTAACTTGCATTTTATAGAGTACAAACGTACGAGCATTTTGATACCATATTTACGTGTTTTCGAGACTCGGAAAGTTCATTAAATTAACTTTAAAAATGCAATTTTAGTTTCGGCGGGAAAAAGCCGCGTCACGTGACGAAAGAGGTTTTGACGTCACTACACATGTAAACAAACCTATGCGGTATTTTCCCCAGTACTTTTCTATGAGGATAGCTTGGGTTACGCCGAATGATTTCTTTCTTTCCTTAAAAATGGTTTATAGAACAAACTAAAAGCATTGTAAATTGCTGTAATAAATAAATAATATTGTGAATTTGAGTGAGATTTTTCCCCTCTGGTTGTTTTAAGGATTTTCATTTTAAAACATCGGTACAAGTTTATACTACAATTGTATTTTATAGAATAACATATTTTTCTTTTTTATATTAATATTTTACAATAATTAATTTCACAAACTGGTTCAAATAGTATTTCCTTCATTATCGAGTAGGTCTGGGCAACTTATAAAAAAAGTTTTCGTATTTATATTTGAAGTGAAAATTTGCCCTGTTTTCATTAAATGGTTTACCTTTTCAGTTATTAAATAGCTAGTTTTCAATGGGAAAACATATAAATTCAGAATGGAAGCAATTTTTTCAGGTAGCTTTAAGGTAGCCTTACTTCATCTTTATATAATTAAACACAAAAAAATTAATAATTTTTCGAAAATATTTCACGTGTACAAAAAATAACAAGTAGTTATTTTAAATACTGTCAGTTTTATGAACCCCATCAGGCTTTGGGATTGGAAATTTTATGCTTTATAAACCTGCAGATTACAACTCAGTATTTGGTTTATGAATTCTATTTTTTATGTTTGTTATAAATTAATAGTATTTTAACGGAAGTTAAAAGAACCAAAAGAGAGAAACGGGAATCTTCCAACATACAAAAACAATGCGCACTGTAAATTTTTATGCAACTTTTATTTTACATAAGTCGAAGTAAACTGCTCACAATTTTGTAAGAAAGTGCAATATTTATTATATATGTAATATTTACTCATAAATATTATAAAATAAATATCATAAAATAATTATAAACCCTTACAAAACATGCTAGTATGTTCACAAATCCAATGTTAGAGATTTATTATATAATTAAGAATCTGCATAACTAGCATAATATGTAAGTCAAGGGATGCCTGAGATTGAAAGAATGAAACATGTTTGAATTTTTATTCATAATCAATCAACGCTTTCTGTATTATTTGACTTCATGTTAATTTTTAATTCTAAATAAATACCCAGTCCATACCGATTATATGTATAATGAGATATCTGCTTTCAAAATTAAAAGGAGTGTCCTCTTCAACCTGCGCTCAATTTCTGTAGTTTTCTACAGTAGAATGCTTATTTTCAAAATGAAAATAGTCGAGTCTCTATATAACGAAATCCACCGTTCCAGTAAAAAATTCGTTACATAGAGAAATTCGATGTATAGAGAATGATGTTAAAAACCGTATTTAATGTGTGAAATTCGAACAAATATTATTTTTGATCTTTTGAATTAAGAATTTGAAATGTTTAAAAGTATATATTAAGCTAACATTTTATTTCTTGATTATTTATGCTGTTTCAAAAAAGTGAACAAAAAAAAAAAAAAAAAAAAAAAAAAAAAAAAAAAAAGCTCAAATTTTAGCAAGGAATGAAAAATTGTAGTAAACATTTTCCTTCATTTGAAGGTCTCTCTTATGTGCTCTCATCTATTCCTCTCTTACATGTGTATCAATCCAATTGACTCTGTTTTGAGAAGGATGTGGAAAGGAAAGGTGTGTGGGAGGTGGGATGAATTCGTTGGATTTAAAGAACAAGGAGAGAAGTAATGTAAAAAAAAAAAACTCAGCACTGACGATAAATCAAAAATAAGTGATGGAAAATTTATTCCATATGATTTTGAAGCTTTTTAAAATTGAATAAATTAAGACCAATTTATGAAAAAATCCGTTATATGGAGATAGATATTTCGCTATATAGAGATTGTTTTTAATGTAATCATACGATAAGGGGACCGTTCCTACTAAAAATTCGTTATATAGAGAAATTCGATGTATGGAGTTTCGTTATAGAGACTCGACTGTACTATTTTCTTTTACAAGATATTTTAAAAAAATTCCATTATTTTTATTATTTTACGAAAGTTAGAGCATTGAGAAAAAGACTTATGTGTTTAGAGTCAGATAAATGTTAAGCAAGACATTCTGATATACTACATTTCAAATAAATAAAAAGTACTACAGAGATTCAAAAGTTATTCGTAAGCAAATAATATTAAAACGGCAATTAAATTATTTGTACACTTTTTTTTTTTTTTTTTGTTTTTTTTTTTGTTTAACTTGGTTTTCGCATGTAAGGATACAATTGTGCATTTGATTTTTCACCCACTTTCAGATAAATTAAGAAATATAAAAAATATGCACTAAGATATGCTTCCAGTGACAGTACATCATTTTAATATTTTTAGAAGCTAATTATAAATCAATACATTAATTTTAACGGGTTTTTACGTTAGCACAAAACATTTGATAAATTGTCGAATTCTCTTTGTCGTTACAATATGCAACAACATTGTATTTATTATAATCTAAACTACGCCCCCCCCCCCCCAAAAAAAAAAAAAAAAAAAAAAAAAAAAGTCAAATGGATGTAAAGCAGCAAACAGTTTATATAGAAAATATAAGTAAAAAGTAAAGAATCCCTTTTTTATATACAATTCGCATCAATGATTTCAAATGACAAAGGTGTGCGTATTCCTTGATAAAGATCAAAATAAATATATTTTTTTAATACTGTTATCTTTGACATATTCGGTTACATTTGGATGGACTCCCCCACCCCGCCCTTATTCCTCTCACACATCACACATATCATAAAAAAAAAAAAAAAAAAGTGAAATGTTAACACCTGAAAACAAAATTTTACATGTATACATATAGAATGGTATCTGAATCTGAGTAATACATATATGTATTATAAGCAGTGTTGAATTCAGGGGTTGCCCGGGGTGGACATATTTAAGAAATATGCTTTAACAAATTAACACTTTCATAATAAATGAACAATGATTATAAGTTGAAAATTCAATTTAGAAATTCTAAATGCTTGTTTAAATAATGTTTTGCTTTTCTTTCCACATATTAAAACAGAAATAGAGCAAATATTAGGTATTATTTTTTCAAAATAAATTCACAAGCCTACATTTTTTACCAAATGTTAAAAAAAAAGCGGTGAATTTTTCATAATCAAGTTCGATAACCATGCCAAATTACCGTAATATATTAGACATTTGATGAAAATAAAAAATACAAAATGAACTGCAATCATAAAAATGAGGTGTAATTATTAAGATAAACATTGGATACTGATAAAAAAAAAAATGCTTTTTTTTTTAAGTTTTTGCTTTAATACTTATTTTTAAATAAGCACGTAAAAAAATAAAAAAACAATATTTATAAATTTAGTCACGTATGTTGTAGTAATTTGTTTCTGATCTATGAATACGCAATTATTATTAACAGTAGTTAATTTAAAATTTTATTCGATAAGTCAGCATTAAATTTTTTCTTGTTTCCTTCTTTTACGCTATTGTTCAAAACTTAATTTTCTCGTAATAAATTAGAGTTTTTTTTTTTTAATCTGTAATATAACTTGCACAACACGAAATTTTATTCATAACAAAAAGAATCATTAAGCATGATAATGAATTACATAAATAGTACATTTCAAAAACTAGAAAAAGACGATTTTATTTACGATTTATTGTTATTTTTTAAATAAAACTATCATTTTTATTCTTTTAAGTAAAAAATAAATGTACCTTTTAGCTTTAGCTCCTTGTATCTTTACCACATGAAGTGTATTTTTTATGCCCTTAAAATAAATTTGAGATTTAAAAAAAAAACTATTTCCAGAAGGTATAAATTTGTATTTTATAACCCAACCACCTTCAGCACTTTTCTAAATGAAAATTAATACAAATATATAAATTAATAGTACATTATATTTGGATATGTTAAATAAAATAATGTTTTGACTCTAATTTAATTTTGTTTTTTGTGTAAATAGGTCTTTAAAAGATGTTCTTATAGTAATTAACAAACAGAAAGCAATGAAAAACAGCCTTCAATCACAATGCAGGCGGCTAGGGAGAATCCGCGTTTCATGTGTAGTGACGTCAAACCAATCACGTCCCGTTTTCGGATCACGTGGTTTTGTTTTGCTTTTACCGGAGTTTAAAACTGCAATAACTAGTTATTTTAAATTATTTTTGCAATTCCGAGTTGAAATTCGGAAAATGTAAGATCATCTTCTCAGTTAAACATAAAAGAAAGTATAATTTAAGATGAGTGCAACTTCCCCATTAAGATATAAAATGAAAGTACATTATATAAAACCCCCACCTTTTTTATGAGCATTCAATCAATGATCATATTGAAAATTATGAATAATTTTTTTTGTCTATAACTCATGTTTTTTTAATAATAATAATAATATACAAATTTGCGCCCTTTCTTCTCCTGCACGAAATTTATTATTTATTATTTTTTGTCTGTCTTGTTGAAAGAGATGATTAACGATTAAGATAATTTTTTTTTAACCTTTTTGGGTCCGATTATTTGTTCACTTTTTAGAAAAAATCGCTTTTACGTTAATAACATTAACAATCCAAACAGATTAATTAGAATTTAAGAAATATTTCAGTATCAGAAAGATAACGAATGTTGTTGTTTTGTTGTCCGAATACGATTGTAAGTTCCAAATTCCAAATATAATTCGAAATATGATTTATAAGTTTATGATAAGAAATTGAATAAAATACATATTTACGGTGAACAAAATTAAGTATGTATAATAATGGATTATTTGTTTTATTTATAGATTTGTCTACTGACCTCAAAATCCCGTTTTTCAAAAATCAATTTAGTCATTGCCTGGTTTTCACATCAATTATTATTAAATTTTTGAAGTGAAAATTCTATATTAAAAAAAAATAATAATCATAATAATAGATAGTTTGTTTTATTTATAAATTTGTCTACTGACCTCAAAATCCCGCTTTTCAAAAATCAATTTAGTCATTGCCTGTTTTTCTCATCAATTGGAATTATTATTAAATTTTTGAAGTGAAAATTTTATATTAAAAAGAAAGAAAGAAAAAATAGTCATTTGTTTTTTTCAGAAATTGCATATGCAAATAGGGTATCATCCCCAGTAATTGGCAGGCACCAGTAACTGGCACATCCTACAAACATGTCCTAAAATAAGATTTATATCCAGTCTTTTAAAAATGCAAGATTATATACCAGTTATATGCTCATTTACTTTAAAGATTATAACTTTGATTTGTGCTACTAGATGAAAAGACTTGTGCTACTAGATGACAATAGTGCCTAGGAAAGAGAAACAATTATGGCTTGTTTCAAATTAGCCATTTTTGTTGCAATTGATTCTTCTCTGGCTTAAGAAAGGCATGCATTTTAATTTATTATTATCTGATTTATAATATATTTTAATTGACAATAGTTTTGTTTAATTGAAAAGGGTTACTTTAATTGTGGAAAATTTAGGTGCCAATTACTGGTGATTACAGCAACTTTTTATAAATTATAATTTTATAATTTTTGTAAAAATTTTATTTATAATTTATTTTTATATAATTTTTTTTTATAATTTTTATAAAAATACTTTTTCAAATATTTTTGCTTTTAGTGGGCAAAATAGATGCACAGATATGCACTCTCTGATTTAAAAATATTTGCAAGCAAATATTTTCTTTCTTGGTAATAAAAATTGAAGTAAGTTTAAAGACAAATTCTTAATGTGCTAATTACTGGAGATGTTACCCTACAATTAATTCTCTGTATAGTGGACCCAGTCTAAGAAGGAAATCCATCCTCGGAAAGATTTTCATGTCCCTGTGAATCAATAGACTTAAGAGTGAAATTTGTGTAAGATGAAATATTGTCTACTGTGGGAAAATTTTTCGATCCCGATGGATTCCGCCTTAGACAGAGATTATTATATTTAAAATCAAAGTTAAAGTATAGATTATTTAAAAAAAAAAAGCCACCTTACGGGTATTCTCAACTACTCCGCTCAACAAGCGGAAAACATTTTGACACATTTACAAACTCATTTTTTTAACAGAAAGATATAAAATTGGAAGGCCTGACTATGAAAACTGTTTGAAATCAAACTTAGTTTTCCATTTTATGATAATTAAACAGGGATGAGATTCTTCCGCGGATCCACGTTTTTCAGCTTTTTTGTCATTTTTTAATTTCCGCTTTTTTCGGATTTTCCGATTTTTTTTAAAATTTTCGCTTTTTTACCTTTTTTTTTTTTTTTTTTTTTTTTTTTTTTAATTTTTACTTTTTGAGTTTTCAAGAATTTATTTCGTGCAGACTTCCGTTTTTTATTCGTTTAAATAAAAAAAGAATTGTAAAATAATTTTAATCCACATCAAAATATGCCTCTTTCTCAACACTTCAAATACGAGAGGTCCTTTATCGCATGCAGTGGTTATCTTATTTCATCGCGATCGCCGAATGCTCATTGAAAAACATAACGGCATTGTCTTAAACACAGAAGACTTCAACATGGGCGATTGTGTTCCGTGTATACCTCGGATTTCCGGATTTTTCGACCGATTTTTCCTTGTTTATGAGATTATTATATTTAGTGGAAAATTCGAATTTAAAAATATCACGAATTTTGACACATGGTCGCCTAAAAAAAAATCAATTTGTCGATTGTTCGCAGAAAGAAATTGACAATTTCGTCGAACTATTGCAAAAAAACAAGCGGAAATTTCACAAACGATCGTGGAAAAAAAATTTCTTTAAATGTTAAATGTGATTTTTGTCAAAAAATCGCCGGAAAACGGATATTTTGACACAAGATCACGGGTAAAACGGAAATATCGTCAAAGAGTCATGAAAAAACGTAAATTTGTTAATTTGCAAAAAAAATCCCACGAATTTAATTAAAGAATCGCGCAAAAAACTAATTTCTTTATAGAATCGCGTGGTAAAAACGCAAATTTCGTAATAAAGATTTCGTCAATTTCGTCTAAAAATATCGCGAAAAAAACGATCAATTTTGTCGAAAAACCGCGAAAAAACGATCTATTTCGTCAAAAAATCTCGAAAAAGCTATCTATTTCGTCAAAAATCGCGATAAAACGACCAATTTCATCAAATAAACGCTAATAAACTGCAAATTTCGTCATAAAATCGCGGAAAAACGGCAAATTTCATGAAAAAACTTCAAATTTCATTAAAAAAAATCGCGTAAAAACAGTAACTTTCGTCAAATAAGTGCGAAAAAACGGCCAATTTCGTAAAAAGATCGGGAATAAAAAACGACCGATTTCGTCAAAAGATCGCGGAAAAGCCGCAAATTCTGTCAAAAGATAGTGAAAAAAAGAGTTATTGTGGGATTGGTATTTTGTGTTCCAAAAACTTTTTTGCTGCTTTAAAAACTAATTTTGTTGTAACTTTTTTTTTTTTTTTTGCTCCAAATCTTTTTGATTGAATGGGACCTTTGAAATTGGTATATTTTGCGTTTGATAATTTTCAGGGTTTTCTACTTTGTATCACTTAATTTTCAGGATTTTCCATTCTAAGTCACAATCACCGCTGATTTTAGTAAAATAAATTTTCATTATTGTAATCAAATACTTTCATGTTAATAATTTCTTTTTTATTTATGCAAAGCTAAATTGTATGTAATTTATATTTATTAATAGCAATTGCATTTGTTGCGATTGAAATTCCGTCATTGCTCAAACGTCGTTTGCGCAGTTTTCAGCTTTTTTGCTTTTTGGTCAATCTCATTCCTGATTAAATTACCTATCGAGTTATAAGCTATTTCGATCACGTGATCACCCGTTTTTCTCCTGTTTTTCGACCGGTTTTTCTGCTGTAGTCGGGAAACGTGCTCAAAAACGTCAACTTTGAAAGCTTGTTATAAAAAATCTATTGTTTTTTTTTTTTTAAAGAAAAATGAGTGCAATTAGACAGTTTCTGAATAACACCTGCTATTTTCATGCATGTCTGAACAAAAATAAATTAAAGCATATGTCACAAAGTCGCCTTTTTTGATTTAAGAACATCCTTAAGAACTAAATATATAAGAAATTATGAGTAAATTCTATATGTATTGTCAGGACTCTCGTCACCCCCCCCCCCCCCCCACCCCCCGAAAAAAAAACATGTTTGCGAATTTTGTGATAAGAAATACAAATATAATTGCCAAATTTGTTTAAAACTTTAAAAAATGCTATAATACATATTCATTTTCGATAGACTTGTCAAAATGTACTCTATTAAATTCCAGCCGTATGTATGTATGTGACGCTATCTCTTCCGATTCCGGAAACGGAGAGACGTCGCGTTTGTTTTGAATTGAAGGGGAAAAATCCCGGGATCACGAGTTGCCCATTCGTCTGTCTCTACGCATATAACAACTCAAAAACTACCCAACCAAATCGTTTGAAACTTAAAATATATAATTATTAGATAATTTTGTCGCGTCATTTCAAATTTTATGAAAATCGAATGCATAGTTCAATTACAGAGACAATCAAAAGGATTCCGATACATTACAGTCAATGTCAAAAGTTTCAAGTGCATTTTAATGGTCTTACATTCTTTCGAACATAATAAAGTTGATATCCATATATGAAGTACGTACTATAATATACATTCTGTACAATCTGTAATGCAAATAATATTTCTTATTGATTTGCAGGGCCACACAAAAGTATTCGATTGCATACTCATATATTGAGACATTGTTTGGTATGCATTTTAATAGTAACTATTTAATGCTATTTAAAACTATTTAATACTAACAATTAAACTATTTAATGCCCGTCTGTCCGTCTAAGCCGACCAGCGTAGCGGGCGAAGGCCGCTAGTTTTTAAATGTAATATGACTTGACGATTAAAAGTCTTCCCTCACACACATGAACACCAATAAAAAGTTTTAATAATTCATTAATAATTGTAAAATATCCTTAAAAGCAAATAAGTTTAATCATATTTCTCTCATATTTCCCTTAAAATATTATTTCTTTTATTTTAATCAGTTCTAGATCAAGTGAGATTTACTTCATTTTAAAATTTTAACTGTAAAGAGTTATTTTTTACTGTAAAGATGTATCTATTGCTTTCTTATTTAGATAAATATACTTTGTTTTTCTCTATTACATTAATATTTTAAACACAATTATACAATTAGTTTCTGATCTATTCCTGAATTGTTCAGATATTTTCATAAGATGAATAAAGAATCGAACAGCATATTTACATTAATTGTAAAAGCAGTGTATGTTGTTTATCGTTGATTGTTATCTGATTATTAATTTTAGGTAATTTTCGAACTTCAAAAATTCTCTAAACCATCGAATTTTCTATAAGATGCTCCGTATTTACGGAAAAATAGAAAAGATACTAAAATCTTAGAATTTCTATAAAAATAGAATAAAATAAAATAAAGTTTAAATACTAAACTTATGAGGATTTTTTAAATTTTTATTTCTCTAAAATTTCTTGAGATACTTTTTTTTTCATGCATTTTTTATATTAACTGCATTTTTTAAACGAATTCTTTTTATAGACATCCGAATGTACTCTTTAGGGCTGTTCTCAGATCCAAAAGGGCGGCTTTATGACATGTTTTAATTTGTACTTATATTTGGAAGTGCATGAAATTGGCAAGTGTTGTTGCTCAGAAATTATGTAATTGAAGTGTTTTTTTTCTTCTTTTTTTGCAAACACAATAGTCCCTTTAGAAATTACTGCCAAAATGGACGTTTTGAACCGATTTTCTGTGTGAAAAAAGAATAGCCACTCAAACAGGGTTGAAGAATGATTTGTCACGCGATCAAATTTGCTTATAACTAAACGGGTGATTTATTCTTCAAAAAAGGGAGAAGGGACACAGTTGGATTTCTATTTGCTTCTATAATCAGAATTTCCAGTTTGATGTATTTTCGTTAAAAAATAAATTTATATATACTGAAAAAAAAAAAAAAAATTGCGCTTGTTGAACAGAGCAGTTGAGAATCTCTTGAGAAACCCTTCCAATAAAACCTTACCTATCGTCCGTATTTTGTTGGTTCATAGAAAAGTGTATGTTTGCATAATAAATAATATTTATGACACTATTCAATGTAGATTTAAAATCACGAATGCGTCAGTAATAAGTAGCAATTCGAGATGACACTTAACACGTTCGCTGCCGCTTACATGAAGATGTGATGATAGTTAATGCCGCACTGTAGAATTGGATTTTTCTCAGAAGCCGATTTACTTTTTATAACAAAGAATCAGTGAAAGATTTTCCCGCGCCAGCGCGTGACTGGCTATTGGACATCACGGGCTGGCGCGTGAGTGGTCCCTTAAAGTTGGCGCCACATCACGCGCTTTCGCGTGAGCGGCAGCGAACGTGTTAAGTCTATTTTCTACCGGGCCAAAAAATCGATTTTTTATATAAAAAATAGGATTTTTTAAAATTTAAACCAGAATTTTTTTTTTATTTTATTCGGATTTTTATGGTTTTCCACTCCCCTCTCTCAGCGATTAAATATTGAATTGTTGTCAATAGTTTTCGGTTTCCAAAACAATTAAACCTCTAATAGCGAACACAATCTGTGCTTTTATTACATTTTTATTAATAAAATTATCCTAGTAGCAGAAAATTATGGTTGTGTCTGCGACAGCAATGCAGCGGGATGAAAATTGTCTACAGGAAGTAAGCGTGTTACAATTTTCTTATTTACATTACGAATATGATTCTTGCTGATTAATATTATAAAAATACAACTATGTTCCAATTTTACCTAAATAAATAAATAGCAAAATTAATATTTTCTTGAAGAATTAGATAATAATGAATATGCAAAGTGTTTCTGTAAGTTTAAAGTTAAGACTAAATCTATTTAAAATTAAAGTATAATGTAATGTAAAATCTATTGAAAACAATGTATAGCTTCTCACTTTGTCTAAATATTCAAATCTATAGAATAAATAAATACAATGATATTAAGAAAGAAATAAATCATTTATACTGTCACACATGAAGTGAAGAAAACAATTCCTATTCCATTGAACTGTATATGCTATATTGCTTCATTAAATTCTCAAAAAAATTTTTTTTTACTTGTTAACTTAGCAATACTACAATAAAATATTAAAAGTGTGCCAAAAATTTTTTCAATTAAAAAAAAAAAAAAAAAAAAAAAAAAAAAAAAAAAAAGAATAAAATTTACTTAAAATATCAAAATTTTAAAATTTATTCTAAAAAGGCTGCACTGAAAATTGTAAGTCACTATTTCTTTACCATAAATTAATATGTTGCAGATTTATAGCAGTGATACCTTAAAGTACCAGGTAAACTAGTCGTTAGGGGAAACACCGTAATACTTACCCATCATGGATACGCATAATATAAAATATGAAAATAAAACGCATGTAAACTATTTATAAAATACTTCGCAATTCCAAAATAAAGTTTAAACGCACATTTAAATAGTTTTAATATACATAGTAATGCTCTATCGATAAATTGCTGATGAGCCGATTTCGACAAATTATATGAAACTCCAAAATACGCAAGTAGTATCGGATTGCGTAAAAGGAACATCCTTATAACTCTAAAAATAATAATCATATTAACTAACAATTTACTGCGTGTATTAAGCGTCTTATTTCCAATTGAAACATATCTTTGAAATGAAATTTGAATGAAATACAGGGTCATGAAAAATCGAAGAATGTGGAAAACAGGATTACACATATCTCGGCAACTAATAATCCAATTGACTTCGTTTTTTATGCAAAATTCGTGTTATTTTATTGCCTTTTACATATCTTCCTTAAAATAAAACATTTCGAAAATTTTTGTATACCTTTCATCAGAACGAACTTTTCCAGAATCCGAAAAAAATAGTTCCGGATAATCGAGGTTATTGATATTAAATAGGCTTCGTCCCATTTTTACATATTAAGAACATACAAAGTTTCAAGTCTCTACCTCAATTTGTTCGCGAGATAGAGCGGTTACAGACAGACAGACGGACGGCAATTTCTTTTTCTAAAAATATGTTTTTCGGAATCTCCAGTATCTGAAACGTGTAAATCTGTCATAATTTTTTTTTCGACTTTCAAAACGATTGCAATATTTACCTTATACTACGTATGATGGATAAGTAAAAATATGGAAAAGAAATAGAAAATTCTGAACGATAATTTTTTAGATGCACTGGATATGCATCTAAAATTTTGTTGAAATTTGTAATACTAATTTATGATATTAAATGAAAAAAGAAAATAATTATGTCAAATAATGTGATATGGTATCTTTCTTATTAAACCAACAACATAAAACGTAATAAAATGATCTATAAAAATTACGTTGAAAATGCATACAGAACTTGCGTTTATTCAAAATTTGGAGCTGCAGAAAAATAAAAATATGTTAACAGAAAAAAAAAGTTTTGTGGTCAGTAAATCAGTTTTTGAAGAAACAAAGCAAAAAAAAAAAAAAAAAAAAAAAAAAAATCTGTCTTGCTCTCAAAACGTATTTACACCAGTTTAAAAAGGGATTAAGCGACATAACAATGCTTGTCAATAAACAATGGTGCGCCGGAACATCCTTTTCCCTTTTTACTCCGGAGTTCAAATGCAGACGGACCTCCCTCATAATAGTTTTCATTTTTTAGAAGAAATAAGAATGTTTTGGGAAAAAGGAAAAAAAAAAAAAAAGCATTTCTCTGTGTTTTCTATTCTAGGAACATCATACTGCACAGTGGGTGTGTCGGGCTGTCAAGTGAAGGGAGAAATAGCTATCACCTTTCGATTAACCCGGATTAGCGGTTCAGGTAATTTTTTGAGAAAGTCATGAAATATTATTCGAGATTAGGTTATAGAAAGTCAGGGAATATGCCATTCATGTTTTGCTGGGAACACTGTTGAAGGTTCTTTTTGTGGGGATGATTTCATTTTGAAACTAGTTCCGAGAATGAAAATGTCCTTATTAAACATATCGGGAAACAAAATGGAAAAAGTTAAAAATAGCATTTGTAATAGCATTACGTAATATCTCTATACTATCGTAATACCTCTATACTATACAATGCAAAAAGAAAAAAAAATCACTTTCGAAATATTGAAGTACAACATATCTTCATAAATTTCTTCTAAAGGATTAGCATTAGCGGTCGCGTCTTTTTGATTGACTGAAATAGCTTCTTAACAGACAAATCTTTTCATTAACACTATTATTTCTAGCGGTGTCAACAGAAACGGATTAACTACCACCCGGGCCCCTAGGCTTGACTTTCTGAGGGCCCCCTTTCACTCCTTCAAAGTGGTATATACTGGAAAAATTAAAACACATGCTTGCTTCATTAACTCACAAATCATTGTTGATTAAAACATAAAAGATTACGACAAAGAATTTCGCACACCTTTTGTCTTTTGTATTAATGTCCGACCAGTGTAAAAGAATATTTTCTTGTTCTTTATATAAGGAAAATTTTAGCACCGGGCCCTTTTTTCTTCTGGGCCCCTAGGCTTCAGCCTACTCAGCTTAATGGGTAATCCGCCTCTGGGTGTCAAATGATATATTTTTAAAAATTTGATTTGTGTTTATTATGCTTGTAGTTTTTGAATTAATAATAAACATAAGAGTCTTCAATATATTAAAAATAATTTGTAATTCTTACATTGTTATATGTAAAAAGATTTTTAAATGGAAAAGTTATCGACCCCCTGACCGCCGAGCAAAAGGACAAAAAGTTTTTTTCTCTGCAATTTATTTTAAATAAAAGAAGAATTTTCTATCGTGGTAATTTTTTTTTTTTTTTTTTTTTTTTTTTTTTGTGACATACAATCGATTTTCGTTAATTCGAAACCGTCGGGACCACAAGAAATGTTCGAATTATGGAAAGTATGAAATGAGAACATGCTTAATATGGTAGTATTATAAAAGAATTAATGTTGTAGTATTTTTTAAATTTATTATGGCTATTATCATCAGAATATGACTTGATATTAAATTAGAATGTATAAATACATAAACTAATTAAATGATTAGAAACAAGCACAATGGAAGAAAAATTTGACGCGTTACTGATGGACAGACGGGGCACTTAGAAAGTGGATATCAAATGCATGAATTATATGTATACTCGTTCGGAACAATTTTCACGAAAAACAAAGAAAGAAAGTTATTCAAATAATCTGAAATCCATGAGAAAGAAAGGAAGAATGAAAAATCTGAATTCTCGTTAGTTCGAAATAAACGATGTCAAGAGAAAATGAGTTCGAATTAATGGAAAAGTTTAACGTTATTCTGCCATTGAAAATTTCGGGGCTGCATATTTAGTTCGAATTAAACGAAGATTCGAATTATCCGATTTCGAATTAACGAGTGTCGGCTGTATATGCTTATAAGCTTTGAAAGTAACAATCATAACTTAATTTCTTAAAACTGGATTATATTTCTAGAATTATATTAATTTAAATAAAGTTTCAACTGCAGTGAAACCTACAGCCTAGTGAACGAATATATCCGGTCGCGGCAGTGGGAAGGTTAAGTATAGCAATGATTGTTACATGTAAAAAGATTAATGCAATCTTTTAAATAATTTTTTTAATAGCGAATGAAAATAATTACTTAAAAAAATTAAAAAGTTCTAGTGTGTTACGATGCAGAATTTAAAAAAATATTGGGGCTTTATCACAATTCAATGTTAAGAAGCCTCTTTTTTAAAAATACGTAAAATGCCATGCATCTAAAATTGATGTGCCGTTAAATAATAGGGTGAAATAAAGATTTCTAAACATATTTGCAAATTTTCTTTTCATTATTAAGCACATACTGTCCGAATTATATGCAATTGAATGTGTGTAGGCCATGGGCATTTGCATATGGAAATTAAAGTTCGACTAAAAGTGTTTTTAAACTGTCAAACCTTTATATTTATGATAAACTAAAATATGAGGGGCTTCTTCAAAAAATCCATAGAACACATTCTCCCCCCCCCCTCCCAATCTTAAAACAATTACTTCTGACGTATGGAATTTGCATGGCGTTTGGATACGAGTTATAAGTGTGTGCGGTTTTCGAACCCTTATATTTGGGTTATGGTAGAGGGTTCGTTAAAAAATCCGATAATGTTCTTTCTTTTACAAAGAATACTTTTACCATGCAAAATATGAGTGTTTTGCATTTATTATGGCCCGAGTTAAAAATGTGGTTATGGCCCGAGTTTGGTCTAATTCATCTGGATATCATACTTATGATAAACTAAAATAAAGAGGGGTTTGCAAAAATCAAAAAGTAAGAAAAATCATGCGTTAAGCATAAATTATGAAGCATTTTTCAACACTTCACAAAATTTTTAGCAAAACTTCGTTATGTACGGAAATAAAAAACATACTTGAATACTTTTGTTTAGCTCTGTAGTTTACTTTGTACCTTTATTACACGTCAGTATTTAGCTAAAATTTACTTTTATCTAAAAAATTCTTAAAATAACTGGAATCAAATTCTCATAAATTATCATTCATAGGCGTCCATGTACTCAATTCTTTGCGTGGCCCTATACATCATTTTATCTATATTCTGCAAACTTTTATTAGTAAACTGAATGCAGTTTAGCGTAGAAATACATAATTTATTTAAGAACCACCTTTAAGTAATTTATGCTCACATTCAGTAACGTTTACGAGCTCTTTGGTTAACACTATACATCAACTATAGCATTTATACGCACCATATAACATGCATAGATTTAGTAAAACTTAAACGCTCATAATTAAAAACGCATAATTAAAATGCATTTCTCTATCAATCAGCCAACATCGGATACATGTATAGTACTTCGCAAAGAATACACTATTTGAAATCATTTGCGTTTCCCTGTAAATGCTATGTACTTCATATTATGCAAGACAGTATCGTATAATTAATTGTAAAGCATCAGTGACATATTTTTTTTTTTTTTTTTACTAAATAGGGAAAAGTTTAATATATTTAAAATATGTCGCACACAATTCTTCTCTTTACCATTATCTAATGGAATTCTTTTGTGTGGCCCTGTAAATGTATAATAGCTATTTTTTCACCGCATACTTTATAGAACACATATTTTAGTGCACCTCGTATATGCATATAATTTTCCATACGTTTGATAGGGTGCAACATCTTTAAAATTTCTTTGAAACGATTTTTCCCCATAGGCCATAATCGTAATGTAATGGAAAATTTTTGACTCTTCCTGTAAATAAACTGAGCATGGTAGAAATTTCATTTTCAATAGGGTTCGTGCTAGGGTAAATGTCAATAACGTCCAAAAATTTCAGGGCAATCAGAGTGCATTTACAGGAGTTAGAGCGCGAAAAACGGGCAGACAAACATATTGCGTAAGCGCTTTTCAACTTTGTTGGAAAGTGCTAAAAAAGCCCTGTCTCCCTAACCCGCCCTTTAGAATAATTAATATTACTATAAGAAATTTATGTAGGTTGAAATAATTTGGAACCGAGTTATAAGTGTTTGCGTTTTCGAGGCCTTATATTCGGTTTACACTGAAAATTAGACGGTTCAGTTAAAGAATCCGATAATGTCCCTCCTTTTATAACGATTATGTTTACCATACAAAATATGAGTATTTAGAGATAATTACAGATCGTGTCATAAATGTTTTAATTTATCAAGACCTTATAATTATGATGCACTAAAATATGGAAAAAGTCAGCAGACCTCCCCCTTTCCCCTTGCTTTTTAAAACGATTAAAATTTACAAACGAAATTTGAGTGAGTTGTTAAGGGGTCATAGGACTTTTAAACTTTCAAAAATTTCGAATTTTTCAAAAAATATATATATTAATGGATATATTAATAGCCGGAAACGGCTAATTTCCGGCCAATTTTGTCAAAAGATTCACGAAAAGATGGTTAATTTCGGCACAAAATAGCAAAAGAACGGCAGATTTTGTCAAAAATCGTGTTAAAACGACAATTTTCGTCCAAAAATCGCGATAAAACGGCGAATTTCGCCAAATGTTTTGCGAAAAATGACAACTTTTGTCAAAAAATCAGGATAAATCAGTAGATATTGTCAAACAATCACAATAAACCGGTTAATTTCGTCAAACGATCGCGAAAAAACGGCAGATTTCGTCAAACGATCGCGAAAAAATGACAGATTTCGTCAAACGATCGCGAAAAAACGGCAGATTTCATCAAAATATTCGCGAAAAATGGCAAATTTTTGAAAAAAAAAAAAAAAAACTTTAAATTTTGCCAAAAGATTCCAACAAATGACAGAGATAGTGAAAAAACTAAAAATTTCATCAAAGGGACTCTGAAAAAAACTAACCCGAAAACTAATTTTCAAAATTATTTTTTTACCACTCCAAATACAGACTTTTCTGATCCAAAATCCATTTTTGTCACTTCTGAAAGCACCCATTCATTGAACAAAAAATACCCTTATATTCAACAAAAGTATCCTTTTTTTCAGCAAAAATGTTTTTCAATAAATATGTCCTGCCCTTTTTAAAAAGAAATGCAAACAATAGTGATACATGTTATCTTCTACACTCAAATAAGCATTAATTTATAATTAAATTTGTATCTTGCACATTTACTTTTTTAAAAATAAATAAAATGTTTCTCAATAGTTTCAAAAAATAATATTGATTTTGATTATTCAATAATTATTGTTAAAACAAAAACTATTGCATTTCAGTCTTCTTTTCCAAATGAAAAAGTTCAAATTTTGCATCTAAAAATGATTTATTATCAGTGAGGACCCACTTTTGTAAAAAGAAACCCAGAATTTAAGTTCTTTGTCCTGGAGACCCAGGATTTTTAAAGTCCAGCGATATCACTAGATATCTTTAATGTGTAATATCCAAGAAAAAAGCAGGAGAAAGAAATATACCTTGTGCAAGAGCAAAGCTAAAAAACAGAGAAAATTTCTATTAGAAAATTTCAATAAAAAAAATATATTCATGCCAATAACAGGGTTTTATTAATGTACTCTATCTTGATAAACTAAATTTTCATTAGAGTAAGTATAAATAATTTCTGCAATTCACGTTAATAATTTCCTTTTAATTTAATTTACCAAAAGCTAAATTGTATGTTATATATAAATACTTATATTAAATTAAATTATATTTGTTGCGATTGAAATTCCTGTCATTGCTCAAAAGTCGTTCGCGCAGTTTTCAGCTTTTTTGCTTTTTGGTCAATCTTATTCCTGTATATAATGCATTAATATATTAATGCATTTCTGAACATTATAAAACAAATCGCGTTAAAAAATTCCTAAAATTACTCCATTTATAGCCTATAACGTACGAAGCGCCAAATGATTTGTTTTGGTAAATTGAAACTTTAAAGTCATTTTTCTCAGATTGAGGTTTTCGAGCATAACGCGCAGGATTACTTGAAAACTGTTCAATATTTTTTCTTTAAATTTTCAGAAGACATATGTTATGTTAGTCTGTATAAACTGAACCTAAATTTAAATGTTTATTGTTGGAAAAAAAATAAATAAATTAGGTGGTTATAGTGTTGAAAATTTCAAAATTTTGTATAAGATAAATAAAATGTTTCATTAAAAATATAAAAAAGCTTTAAATACATATTTATTTAGGTTCAGAGTAATCATTATAATCTAGAGTATAATTGGGCATCAAAATTGTTGATCTAGATGCAAAATTTATTTTTTAATTCTGCGCGTAAGTTATCATGACAATTTTCTGCTCGTCAAATGTCTGGCAGTTTGAAGCCCCCTATAAATATTAATTCTGCATGTTGCAGGGTTGGCAAGTTTTTGACATGCGACAGTTTTTGACGGTTTTAACCATGGTTTAAATCGTCATGTCAAAAACCTCCTTGTCAAAAATGTCTAAAACTGTCAAAAACCTATATTCATATGTAAATAAAAATATTTATTTACATATATATATCTACCTATATTTAATAAGTAAAATTTATTTGCTTATTCTTTCAATAAATAAGGGAAATGTTTCTAAATATGTTGTAAGAAAAATAAATTTAAATTTTTGAAAAACATATTTTGAACATTAAACAAAATCTCAGACTTTGGAAAACTTTTCTTTTGTAATATTATTTATTAAATTTTAATGTGTTATTCAAAATATGCAGGGATTATATTATGAAGAAATTTATTTATAACCAAACTTAGTGTATAGTTTAAAATAATATAGAAGATTAGACAAGTTCCATAATTGATTAGAAACAGAAAATTGTTCAAAACTGGTTATGTGCTACCGTATGCTACGTGGGGCAAATAAATTGCATTATTGAACTAAATTTCTACTTTGATAATTTCATTTGGATTGATTTAGATTATGTAATCAAATTAATTGGAAATATTTAATGAATGTTTTATTTTTTAAAATTATTTATTTTATAAGGTAATAAAAAAACTACATAATATTTTGTGTTTTAGAAATATTTTGTAGATTTTTTTCTGTTTTGACTTTTACAATTGTTAGTTTTTTCAAAAAAAAAAAAAAAAAAAAAAAAAAAAAACAGTAATTCTGAATTTTAAATTATCAGTCATTTTTTGAATTTATAACTAACATAAAGATAATAAAAAACATCCAAGTATCTATTTACAATATTCAACCTATTTATTTACTATGCTGAAAAATTAGCTTATACAAATACTTATGAGTTTATTATTATTTTTTTTACCTGAATGCTATAAAATTTTGTTAAATATATCTTAAGTCTTCAGTTTTTGAATAATTACTTCTCGTCTTACCTTGCTTTCAAAATAAGCATTATTTGTGTTCTTAATACTATTAGTGTGTGTGTGTTGTGGGACAGAGTGCGGGGGGGGGGGGGGGGGTAGAGATAAAAATGCTTTATAATATGTAATAATCATACATATAATAAATTATATGCATTATATTTAAATTAAAATTAACCTATTAGATATTATGTATACAATCAGCTCTGTGAGAAGAAGGGGGGGCAGTTGCCCCGTGCACAGAAATTTAGGGGGCACTACCCAAATTTATACTACAAACGTTATTTTTTGGCCTGTCACAAGGAAAAGTTGGGTAGAGGGACACCAAATTCTAACTTTGCCCCTGTCACAATTTTCTCTTTACACACTTCTGTATATAATGTGTATAGCATTAAAAAAAAAAAAAAAAAAAAAAAAAAAAAAAATTAAACACATGTATCAAGTTTTGCATTTTTGAAAATCTTGCATTTATAACACTTAACTTGTTAACACTTTAAATACTAACTATGGCAAAATGCATACTAAATAATTTTAGATTTTTTTTAAACATTAAAATAATAATGAATAAACGAGATATTTAAACATATTTTTTGTGCAAATATTTCTGCATGCCCATTTCAAGATAAAATCTGAGATTTGAAATCTATCATTTTTACCTTAATTTTTATTAATTAGAAATATTTAAAGACTTGCTAATTACCCACAATATAATTAAATTTCAGCATAATGTATGGCAACTGTTGCTAATTTAAAAATTTAACAACAAACTCTAGTGCATCACAGCAGATTGTAACTCTATGGCTTTTCGACAGGTTTTTGACGGTTTAATCCGGTTTAAACCGTCATCATGTCAAAAAACCCTTTTTGACGTCAAAAACCCAACCCTGGCATGTTGTAATTTTATAAATATATGAAATGAAATAACATTCTTATACCTTTCATCACTCCAAAAATTGTGTTTTAAAAACATATACATTTTAAGATTTAACAATTGAAAGTAGTCATTTTCTTTTTTCATTATTTCCAAATTTAAAAGTCCTATGACCTCTTCATAATTTGGATCCGAGTTATACGCGTATGCAGTTTTCGGGTACTTCTTACTTCAAATTAATCGCATTACATTAAAATTTTATGCTGCTTTCAGTTAAAAAATTACCGAAATGACCAGACCGAATCGTCCTGCTTCCACATATTGTGTTAGCTAAAAGTAAAGAGCTATTTTTGTGAAAGTCTAAAACATATTACTTGAAAATTCTAAAAGTGATCGTCGATACAATGAGCTCAAAATCCGTTATTCCCAAAATGAAGCAAAAAGATTAGGGACGGTATCCATTTATCCACTGATTAGTGTCAATATAGAATATACAATATGGCACGCACTGCTACTATGTTTGAATACAACCCCTCTTTTTTTTATTTATTTTTATTTATTTTATTTTATTTTTTTTTTTTTTATTTTAGGAACAAGGAATTTTGAGATTATTCTATCGAGATCACTTTCGGAATTTTCTTGCAAAGTTTTTTGAGACTTTCACAAAAGTTGCTCTATACATTTAGCTAACATAATATGCTAATGAAATTTTGATAGCGTTCACGCATATGCAATGAAAAATTATTTAGTTAACCTGCTCATTTTTCGGAGTTGGCAATAAATCTGTTTTTTTTTCGAACCCCCCCCCCCCCCCCCAAAAAAAAAAAAAAAAAAAAAAAAAAAAAAAAAAAAAAAAAAACGTTTTTTTGTTTAAACTACTTTTTTTTAATGTAAACCATTTTTTTAAAAACATCCTTTCTGATTACACATGCATATTTATTGACAAAAATAGCCATTGTTGGATTATAAGTAATATAACTTCATTTAAATATAATTTAAATTAAATAATTATAATGAATTTATGAAGAACATTGAAAAAAAATCCTGTTTTTATTTAAACAGTAATTAGAAAACAGTCTTATGTTCAAACAATAAACTTCTCTACACAGTGAAATATTGATATTCCGAAAATTATAAGTAATCGTTTGATTACTTATAATAAACAGTTAGATGTCGTTTCATAAATATAATGTTCTTTTCCACAGCAATTCAAATAATAAATTTCAAATATTTCTTGGGATTTTGTTTTTTGAGTAGCAATTTGTAGTCAATATATTAGGTCATTAGATTCAGTAGATAACAGGGGAAAAAAAGATTGTTATTATTAAAATGCTATAAGTAGCATCCAATCTTTGGATATTCTCTTATTCGACTTCATATTTTAATTTTAATTCTTCAAGATAATCTCCCGAATGAAGAAAAATTTCTTTTACAGCTTAAGGTTAAGCAAAATCTTAATGATTATCATGGTTATTAGGTGCGTTCGTAATTATGTAAATACGTAGCACCTATTGTTGTCGCTCAGTCCGTCTGTCTGTCTGTCTGTCTGTCTGTCCGTCTGTCTGTCCGTCCGCATATAACAACGCAAAAACTACCCAACCGAATCGTTTGAAATTTAAAATACATAATTATAACATAATTTTGTCGAGTCATTTCAAATTTTATGAAAAGATCAATTACAGGGACAATCAAAAGGATTCCGTTACATTATAGTCAATTGGGGAAAAAGTTTGAAATGCATTTTAATCGGTTGAAATTTAAAACATATAATTGTTGCGTAATTTTGTCGAGTCATTTCAAATGTTATGAAAATCGGATGCATAGATCAATTACAGGGACAATCAAAAGGATTCCGTTACATTAGGGTCAATGGGGAAAATTTTTCAAATGCATTTTAATCGTTTGAAATTTAAAACATATAGTTATTATGTAATTTTATCGAGTCATTTCAAATGTTATGAAAGTCGGATGCATAGATCATTTACAGGGACAATCAAAGGTATTCCATTGCATTACGGTCAATGGAAAAAAATATTCAAATGCATTTTTATGATGTTACACTAATTCGAACATAATAGAATTGGTATGAATCTATGAAATATATACTAAAATATGCATTCTGTACAATCTGTGATGCAAAGAATTTGTATTATTAAATTACAGGGCCAGACAAAAGTATTCCACTACATAATGCTATACGGGGAAACATTGTTTGGGGCGTGTTTTAATTATATTCAACTATTTCACATTTTATGAATAAGATATACGTTTGAGAGGTGTAATTAAGATTACTTTCTGGATATTTACAGAAACACAAAGATTTCGAGTACTAGACTGTATCCGAAGTACGCTCTACTATATCAGCAATATCTGAATATTTTTAAAACTTCGTTATCGTACGAACGCACCTCATTTGCTACGTTCACGTGCAATTTCCAACTTGTTTTATTAATTGCATTACACAATCTGCATTAAAAAAAATATATATATATATATTATACTGATAATTTTTAAGATATTTTATCTTTAATCGATTTGCAAATTTGAAGCTTTTTCTTTAGAGCAATAGGTAGATTCACCAATGCATATTGATTTTAATCCTATACTTAAAAAAAATGACTTACACTCAGTGGCGCAGCCAGAATTCGGTTCTAGGAGGGGTTTGAGTTTCTGATAAATCATGGATGAGATTTTTCCGCGGATCCGCGGTTTTCAGCTTTTTTGTCATTTTTTAATTTCTGCTTTTTTCAGTTTTTCCGATTTTTTTAAAATTCGCTTTTTTACCATTTTTTTTTCTTTTTTTACTTTTTGAGTTTTTAAGAATTTATTTCGTGCAGACTTCAGTTTTTTATTCGTTTAAATAAAAAAAGAATTGTATAATAATTTTAATCCACATCAAAATATGCCTCTATTTCAACACTTCAACTACGAGAGGTCCTTTATCGCATTCGGTGGTTATCTTATTTCATCGCGATCGCCGAATGCTGATTGAAAAACATAACGGCGTTGTCTGAAAACAGAAGACTTCAACATGGGCGATTGTGTTCCGTGTATACCTCAGATTTCCAGATTTTTCGATCAATTTTTCCGAGTTTATGAGATTATTATATTTAGTGGAAAATTCGAATTTTAAAATTTCACGAATTTCGACACATGGTCGTCGAAAAAATCAATTTGTCGATTGTTCGCAGAAAGAAATTGACAATTTCGTCGAACGATTGCGAAAAAAAAAAAAAAAAAAAAAAAAAAAAAAAGCGGAAATTTCACAAAGGATCGTGGAAAAAAAAAATCTTCAAATGTCAAATGTGATTTTTGTACAAAAATCGCCGGAAAACAAATATTTTGACACAAAATCACGGGTAAAATGGAAATACGTCAAAGAGTCATGGAAAAACGTAAATTTGTGAATGGGTCATGTAAAAAAAAAAAATCCCACGAATTTAATTAAAGAATCGCGCAAAAAACTAATTTCTTTATAGAATCGCGGGGTAAAAACGCAAATTTCGTAACAGAAAGACTTAAGTTTCCTCAAAAAATTGTGAAAAGCGATGAATTTCGTCGAAAAACGAACAAATTAGTAAAAAAATTGCAGAAAAACGATCAATTTCGTCACAAAAATCTCGGGAAAATGATCAATTTCGTCACAAAAATCTCGGGAAAATGATCAATTTCGTCTAAAAATATCGCAAAAAAACGATCAATTTTGTCTTTAAAAAATTGCGAAAAAACGATCAATTTTGTCGAAAAATCGTGAAAAAATGATCTATTTCGTCCAAAAATCGCGAAATTCGTCAGAAATAGATAAAACGCCCAATTTCATCAAATAAACGCGAATAAACTGCAACGCCTCGCGATAAAACGACCAATTTCATCAAATAAACGCGAATAAACTGCAAATTTCCTCATAAAAGCGCGGAAAAACGGCAAATTTCATTAAAAAAATCGCGTAAAAACAGTAACTTTCGTCAAATAAGTGCGAAAAACGGCCAATTTCGTAAAAAGATCGCGAAAAAACGACCGATTTCGTCAAAAGATCGCGGAAAAGTCTCAAATTCCGTCAAAAGATTGCGGAAAAAAAAAGGGTTACTGATGGATTGAAATTTTCTGTTTCAAATACTTTTTTGCTGCTTTAAAAACTAATTTTGTTGTCACATTTTTTTTTCCTGCTCCAAATCTTTTTGATTGAATGGGACCTTTGAAATTGGTATATTTTGCATTTGATAATTTTCAAGGTTTTCTACTTTGTATCACTTAATTTTCAGGATTTTTCATTCTGAGTCGCAATCACCCCTGATATTAGTAAAATAAATTTTCATTATTGTAATCAAATACTTTCTGCCTATTTCATGTTAATAATTCCTTTTTTATTTATGCAAAGCTAAATTGTATGTAATTTATTAATAGCAATTGTATTTGTTGCGATTGAAATTCCTGTCATTGCTGAAACGTCGCTCACGCAGTTTTTAGCTTTTTTGCTTTTTGGTCAATCTCATCCCTGGATAAAGATGATTGCCGGTTAATAAAATCAGTACTAATTAGAATATTCACTGTACAATGCTTAAATTCAAAGAGCATCTGTGTGGCAGGAAATCATCATTTTTTTGGCATGATGCGTCTCAGAAAAGTGATTTAATTCAAATAATCAATTTTTACTTAACTAATACATGTAATATGCACTTTCACAATTTTACGAATTTTCGCCATTTAATTGAATCGCTTTATTAAATGAAATCTGATTCAATAAAGCGGTGAATTCCTAAGTGTGCCAAAGAAATGCGCAAAAGTTTGGCTTTGATTCATATAAGCGGCAATTATATCGATTTTTCTTAGCGCCGGGAGGGGTTTTAACCCCCCCAAAACCACCCCCTTGGCTGCGCCACTGCTTACACTCACTATATCTAATCCTTATTGCTGAGATAAAGTTTTAAAAGTTCAAATTATTTTATATCCAATAATCTGAAACACGTAAATTATAAAGAAAAAACAGAAAATGTCATTAGATTCCTTAAAAAAAAAAAAAAAAAAAAAAAAAAAAAAAAAAAAAAAAAAATGGTTTTTTGAGAAAAAAAAAAAAAACAGTTGGTTTAAACCATGCCACACAGCCCTGCTGATGTTTCTTTATTACTTTTTTATTTTGATAACAAGGTATTGTGTACTATATTGTTCGCCATGTTTTCAGAAAAGAACATTATTTTATATAAAGAGTCCTGCAAATTATAAGCAAGAAACTTTGAAAAAAATGGGACTGTTTTTATAAAAACTTTGATTTCGCTGCAAGAATACATGCTATCTGCATTAAAATAAGCACAGTTTGTTACAATGAGCCACTTAATTATAATTTACTTTTACAATGCTTTTGCTGCATTAGATCTGATAGGGATATCCGAAAAAAAAAAATATATATTTTTTTTTTTGTTATTTGCTGACGGTCTCCTATGCAATATCGGGAAAAAAAATCTTCACGGAAATGTATGGCTTGTACTATTATGCTTACACACTTAGAGTTTCAGGGTAATTCCTCATGTATTTTTCTAGATATTTAACTAAATGTCTAGCATCGTAAACGCCTCTCCCTTTGGCCATATAGTGTATCAATTACTAACAAATCTGCCTCTATATAGAGAAATTATTTTATTTTGTATTGTAAGTAATGCATTTTACGTAAAATGGATTTGTGAAAATATCGAAAATAGAATAATAATTAAAAATAATTTCATTCGCCCGTAAATACACGCCCGCTCATGTTAACCACATGGAAGAAATTTTTTGAATTAAGTTCGTTTGCATTTTAATACTTTTAAACGAATTTTTTATGTTTGTTAAGTGTAAATTCTTAGAAATTATAAGAGTTCCTTTTAAATACTGTAATCTGATTTGCAAAACAAAACAAATTTGCCTTTGTCCGCGCAAATTGTGCAAATAAAATTTATAGCAACTTTGTATCGCTTGTTATATTATGTATTTCATTGAAAGTGTTGATAGACAGGATATTTTTTTCTTTGATGCAATTAATAGTGTATATTTATAATAAAAAAATATGAAAAGTTCAAATTGTATTTATATATTTAAAAGATTATTTATAAACGTGTTTTTAGGTAGATTTCATGTGCAATACTACCTATTGCAATCGCTCCCATGTTGGAATTTCTGAAAATTTTTTGCAGATCTACACCGATCATGACCTGTAGACCCCAAAACTACCATCAGTAAAAATGTTTATATGTATTTCTATATCTATATATACATATCAGTTTCTTCTGGACACGATAACTTCCATAATTCTGCTTAGATCTTCTTGAAATTCATATAGAAAATCAAGTAACAAAAAATCTCGGCTAAGTTCGTTAATGGGCAAAATTGGACCAAGGGGGTGGAAATAGGAAGGGATTTTGTGAAAACAGAAAAAAACCCATAACTTCTTAACGAAAATAGATATTGAATCAGTTTAAAGTTTATATTACTTCTAAGAAGTGGGCAAAAATTTTATACATGCTAGATATTTGATAAAATTTAAAATGGGCTCAAGGGGCTAAAAAGATGGGGTTTTTTGAGAGAAAAAAAATTCATAACATAGTCAATGCTTAAGATATCAAATCCATATATTTTTTTATAAATGTACTTAATATTATCTAAAACTTTTGTATTGACAAGTTTTTAATAGGACCAATTCTTACAGAAAAAAAAATAAAAACGAAAACAAAAAGGGGTGTGGAAAAAGAAAAAAATCCTTAACTTCGTCAATTCTTAAGATATCAAATCCGATTAAACTTATTTAGCATTTTCTCAACAATATCTTTAACTTTTATACTGACAGGTTTTTTATAGGACCAATCTTTATACCAAAAAAAAAAAAAAAAAAAAAAAAAAAAAAAAAAAAAAAAATAGGGGTTCAAGAAAAATTCTCAACTCAAAATTGCTTATATAATGACTCATTTTTAAATTCATTTTTGATTTTCAACGCATCTAAATGACAAGTTCTTTTATTTGGAAACTGTACAATGTGACGTATTAGCCAGTTTTTAGATAAAGGTAGAATAGATTAAAAAAAATTCTTTGAAAATAGCCTTTTTCAGCAGAATTTCCTGAAGCCATTGTGATTAAAAAATTGAGGAAGTATTCTAACAAACTGCTTACTTTCTGACTCATTTTTAAATCCATTTTTGCCCTCAAACGCATACAATTGACAGGTTCAGTTATTTAGTAACTGTGTAATGTGATGTAATATCCGGTGTTTTGATAAAGATAGAATATATTTTAAAAACCGCTTTGAAAATAGCCATTTTGGGTAGAATTTCCTGGTGATCGTGATTGAAAAATTGAGGTATTCAAACAACAAGTTGCGTTTTTACTGACTCATTTTTAAATTCAATTTTGCTCTCAAAAGCATCCAATCAACAGGTTCTCTTATTTAGGAACTGTATAATGTGCAATATTGGTCAGTGTTTTGACAAAGGCTGAATATATTTTTTAAAAAGCTGTCATATTGGGCACTTCGCACAAAATTTTCCGAAGCGATCATGGTTAAAGAATTGAGGATGTATAAATTGGTTATTTTATGACTCGTTTTTCAATTCAATTTTACTCTCAAACAGTTTTGACAGTTTTTCTTATTTAGGAACTATATAACGTGTCGTACTGGTCAATTTTTTAATAAAGTCATAATATATTTCAATATATGTCGTCAAAATGGGCATTTGAGTCGAATTTCGCTTAAGATGATTCTGATAAAACCAGTTCTTAGAGCAGAATGAAATTAAAAAAATTTCAAAAGCGGCCAAATAAAGTTCTTAAACTGGATTTATTTCTAATCAATTTTTTTTTTTTTTTTTTTTTTTTTTTTTTACTGTTGAAATGAGCAGTATTCGAAATTTACTTCCGCCTATAGGCAAAGCCGACAGAGGTTTTACTTTTTATTCTGTTAGCTATTAAATCAATAAATGTATAAATAAAGTCATAACCAACTTATTTATTGCAATAAACAGAAATAGAAATTACTATGTAAAAGGCGATTTATTTAACCTCTTTCTTAATACTACTTTGTGATTATAATCAGGGTGGCTACAGATTCTGGAAATCATGGAATCAGGGGAAAATCAGGGAAGTTTATCAATCTGGAAAAATCAGGGAACTTTATAAAAAATACTCAAAAATCAGGGAAATTTTTCTCTATGCAAAAATATTTCTGTTTTCATTTACCAACAACATTGATTCATTGCCACACACGTTACGTTTAAACCAATAAGATATGATAAAGAGACATATAGCCGTACTGCTGCTAAACGATATCTGTCTGCATGAAAGCTAAATTGTCCCAGAAACCTATATTTTCGAAATTTTTGTTTATTCGCAATCTTTTGACAAAATTTGCATATTTTTCTGGATTTCTTGACAAAATGTACACTTTTTTGCAAGTTCTTGACAAAATTTGTGCATTTTTTGCGATTTTTTGACAAAGTTCGAACATTTTTTCGCAATTGTTTGACGAAAATTGCATGCTTTTCGCGATCGTATGACGAAATTTGCACGTTTTTCGCCTTTTTTTTTTTTTTTTTGGTGCATTTTGTGCATTTTTCGTGATCCTTAGATGAGATTTGTGCGTTTTTCGTGATATTAAAATGAAATTTGTGCTTTTTACACGATCCTTAGATGAAATTTGTATGATTTTTCATGATTTTTATATGAAATTTGCATTTTTTACGCGATCTTTTGATTAAGTTTGTGCATTTTTTGCAAAACTTTGAAGAAATGAGCATTTTTTTTATGCAAACTTTTGACAAAATTTCATTTTTTTTTTTCATGATCCTATGTCAAAATTAGCGTAATTTCAAATGACTTATAACTTTTGTAGTGTATCCATAATAATTACAGATAAATTGCAATGCTTGGCATCTGTACTAAGTAAATACAGTGTAATTTTTGTTTTTTCCTCCCAAAAGAGATATTTGCAAGCTGGATAAGTGTGTTATAGGAGAAAGCATCATATGTTAAAAAATACCGCACATGTTCTTTAATAATGAAAATCAGGGAAATGTGATGCAGATAGACAGGGAATCAGGGAAAAATGAGGGAACTTTTTTTTCACCATTTCTGCAAATGATGAAAAAATGTAATGCTGATAATGATATTATAGGTATGAATATACAAGTCATTAAAAGGTGAAAAATAATATTTGTACTATTATTTTTATTTTGGACTATTACCTTTTTAGTAATATCCCTAAAAAAGGGGGAAAAATATAAGGCATGTGCGATTTTTCGAGCTTCTTGAGGAGATGCAATTGAAAGTAATAAACTTGTAATCGTCATTCGATCATGAGACGGGATACCTGTCCAACCTCGGTGTTAACTTGTCCACACAATTTTCACCTGCAGTCAATAAAATAAATAAAAATGTAGGGTTTAACATTATGAGGGGAGTATTCTGTTATCAATTTCAAGTTAAGTAAATATCATTATATATTTAAAGTGACAATCTTTGTCATTCGGATACATCTCACTAGTGTCAATGACTATCTTTTGAACACGCAGATTTGATTTTTCAAATGACCGAAGTCGCCTCTTAAAAAAAGAATTTCCAACAACTACCAGTATCAGGCTGAATACTGATTATATTTTCGCCCCACTGCAGGCAATTCAAACCCTCTAAAGTGGGTAGAATCCCGGTAAATAGGGGCCTGTTCAGTGGTCTCCGAGTCCGAGTACCGATTATATAATGAATATGGCTGTTCAATGAAAAAAAAATCGTTTTTTAAAGAAGTCACAGTTGGGGTAAAATATTCTTTTGGATATACAATCATGCCTTAAATCAAATTGCTCGCTGTATTTATGCTCTCAAAGCTTTCAACAGTGCTTACCAGTTGTGCCAAGGCAAACGTACGCTATCGGGCAAGGAAACGCATCATTCCTCCTCTTAAGGGTGTATTTCGATTCAAACTGCTTATTTTCCAATTCCTTTTTGCTCTCATCTGCATCAAACTGGCAAATTGTCTTATTCAGAAAGTACACAAGGTGCCGTGATTGTCGATTCTTTGATAAATGCAGAAAATATTGTAAAAAAAAAGCAATCAAAAACGGCATTTTTATACCGATTTTTCCGAAGCGGGAGATCTGGGAACGAAATAAAGGCTGATACTGAGAAGATAATTGTTTATAAATCAAATTCTAATGAATTGAGCGTAAAATGACATCTCACGGCAATGAAATGAAATTTTTAATGAAAAAAAGTTGTATTTTTTAGGGGTTGGGTTTTTTAAATTTTCAACTTTGAGAGATTTTTTAATACTGTTTTTATTAAGTGATAGTTATATCCTTAATTCATAAGCTAGATTATGATGTTATATGCATGCAAAAAAAAAAAAAAAAGCCATTTTATCAAATAGTTTTTTTTTAAATCTTGGTGTTAGTCGTCAAAAATCAAGTTTTGAGAAAACACGATTTAAAGTTGAAATTATATGGATACGGCTATGTAAGTATTGATACATAAATGCTTATAACTCCGTTAAAAATGCTAATATTTTTATGCGGTTTTTTGCATTGAGTTAAGAATTAATTGCATAATCAAACTAGATCATAAAAAAAAATCGTTTTTTTGAAAAAATTTCAACTCCTGAGCCCCCTTAACATCGTGACGAAACTGTGACAAAAGCGACGTTGTCACAAAAGTGTTTTTTTCAGGAAGAAATAACATGTTTTGAAGATTTTTTGTAATTTTCTAAAGATTTTTAAGAAAGTCACATTTCAGTCACAATGTGACGTCACTGAGTGGTGGCATTTTGGTCACAGATGTGATGTGACCACAGTGACGTCATTGTGACCATGCATGCTATGAGGGTGAGCGGATTAAAACCGCAACAGACGAATGGTCACCACAACAGCAGGAAAGAATCTCCGTTTTGTTCGGGGTTCACACCTCCGAATCCCCCAAGCTTTCCCAGCGATCTCAGCTTTTTAGGCCCTATTCTTGAGTTTTATGAATGCGTTTTTGTTTTACCAAAACTTCCAGGCATAAAAATCCATAGAGACAGTGTCTTTTCGTTTTACAATGAATCTTGAACGTTGACTGTTGATTAGGGTTGCAGAAATACGAAAACTTACATTGTTAACTCTTGTGACCATTAGCGCAGATTTTCAGAAAAACTTCCAATTATTTTAATAAAAAATATAATTTAGACAAAAAGTGATCTAACCAGTTGAATATCATCGTGTTCAACTTCCATAAAACATATCTAATATTTAACAAAAAGAATTTTACTTGTCTACATAGCCAATCAGAATTTTGTAACTCTTGTGATCAGAGTGTCATAACTATAACAAAATTCTGATTTAATATATAGATAAGTAAAATAATTTTTATTACAGATTAAATGTATGTTTGAGAGTGGACCACAATAGTATTTAGCTGGTTATACCACACTTTCTCTAAATTATATTTTGCATTAAACTAATTGGAAGATTTTGTGAAAATTTGCTCTAATGGTCACAAGTGTAGCGAAGGGACGTTCCTACACGGTGATACGGTTAAAAGCAGGCTCTGATTACCGAATAGGCGCGAGAAGTACATGCTTCCCTTAGAAAGTTTTAAAGAGACCCAAAATTGAGAACACAGGGGGCCCAGAATTTTGATGGAATTAACTTAATTCTAATATTTTATCGAATTTCTTTTCAAATTATTAATTATGCATATATGCCTATATATATAATTTGTATTATTCAAGAGCTTCGTAAATGTACATTTCATAACAAATTAATTTTTTTTGTAAGAGATCAGTTTTTGTACATTATTTTAGATAAATTTTTATTTTACATATTGAATTTTAGAATTATTAAATTTAGTTTATATGTACAAGAAAATATAATTTAAGCTATTGCCGTTATTCAAAGAAGTATATCAAAATATTGACACTTTATGTTGTGCATACATTTTGAATTCAATCTTTTCATCCAATTATATTTTTATATTTGTACCATGCTAATCCCTTTTAGCACATTTTGCTTGATTGTATTCAATTTTAATGTAAGGAGAAATAAAATGATTAATGAAATACACATGAACGCAAGTGAGCCACTCTTTTGAATAATATTTGTAGCAGTGGTGAGTTTCCAGGTATCTCGAATGTAAACTCTTTACAAATGAAAGGGTGGCCCCGAAATGACACTGTACTTCCCAGAGCGTCAGAGCTTAATCGGGCCCTGGTTAAAAGTATTTAAAAATTCACATATGTCCATAAGTATAGTGTGATGCACATTGTTAAATCTATTTTCTCTTTCTTTCAGGAATTGAACCTATTACGTAACTTTTTTTTTTTTTTTTTTTTCGAGAAGAAACCATTATTTGATCTGACGACAACTGCAACAAATTTCTTTACAATCTTAATAAGCAAGGAATAAAGAGTGAAATACTACTGAAGCAGCCAAATTTCCACATCTGAAATGGTCGATCTCCTTTCTCCAATCTTTACAGATAGCCATATTAAAAAGTATTGGAAACTACAGGAAATGATCCCCAAATTTAATCGACCAGTTGAATTTGAGTTTAATGCAAGGCTCGAGTTTCATTGGAGGTGTTATAGTGGTTTCATTGATATGCCTGATGGCAAATGGAGTGCATTGAAAATTTTTCGTTCAAGTGAATGGTTTGAAGTGGAAGTGAACAATTTTCTGAATTACAGTACACTCCACGTGTGGGCAGGCATTGCAAGGAAATCGGGAAAAGAAATTGTTGTATCAAATGCCGAAATAGTACGTCCCGGAAAGCATAGAGCACACTTTCGATTGATTCAGCGTTCGGAACTTCAGAAGATTATGAACCGATATAAGGAACTGCAGTTGTTCGTGGCGATAGAAGATAAAAGCGAAGAAAAAATCTTGAAAGAAGAAGAGAAAAACAAATTTTGTAAGTAATTCTATTCTTTATGTACCAAAACAGACAACTGTTTTCATATACATACAAATAAAATATCTAATACAGCGGTTCCCAAACTTTCTTGGTCCGCAACCCACCTTTCAGTGGAAAAAAATTTCGCGACCCATCCAAGAAAAAGTTGTATATATCAGTATAGCAATTTTTGTACGATCTCTATACGCTCGGCTATCCTACCTCACGAAAAAAGCTAATTTTTGTACGGAAGATACATTATCAATAAAAGCAAGAATTGGTAATCTCAATGTGCGTAAGTGAATAGTAATTAAAACAATACACAAACTACAAAGAGAGTTAAAAATGCGTTTAATTATTATGAAAACATAACTTTATAGTTAATGAGATGTTTCTTGTTGAAACTGTCATATCTTTTTAAACAGATGAAACCAAAGGTATATTTTGATGACAAACCTCGATTTTTCCGCGACCCACCAAAACGAGTGCCACGGTCCACCAGTGGGTCGCGACTCATAAATTGGGAACCGCTGATCTAATAGATAAACAGGCTTGTCTTAGGCAATAATACAAATGTCTTTTTCAGTAACATTAAAGTCAGAACTGACACCAGTGTTCTCGCTGTCGCTCGCCAGTGCACCGAATTGCGACTAAATTCTTCATTTGGCGAGTAAACAAGCTATTAGATTCGCCAAATTGCTAGCGCTCAGTTCTTGCTTTTTCTTTCTTTCTTTTTTTGTTTTTTCATGTGTGTGTTTAATATTTTTATTTCTTTTTAAATATATTTTTATAATAACATATTTCTAATATATTTGTAGCGGATATTTGAATTTAGATTAATAACAATCGTTGCCGCAATTATAAAAACTTAGGTTATTTTAGAACATTTTGAGGAAAAAAAGGAGGGAGAAGTACATTAAAGGATTAAAGACAATTTTTTAAGTGCTACACGGCGAATCTATTTGGCTAATAGTTTTTTCCTTTTGCGAATGTTTTTTTTATTTTTAATTAGCCAAATTACTAACGTTGGTCAAATGTCAGCGACAACACTGACTGACACTACAGGATGTTCCTAAAATCATTGACCAAACTGTGAGGGAGATTAAAATATGCAATATAGACTAATCTGGTACACGAATGCGGGTTCGGGAATGATAGGTGTTGGAAAAACACAAGAAATGCGGACGAAATGAAAACAAGTGTTCTATTCAGTTTTAAAGATTCAAAATATCTTATGTGCGAGACACCGATTAACATTGAGTTTCGCATTGCAAAATTTCATGTCTCTGTTTCAATCGTTCATGATACAAAGGATGACGACCCCGGGAAGCATATTTCAGATGTGTATATTGCTGGGACGATTACTGTTTCTAAACCAATAGGAGAGCGTCATTATCACGGTCAAGTACACGCCCACACAGTTTGATTGACAGCAACTCGTGGACAATTGACGGTGCTAATTATAACGATAATCTGTTGCGGATGAAAGTGAGCTGACTGGCTGAATGGTTAGAGCGTCGAGCTTGAAACCGGAGGATATGGGTTCGAGTCCATCGCGGGCCGAGAGTCCGTTGGTGATTTTTTTTTTTAATTATTGGAGGCTGTCTTTTATTAATAAATAAGACATTAAAAAAAATATTTCAAACCCTTTTAATATTCTAAATATCGTTCCAAAATGATTTATATATATATTAAACAAAAGGGAAAAAAAGTATTCTGCGAAAATATCCGTATAAGCAAAATTCTTACTTTAATTTTTATTTATTTATTTATTTCAGGATCAGAGGAAGTATAATTTCTAATTGAAGTAAATAAAATTCAGTCATTTTGAAAAAAAAAAAAAAAATTCTTTCGTACCTTTAATTTTTAATTACCGAGTACAAATTCAAACAATCCGAGTACAAATAAATAATAAACACACACGATCAATTGTCCACGAGTTCCTGTCAATCAAACTGTGTGGGCGTGTACTTGACCGTGATAATGACGGTCTCCTATTGGTTTAGAAACAGTAATCGTCCCAGCAATATACACATCTGAAATATGCCCCCGGGAACTCAACTTCGCTTTAGTGTATAAGTGCAATCCCGGGGGGGGGGGGGTGACTCAAACTCATTGTTCACTTTGCCATGCATTAACAATACGATCGAACGTACATTGCCAGTATTTACTGTATGATATTACAGTATGATAGTTAATAATTTAATAAGCCCTTTTGCAACAAATTTAACACTTTTACTTGGAAAGTGTCTTAGACAATTTCTTAACTAATATTTTTCTTGACTTCCATAATTGTCATGCTTTGGACAATAAATTGCTGTCATTGACATGCACTAGATACATTACATAAGCCGCAATGCTACATTATTAGCATAAGACCCAGTAGTATTGCTCTGAACATCCATAATTTTTACATATTGTGCTACTAATCACGGTTATCAATTGAAAAAATGCTTTGTATTAATTGATATTTGTGGATAGATAGTTTCAAAATTATGAGTTAACAATATTAGCTATTAAAACACTTGCTATTTGAATCTTCATAAAAATGCTCAGAATACAGGGTGTCCCAAAAGGTCGTTTAGAAACGTAATATGCTGGTCTGTCATATCATGATGAACAATATTAAATAGGGAACTAAGGGTCCCAAACGTCTTCCAAAGGAGATATGCGCCATTAAAGTTTAGGGTCCAAAAATTCAAATGATTATAAAAAACAGAAAAATTGGTCGATTCGTTTGCGGTTTTCACTAAAACTATTCTTTATGTCAGTATTTTCTTGAAAATAAATTATAAAGATAAATTTCAAAAAATGTCGATAGAGGGCGCTTTAGACTTTGGAGTAACGATAAACTAGTTTATACCATTATTTTTGCATCTCATTAAATTTTTTTAGAAGCTTAGACATAAACTTAAATTTTGAGCTCAAAATCTAAATCGTTGGAAGTGGTTAAGTAGCGCAGACTGAATTGCGGGGGTAGGTACAAATTTCAAATGATTATAAAAAACGGAAAAATTGGTCAATTGATTTGCGATTTCCACTAAAATTATTCTTTATATCAGTATTATCTTGTAAATAATTTATAAAGATAAAATTCAAAAAATGCCGATAGAGGGCGCTTTAGACTTTGGAGTAACGTACAACTATTCTTTTCCGTTATTTTTTGCATCTCATAAATTTTTTTAGGAGCTTAGACATAAACTTAAATTTTGAGATGAAAATCTGAATCGTTGGGAGTGGTAAAGTAGCGCAAACTGAACTGTGTTCAATGGGGGTGGGGAGGTTCAAATTTCAAATGATTATAAAAAACGGAAAAATTGGTCGGTTTTCGCTAAAATTATTCTTTATGTCAATATTTCCTTGAAAATAAATTTTAAAGATAAATTTAAAAAAATCCGTTAGAGGGCGCCTTAAACTTTAGAATAACCAACAATTATTTTTAACAGTTTTTTTTTTTTAAATCTAATTAAATGCTTGCAAAAGTTTAGACTTAAATTTTGTGCTCAAAATCTAAATCGATTGGAGGGGTTAAAAAGCGCAAACTGAACTGTGTTCAGGAGTTGAAATGTTACCTTCCCCACCCCTCGAACGCAGTTCAATTTTTGGCCTCTTAATTACTCACAACGATGCAGATTTTGAGCACATAATTTAAGTTTGAACTTTTACAAGCATTTTATTAGATACAAAAAATAACGGTTAAAAATAGTTGTTGGTTACTATAAAGTTTAAGGCGCCCTCTAACGGAATTTTTTGAAAGATATCTGTAAAATTTATTTTCAAGAAAATATTGACATAAAGAATAGTTTTAGTGAAAACCGGCCAATTTTTCGGTTTTTGATAATCATTTGAAATTTGAACCTCCGCATCCCCATTGAACACAGTTCAGTTTGCGCTACTTAACCACTCCCAACGATTTAGATTTTTATCTCAAAATTTAAGTTTATGTCTAAGCTTCTAAAAAAATTTTTATGAGGTGCAAGAAAAAACGGAAAAAATAGTTGTACGTTACTCCAAAGTCTAAAGCGCCTTCTTTCGGCATTTTTGAATTTTACCTTTATAATTATTTTTAAGATAATACTGACATAAAAAATAATTTTAGTGAAAATCGCAAATCAATTGACCAATTTTTCCGTTCTTTATAATCATTTGAAATTTGAATCTCCCCCCGCAATTCAGTTTGCGCTACTTAACCACTTCCAACGATTTAGATTTTGAGCACAAAATTTAAGTTTATGTCTAAGCTTCTAAAAAAATTTAATGAGATGCAAAAAATAATGGTAAAAACTAGTTTATCGTTACTCCAAAGTCTAAAGCGCCCTCTATCAAAATTTTTTGAAATTTATCTTTATAATTTATTTTCAAGAAAATACTGACATAAAAAATAGTTTTAGTGAAAACCGCAAACGAATCGACCAATTTTTCTGTTTCTTATAATCATTTGAATTTTTGGACCCTAAACTTTAATGGCGCATATCTCCTTTGGAAGACGTTTGGGACCCTTAGTTTCCTATTTAATATTGTTCATCATGATATGACAGACCAGCATGTTAAGTTTGTAAACGACCTTTTGGGACACCCTGTATATGTAAATGGAGAAAAAGTAGGACCTTGACAAAGAAAAATATACAGTCGACTCTCGTTAATTCGAAATCGGATAATTCGAATCTTCGCTTAATTCGAACTAAACATGAAGTCCCGAAATTTTCAATGGCAGAATAAAGTTAAATTTTTCATTAATTCGAACTCATTTTCCCTTGACATCGTTTAATTCGAACTAACGATAATTCCGATTTTTCGTTTTTCCTTTCTTTCTCACGGATTTCAGATGATTTGAATAACTTTTTTTCTTTTTTTTTTTCTTTTTTTCTTTTTTTTTTTTTTTTTGTAAAAATTGCTCTGAACGAGTATACATAAATAATCCCATGCATTTGATATCCACTTTCTAAGTGCCCTGCCTGTCCATCAGTGATGCTTCAAATTTTTCTTCCATTGTGCTTGTTTCTAATTTTTTAATTAGTTTATGTATTTATGCATTCTAATTTAATATTAAGTCATAGTCTGATGATAATAGACATAATACATTTAAAAAACACTATAACATTAATTCCTTTGTAATAGTACCATAATAAGCATGTTCTCATTTCATACTTTCCATAATTCGAACTTAGGATAATTCGAACATTTCTTGTGGTCCTGACGAGTTCGAATTAACGAGAGTCGACTGTATATCCAATGTGCTTAGAATAAATGATAATTACGCCAACCACCATATTTTAAGGAAGAAAAAACACAAAGATACACAAATGTTAATTATATAATTTAAATATTATGTGAAAGCATAAAAAGAATACTAAAGCAAACACAACTATTTACAATAGTTACAAAAAAATACGCATTGTGCAGGGTTCCCAGCGTCATGGAAAGTCAGGGAAAATCTGGAAAGTCATGCAGTTTCGTAGTAGTCATGGAAAGTCAGGGAAATTTCAATCAGGGTTGCTACACAACCTGGAGAACCTGGAAAAGTCAGGGAATTGGGAAATTTGCCAAATATGTCAGGGAAAAGTCAGGGAATTTCAATATTTTTTCCTAAAACCTGGAAAAGTCAGGGAAACTGATACATTTTCATTCTGGTCTCTAAGAGAGTTTGATCGTTGTGCAGCCAGAAGTGAGAATCTTCCATTTTTCAACAAATTGCGTATATTAAAAAAAAAAAAAAAATCTACTTTTTTATTTTATTTTTTCAAAAATTTCCTCTTTTGTCCTCCACATTTTATATTTTTAATACTCATTATTACAGATTTTAAAACTTTTACCATGAGACGTTTACTTTTAGACAGCAACATTTACTTTTTCATGTTACAATAAATAATTATCATAAGCTTCCATCTCCCCACTCTATTTCCCCTTCCCTTGTTGAAAATAAATTTTAACTAGACAATGATTTTGGGATATGTTTAACAAAATCAATATTTGTGAACTCAGTGCAAAAATATTTTGTAGCAAATTTTTACAGTTTGTATGATACTTTATTTGAAAGCTTGCAATCATAAATTATTAAAGAGAGTGATTCCAATTGCAATTACTTCAAAAAAAAGATTGTTATTGATTTGGGAGAGGAATTGGGAATAAAAGCTTTATCTTAGAGATTATTAGCAACTTTATTTAAGAAATTTTAGTGTTTTTTTCAGTAATATAACATTTTTTTACCCTCAGCACACCCACTACATGCTACACCGCTAGATTAGAATTTTCTTGAAATAGACCTGGAAAAGTCAGGGAATTTCATTCTCCCATAAGAGTAGCAACCCTGTTCAATATATACATGAAAAGTCAGGGAATTTACAAATACAGGGTGTATCTAAACTACTGGGCAAAACTTTAAGGAGTGATAGTACACATCAAGACAAATAATATTAAATGGGAAACTAAGGGCCCCAAACGTCTTCCGAAGGAGATAGGCGCCATCAAAGTTTAGGGTCCAAAATTTGAAATGATTATAAAAAACGGTAAAATTGGTCGATTCGTTTGCAGTTTTCACGAAAACTTTTCTTTATGCCAGTATTGTCTTGAAAATAAATTATAAATTTTAAAAAATGTCGATAGAGGGCGCTTTACACTTTGGAGTAACGAACAAATATTATTTACCGTTATTTTTTGCATCTCATTAAATTTTTTTAGAAGTTTAGATATAAACTTAAAGTTTGAGCTCAAAATCTGTGGTTAAGTAGCGCAAACTGAACTGTGTTCAATGGGAGTGGGTAGGTTCGAATTTCAAATGATTATAAAAAACAGAAAAATTGATCAATTGACTTGCGGTTTTCACTAAAATTATTCTTTATATCAGTATTGTCTTAAAAATAAATTATACTGATAAATTTCACAAAATGCCGATAGATAGCGCTTTAGACTTTGGAGTAACGTACAACTATTTTTTACCGTTATTTTTTGCATCTCATTAAATTTTTTTAGAAGCTTAGACATAAACTTAAATTTTGAGCTAAAAATCTGAATCGTTGAGAGTGGTTAAGTAGCGCAAATTGAATATGTTCAATGGGGGTGGGGAGGTTCAAATTTCAAATGATTATAAAAACCGGAAAAATTGGTCGATTCGTTTGCGGTTTTCTCTAAAACCATTCTTTATGTCAGTATTTCCTTGAAAATAAATTTTAAAGATAAATTTCAAAAAAATTCCGTTAGAGGGCGCTTTAAGCTTTAGAGTATCCAACAACTATTTTTAACCGTTATTTTTTTTTAATCTAATAATAATAATTTTATAAATAAATGTTTTAAAAGCTTGGACTTAAACTTTGAGCTCAAAATCTGAATCGCTGTGAGTAATTAAGTAGCGAAAAATTGAACTGTGTTCCTAGGGTGAGCAGGATAGCATTTCAACTCCTGAACACAGTTCCGTTTGCGCTTCTTAACCCTCCCAACGATTCAGAATTTGAGCTCAAAATTTAAGTCTAAGCTTTTGCAAGCATTTAATGAGATACAAAAAATAATAGTTAAGAATTGTTGTTGGTTACGCTAAAGTTTAAGGCGCCATCTAACGGAATTTTTTGAAATTTATCTTTAAAATTTATTTTCAAGAAAATACCGACATAAAGAAGGGTTTTAGAAAAAACCGCAAACGAATCGACCTATTTTTCCATTTTGTATAATCATTTGAAATTTGAACCTTCCCACCCCCATTGAACACATTTTAGTTAGAGCTACTTAACCACTCTCAACGATTCAGATTTTCAACACAAAATTTAAGTTTATGTCTAAGCTTCAAAAAAATTTAATGAGATGCAAAAAATAACGGTAAAAAATAGTTGTACGTTACTCCAAAGTCTAAAGCGCCCTCTATCGGCATTTTTTTAAATTTATCTTTATAATTTATTTTCAAGACAATACTGACATAAAGAATAGTTTTCGTGAAAACCGCAAACGAATCGACCAATTATTGTGTTTTTTATAATCATTTGAAATTTGAACCTAACCACTCCCATTGAACACAGTTCAGTTTGCGCTACTTAACCACAGATTTTGAGCTCAAAATTTAAGTTTATGTCTAAATTTCTAAAAAAGTTAATGAGATGCAAAAAATAACGGCAAAAAATAGTTGTTCGTTACTCCAAAGTCTAAAGCACCCTCTATCGGCATTTTTTGAAATTTATCCTTATAATTTATTTTTAAGACGATACTGACATAAAGAATACTTTTCGTGAAAACCGCAAACGAATCGACCAAATTTTCCGTTTTTTATAATAATTTCAAAAATTGGACCCTAAATTTTGATAGCGCCTATTTCCTTCGGAAGATGTTTGGGACTCTTAGTTTCCCATTTAATATTATTTGTCTTTATGTGTACAATCACCTCTTAAAGTTTTGCCCAGTAGTTTAGATACACCCTGTATTTTCTAAAAAGTCATGGAAAATTCTTGGAGAAAAAATGTAAAATGATGCAAAATTCATCAAAAAATCTTGAAAAAAAAAAGTCACGAAATTCATCAAATAATCGGGGAAAAGAAAATTTAGAAATTTGAAAAACAATTGCAGAAAAAAATCATTAATTTTGACAAAAAAATATTCAAATAAGTAGCATATTTCATTGTATACCTGCTTGTTCAGGGAATTTTTTGAGATTAGGTCATGGAAAGTCAGGGAATTTGCCATTAATGTTTTGCTGGGATCCCTGTCGTGCTAACTTAATATATGCAGCAAGTTAGTCCCATCCCAAGGCTGACAGAAGAGAAGTAAATGGAATGAGAACCCTTTAAGCCTCCTACGAAATTTTACATGCAAGTTTAACGATTCATAAAAAGGCAATTACGGAAAGTATTGATATAGTAGGGTTTGAAATGTCATAAAATGTAGCTCCAGCTGGATTGACGTGCCAAGTTTGATATTTTTGTCTTATACTGGAGATTTTGACATGGAGATTCCAAATATCTTAGGTGCCATTTTTTTCTTGCACGTTTTTGGGGTTATTTTTACGGTGGCATCCAAGATGGCTGCCATTTACTGACTTCTTTAATATTTGTTGAATATTAATGACTAATATGTCAAACTATATGTTTTCGGGGTCAAGAAATACAAATTTTAAACAAAATTAGGAGTAAATTGAGTTTTTTAAGTATTTTAAGTGATAAGATGCAAATAAATTACAAACATATGAAAGACATCGGATATATTACAGTTTTATTAATCAGTTATACACAACCAAAATATTTAAATGAAACAACATAAATAACTGAAAATATTAAAAATAATTATTAAAAACTGCATTTATATGTATATACACTACTGGGATATCACGTATCCTCTTGTGAATCGCTATTATCACTGGGATGGTATTGATAATCCTTTGTATTATTGCAGTCACTGCATTTGCAAAGGGTAGTACAAATCCAAAGAGTTCTTTAAACAGGAACATTTCCCAACTGTACATGTTCTTTTACACTCGCATTTCACAAGTTCAATAACGCCTTTAGGCGCAGATAACTCCAGGGATTTGACTGGAGTAATTTCTCCTTCGCTATCTATTTCCCAACCATTTCCAATAAGTGGGGGTACAATAGGTCGGGGATTTTTGTAGCCCTTTCCAGTGGTGCAAATTAAGTTGGATCGTAGAATATGTGGCTTCAGTGCTCCAATAGTTGGTGGTAATTTCTCTCCCTCAAAACTTTTAGTTCTGAAAAGGTGCCATCTTAGCTCTGAAATGCTTGAAAAATTACTATTTCTCAAATAAGTCAAGTTGGTGAATTTTTCAAATAACGACAGATTGGATAATGGATCAACGTTAGGTTCCCCAAGTTCTTGAAAAGCTGTTATAATATCATCATCACACGGAAGACTGATATATACTTTTATCCACTTTTGTTTTGAAATGCCCATAAATTTTCCTCCCCAGTCTCCACCAGTGTATGAATGTAAACCTAGTAAACCTTTGCTTTTATGATCACCTATTGCTCTACATCTTTCATTAATATTAATTTTCCTATGTTTGTTGCCTCGACCAGTAACAAAAATTATTTCACTGTTTACTAGATGATTTGAAACCAAGTCAATCAGCAGTATGAAAATGTCTGTATCTTGTGAAAATACATCTATCTCACAATTATCGTGATATTTAACTATATCAAGTACATGAAGAGGTATAATGGTGTTTGCTTCTTCATGTGTATGATCACATAATTTTGAATCATAAACATTTGCTTGATTACTGTATGTTTTATTGCCAAAAACGACAACAATTTTCTTGATGCTAACAGCAAAAACCTGTAGTAACTTATTCCCAAGATATTTGGTTAACTGTGATTTTGTTTCATTGTGTGAAAGGAACGTCTTTAATGATACTAAAGATATATTGGTACTATTTGAAATAGTAAATTTTATAGGTTCTGTTGCCCCTAATCTTTTCTTACGAGTTTGTTCCTTCAATGAGTTTTCAAGGTATTGATCAAATATTATTCTCCCCTCAGTGTATCTGTTTGTCATTTTTATAATGATCACGATAAAAGCATTTGCAAAGTCTTCACAAGTTTTCATGGCAGGTATCTTTTTTATTGATAATACAATTGCAATTCCCTCTATAATACACAGTTTTTCTATTAGAGAAGCAATTGAATATTCTATTGTTTGAAGTATGGGAGAACAATTATATTGCTCTGTTTCTGCAATAAATGAATTTTAGTCAGATGGAATATGAAGATATCTATCAGAAGAAAATAATGATCTTGGTGTTACTAATAACTTGTAGTTTATGCATTTATGTTTGTGTACATTTGATGTCTGGATTCAATAACAATAAGAAAACCAGCAAGAAGTTGCCTATCTTCTTGAATTTAAACCAATTTATCACCAATCTTAAATGCAGTGTTCTTGTTACAAGGATTGAATGTTTTTAATTTTTTTCATTCGACGCTAAAGTTACAATTTAGCGTATTTACTCCGTAGTTTCTCTCTTGTAAATTCTTTCAATTCCAATTGGCTTTTTTGGTCACAATTCAGAATATCATCCTTCACAGATGCTAAAACTTTCATAGGTGACACAATATTCATTAATGTGGTATTATCTTGGAAAGGGTTTCCTCCAAAATGATTCCGAATACTCTCCTTGACGATGGCTGCATTATGAAATATCCTTAGTGACTTGGAGGTCTAAAGTTGATAGTGTTTCCTGAGCTGCTTAGAGAATTTATTTGGACAGTTCTTTTTAAAGAAGCTTGAAACAGTACGTAATACGTCTGGTGCTCACAAGAAGCCCCACCAGTGGCCGCGAGGTTCTGACCTCCAAACTGGTAGACGGTAGGTGCTGGGCTCGAACCCAATCGCGACCGTCGGCCTAACTGTTCGAAGTTTTCCGTGGTTTTCTTTGAACCTTGCGTAAATACGGGTTAGGTTCCCTTAGAAAGACCCCCACGGAGGGCAACCCACCCCATAGGGCCTATATCCCATAGCGTAGATAATCGGCCGACAAAAATACATCACATCACATCACATGCTCACAAGAAATACTTTTCGAGGATACTTTCATTCTGAGTTAAACATATAAGTTCACCAATGCTCTTCCGTTTTTTGATTTTCTGTTCCAAGTTCTCGTCGGAAAATAGTTTCGTAAATGACACATTAGATTTGGATACTGCAAAACAACCAGATTTAAGCGAATTCCATACCTCTAAATATGTTGTTTTAAGGACCTTCATCTGCGCTATGTATACAGTAAAGTGTCTAGTATATTGAAAAATGTCATGAGCAAAATAATATTTGATTTTTTCCTATATAATGACGCGACATGAAATGCCCAGTCACCTTGACGAGTGGCACGGATGAAACGTTGCAAAGACCCGAATTGGTTCATATACTATAGTAGGAACTTTGCCATGTCATCACTGCTTTCTTTAATATGTGGAAGACAATCTTTTACATCTACTGCTTTGATAACTTCAAACGAAATTGTAGCTTCAACTTCACAATTGTACAATTTTTCACGTAGTGAATTGCATTTTTCTTGCAGAGAAATTTTCTCTAGAGAATGCGACAGTACCTCAAAGAGAAGCTCGTAGCATATCAAGAACATTGTTATGTGAAACTCAAGCCTCTAGTGTATTTTTCACCTCCAAAAACCTGAAGAATTGTTGCAGGAAAGTACTGATAAATTTCAGTGCATTGATATTGCAGTATACATTGATGGTAGTGGCTTTGATCTCATAAGATCAAAGCCACTACCATCAATGTATTTTCCTACTGCATGGGGATATGGAACACAAACATGAATCTCTTCCACTCGGAGAAGCTAGTTTTGATTACCGGTAGATAATTGAATTTACAGCGTAAACAGAGTGGAGCTAACTGTGACAGCGAATTTTTCAGTATATTCCTTCAGTTTTTCGAGATTGTCTGTTCCAGGTTTTTGACATAATTATCCACCTTTCAAGCACCCTAAACAATGCATTGTGTATTCACAACACTGTCACTCTTATTAGTATCTTTAAGGAACATACACACATATGCAGCAAAAGAAAAAACAAGCAATATTAGTAATTTTGAAGTAAATTTATAAATAAATAATAAATAACGTGATTTAGGCTTATTTGGATTGTAGATTTGAATTTCTTGACCCCAAAAACATATAATTTGACATATTGGACAATAATATCACACAAATATTAAAGAAGTCAGTAAATGGCAGCCATCTTGGGCGCCATCTTGAAAATCACCTCAAAAATGTGTCAGAAAAAAATGGCACCTAAGATATTTGAAATCTACATGTCAAAAGCTACAAAATAAACAAAAAATATCAAACTTGGCACAAAAATCCAGCTGGAAAACATTTCAGACCCTACTAATATGGCTATTTCTATTCTACAATCTGAGATATCTATTTATCAATGCAATCGAAAAAATAGCATTAATATAAATTTTAAGTTAAATAAGCTTTTGAAGCCAAAAACTACGTGACGGAAAAACTCGGCTAGGCCGCTTAAAGGGTTTTAACTAATTAAAGATAAACAGAGAGCGGGTGAGTGACACGAATTCAGAAAGGTACAGGATTTGAATAAATGGATTCGTTTGTCTTTAAAAATTTCACGCGGTCACACGCTTAAGAAAAATTAGTCTATCAAACAGATGAGCCAGCCAGTCCTTGAATGATATTATTCGCGAGTTTTTTACACGAAAGTGAGCTGTTAATGTGCATTCCATGATGCAATGTAGTGAGGTTGCTTGTTTACCAAATCTACAAAGCAGAGAGTCTTTTTAGGTGCGTTCGTAATTATGTAAATACGTAGCACTTATAGTTGTCGTTCAGTCCGTCCGTCCGTCCGTCTGTCTGTCCGCGTATAACAACGCAAAAACTACCCAACTGAATCGTTTGAAATTTAAAATACATAATTATTACATAATTTTGTCGAGTCATTTCAAGTTTTATGAAAATCGGATGCATAGATCAATTACAGGGACAATCAAAAGGATTCCGTTACATTACGGTCAATGGGGGGGAAATTTTCAAATGCATTTTAATCATCTGAAATTTTAAATACATAATTATTACATAATTTTGCCGAGTTATTTCAGATTTTATCTAAATCGGATGCATAGTTCAACTGCAGGGACAATCAAAAGTCAGGGATGAGATTCTTTCGCGGATCCGCGGTTTTCAGCTTTTTTGTCATTTTTTAATTTCTGCTTTTTTCGGATTTTCCGATTTTTTAAAATTTTCGCTTTTTTACCTTTTTTTTTATTTTTTTATTTTCTGAGTTTTCAAGAATTTATTTCGTGCAGACTTCCGTTTTTTATTAGTTTAAATAAAAAAAGAATTGTAAAATAATTTTAATCCCCATCAAAATATGCCTCTATTTCAACACTTCAAATACGAGAGCTTCTTTATCGAATGGTTATTTTATTTCATCACGATCGCCGAATGCTTATTGAAAAACATAACGGCATTGTCTTAAAACAGAAGCTTCAACACGGGCGATTGTGTTCCGTGTATACCTCGGATTTCCGGATTTTTCGATCGATTTTTCCGAGTTTATGAGATTATTATATTAAGTAGAAAATTCGAATTTTAAAATATTACGAATTTCGACACATGGTCGCCGAAAACAATCAATTTGTCGATTGTTCGCAGAAAGAAATTGACAATTTCGTCGAACGTTTGCGAAAAAAAAAAGCGGAAATTTCACAAAGGATCTTGGAAAAAAAAAAATTCTTTAAATGTTAAATGTGATTTTTGTCCAAAAATCGCCGGAAAACGTATATTTTGACAGAAGATCACGGGTAAAACGGAAATATCGCCAAAGAGTCATGGAAAAATGTAAATTTGTTAATGGGTCACGGCAAAAAAAAATACCACGAATTTAATTAAAGAATCGCGCAAAAAACTAATTTCTTTATAAGATCGCGGGGTAAAAACGCAAATTTCGTAATAAAAAGATTTAAATTGCGGAAAAACGATCAATTTCGTCACAAAAATCTCGGCAAAATGACCAATTTCGTCTAAAAATATCGCGAAAAAACGATCAATTTTGTCTAAAAAAATCGCGAAAAAATGATCAATTTTGTCTAAAACAATAGCTAAAAAACGATCATTTTGTCGAAAAATCGCGAAAAAACGATCTATTTCGTCAAAAAATCGCAAAAAAGCTATCTATTTCGTCAAAAAATCGCGATAAAACGACAAATTTCACCAAATAAACGCGAATAAACTGCAAATTTCGTCATAAAAGCGCGGAAAAACGGCAAATTTCATGAAAAAACTTCAAATTTCATTTAAAAAAAATCGCGTAAAGACAGTAACTTTCGTCAAATAAGTGCGAAAAAACGGCCAATTTCGTAAAAAGATCGCGAAAAAAACGACCGATTTCGTCAAAAAATCGCGGAAAAGCATGAATTTTGCATTTGATAATTTTCAGGGTTTTCTACTTTGTATCACTTAATTTTCAGAATTTTTCATTCTGAGTCACAATCACCCCTGATATTAGTAAAATAAATTTTCATTATTGTAATCAAATACTTTCTGCCTATTTCATGTTAATAATTCCTTTTTTATTTATGCAAAGCTAAATTGTATGTAATTTATATTTATTAATAGCAATTGTATTTGTTGTGATTGAAATTCCTGTCATTGCTCAAACATAGTTCGCGCAGTTTTCAGCTTTTTTGCTTTTTGGTCAATCTCATCCCTGAAAAGTGTTCCGTTACATTACGGTCAATGGGGAAAAATGTTTCAAATGCATTTTAATGGTGTTACACTCACTCGAACGTAATAAAATTGATATGCATCTATAAAGTACATATTATATTATACATTTTGCATAATCTGTGGTGCAAAGAATATTTGTTATTGATTTACAAGGCTACACAAAAGTATTCCATTGCATAATGGCATAGGGAGAACATTGTTTGGTGCGCATCTTAATTGTAATTATTTACAATTTTATGAGATTGATGTATGAGAGTGATATTTTTAAAACTTCGTTTTATCGTACGAACGCACCTCATTTGCTACGCTTCACGTGCAATTTCCAACTTGTTTGTTCATGTGGAACAAATGTTGGAATGAATCATGTTTTGTTGTTAGAATGAATTTAATTTTTTGACTGTTAGCGCACCTAATGAGAGTTCAGTTTCTCTTCGGACTCTGACAAGCGCACATCGTGCTTATTTATCGCACACGTCACACTTTCTCTATATTATGTTTTAAAGCAGCAGAGGAATGCAACCCTGTTTTTTTAGAACAACTATTTCTGTTGTTTTGTTAGAAATATAATTGGCTTAGATGCAGTATCTTCCCGCGCGGCGCCATTTTGTTTCCCTGTTACTTCTCATACATTATTATTTTACCTAAAACAGAAAAATGCAGCTGAAATGGTTATTTAATGATTGAATCATACATTTCAAAAAATGATATGAAATTAAACAAGACAATTTACTTTGGAAATTCAAAGATTGAAAGATCAAGTTTTTAATAGTAAAAATAGTTTGATTTATTTATTCATTTATTATCTAAAACATTCAAGTAAAGTGAAAATAAATTTTTTAGTATGTATAAATCTTAAAAATATTTATTTTATGTTTCCTCAAAAACAAAAATAATTGCAAAATAATGATAATAATAGCAATTTGTGAGAAATAATAGGGAAACAAAATGGCGGCTCGCGGGAAGATATTGCATCTGTTTCATATAATTCATGTTTATTTTGCGTTTTCCAGTTATTACTTACCCATCATACATACCATCATTACATACCCATCATCATACATCATTACATACCCATCATCGTATAGGGTAAGGGAACAAATTGAGATAGAGACTTAAAATTTTGTATGTAGTTAGTATGTAAGAATGGGACGAAGCCTATTTAATATCAGCAACCTCGATTATCCGGAACTATTTTTTTCGGACTCTCGAAAAATTCGTTCTGATGAAATGTATATAAAAATTTTCGAATTTTTTTGTTTTAAGGAATGGAAGTAAAAGGCAATAAAATAACACATATTTTGCATATAGAACGAAGTCGATCGGATTATTAGTTGCTGAGATATTTGTAATCCTGTTTTTCACATTCTTCGATTTTTCATGACTCTGTATTTCATTCAAATTGCAATTCAGAGGTATATTATAATTGGAAATGAGACGCTTAATTCGACGCAGTTAATTGTTAGTTAATAGAGTTATTATTTTTGGAGTTATAAGGATGTTTCTTTTACGCAGGTCGGTACTACTTGAGTAGTTTGGCGTTTTATATAATTTGTCGAAATTGCTAATCAGCAGTTCTTTAATATAGCATTACTATGTATATTAACAATATATATAATTTTTGTTTATGAATTGCAATGCATTGTATAAATAGTTTTCACATGTTTTATTTTCATATACATATCCATGATGGGTAAGTATTACGGTGGCCCCCAACGACTAGTTTATAATTAAAATGACATAAACACGCTTCGCATCGAAGAACAGACAATATGTAAAATAATGAATAATCTTTATGATTGACTAGATTTTAAAGAATATTTTTTCAATCTTATTTAATTCAGATAATACAATTTTTCTTAGTTGAAAAGTATAATAAATTCAAAAACTCAAATTTTGTAAAACATTTGTGTGCTGTATGAAAAAATCTGTATATGTATATGGAGATACTGTATGAGTATACATGATATGAAATTTCTTGTAAAATATAATTGTATGGGGGGGGGGGGGTAAGTTTAAATTTAATCCTTTCAGGACTATGAGTTTGCTAAGAGAGAACATTAGTATATAACTGCTTATTTAAGTTTGCTTAGATGTAGAATAAATAAAAACAAGTTGGAAATTGCACGTGAACGTAGCAAATGAGGTGCGTTCGTACGATAACGAAGTTTTAAAAATATTCAGATCTTGCTGATATAGTAGAGCGTACTTCGGATACTGTATAGTAGTCGAAATTTTTGTGTTTCTGTAAATATGCAGGAAGTAATTTTTATTACACCTCAGCAACGTATATCTTATTCATAAAATGTGAAATAGTTAAAAATAATTAAAACACGCCCCAAACAATGTTTCCCCGTATAGCATTATGTAGTGGAATACTTTTGTGTGGACCTGTAACTTAATAAAAAAAATTGTTTGCATCGCAGATTATGCGGAATGCATATTTTTGTATATATTTCGTAGATTCATGCCAATTCTATTATGCTCGAATGAGTGTAACATCATTACAATGCATTCGAAACTTTTTCCCCATTGACCGTAATGTAATGGAATACTTTTGTAAATAATGGAATACCCTGTAAATGATCTATGCATCCGACTTTCATAACATTTGAAATGACTCGACAAAATTACGTAATAATTATATGTTTTAAATTTCAAACGATTAAAATGCATTTGAAACTTCCCCCCCCCCCCCATTGACCCGTAATGTAACGGAATCCTTTTGATTGTCCCTGTAACTGATCTATCCATCCGATTTTCATAAATTTTGAAATGACTCGCCAAAAGTATGTTATAATTATGTATTTTAAATTTCAAACGATTCGGCCTGGTAGTTTTTGCGTTGTTATATGCGGAGAGACAGACGGACAGACGGACGGACTGAGCGACAACAATAAGTACTACATATTTACATAATTACGAACGCACCTAATAAGAAATAAACATAGCAATGTGTTGGTTATTATTATTATTATTATTATTATTATTATTATTATTATTATTATTATTATTATTATTATTATTATTATTATTATTTTATGAGAAATATTTTTCCTAATGAACTATAAAGGTTACAAAAAATATAGTTAGTCTTATTATGCAATGTCTGTATATTTATTGGCTTATTATAAGAAAATATTAATTAAAATAATGTTATATTGTTGTAGCAAATGATGTGTTAATTATGATATTCTATGAAACAAAGATGGACATTGCACATACTACAAATATCCGTCTTATTTTCTGTGCAGCGTTTAGCATATTTTGCACATTTTTTACATAATTGCTTTCAACATATGGTTTATTTTGACATTCTGTATAAAAAATGCAGATAAGGTTGTAATTAAATACAAAAATCATCAATTTCAAAATGGGAAAAATATTTCCCTTAGTCGTGAAAGGGTCAAATGTTTTTTTTAATCGTCACATATTTATCACTTGAAAAATTCCACGTTAGTTTTTCTTTCGCTGTTTTCATAATTATTTAATTATTTTCCTTTTTCAACAGACATGCTGATGAAAAAGTTTCGAACGGATTATAAAGAGCTTCTGCTTAGCGGGAGACACAGTGACTTTACCATAAATGTTAAGCCCATGAAGTTTGAAGTCCACAAGTCAATTTTAGGAGCTCGATCACCTGTGTTCTCGGCCATGATGGAGCATGACATGGAAGAGAAACGTAGTGGAGAGGTGTCCATAATTGATTCAGATCCGGCCATATTCAAGGAATTCTTGCTCTATCTCTATACGGGGGAGGAAGAGCATCTGGATTGGAAGAACATCGCGGAGCTGTACACACTGGCCGACAGATATTGCGTTGAGGACCTAAAATACCTCTGCGTGGAGCGTATGAAGACGCATATATCAATAGAAAATTTTTTAGCCCTTTTTTATATCTCGCAACAGCTCAATAATTCGGAATTGTCTGAAATTGTCATCCAGTTTTTCTTAGAAGATTCAAACGAAATTGTTGCTGGTGAAAAGTATATCGAGTTTATGAAGGAGCATCCCGAAGAGACATCCGTACTAGTGAAAGCTTTAGAAACAGTTGATCATCCCGAAGAGACAGTGAAAGCTTTAGAAGCAGATAAATAATACTGTATTTTGTTGACACAGTTAATAAAATTTACTAAAGTGCTTGTATTATCTGTGACTTAATTCATAGGAGATGAGACGAATAAATTAATGTTAACAAATAACTGCTTGATTCACGATAACCCCTTTCATACATTAGAAAAGGACACTTGTAACAAAAAACTGGCATAACGAACTTCGGTACTACTGTTATCCCGTCGACCAATTTCGTCAAATTATACAAATCGCCAAACTAATAGCCAAATTATACATATTGACATAATTTTTATTTTAAATAACGAAAAAACAAATAATTAGTAGAATATTAATAAGAATTCATTAGATTTATACAAATAAAAGGTCGAAATAAAAATCCCTTAATGACATTTTAAACACGTGAATCGTATTTAATGTCATTGAATGTGACATTCACAATCATCCATTATTGGCATTTAATCTTATAGTTTGGCGATAATTTTTTGGTCGACGGGATGACCTAAATAGTACCTGAACTTCGTATTTGAACTACACAAATTTCGTTGAAAGTTACACGAGAAATATATCTATACTGATTTTAGATAAAAACATTTAAATAACTATAATATCGACGTTTCGTATCGCATCTTCGGCCATTTTCAAGAGAAGCTAGACTTATGTCGAAGGAGATTGCAGATACGATATAAAATACCGTCTTTATCTCACAGGCTATCAAAACCTGGGAGCTTATGTGCCCGTCCGTTCTGTATGCGCGTAACGCAATAACTCATGATAAAAATATCGGATTCATTTGAAATTTTGGATATATGTATATTCTGATAAGCCACTTCCCTGATTATTTTTTGGAGATCATTCGATATGTATAAGAGGGGCAACAGGGGGCTTATGTGCCCCCTCCCTTAATCTATATAAATGGGTTTTTCATGCAAAATTATCAGTTTTCATTTAAAATTTAGATATATGATCATTGACGAGGCACCTCCGTTATTAGTTTTGTGTGTTCATTAGATAAGTATAAGGAAAAAAGAAGTTTAATGGTTAAGTATAAAAGAGGGGATAACTCCTCTTAAATTATATAAATGGGTTTTTATTAAGAATTTTCCGATTTACTCTGAATTTTGGGTATAGATTTCTATATGATAAAGCATATTCCTGATTAGTTTAAGGGGTTCAAAGGCTAAGTATAAAATGGGGGAAATGGAGGGAGCAGTCTCCCCCCCCCCCTTAATTATTTTTCAAACGGAATTAACCCTTGAAAGTATAAGGCTGTAATGTACAATTAGTACATGTAGCCTGTGAGCTCAATGCCATCAGTTTAACTGGGCAATATTCTTTTTATTATTGTTATTTGATTGTTTTAATGAGATCTCTTTCTTATATAGCATTCAGAAAGTTTTGTACAGTTTAAATGCAAAGTGTTTTAGATCTTCTCAGCGTTGACATAATTAGATGGTTACTCTTTCCCTAATAAAACAAGAAAGAAATATCCTGCACCAAGCATATATCATATAAAAAAAAACACTTTCCAACATTTTCAAAGTATTTTAACAACAATTCGCCGCGAATAAGCTAAAAAGAAAGCTAAACAAACATTTTAGAAAACGCATCATAACAGATTGAAAAACCATATTTCAACAATTAACGCATATTCAGGGAAAGGTGTTATAATTCTATTGTGAAACCTTTGTATGTGATCGATCTATTTTTATATATTTTTCAGAGTTCTCAAAAGTTCGGTTTAGTTAGAAAACGCACACTCTAAAACTGGTAGGGGTGAGAAGTTCCTCCTTGTAAATTAAAATAACTCGCAGTAACTAGTTTATGGTTTTAATCATTTTTACCTTCTACCCATATGTCCCATTTTTACAATGTGTCTGTTAAATTGTGTTCCTAGAAACTTTTCAAACACTGTGCTACAACATTTACAATCCGAGTTACGAATATTTGAAACTAGCAGTTACCCGTGACTTCGTTCACATAACATTTAAAGAAGAAATAATTGAACAATCTAGCAAAAAATTTCGATGATGAAAAGCATGTGTAATTAACTTTTCATCGCAAATTTATGGTAAAAAAACTTCTGATAATCCCTAGTTGCTAATTTGTTTGCTGGTCAAAATTTTCCTTTGAGCGATTAATACTAATAGATAGAAACATTCTTGAATTCTTTTGTTCAGCTCTGTAGTTTTCCAAGTGCCTTTAATACACGAAAGTGTCTTTCTAAAATTTATTTCAAACAAAAATATTTCTTATTACTAACTAAATTACATTTTCAGAAATTATCATGCGAAGACAACCTTGTATCCAGTTCTTTGCGGGACCCTGTTTATCATTTTATATATATACTACAAACATTTCTTAGTTTACTAAATGCAGTTCAAAATAAAAATGCATATTTTATTTAAAAACCACCTTTAAGTAAATAACGCTCATATTCAGTAACCTTTCCGAGATCTTTTGTGTAACCCTGTATATCTAAATTTAACTATTTATACTATTACCATTTATACTCTCCATTTAATATGCATACATTTAGCGAAACTTAAAAGCACATATCATAATTCAAAATGCATTTCATCCATGCAACAGTCATCATCCATGATATACAGTACTTCGGATAGAATATATAATATTTGAAATCTTTTGTGTGTCCCTGTAAATGCTATGCACTTCGTATTATGCATGAAATAACTTACATTAAGCCTCAGCAACATATATCAATTTGATTATACATGAAATCGTTTACCATAATTAAAATATGTCGGAAACTGTTCCTCCCTTTATTCCTATGCAATGGAATTCTTCTGTCTGACCCTGTAAATGAATAGTAAGTGCCCTTTTCACTACTTACTTTACAAAATGCATATTTTAGTGCACTTTGTAAATGCATATAAATTTGAATATGTTCTACAGGCTGTAACATCGTTAAATTTAATTAAAACGATTTCTCCCCATAATGCCATAATATAAGGAAATTTTTTGACTATCCCTGTAAATAAACTAATCATGGTAGAAACTTCATTTTCAATAGGTATTCGTGCTAGGTCAACGTTAATAATGTCCAAAAATTTCATGGAAATCGGAGTATATTTACGAAAGTTGGAAAGCGACCAGACAGACAGAGAAACCGAAAGCATAATAACTTTTCAACTTTGTTCGAAAGTGTTAAAAAATCGAGTCAAAAATATATTAATCAGTGATTTTATTTTCCCCCTTTTCCCCACAAAAATTTTTTTCCATTGATAATTATGAGTTTTGAATAAAAATATTCATTTGTATGTAACTTATAACTTATTAATTAGTATAAGTAAAAAATATTTCTGATTCTTTTTAAATATGACGTCATTATTTATCTCGCTCCATTAGCTACTGATATTCATACCCCTTGTATTTTTAACGACTGCTATAAAGTACCTGTTTTATTTCAACTATGAAGTCACATTTTCATGAGTGAACCATTTTATTAAAAATATAATTCTTTTTCATTCTTTTTACTTTTAATTTATGTCACCATATTTTACACAAAAATTCCCATTAACTAAACAAATATCCTTGTTAAATGTATTATAAAAAATACACCTTTTATTTTTATTTCAAACATGACGTCATATTTATTTTCTTTTAAATTATTTTATTATAGTTTTTCGCGTGGAAGTTTTCTATTAAAAATTTATTGCCGCTGAAAAATTATTATTCCAATTTTTTATTTTCTTGGCAACAGGAAAGGAAAATGGTTAAATTTTATCTGAAAAATGCCTATTGATTTTGTATGAAAAATAATTAAATTTTGAATTATTAAGAAAAATATTTGAATAAAATAAATAAAAATTACCCTATTATTTAATCCGGACTTCTAACTTTACGTCTGCGAAATTTCAAAGCAATCGGTTCAGTAGTTACGGCGTGAAAGCGGAACAAACAAACAAACAAACAAACTCACTTTCCGATTTATAATATTAGTAAGGATTATCGGCACCTTATATTTATGATATATAAAAATATGGGGCTTTTATAACAGTTAACAGAGACCCCCTTCCCTTTCTGCTATTAAAAAAAAATTACGTTACTTGTGGTTCGCGGTGGCTCCCTTATATTTACTATGTATTAAAGGGAGTATTTAGGGAGTTTAATTAAAAAGAAACGGACAATTCCCCATATAAAATTATATCAGGTTATTTAAGCGTACAAAATTTCAGCGGGTTGGACTATTTAATCACTGCTTATAACTAAATTTTACGAGCTCTTATATTCAGTTTTTTAGGAAATTCAGGTGGGGTTTTTATCTATATTATAGTCTGTGTGTAACGCATACGTCATTTTTCGCTACTGGAAATTTAAATTTTTTACACAGCCATATAGAGAAAAAAAAATGTACTACTAAATCTAACTTGTTTGAAAACTGTATCACAATTTATTTTTGAGATATTAATTTTTTTAAAGTTTTTAGTACCAATTTTGTAATTATGGCAACAGAATCACTCCATTTTCTCTTAAAATTGAGAGAAAAAAAAAATAAATAAAAAATAAAAAATTGAAATTAAAATGCGCAACACTTTCCCATACAATTTCGGCTTTGCAATTTTCAATATTGCAAATTTTACACTTCTAAGCATCGTACATTTAAAATTTTTACACCGTCGTATAGAGAGAAAAATGCACTTTTAAATGCAATTTGTTTCAAAGCTCTACCTCAATTTATTTTTGATATATTAATTTTTTTTATAATTTTTAGTACCAATTTTAAAAATTGTGGCAACAGAACCGTTTCATTTTCTCTCAAAATAGAAAAAAAAAAAAAAAAAAAAAAAAAGGAGAAAAAGGAAAAAAAAAATGGAAATTAAAATGTGTCTATTATAAAATCCGGTGATTTTCTTTTTTATTTCGCTTAATAATTTGAATAATTGAGTTTTATAGTGAAGCACTAGCCAACACAGACATACAGACACACACACTCACGGACAGACAGACATTTTGTAAAAAACATGTTTTTGGAACCTCTGACTTCTAAAACGTGTAAATCCGCCTAAAACTGGAAGTCGAAAAAAATTTCGATTACAATACTTTCTTCTATTGAAGATGGAAGAAAGTTAAGAAATAGATGAAATTATTAAGTTGAGGGTAATAACTTTTAGAAAATTGAAATATATTAAAATAAAATTTTAATAGACACGCTCACTTTTATTGCCAATACTAGTGTAAATACCAGTCCTTTGATGTTGCGTAAAAATTGTGTTTTTTGCTTAAAATAATAATATAAAAATGATAAAAATAATTCGCAATATAGAAATGTTTAGATGCGCAAAGAAAGCAATATAGCCATATTCTAATAAACACAATATTTGCCATTTACAACACTTCGGAGTAAACCATGGTTTCCGGTTAAGGCCCCTGTCCTCGCTCAAGGAAACACTCGCGAGCTAATGCTATTCCTATGGGGCAGCATTTTTCTAATAACTCTTTCTCATTTTGACATTTTTGAATAATTTTTTTTACATTGGATAGCTGAGGTGCATGCCGATAACGCACCTTTTTTACTTTTTCGATTTTGGTTGCAGACATTTTTTACAAAGTTAGTTTCACTCTCAAATCTCAAAACCGGTTTCGAAACTGAAAGTGCTTTTTAAAAAAATATCTGCGGCTAAAATCGAAAAAGTAAAAAAGGTGCGCTATCGGCATGCACCTCAGCTATCCAATGCAAATATATATATATTTAAAAATGTCAAAATGACGAAGAGTTATTAGAAAAATGCTTCCCCATAGGAATAGCATTAGCTGGCGAGATTTCTCGAACGAGGACAGGGGCCTTAACATGCAATGACAAAATTAAGATTTGTTGATAAAAGTAAGATAACAAATATGCAATAAAAACTTTTAAAAAGTCTAATAGAAATTTTAAAAGTGCAGCAGCTATTGAAATACCAGCTACTTATTGCCGAATGGTATATTCAGTCTTTCATCAATCATCCTACTTGTATAATGTCTATTTAAACTGGCGGCTATGCATCCTTTGAAGAGGTGTCTGAACATCTGCCATATTGTTGCTTAAACATTTTTATGCAAAAAAGTGTAATTTCCCTCCACATTATACATATATATATAACTGCAAATTTTTCATTTCTGTCTGTTTATTATTATGGTCTATTTTAAATATTTAAATGCAGATCAAAATATTTTAATTATTACTATACGATTTTACATCTCTTGATTTATTAACTTGTATACTTTTTGGTTACGATTAATGGGGCAATGGTATAAAATTATGCATTAGGACATTTTCCTGATTTCTACCTCAGAAATTATTCGTAATTTTTTGCGACAGCATGGCATTGCCCTTGAAAACGAGCCATGTACCACAATCTCCTATTTTATTTGTAATAGTTTCACTATTGCTAATTCCAGTTGATTTTCTTGTCGAGTTAAAGTTTTTTATAGTGTGTTATTCTATATTTGTTGTTGATGTTGATTTTAGTGTTATATAACGGTTATATACACGCAATAATAACAAAAAATTCGCCTTAATCCTAAATTATTTCCCAATTGTTTTAATGTTTAACTTTCCCCCTTTCTTTTTATAATATTTAATGCATTATTTATATTCCAAACCTTTAATCTATACTTTCTTTATTTTATTTTATTCTACAAAAACATTAATCTGTTAAAGCAACATATTCCTTAAAGTGCCATTATTTAATTTTGTTCTTTTATCTGTTGCATATCTTTTTTATTTATGTTATAAAAAATCATTCGATTATCTACAATTTCTTTCTAGCGACGCCAGACAACGGGTTGCGCAATTTATTCTTTCGACGATGTGAGAGAACTCTTTCTTTTTCGCGGGGTATAATCTTCTCATTGGTTAAATTCAATTTTTCTGATAAATTAATTGGAAACTTAAAACGTAGTCATAAAATCCTGCATACCAGCGCATGTTCGGATATAACCTTGTTACATTGGCTTCGGAGCAGAGAATTCTACTTTTTTATGTGCTAAACAAAACCCTGTCACTTGGCGAGTTCAAGTCTTAATATGGTGAAGCTCTATTTTTTAAAGATCATCTTTCCGTTTTTCTACGGCGTATATTTTCTATAATTTACCCCCCCCCCCCCATAATAAAACGTGTAATAGAAAATTTATTCAACAAAATATATATTTTTAATTATTCGATTACAAATAGTATTGTCAGAATCTATAGATCATATTTTGTTTCTATCAAGTCCAAAATTATTTCTTATCAATTGCTCCGCTCAACAAGCAGAAAACATTTTGACACATTTATAAATTCATTTTTAACAGAAAGATATAAAATTAGAATGCCTGACTATGGAAGCGATTTCGAGTCGAACTTAGTTTTTCATTTTATGATAATTAAATTACCTATCCAGTTCTAAGTTATTTCGATCACGTGATCACCCGCTTTTCTCCTGCTTTTCGACCGGTTTTTCTGCTTTCGTCGTGAAATGTGATGAAAAATGTCAACTTTGAAGACTTGTCATGAAAGATCTATTGTGTTTTTTAAAAAACAGAAAATTGTGTGCAATTAGACAGTTTCTGAGTAAGAACGCCTGCTATTTTCATGCATTTCTGAACAAAAATAAATCAAAGCATATGTCACAAAGTTGCCCTTTTTGATTTAAGAACACCCTCAATTTAATTTAAAAAATCCGTTTTTGAGATACTTTGGCGGAATAATGACAATATATTTTATTTATTTAATTAATCATGATTCTATCTATAATTACTACCTGCATGGTTTATTTTATCTTCTGAACATATACGTGATTCATTTTTTATTTGCAAAAATGTGTCCGCAATGGAAAAACATGTAAAATAAATTAATTAAAATAATATTTTTTAAAAGTTATTCTGTTAAAATAAATAATAAAATAATCTTGTGCAAATCTACAGATTATAAGTTTTTTTTATGTTTAATTTCAAGTCAAAATACTAAATAGTTTTTTTGTAAAGTGTACCACAAAATGTAATTTGTATAGCCTAGTAAAGGATTCGCTTCGCTTATCCTTATAATATACTATGTGTATATAGGATAGGATATGTAAATACTATAAATTATCACGGGGAAAAAAGAATACTTAAACTATATTTTAGTAAAAAAGAAAGAAAAAAAAAGTGCTGTGAAAAATAAATCATTAAAAATAAAACATCAAAAGGAATATAAAAATAAAGTCTTACTTCAAACTGCAAACCGCCAGACGTGGTCTTGACATGAGATTAAAATTAATGAAATTTACAAATAACTTTAGTGAATCAAGTGTACTAATGAAGGCTTGCAGAAAATTAAATATCTAGGGGCATTGTTGTTGAAGATAAATAAATCTTTCTTGCTTCTCTGTGATTATTGACGGTATGCACTCAATTTGTTAAAAATAATGAGAGATTTAAAATACATTTTTTTTTAAACTATTTTAACAGCAAAAATGAAATCAAAATTAAAAACCTTTAATATTTCACAAAACTTTCTGGTCAACCCGAAATAGAAATCTATCGCAATTAGCAGTCTTTCAAAATAACTCAAAAATATTATACAGCTTTCGTGATCCTACACAGCTATTCTTTGTTTGCATTGCATTTGGTTCCTAAGGTAACAAACAACAAATTTTTGATTCTCTCGAGATCTTATAAACTCCATTAGTTTCTATCTTTGGTTATTTATATTTATTTGTTTACGGCAACAGCAATAGAAAAATTATTGAATAAGGTTTGCTTAAGCGAAAATGAATTACTCCGTACTTGTATTTGTAGTCCTTGACATATTTTATATTGAGGTTAATTTTGTTGAGGACTTATCGAGAAAATATGAAACAGTGAGATTTTGCGGTATTATTGTTTCCTATGAATTTATTGCTGCCTTATTGTTATTTTTATTTTACTTGAGCTAATATAAAATATTTAGATAAAATTCAAAAGTATCAATATTCATGTATCTGGTATTAGATTTTCTCATAATTTTTAAACACTAGTTAAGATTTTTTTAATAAACTGTTTCAAATAAGAATACGGTTTCGCATAACAATTGAAATCCCTTTAAAGTACCGTTTTTCATAAAGTATATTTACTCGCAGAAAATAAATGCGGGTTAAAAGAAGATCAGTATACAAAGATTGATTTTTTGATTTAAATGTTTTATCTTTGATTTAAAGTTTTTTTTTTCTCGTCTAAATTGCTTTGATTATTTTAAGAAGTGTAAAGATTAAAACTAACTAAGCAGTAATATTAAACGCTCTTATATGAGCATTCTTATAAACTCGAATAATTTTTATCTGTGGTTATTTAAATTTAGTTGCTTACGGCCAAAGCAATAGACAATCATTGAATTAAGTTTGGTTAAGCGAAATTGAATTACTGCGTATATTCCTTGACACACTTTATATTAAGGGTGTGTTCGAAAAAACGCTTAACCACCTTCAGCAGCTCGAAATTTTCCGATACAATTTCAGACATATTTTTAAAAGTTGAAACATGAAACTTGCTGAGGGGATTTTTGAAGAGACATATAAGGTGCTGTGTGATGTCATTTTACGCTCAATTCATTAGAATTTGATTTATAAGCAATTACCTTTTCAGTATGACCCTTTTTTTCGTTCTCAGATCTCCCGCTTCGGAAAAATTTGTTCAAAATGCCGTTTTGATTGCTTTTTTTGCAATATTTTCTGCATTTATCAAAGAATCGACAATTACGGCACTTTGTGTACTCTCTAAATAAGACAATTTGTCAGTTTGATGCGTTTGAGAGTAAAAGTGAATTCAAAAATAAATCGGAAAATAAGCAGTTTAAATCAAAATACACCCTTAAGAGCCTACACTAGTCGTTTAAAAAGACCCCGGACGATAATGTTAAGTCTATGGGGCTTTATTTCCAAATATTTTCCTCAAATCTTAATATTTTCACATGATTTAAAAAAAATAGAATAACGATCTACAAACGGGCTAGTTTTTACTTTTTTAATTTTGGTTTCGGATTTTTTTTAATACATTAATCTTTGGAACCGGTTGAAACCAGTTCTGAAATTGAAACTATCATAATATAAAAAATATATAAACAAAATCGAAAAAGTAAAAACTAGCCCAGTAGTAGATCATTCTCAGCTATCCTATAAAAGAAAAAAATCATGTAGAACTATTAAAATTTGAGCGAGATATTGGAAAAGAACGCCCTCATAGACTTGACATTATCATCCGGGTCTAATTGAGTGAGTCCAGTGGCCTGTTAGGGTTAATTATGTTCAGAACTTATATGAAACACGTAAGTCCTCATGATAAGACCCTATGTTCAGGACTTAAACGAAAATATGTAACAGTGTAATTTTGCTGTATTATTGTTGCTTGTGAATTAGTTAATGACTTATTGTTATATTTATTTCACTTGAGCAGACATAAAATATTTAACCTTCCTACCCTGTTGAAAATTACTCATTAACTTGATAAAAACATTTGACACCAGAATTCCCATTTAAAGCTATTTTACCTATTTGTTTAAGTTAGTTTTTTGTATCTTTTATTAAATTTAGTGTATAAAGAAATTTCTGGTTTAAATCGAATAAAATATGTAATAGAAACGGGTCGATTCGACCCATTCAGGGTAGGAAGGTTAAATAAAAATCAAAGAAAGTATCTGGGATTAGACTACCTCACTCATTCTTTTAACAATAGTTTTAGACTTGGAAAAATATTTTTTAACGCATGAAATGCGTTAAAAAATACGGAATTTCGTAACAGTTGATATTCTTTCAATGTACCATTTTTAGACATCGACCAAAAATTCGGTTTCGGTGCAAAATCTGAGTTTCACTGAAAATTCGCTTTCGGCCAAAATTCTGCTGAAAATTCGGCCTTATTGAAATTGTCTGTATTCTAAAAATTTTGCCTTTTCCTTTGGACATATTCAACATTACTCACTGATTTGATCTGTATTGGCTACTTATTGCTATGAACTTCACTGTTTATAAATATCAGTCATGACTGATTCGAGACATGAGTGAAATTTATAAAGCAAGTAATGGTATGGGATTTAATTGTAAGACGCTTTTCAGGTGCTCATTAATGAGTTGCAGACTTAATAGTAATGGAAAATATTCAGTTTGAAACGGCAGAAATGTTTCTAATATTATTTGGAGTTCTTGTATAACTTTTGATAATTTACGAAAGTCATTATAAAAGGTGAATCGAGGTGTGAACCTGCAATGTTTTTTTATTAGATGAAATTCCTATGATCAGAAAATGATTCTTTGTTATTGATGAATTATCCACATTTTCTTTTATATGAAAATAAAATGTTTTATCAAAGACACAGAGACCATTAATTACATGTATAATTAATTAATTAATAATTATTCATATTTATGTATATATTAATTATTTAAATTTTTTTTGGGACATTACCGTTATTGGCCGAAAAAGAAAGATTATAGAAATTCTGTTTCGTCGAAACTTAATCATTTTTCAGAAAGTGTACTTACTCGCACAAAATAAATGCGGGTTAAAAAAAGGGGAATTGATAAGGATTAAGTGTGGTATAGGATATATAACTCTATAGATCATATACAATGAGGTATGAATACGAATATGAATATTTTTCCGCCAATAGATTATAATTCCTGAAAAGGTTTTTGAAATGTTGTTCGTTACACAAAATGTTAATTTAGGCATCATATTTAACTTTACTAAACAATAAAGTTTTATTGAGTCCCTGGGGGATTTTGTAAAAACGCTGTCGAAAGTTCCGTGGCAGCGCGATTGCACTCCTTTTATTTTATGCCGGAACGACTGAAGCAACGCGATAGCCTTCTTTTATTTTATGTCTTTAAATCTAAAGCAGCACGATAACGCTTCTTCTATTTTATGTCGATAAGTACCAATCGGCGCACCATTTTTAATCTCATGCCATTAGTGGTCCGAACGCTCGAAATGTGCTGGTTTCTTCGACATTAAAACTGAATTGCCCGCTGCTTGGGAGTCAAGCAGTTATAGTAATCTGTAAGTGGTGGAAAGTGATTCACAACTTATGCTTAACATGCGGTTTTTTTCCCTTGCTTATTTCCAATTTCCTTTTTTATATTAAATTTGTTCTGATATTTCAGTTTTATGTCAGGAATGAAGAAATTGTATTATTAACACTATTTCTACAGAGAGGTGCCAAAAGATGCCTTTAGAGTTTTAACTTAAAATTTTACTCTAATCATTTCTCTAAGATTAATTTTTTGACTTTCCGTACAATAGATCTTAGTTTAAATCAGCTGTATCATTGTCCTCCAGTACATCCTGGATTTAAAAATATGCATATGGTATGGTGCTGTGCATATATAACGTTACTAGTAAATCTGCAGATCAAGAGCCTCAACGTCAGCTTTGCACATCATTTCTTTTTTAAAACACACTTTGGGTAATATTAAACTTCCGGGAAACTGTAATTTAAAATTTTCAAATTACGTAATTATTTATAAGAATAAAACAAGAATAAGAAGTTTTCTGCCAACAAAAGTGTTAAATTAAAGATTTAGTTATGTTAGGATATTTTTCATGGTCTATTATTTTTGTTTTTTTATTATAACATAGTAGATTTCTTCAGGGGGGCTCCGCCCGTCCTGAACCCCCCCGTAGTCTCATTAAACTTAAATTTGGAACTTTCTATCAATTTGCTAATGGTTATCGTATATCTTGTATTTATTTATACATTTTGATTTATAAGGATAAGTAACAGTTTTAATAAGCATTTTTCATTATCCTCATACTTCTAGATACCTGTCCACACCTAAATCTGATGTATCAGGAACTTTTGAAAGTGTAAACTCAGTAATCTAGGGTTTTACAATTTTGTTTCCGAAAAAAAGAAGTTTTGATTGCATTTTGTGGCAGATATCGCGGCCAGACAGACAGACAAAAGAACAGACTGACAGGCGGAAAACAACAAATTTTGTGTCGCCAAAATAAGCCTTCACTGAAGTTTCGGAAACGACGTCATTATTCATGAGTTACTGCTATCCATGTTTCTTATATTTTTAACGACTACTATAAAATACCTGTTTTATTTCAATTATGACGTCAAATTTTATCAGGTGAAATATTTGTCAAAAATATATTTATTTTTTATTTCTTTTACTTCTAATTATGCCCCCCAATTTTGTCAGAAAAATTCTTATTAACGAAACAAATTTCCGTGTTTAATATTTAACAAACTACTATTTTTGTTTTTATTTTAATTCTGACGTCATATTTATTTTTTCTTAGTTTAATTTTTCGAATGGAACTTGCTCAATTGAAACTTATTGCCGTTGACAAATTATTCCAGATTTTGATTTTTTTTTTTTTTTTTTTTGGCAACGATAAAGGAAATTGGTTAAATTTTATCTAAAAGATCGCTATTGATTCTGCATGAAAAAGAAGGAAATTTTGAATTATTAAGGAAAATATGTGAATAAAATCAATAAAACATAGCCTATGTTTTTTTCTGGGCTATGTTATAGTTATACACAACGATACAAAGACATTAATTCATCAGTTTTGACGTTGACTTAATTTAAATTTTCGCGTTCAATAATTACGCGCATTCAAATTTATAACATTATAAAAATAAGCATTAGGATGAATGGTTGCTTAGCAACCATTAAGAGAAAGTAAAGAAAATGAAATAAATACATTTGAAATAAGTAAGTCTCTAAAACAAATTAGTTTATATTATTGGAATACATTTATAAAAAATCTCCAAAATTTAGAGTAGTAATAATTTTTAAAATCTGACAAATGAACAGACAAAATTTCAAAACAATGCGAATAATTTAAAGGGTAAATTTCAGCATCCATTTATCATAATGTGACATTTTCTCTCAAGAAAAAAAAATGGAAGTCATTGGATTTGCCATAGAAAAGCATTATTGCGCAAAATAAAATATTCTATATTTTTCGAACGAATGAACCAAATCTTACAAAAAACTATACAGCTTAATCCCAGTGCCTCACTAACATACCCACTTAATTTCAAGCCAATCGGATGCTTTTTACGAAAGTTATCGCGGAACAGACAGACTGACAGACAGACAGACAGACAGACAGACAGACAGACGGACAGACAGACACAAAAAAATTTCGTGTCTCCAAAGTAAGCCTTCACTGACGTTTCGGCAATTATTTTAGGGATGGGGGGGGGTCTGGCACATGATATCGTAAAATATCTCTAGGGGGTGTTGTCTTATGATATCGATATCATTTTAAATCCAATCAAAGTTTTCTCTTTTAATTTGTAACATATTTAATTCAAAGTAGCATGTTATTTTTCTTCCAATCCATTCTATTTTCATGAAAGTAAAAATTTGTTATTAAAATCACTAAATTATTATAAAATTATTTAATTCTAAAATATGGGGTTCCCCGACATTTGACATAATTTTTATTTTTTATTTGTGTATAATGGTTCGAAAAAACCATATGTGATATGTATTTGAAATGAAGTTTGTATTTACTAGTACATAAAAGAGAAAGAATGTTATCCACTTGTTTTATTGATGAGAATTTCTATCTGCACCTTATCCAAGCGCATCAAGAGTTTATTATTGTTGAATGCGTTATCTAACAAAAAGCTGTTAGTTTATACTTTTAAGAAATATATATTTCTTTTAAGTGTTATTTGAATAAAGTGATATTTTACTTTATTGAAATCATTTGAATCAATAAAGTGTGCGAAAAATAAATGTAACTAAGTCTTGTAGATCACTTCAAACAAAAGATATAAATTCTTTAAAAAAAAAAAAAATACAATTTGATAACGATATTATTACCGGACCCCTATACCTATTTCTACCATGAGATGTCTTTTGACCTCTTAAGGATTTCATAATTCATAATTTTATACTATTTCACATATAAATATCAGCACCGTTTTACTACATCATATCAATTATAATCAGATTAGATAATACTGATTTCAATTGTAAAGGAAAATACAGGAATTGCTGCATAACTTTGAAATGAGCTTGTTTCTCACCATGTTGTATTTTAGTGTAGATCAGGTCTGTCCAACCTTTCAGTAAGCAAGGGCGCACCTCACCTTTTGCTACTCAGTGAAGGGCGCCATTTTTCATATGACTGAAAACATGCGGCAGTATTATTGAAGAGTATTAGTATACATGCACGTGCACGTCTTAATGTGTGCGAATGAATCTTAAGGCAATATATAAAAGGCACCTACTGTTCTGAAGTTACGTGTATTAAATTTCAAATTATACATTTTTCTACGTAAGATCTATCTCGAAAAATTTGTAGGGTAAGATGCCAAAAACTTAAACATACCTATAATAAAAACAATAATAAAAAATAAAAATAAACATGGATATCAAAGATATTGCTAGGTTTATTTTAGGATACTAAAATACATTTTGACTTATTTTGAAGGCGTGAATTTAGTTTTATAAACAGTTCGAAAAGAAAAACAAGCATGATAGTGACCAATTCAATATAGCTGGTTCCAGAAAAATAGAGTGGAAGTGCTTCCATAGAAACGGAAATCATTTTGGACTGTTTTATTAACTTTTCTAAACAAATTGCAAAGAAATAAAAAGAATATTGCCCAGTTAAACTGATGGCATTGAGCTCACAGGCTACGCATAATAATTGTACATTACAGAATTGTATTTTCGTTAATTCCGTTCGAAAAAAAATTAAGAAGGGGAAACAGCCTCCTCTTTCTCCTTTTTTATACTTAATCATTTAACCTCCTAAACTATCAAGGACATGATTTATCATATAAAAAATCTATATCCAAAATTCAGAGCAAATTGGATAATTCTTAATAAAAACCTATTTAGCATTTATATAATTTAAGAGGAGTTATTCCCCTCTTTTATACTTAACCATTAAACTTCCAAAACTATTCAGAGATTTGAGCGAAATCTGACAATTCTGCTTGAAAAATCCATTTATACAAGTTAAGGGGAGGGGCATTAGAATCTCCGTTCCCCCTGTTTATACTTGTTCAATGAACACCTAATAACAGCCACGAACTCGCCTCATCAGAATGATCCTATATCTAAATTTTGAACGAAAACTGTTAATTCTGCATGAAAATCCCGTTTATATCAATTAAGGGGAGGGGCATGAGTCCCCCTTTCCCCCTGTTTATACTTATTAAATGAACACCTAATAACAGCCACGATATCGCCTCATCAGAATGATCCCATATCTAAATTTTGAAGGAAAACTGTTAATTCTGCATGAAAATCTCGTTTATATCAATTAGGAGGAGGGGCATGAGCCCCCCGTTCCCCCTCTTATACATATCGAATGAACTCCAAAAACTAATCAGGGAAGCGCCTAATCAGGATATACCTATATACAAAATTTCAAGTGGATCCGATATTTTTATCATGAGTTATCGCGTTACGCACGTACGAACGTACGAACATACATACAGAACGGACGGGCACATAAGCTCTCAGGCTATGATAGCCTGTGAGCTAAAAACCCATAAAAATTCAATAAAGAATACTGCCCAGTTAAACTGATGGCATTGAGCTCACAGGCTACAAATACTAATTGTACATTAAAGCCTTATATTTTCAAGGGTTAATTCCGTTCGAAAAAAAAATTAAGAAGGGGAAACAGCTCTCCCCTTTCCTCTTTTTTTATACTTAATCATTGAACCTCCTATACTATCAAAGACATGCTTTATCATATAAAAAATCTATATCCAAAATTCAGAGCAAATTAGATAATTCTTAATAAAAACCCATTTAGCATTTATATAATTTAAAAGGAGTTATCCCCTTCTTTTATACTTAACCATTAAACTTCCAAAACGATTCAGAGATTTGAACGAAATCTGAAAATTCTGCTTGAAAAACCTATTTATATAAATTAAGAGGGGGGGAGGCATTAGAACCCCTGTTGCCCCTATTTATACTTATTCAATGAACACCTAATAGCAGTCACGGAATCGCCTCATCAGAATGATCCTAATCTAAATTTTGAACGAAAACTTAATTCTGCATGAAAATCCCATTTATATCAACTAACGGGGGGGGGGGGGCATTAGAACCCCTGTTCCCCCTATTTATACTTATTCAATGAACACCTAATAACAGCCACGGAATCGCCTCATCAGAATGATCCTAATCTAAATTTTGAACGAAAACTTAATTCTGTATGAAAATCCCATTTATATCAACTAACGGGGGGGGGATTAGAACCCCTGTTCCCCCTATTTATACTTATTCAATGAACACCTAATAACAGTCACGGAATCGCCTCATCAGAATGATCCTAATCTAAATTTTGAAAACTTAATTCTGCATGAAAATCCCATTTATATCAACTAACGGGGGGCATGAGCCCCCCGTTCCCCCTCTTATACATATCGAATGAACTCCAAAAACTAATCAGGGAAGCGCCTTATCAGGATATACCTATATACAAAATTTCAAGTGGATCTGATATTTTTATCATGAGTTATCGCGTTACGCACATACGCACATACGCACATACATACAGAACGGACGGGCACATAAGCTCTCAGGCTATGATAGCCTGTGAGCTAAAAACTAAGAAGGAAAAATTAAGCTCCTTTATCCTTCATATAAAACAGGCTGGCCAATGTGACAACGCTAAGGAAAAAAAAAAAGTCCTTCCGGCAATGCCGGGAGGAAGAGGTAGCTTTCATATACTTATATATTTATTTATTTATTTTAAGGTAAGTTACATTGTTCAAAAATACTAACCTCAAATTAGTGGAAATAATCTTATAAAATTAGTGATTTTATAAGATTGAAACTAGTTTTTGTCAAGACTGAACATTAATAGGAATTTTTAGAAATTAGTCATCTTTTATTTAACCTTTGGTTTTATTTTAAGCGATTTAGAGAGTCACCAAATTCCACGATATCATAAAGTGTATGCCATTTTAAAGCAACATTGTGGATCGTTCAGATCAGACCGTTTCAAAATGTCAGCCATAAGCAAAATTCAAAGTGCTATAACTCAGTCATTTTTTAAGATATAGACAAAATAAAAAGTGTTCTGGAATTGTTGTTTTAAGTTCTAACACGTAAAAGAAAAATATTTTTCAATTTTTAATTTTTTCGCATTTAATTTTAAATTTTAAATTTTTTTAAAAATTTAAAATAGCTACCATTTTGAAACAAAATGGTGGATGATGCTGGACAACGAACTCGGTCGAGACATTTGTATGTACTATGTACATCCCAAGTTTCATTGAAATCGGTTCATAAATACGCGTGTTATCACGTGACAAAAATCAGATCGTTTCAAAATGTCAGACATAAGAAAAATTCAAAGTGCTATAACTCAATCATTTTTTAAGATATAGGCAAAATAAAAAGTGTTCTGGAATCTTTGTTTTAAGTTCTAACACGTAAAAGGAAAATATTTTTCAACTTTTAACTTTTTCGCATTTAATTTTAAATTTTAAATTTTTAAAAAAATTTAAAATGGCCGTCATTTTGAAACAAAATGATGGATGATGCTGGCCAACGAACTCGATCGAGACATTTGTATGTACTATGTACATCCCAAATTTCATTGAAATCGGTTCATAAATACACGTGTTATCACGTGACAAAAATCAGATCATTTCAAAATGTTAGACATAAGAAAAATTCAAAGTGCTATAACTCAATCATTTTTTAAGATATAGACAAAATAAAAAGTGTTCTGGAATCTTTGTTTTAATTTCTAACACGTAAACGGAAAATATTTTTCAACTTTTAACTTTTTCGCATTTAATTTTAAATTAAAAATTTTTTAAAAAATTTAAAATGGCCGCCATTTTGAAACAAAATGGCGGATGATGCTGGTCAACGAACTCGGTCAAGACATTTGTATGTACTATGTACATACCAAGTTTCATTGAAATCGGTTTATAAATACGCGTGTTATCGCGTGACAAAAATCAGATCGTTTCAAAATGTCAGCCATAATAAAAATTCAAAGTGCTATAACTCAATCATTTTTTAAGATATAGACAAAATAAAAAGTGTTCTGGAATCTTTGTTTTAAGTTCTAACACGTAAAAGGAAAATATTTTTCAACCTTTAATTTTTTCGCATTTAATTTTAAATTTTAAATTTTTTTAAAAATTTAAAATGTCCGCCATTTTGAAACAAAATGGCGGATGAAGCTGACCAACGAACTCGGCTGAGACATTTGTATGTACTATGTACATCCCAAATTTCATAGAAATCGGTTCATAAATACACGTGTTATCACGTGACAAAAATCAGATCGTTTCAAAATGTTAGACATAAGAAAAATTCAAAGTGCTATAACTCAATCATTTTTTAAGATATAGACAAAATAAAAAGTGTTCTGGAATCTTTGTTTTAATTTCTAACACGAAAACGGAAAATATTTTTCAATTTTTAACTTTTTCGCATTTAATTTTAAATTTAAAATTTTTTAAAAAATTTAAAATGGCCGCTATTTTGAAACAAAATGGCGGATGATGCTGGTCAATGAACTCGGTCGAGACATTTGTATGTACTATGTACATACCAAGTTTCATTGAAATCGGTTTATAAATACGCGTGTTATCGCGTGACAAAAATCAGATCGTTTCAAAATGTCAGCCATAATAAACTAGTCGTTGGGGGCCACCGTAATACTTACCCATCATGGATATGTATATGAAAATAAAACATGCGAAAACTATTTATACAATGCATTGCAATTCATAAACAAAATTTAAATATTGTTAATATACATAGTAATGCTTTATTAAAGAACTGCTGATGTACCAGTTTCGACAAATTATATAAAACGCCAAACTATTCAAGTAGTACGAACTGCGTAAAAGAAACATCCTTATAACTCCAAAAATAATAACTCTATTAACTAACAATTAACTGCGTCGGATTAAGCGTCTCATTTACAATTAAAATATACCTCTGAATTGAAATTTGAATGAAATACAGGGTCATGAAAAATCGAAGAATGTGGAAAACAGGATTACAAATATCTCGACAACTAATAATCCGATCGACTTTGTTCTATATGCAAAATGTGTGTTATTTTATTGCATTTTACTTCCATTTCTTAAAACAAAAAAATTCGAAAATTTTTATATACCTTTCATCAGAACGAATTTTTCGAGGGTCCGAAAAAAATAGTTCCGGGTAATCGAGGTTGCTGATATTAAATAGGGTTCGTCCCATTCTTACATACTAACGACATACAAAATTTCAAGTCTCTATCTCAATTTGTTCGAGAGATAGAGCGTTTACAGACAGACAGACAGACAGACAGACGGACGGACGGCAAAATTTTTTTTCTAAAAATATGTTTTTCGGAATCTCCACTATCTAAAACGTGTAAATCCGTCAAAAAAAATTTTTCGATTTTCAAAACGATTGCAAGACTTACCCTATACTACGTATGATGGGTAAGTAAAATTCAAAGTGCTGTAACTCAATCATTTTTTAAGATATAGACAAAATAAAAAGTGTTCTGGAATCTTTGTTTTAAGTTCTAACACGTAAAAGGAAAATATTTTTCAACCTTTAATTTTTTCGCATTTAATTTTAAATTTTAAATTTTTTAAAATTTAAAATGGCCGCCATTTTGAAACAAAATGGCGGATGAAGCTGACCAACGAACTCGGCCGAGACATTTGTATGTACTATGTACATACCAAGTTTGATTCAAATCGGTTCATAAATACGTTAGTTATCGCATGACAAAAATCAGATATATATATATATATATATATATATATATATATATATATATATATATATATATATATATGTCAACATTTGAACAGAGGGTGGTTTTGGGGTCTGAGGGTCATGATCGGTGAAAATATACCAAAATTTTCCGGAAGTGCTTTTCTCCGGACGGCTGCAATAGGTAGCTTTTTACTTTTTGTAATGAAAGCTACCTAAAAAAGCTAAAATTTCATGCACATGCATTACGTGTCTTCAAAGGAATGGGCGGGGGGAGGGGGAATGAAAAAGATTTATTTTTCTGTTACTTCTTAAATATTAAAAATAGGTATTGTCAATTATTATCAAATTTAACCATCTTAATTACATTTTATAAACGAGAATTAGAAATTGTTAAAATATGCATGATTAAATTTTCAAAGTATATTTCTCGTTTTTAATAAGTTTTCGTAGGTTTTGTAAATATCTCTCATGGAAATAAGAATGGTTTTAAAAAAAAATGTTTCTTTATAATTTTACTTCTAAAAAGTATAATGACTGGAAACATTCAAAAGGGCGCCAAAAAAGTTTTCAAAGGGCGCCATTGGTACCCGCGGGCGCCTCGTTGGACAGCCCTGGTGTAGATCATTGCAGCGACTAGTTCTAAAAAAATGAATAACGCGGTTTCTTCTCCAATTTCTGCTTCAATGTATTGTAAATACAGTTTTTTTTTTTTTTTTTTTTTTTTTTTTTTTTTTTTTTAACGGGCGCTATTCAGAGCCGTCAGCAGCTTGTTATAATAACTGGAAAGACACAAAATTTTATAAATGGACTAATAAAACCATTAAAAAAAGATTCCAGAAAAAAAAAAATTAAATAAAATAAACAAGTAATACTTAGTTCCAATCACCGCCAATAGCGAGAAATTTCGCGCTGCACTCTGAAATAAAACATCAGAAACAGACAAAATTAATAATTTGGATAAAATGCCATGGTTTATTCATCATATTCACTTTCCCGACGAGGAATTAGACCACATTTAATGTAACCATCGTTCTCTTGTACCACACCTTGCGTTCTTTATACTACATTTTCGACGGCCGAGCATAACATGTCACATGGAATAGCCCTTACTGGTGATTGGAACAATTTTTTTAGGTGCGTTCGTAATTATGTAAACACATAGCACCTATTGTTGTCGTTCAGTCCGTCCGTCTGTCTGTCCGTCCGTCCACATATAACAACGCAAAACTACCCAACTGAATCGTTTGAAATTTAAAATACATAATTATTACATAATTTTGTCGAGTCATTTCAAATTTTATGAAAATCGGATGCATAGATCAATTACAGGGACAAGCAAAAGGATTCCGTTACATTACGGTCAATGGGGAAAAAAGTTTCAAATGCATTTTAAACGTTTGAAATTTTAAATACATAATTATTACATAATTTTGTCGAGTTATTTTAATTTTTATCAAACTCGGATGTATAGTTCAATTACAGAGTCCATCAAAAGTATCCCGTTTCATTACGGTTAATGAGGAAAAATGTTTCAAATGCATTTTTATGGTGTTACACTCATTCGAACGTAATAAAATTGATATGCATCTATAAAGTACATGTTATAATATACATTTTGCATAATCTGTGGTGCAAAGAATATTTGTTATTGATTTACAAGGCCACACAAAAGTATTCCATTGCATAATGGTATAGGGAGAACATTGTTTGATGCGCATTTTAATTGTAATTGTTTACAATTTTATGAGACTGATATATGAGAGTAATATCTTTAAAACTTCGTTATCGTACGAAAGCACCTCATTTATTACGCTTCACGTGCAATTTCCAACTTGTTTCTCTTGGAGTCTTTCTTCCCTTGGTTTCATTAGTTCCCTTATAAATTTTAAAGCAGTTTTGGTTTTTAAAGTAAGCTACAGAGAGTTCGAAATAGCGTCAGTTTAAAAGAAAACCACATGTATACTGCTCACACTATCTGCATTTGATTGATAATTTGAAATCAATTTGGAATCAATTTCATTAAATATGAAATCGTTTACCATAATTAAAATATGTCGCAAACAATTCCCCCCCTTTATTATTATCTATTGGAATTCTTTTGTGTGACCCTGTAAATTAATAATAATTATTCTTTTCGTTGCATACTTTAGAAAATGCATATTAATTTGATTAAATTGATGCATATAAATTTGAAGATGTTTTACAGGGTGTAACATCTCTAAAATTCATTTTAAACGATTTTTCCCTATAGGTCGGAATGTAATAGAAAACTTTTGACTGTCCCTGTAAATAAACTAATTATGGCAGAAACTTCATTTTCAATAGAGTTTGTGCTTGGGTAAATGTCATTAACGTCGAAAAATTTCATGACAATCCGAGTAGTTTTATGAGAATTAGAGCGCGGACAGACGGCCAGATAACCATATGGACAGACGGACAGACACCCAGACAAACCGAATGCATAAACACTTTTCAACTTTGTTGGAAAATGCTAAAAAAACTAGTTTAACAAATTACAACAGCTATTTGGTAAATGATATTTTCAAAGACTAAATTTTTAAACACTAAAATATGAATTCTATATTTAAATTAATAATAATAATAAACTTCATTTTTATAGTGACCATAATGAGTCATATAATACGCACGCCGTGCATTAAATATGAATATTTCTAGACCAATGATAAAACAAGTAATAAAAATCATGCGTTAAGCATAGATTATGAAACACTTTCCAACGCTTCCTGAAATCTTTAACAAAACTTTGTTTAGAGAAATAAGATGCTACTGTCCATAGTCAAATACGTATTGAAATACTTTTGAACAGCCCTGTATTTGATCCGTCGGTTGATATATATATATATATATATATATATATATATATATATATACAATATAATGGGAAAATTTAGTTTAGCAAGAAAAAGGCCTAATTGGCTGAAATTTCTCTTGCAGCATTTTATCCTAATAGATGGAAAATACTTCAATACTTTTGTTCAGCCCTGTAACTTATCCAGTATCTTCTCTACACACCAGTATTTTGTTAAAATTTAGTTCAAACAAACACATTCTTAAAGCCACTTAAATCATATTTTCAGAAATTAAAACATATGGGTGATGATGTCGCTAACTCTTTGCGTGACCCTGTATATCGTTTTATATACATTCTACAAAAATTTCTTAGTAAACTGAAGGCAGTTCAACGTAAAAATGCAAAGCCACCACCTTTAAATTAATTTCTCTCATATTCAGCAACCTTTATGAGCTCTTTTATATAATCCTGTATATCAACTATAACATTTAAATACACCATATAATTTGCAGACATTTTGTAAAACTTAAAAAGCGCATATCTTAATTGAAAATGCATTTCAACCATCCATCAATTATCATCGATAATACACAGAATTTCGGATAAAAATATAAGGTTTGAAATATTTTGTGTGTCCCTGTAAAAGCTATGCACTTGATATTTGCGTATATCCATTTTATGATACTTAAAACCGTTTAACATTATCAAAATATGTCGCAAACAATTCCTCCCTTTATTATTGTGCAATGGAATTCTTTGAGTGGCCCTGTAAATGAATAATAACTATTATTTTGACAGCATATTTTACAGAACACGCATTTTAGTGCACTTTGCGAATCCATGTAAATTTGAATAAGTCTAACAGGGTGTAACATCTTTAAAATTCATTTGAAACGATTTTTTCCCGTTGGCCGTACTGTATCGGAAAACTTTTGACAATTCCTGTAAATAAACTAATCATAGTAGAAACTTCATTTTCAATAGGGTTCGTGCTAAGGTAAACCTTAATAACATAGAAAAATTTCAGAGCAATCCAAGTATATTTTCGGGAGTTAGAGTGCGGACAGCCGGCCAGACGGACATACAAACCGAATGCATAAACACTTTTCAACTTTGTTGGAAAGTGTTAAAAATAGCAGATTCTGGATATACAACTTTACTGTTTAAAATGTGCATTTTTATTTGGTGGAGTTATTTAAACTGACTTCTGAACGCCTCATATTACGTACGACATGGATTAAACATTAATATTCCTGGGCCTATCATAAAGAAATTTTAAATAAAATTTCAGTTTTACAATTTTCGGAACAGCAAATTTTTAAACATAAACATTGCACATTTTTAATTTTTACACCGTTGCGTAGAGAAAAAAATGCACTTTTAAATGAAATTTGTTTGAAATCGTTATCTCAATTCGTTTTCAAATTATTTTTAAAAAAAGTTTTTATTGCTATTTTTGTCATTATGGTAACAAAAGTATTCTATTTTTGTACATCAAGTATGGACCAATCAGAAAACGAATAAGATAAAAAACAGAATGGACATTAAATATAGACCAATCAGGAAACGAATAAAATAAAATAAGTTGCGGAATTAAACCAATAAAAAGATTCATATTTGCTTCAGATTTTCCAATTCTCCAATTCTCTGTTCTAACGTATATAAGGTTCTTTTGATCTAATGGTTAGACAACTTCAAACTCTTGTCTCTTAGAAAAGTAGAAAATAATTTATTTACAGATCTTCAGAACAACAGAGTCTTCGAAACTCACAAATATTACTAGATATTCAGAAATACCTGTTCAAATCTATCGTACAAGTACAGATATAGGTCCCAGAGACTCTTTATACAACGTCTCAACACTAAAATCACATTCAAAATAACGTAGATAAAACTCAAGCAAACTTGCTTAAACAATAGCCTAGAAGTTCACTCAATGACTGACTGATAAATAATAACACCAACAGCTCGTATTGCTCTCTTTATATAGGCTCGCAGCATGTGCTGGAAATTTCCACAGGCTTCTCGAATATTCCAGAAAACCACGAAATAACATTCAATGTATCAGCATATCTAAAGGGGGGGTTACCATAGAGAGGGAAGGGTTACCATCGCCAACAATCGCCAAGTTTGTGGCCAACTTGGCGATATATCGCCAAATTTGGCGACCAAAATTAGTCGTCAAAAGTGACGCCAACTTGGCGATATCTTTATTATTTCGCCAAGCTGCCATAGACATTCACTGAAAATAATAGACAAGTTTGCTTGATAACAGGGACAAAAGCTAATATTAGTAAAGGAATGGAGCTTAATAAGATTATTTACATTATTGTACAGTACAAACACTAACTATTTACAAAATTCGTAACACTACCCCCTCCTCAAAGACTGCACGTCCCGGGAAGTGCAATCCTTGAGTTAAAGGAAAACACTTAAAATAAATAAATAAATAAATAAATAAATAAATAATAATAATAAGATTTACATAAATAAGAACTAATTACTATTTACATATTTACAAAAAGTGACTTTCATGACCATAGTCTGAAATTCCAGTTTTGAATTTCTATTCACTTTGGCCAAAATAAGGGGCTAGCCGGTTATAATGTACGACCTTAGGCTTGGTGTGTGGCGATTTTTGTATACGTACGACGACGTCATTCAGCCTGTTGATGACTGTGTAAGGACCGTCCCAGTTTCTTTGAGAAGGGGAGTAACCAGTGGCCTCATGAGTGGCACTCTTGTAGGCAAGCAGGAAAAGAGGCAATTTCTTGTCCCAGTCCTGTTGATCTCTAGACACCAGGAGAGAGAGGCTATTTAGGATGGTACGATTGAACCGCTCCACCTTGCCGTCCGATTGAGGATGTAGAGTTGTAGTTCGAGCTTTTTCCATGCCGAGTAGTCCACACATTTCCTTAAACACAGCCGAATCAAAGTTTCTTCCTTGATCGGAATGGATTTGAAGAGGAACTCCGTATCTGGAAACCCAGTGTTGAACCAGTATGTCTGCTACGGTTACCTCCTCTTGATTAGGAATGGCGTAGGCTTCAGGCCATTTAGTGAACTAGTCCATGACAACGAGGATGTACTTATTGCCATCAGATGTTCTAGGAAGAGGACCCAGGATGTCTAGAGCAATTCGTTCGAAAGGAGCTCCTACATTATAACGTTGCAATCGTCCACGGGTGCGCCTCTTTGGACCTTTACGTGCTACACAGGTGTCACAAGTTCGACACCACTTCTCTACATCACTGCGAACATTATTCCAGTAAAAACGCTCTCGAACCTTTTGCAGGGTCTTCATTACACCAAAATGACCTCCTGTGGGACTGCCATGCAGTTCTTGAAGGACGATAGAAATTCTCGACTTAGGGAGTAGTAGTTGCCATCTACATGTCTTTCCATCATCAGACTCCCATTTTCGGTACAAGATACCGTTCTTCAAATGTAGGGAATCCTAGAGAGCCCAATAACGTTTAGTCGTAGGATGGTAATGGGCCATATCTTGCCAGCTGGACTTCCTGTTGGACTCCTCTTTCAGCTCTAGAATTGGCTTAATTTCAGGATCAGCAAGTTGATCTTTACGCAGACTCTCATCACTCCACTGATCTTGCGTTGATGTAGACCCAGTTGTAACTTGTCTTACTTATAGGACCTTTGACATTAAATTTCTTCTCAACCCGGTCGCAGTATCTACAGTTCTCTGAGCAGGGTCTTCTTGAGAGAGCATCTGCATTTCCATGTGATGAGCCTTTTCGATGGCGTATCTCCATATCGTACTCTTGAAGCTTTCGTATCCACGTGGCTATCTGGCCTTCAGGGTTCTTAAAATTCAATAGCCAAGTTAGAGAAGCATGATCAGTTCGGATCAGGAATTTTCGACCGTAAAGATAGTGATGAAAGTGGTCTACTGCTTTCACTACAGCAAGAAGCTCTTTTCTTGTTACGCAGTAGTTTCGCTCTGCCTTTGACAAGCACTTGCTGAAATAGGCGATAACACGCTCCTGGCCGTCGATTTCCTGGGACAGTGTAGCGCCAATTCTTTCGTTACTTGCATCCGTATCAGTATAAACTGTTTATCGGTTTGAGGATATGACAGAATTGGAGTGGATTTTAAGGCCTCCTTAAGCTTTTCGAAAACAGTGTCACATTCCTGTGTCCACATAAATTTTTGATTGGCTTCTGTTAATTTATGAAGTGGCCTTGCAATCATCGAGAAGCCTTTGACGAATTTTCTGTAATAGGTGCATAATCCTAGAAAACTTCGAAGCTGGTGAACATCTGCTGGACGATTCCAATTTTTCACGGCCGATATCTTCTCCGGATCATAGTCCTAACTCCTTCCGCCGAAATGATGTGTCCAAGGTAGGCGACTTCATTACGAAACAAACTGCACTTCGAAGGGCTTAACTTCAAATTAGCTACCTTTAACTTTTGTAGCACCCGCCTGAGATTGTTCAGATGTTCATCAAAAGATTTTCCTATGATTATGATATCGTCTAAATAAACAAGACATGCCTCATATGACAGCCCCCGAAGAACTGTTTCCATAAGGCGTTCAAAAGTTGCAGGTGCATTACATAGACCAAAAGGCATTACTTTGAATTGTCATCATCATTGTCCCGTTGTGAAGGCAATCTTCTCGCGGTCGTCGGGATGGATCTCTACCTGCCAGTAACCACTCTTCAGATCCAGAGTCGAGAACCAGGTGTTGCCTGCAAGTGTGTCGAGAGTGTCGTCAATCCTTGGTAGAGGGTAACTATCCTTTTTAGTGACGTCATTCAGTCGGCGATAGTCTACACAAAATCTTGTAGAACCATGCTTCTTTCTTACTAATACAATGGGAGAGACGCCCATGGACTTGTCGATGGTTCGATGACGTCATTTTCTTCCATATCCTTAATTAAATTTTGCACCTCTTCTTGCTTGGCAAAAGGTAATCGTCTGTTGTTTAATAGGTGAGTGATCTCCAGTATCAATTCGGTGTTGTGCCATTTTGGTTCGTCCAAAGTCTTCAGATGTTTGGGAGAATAAACTTTGGAATTCCCTAATTAAATTTTCGCAGCGTACATCTGTTTTGGATCTAAGTCTGTATTTTGTAACAAATCCTTGACTAAATTATCTGAAGATTTCTCAGAGTGACTGGAATTTTGACTTATGCACGTCACAGGAGCACATGATGCTATCACCTCTCCTTTCTTGATAGTCCTCGTCTTATCACTGATGTTAGCAATTCTGACTGGAATGGTCTTTTTCGAGAGGTCTACTACAGAAGAAGCCACCAATACTCCTGCTTGTGTACTATTGTCTTCGGGATAATCTATATGGCCAAATCGATAATTAGTTTCATTTTTAATTGCAGCAGGAACTAAAAATTCTGTGATTTAGAAATGAAGCAATGAAAATCTGTGTCGATACCTATTGATCAAAAGAAAAACTGTGTAGGTACCGCGAAACTGCAGAAGACTACCATCGGGAATTAACCGGTTTTGTCGCCTATTCGATAAGTACATATTAGAAAATTATGATATTCTTATTAATTAGAATAAATATACATTGTAAAAAAGAACCAGAAAATATGCATGATGGTACATTAAACTATAGAAAAGAACTCAACAATAAGTTATTCCTATTCCTGAAAATATCTAAAACTGGATTACAGCATAAAATATAAGCTCAACGTGGTTCTGAAAGATATTCGTAAGCAGACACAGTTTTTTAGCCGCGAACCTAAAGGAAGAATAATGTCCATAGCGTCCTTATAATGCAAAAAGATAGTGATATTTTTAACCAAACCATTTTATACAAGCTGATTTTAAATTGTGAATTTAATCTTAATTATTAGTCCTGAAAACGACCGGGGATTATTAAGACAGCGATGGATGAAGCTAATGTAACTAAAAATGCCACTTTCAAACAGAAAAGCATGCAACCCGATTACAGAAGATAGACGTTATTATATTGATGTCATTCAATCTTCCACAACCTGGTAATAATTTTTAAACAGTACACATTATTATCTTTTTAGAGGTTGTGAAATCTGAACGGGGGTATTCCCCTAGTATATATATATATATATATGTATGTATTTTAGAATTTTTCGGTATGAATTAATTTTTCCAAACAGTCACGTCTTATCGAATGATCCAATAACATTATTCGTCTCTAGGCTCTTAAGCAAGGCTGCCACAAGCGCATAAACCCCGATAATCCAGATCGATTTTTTTTTTTTTTTTTTTTTTTTCGAGTTTGAGAAGCGATTGGCGAAAAAGTTTTTTTTAAATTATTATTCAGAATACGATAATGCAACAAGTTAATGTTACGGGAATTAGCCAATCGCTTCTCAAACTTGAGAAAAAAAGGAAAAAACCGATCCAGATTATCGGGATTCTACTGTATTCTTTAATTCTAATTGGCACCATTTTCGATATTATTCTGAATGTATTGGAAAGTGCTTCATAGTCTACACGACACCATAAAGACTCTGAAGTCTACAGTCATATACTATGCTTGACGCATAGATTTTTTTTTCTTGTTTTGAATAGAGAGATTACTAAAATAATTTTTGGAAGTTCCCGAGAAAGGTACCTCAATATCAGTAGTTTCCATTAGTGTATTTCACAAGTGTTGTTACCAACTGTAAAGAAAATAAATGTAATAACTAATGAATGGTAAAATTTTATTTATTTTTATTTCAAAATACTTAAAGATAGAAAATAAAAATACTAGTAGGTAAAGATAATATTTTATCACTGATTTGGACGCAATTCTACAGGGTGTATCTGAAAAAGTAGGTAAAACTTTACAGGGTGATAGGAAGCAGCTATACCATCAAATTTCGTCATAGAATGTGTGCTCTTAACGCAAGTGAAGAGAAGTTAAGGTATCCGCACACCTTCGGAAGGGATTTTTTGAAATTTCTGAATTTTTTTCTTTTCATCTATTTTTTATAATGACATTTACTATAAAATATATAATATAAAAATTTTAGCAATTACCCAGAAATAAGGTTTTTTAAAGAAAAAAAAGACAGTCAAAAATTGACATTTCCGCAAAACGTGGTAATTCAAAAATAAAACAATGTATTGACATTTTGTAAATTGCATAATAAACAAAATAACTTTCTCTAGGACTTAGACTATACACATTATAGTCGCATCGCTATCTCAGATGATATGACAGTTAAAGTACTAATGTTATGAAAAATTCTCAAAATTTGTCTCAAGTTTGTCATTAATACCTCTGTAATTATAAAACTATTTAATATATTAGCAGGAGGTGTAGTTCCCTCCAAAGACATTTGTAAAAGAAGTACAGAAAATCTCGTGGTATTTCATGCACAATATTTTGTTTTAGGATGTTTTGCGTATAGTAAAAAGCTAAAAAACTTCATTTTGAGAAAAAGCTAAAAATAACTTTGAAACACAATTCAAAAGCTGTAATAGCTGCAACTTTAAACGGCTGTAACATTGGTTATATTTAAGATACAGACATAATTTAAGAAGATTTCGACAGATATAAGAATCGATTTTAATATTATCGCATACATGAAAAAACATATCTTGATTAAAAACTACGTTTTAAAGGCGTTCGGATACCTTAAAAGAACTCGTTTTTCTCTGTTCCAGGGCAATGGATTGGTGGAGGAGGTCCCATAGTATGGCTACAGTGTGTAGAATTATATAGTGTGAAATACAACAGTCGAAGCCATATCCAAAAAAATACATTTTCATGAGAGGGCGCTATGATCGAGTTTATTGCGCCGAATGAATAGAAACCCTGTATGTTTTTAGATATGTATTATGCAATTTAAACTATGAGAAACGTATTTTTGAAAGATAAATTTCGCGAAATACAGATGTAAAAATTATCTTTTAATGTTCTAAATTCAATGTACTTATTAAGGAATGTATTTTTAATTCATATCACACCACATATTTTTAAATGCTGTGATGAACACTCATTGTTAACACTTTGAAGCAACAATTTCGATAACAGCGCCGCATAAAATAATGCAATATTTTGGATATATTCTAAAGCATTTCAGATATATGCTATTTCCACACAACATACTTCTAGAGAATTTAGTATGGTCACCAAGATCACCGGATCTCATGTTTCTGGACTTCTCCATGTGGGATCATATGAAAAATCGAATGCTTCATTGAAACCGATATGGATGTAGTTGCCATGATTGCCGTTGTTTCCGGCGATATTCGGGAAATGCCCGGTGTCTTTTTCAAATGTGCGCCAGTCTCTATCCTGCAGAGTGAAGTGTACATTACAACTGGCGGAAAGTTCTTTTGCGCAAATTGTTTGAGTATGTAAATTAATTACAGTACAATCTCGATTATCCGAGCTAATTGGGACCACTAGTACCTCGAATATCGGAAATTTCGGTTAATAGAAACTGTGTATAAAAACTCACTGTGTTCGCGAATTTAACATTCTTAGAATAAAAAACAATACAACTTTTTTAAATAATAAAAATAAACATGTATAATTAATGAAAATAACATATATAGTTACATTTCACACCTCAACAAATTAAAACCATTTCGAAAGATTTCATTAACAGAAGTTTATTAAACTATTAATATTTTTACAAAGCATGTTGCCTTCCCTACACATCCAGAGAATAGTTTAATTTCGGCCATAATTTAAAATAGTCCAATTTCGGCCTAACTTGAATATGTAGGAAAAAAAGTGCAAGCGTGATTTCGGTCCGGCACAAATCTGCTGTTAGGGAAAAAAAAAAAAAAAAAAAAAGACCTGAGATCAGAAGCCATGTAACTGTCCTATACCGATCTCTACGATGTTGTCAAACTAATATCGGTTTGTGATGCACATTTATACTTATTCGCGCGAAATTCTTATTAATTGAAAATGGCTCATATTTATTGCCTTTGTTTAAATTTTTATATCGACTCGGTATAAAATCAATATTTATTGGTTCAGTCTGTTGAAAGAATTGTCCTAATTCTGCCGGGCCGGGTACGGGTCTCAGACCAACCCTGGGCCCGTGCAAACTTCTAAAAAAGCTTGTAACGCAGACAGTGGACAAAATAGTGTGGTATTTTTTTAAGGTCAATTACAAAAAAAAAAAAAAAAAAAAAAAAAAAAAAAAAATCAGACTTTGCTATTGGCTTGATAAATAGAAACCTCGGTTAATCGAGGTTCTACTGTACATTCATCATAATAAAACATTTTTTGAAATATCTCCTCTCATTCTTGTATTAATTCTTCAACTGCGTCCGTGGAAAACTACCTTTTAATTTTAATTTCTCACTGCTTGCGTTCCTACCATACATTCCATGATGAAATTTGATCGTATAGATGCGTTCTATCATCCCATAAAATTTTACCTTTTTTCAGATAAGCTCTGTTTATTATGACTGTCGCTCGAATTCATATTTTTTTTTTCTTTACGGCATTCACAAACGATAAAAGTAAAAAAAAAATTACTAATTGATCTTTTAACATATTTTTCTCCCTTTTCTTCTTCCTTTTTTTTAGCATTTGGAACTTATAAAATAGCCATTTTAGTAAAATATAAACAAACTTATGCAATACAAAGTAAATAAGTAATTCAAAACTTTTCCGTCTTCAAATTGTATTAAAAATTCCAAAATATTTACAATTTTTTAAAAATGTAATGATAAAATTTAAGAAATTTATCCAGGAGCCCATCTTCTTCTTGATTCTTCGGGAATTCTTATTCTTAAAGAGCCAGAATCTGTACCTACATGGAAAAAATATAATTTATCTTTAGAGTCTGAAATAAAAGCTCTTTAAGTGGGTCCGGGACACGAAAATTTCTAAATTTCTAAAAAATCTTTAGTTCATTAAAAAATTCTGTGTTTTTTAATGCTTAAAATGACGTTTAAATCATGTTTCTATCTTAATTAGAAAAATAAATATTATTATCGTTTATTATCGTTAGAAAAAATACAGTCGAGCCTCTATATAACGAAATCCATCGTTCCAGTAAAAAATTCGTTATATAGAGAAATTCGATGTATAGAGTATGATGTTAAAAATAGTATTTAATGTGTAAATTTTGAACAAATATTATTTTTGATCTTTTTAATTAAGAATTTGAAATGTTTAAATGATAATTCGATGTATATATTAACCTAACATTTTATTTCTTACTTATTTAAGCAGTTTCAAAAAAGAGAAAAGACATTTATTTGAAAGCTTAATGAAAATCAAATGAGGAAGACTTACATAAATTTCAGAGGAAGAAATCTGTAATTTTTTGTTGTTTTGATTTTAAAATTACAATTGTTACGCTCTCAAAAAAAATTCTCAAATTTTAGCAAGGAATGAAAAATTGTAGTTGATATTTTCCTCCATTTGAAGGTCTCTCTTATGTGCTCTCATTGATTCCTCTCTTATATGTGTAACAATTCACTTGACTGTGTTTTGAGAAGGATGTTGAAAGGTGTGTGGGAGGTGGGATGAACTTGTTAGATTTAAAGAATAAGGAGAGAAGTAATATTTATAAAAAAAAAAACCTCTCCACTGAACGATAAATTAAAAATAAGTGATGGAAAATTGATTCCATATGATTTCGAAGCTTTTTTAAAACTGAATAAATTAAGATCAATTTAGGAAAAAATTCGTTATATGGAGATAGATATTTCGCTATATAGAGTCTGTTTTTAATGTAATCATGCGAAAAGGGGACCGTTCTTACTAAAAATTCGTTATATGGAGAAATTCGATGTATGGAGTTTCGTTATATAGAGGTTCGACTGTATTATTATCGTTAAAAGACATATTATTATCGTTAAAAGACATATTATTATCGTTATATTTTTCGTTTTGGTTTGTTTTTAAAATCTAGTTTTCAAGCAATGGTTGTCATAGAAATGACTTCCTGTGAAAATGTGTTTTTCTTCATGATGGATTTTTCACCGTTTCTCGAATTTAAATTGTTATAATTCAAGAACCGTTAAGTACAAATGCTTAAAACTTGGAACATTTGTTTTTTAATTATTTTACTTTAATTTTTATTCAGCAAATTTGAAAAAGAAATATTTACTTTTAAAAATATGTTTTTTTAAAATAAAAGTAGCATATTTTTTTTTTCAAAATTTTACTTTAAATATTCTTAATATAAAAAAATAACATTTAAAAAATGAGTTAAAACTAAAATTTAGATGCTTCTGTTTATTTAAATATTTAAAAAAATAAATATATATACGAGTAATATTTTGAGTTGTAACAATTTTAAATTACTCCACTATTTTAATAAATTTTAAATTAAAACTAAAAAAGTATATATGAGAAGTTTTATCATGTAATTTTGTTAACGAATAATATGGTTAACCATTACAAAAAAATTCAAAATTTCAATTCAATAAATAAAATTTATTTTAAAGTGTGTCCCGGACTCCCTTAATTCATAAAAATGTTACACATTAATAATTATTACACATTAATAATTTTATTACACATTAATAATTTTACTACGCATTAATAATTAAACTGAAATTATTACTTGTAATTACAGGATTTGTACGAGTCAGTTTATTTTCTAAGGAAAGTGTCAGAATATATATATATATATATATACATATTTGTTACCGATAAATAAATCAAAATTGAACGCACGAAATTTTGTCCTATTTAAGTAGAAATTTTCTATAGGACAGCGGTTGATCCACTAGTGGGGCAAGGCGTGTGTTTTGGTGGGTCGTGGACCAATCGAGATTTGGCACAAAAATACATCTTTTATTTCACCTGCTTAAAAATATACCAGATTCAACAGAAAATAGTATTTCAAGGGAAATCCTTGATTTTATTCTCTATGAATATACGAGCAAAATATCCAGCAATATGTAAATCAACTTTGAATTTCAATATGACATACTTGTGATGTAAATATATTTTTCGTACTTTGTTGTTTTTTGAAAAACAAATACAGAAATAAACTCCGTGTAGAAAGTAACTTGAAGTTAAAGTTAACCAGTTTTAATTCTAATATAGATGCCTTCATCAGTAAAAACCAATGCCAGATATTTCACTGATTATAAAGCTATGTTTTGATAATAATTAAATGTATTTTTAATTATCTTTGTAGTTTGTACGTTGTTTTAATTATCATTCCACTTACACATTGGGATTAACAATTCTTGTTAACAATGCATCTTTCTTACAAAAGCTTGTCTTTTTCGTTAATTAGGGTAGCTAAAAGCTTATAGAATTGATACACCATTCCCTTAGATTAATTGGTGCGCTAATTTTTTTTTTTTTACTTAAAGGTGGGTCACATATCACTACAGTTTGAATAACCGCTGCTAAAGGGAAAATATTAACATGAAGAATTTCCTTTTGATTCTTCTCTAGGACTCATATGAACTCTATAATTACAAAATAAAGGTAACATGCACCCGAAAGATTTATTGATTTATTTTTCATTCTAACAAATGTTTAAATACAGCATGGAATGACAGGTTAAATTTAAATAAGAGGCTGTCAATAAATGATGTCACAATTTTTTCAATATTTTTGTCCCCCTGTCCCTCTTTGTCACAAAGTGTCGCATCCCCCCTGTGATGTAGAATCACATATAGTTTTTCTAAATTACAGTTAATTAAATATCTATTTTATCTTAACGTTTATTTTCGATCCCACAATATCTTTCATTCAAAAGAAAAGAAAGAAAAACATCTAGCATCTGCTTTATTACTGAAAAACGGCTGTCAGATAAAGAGAATTCCTTAAGATGCGTATTTCACCCTTGCTAGAAATAAATAAAAAAAAGCTTGCGGTCAGTAAATCACTTTTCTCCCTACTTAATTGTGATTCTAACTTATTCGTTACATAATAATCTTTCTATGTGCATGCGGCATTATTGTGTCTTTCATATGTTTTCCCAAAACAGAGCTCTAACGTATGATTTGGCGCGAATTCTTTTAGGATTGCTGTTCCTGGGAACCCAGCCATTGACTTCAAAATTCTTATAATTGTTTAAGGCGTAACAGACAATTTTGCGTAGATGATATCAATCATTTTTCATATGCTTTTTGCCGCCAAGTGTGTGGTGCCAATGTGTGAATTATTGAATGAGGAATTCATTGCATCCCTCTCGTTTCACGAACTCAGTCATGTGAAGACTGATTTCTTAAAAATGCGTTCAGGCACCATCCCTAACTTTTTTTCTGTATGAAAGCTTTAAGTTTATAATTTTACTGGAAATAAATAATTTTCTTAAAAAGCATTTATTTTCTTAAGTGATCATAGCCTACAACTCTAGCGAATTCATTTTAAAAGGAACCTGGTCAATATACTTTAAAATACAGAACTATACTACACCCCCTCTCCCCTTCCTCTTATCACATTCATGCTATATTGCATATTTATATACATGCTGTTCAGAAACAAAGCACTACATTATAGATCATATGTCAAATTTTACATTTAAACTTTTACTGTGTGTTTTAATGACTTTTGTGAAAATAACAATGAAAATCATTTGTATACTTATTTTGTATGATATAAGACTTAAGTTTACAAGAAAAATTGTAATTATTATACTATAGTAACACAATGTAAATATGAAAGAGCAATTGAAAATAGTAGTATTTTGGAATTCGAAATGGAATTTAATGGTATATTTGGCTTTACACTTTATCTTTAGTTTATGAACAAAAAATGAGTATCCTAATGTATCTTAATTTATACTTTAAGAGGTTATACCTATTTGCAAAAAGTTTTTTTTTTCTAAAAGTAGAATTACTAAAGAATCCCCAGCTATATCTTCTAGTCGATCTGATAAAAGTTAAGAGGATTAAACAGCTTTAATTTACTTTATCAAAAATAAATCATAAATTGAATCGTTAAACAGGATTGTTTCAATACTATGATTTTAAAATCAAATTTCGCAATACTTCGAACAAATTTCAACCAATATTGTTCGAATTTTGGTCCATTATTAACAACAATATTGGATAATAATCATTCTTTTTGGTGATATGATGATTGTTAACATTTTGCATACACAATCAAAGCTCAATTTTTTTTCGGAAATCAGCACCTAACTTTAAATTGAACCATTTTTTTTTTTTCAAAATAAAATTTTCAAACAAGAACATTTTTTTAAAAAAAATTCGATTTTCTTAAAGTAACAAGGTTTTTGACGATTAGAAAAAATTTTGAGAATCGTGAGTAATTACGAAGATACAGGAATTTTCGAAAAATTTTCTTACATATGAAGAAATGCTTATAATTTTTTATACTAATGAAAGTTCTTTTATCTCGGTGGTTTTCCGTTACTTATTTTAAAAATCTTTAAAATGGCATATTTTTTGTTTCAAGCATTTTCAAGGATTCTCTAAGCTTTTGTCATAATAAAATGATGCCGCATTAAAAATGTTATTAATCTTCGAAGATGTCAAATAACTTAAATTAGTACATACAATGAAGAAGTCTGTCTGTCATATGTATTTTTAAACGACATTTCCGTTTGAAATCTCTGTTAATGACGTGCTGTCAGTCGCAGATCTCATTTTTCAGGTGTCTTATCGACAAATATGACGATAAATTCAAGTGCCTAAAATATTTCTTTTTATTAAACTGAATAACTGTCATTTGTTTCTTCATTTCCATGAAAATGAAGGGTTTCAAAATATCGATATAATGGGCTTTTTCCTCCTCACTGCTTTGAAACTTTTAATTTGACAGACAGTTTATTTCTATCTTTTTTCTTTCTTTATTTTCTTTAACTTAATTTCTTTAACTTAATTTCTTTAATTTTCTTTAACTTTTTATTAATTTCCAAATTGTTGCCAAAATTAACTCACATCGCATTAAAAATGTTATAACCTTCGAAGTTGTCATATAACTTAATTATTACATACAATGAAGAAGTCTCTTTGTCATATATTATTTTTAAATGACATTTCCGTTTACAATCTCAATTAATGAAGTGTTGTCAATCGCTAATCTCATTTTTCAGATGTCTTATCGACAAATATGACGATAAATTCAAGTGCCTTAACTATTTCTTTTTTTAAAGTGAATAATTGTCATTTGTCTCTTGATTTCCATGAAAATGAAGGGTTTCAAAATATCGATATAATGGGCTTTTTCCTCCTCATTGCTTTGAAACTTTTAATTTGACAGGCAGTTTATTTCTATCTACCTTTCTTTCTTTTTTTCTTTGACTTATTGATGTGTAATAAACTGCGTCAGAAATTATTCAATTTTAAAACTTTACTTTCACAGAATAAACAGTTCCCTTTACGGGTCATTTTCCCCATTCGCTTACATTTTGATAATAACGGACTTGGCAAGTAACGGATTTGACATTTCAAATAAAACTAAAAAAACTATTAAAATGAACTAGCTTGTATATTTTCTAACTTAGATAATAATTTACATACCTTCTAAAACTATTTAGTAAACTTACTTAGCAGCTTACATTTCATGGTAACGGACTTGACATTTCAAATAAAACTGTTAGAAGTGAACTAGCTTGAATAATTTCTAACTTAGATAATAATGCATATACCTTCTGAAAATATTTAGTAAAGAATATTTAATTACAACAGTGTAAAAATCATTATTTTAGTATTAAAATTTACGGTAACAGACTTAACAGTGAAAAAAAAAAAAACACCAACCTTGACAAAAGCTTATTTTTGCCACTATTACATTGCTTCACAATTGCAGAGTAAAAAATGGCAAGTAGTAGTTGCATGAATAATTTAACTATATCGCCGAATATTGCTGCTAACTTTCGGCAGCATTCGAAATCTATTTTGACTAAAATAATCACAAGGTAACGGGCTTGACAAAAAATGAGGGACAAAAGATTTCTGTTAATTTCTTAAAGAAAATATCTTTTGTAATAATTTTTTTCATTAATATAGAACACTAACAGTTCATATTTAAAATAATTAAACCTTTTTTTAAAAAAAAAGTTAGCTCAAATTAAAAAAAAGTACAGTTAAAAACATAAAACTTGGAAAGGGATAGGCACTTTTGCTTAGAATCAAAAGTTTAAAGATTTATATCTCAAAAATTTTTATTTATTTTTTTAATTTTTCATATTAGAAATGTTCATAATAGTCTTCTTAAACTAATACATAGCTCAAATCAAACTTTAAATATTAATTTATGTTTTAATTTTCTTCTTTTTACTCTGGGATACCATATGTAAGCGAAATTTGAAAATGGCTCTTTATATTATTCAAAAAGACATGTAAAATTTATTAAAACTTTTAAATTTTGAGATTCTTATGTATTCGCCAAGAAATTGTTATTTTTATTATCTGGTGAATTTCCATATGAAAAAACGATTGTAACATTTTGTCTTAAATGAATATTATTTTATCTCAGTGTTTCTGAATTCAATCACAGAAATCATTTTTGATATGAGAAAATCTCCGAACCTGTAGGAAGAAAAAAATCAAAAATGGTTATCATATGATTTTTACTAGAATCATGGAATTACTAGCCACTCTTGGCGACCAGTTTGGTCTCTAAATTTATACTAAACATTGAATCATAATACATTTATTCATAATTTAATTTTACCTGCTTAATTGTGTGCCAAATCAGAAAATTCTGCTATAAAATTCAAAAACTCGGGATATTTTTACTGACCGAGCACAGGTGATAATTCGCCAAACAATCTTCCCGTGGCATTTTTTCGTATTTCATTAATTTCATTTAAAATTTGAATCCTTTCTCTTATTTCATTTATAATGCATAAATTTAATTAACAGCGAAAAAGATAAAATCAAATAATATATTTTTTATGCAAATTAGTGAATTTGCATGTTTTTTATATCTATGATAAATGCTTAAACATGAATATTTTTTTTTTTCAAAACTTCAAATCAGACTTATATTTTATAGGAAAAATAAGGATATCGTTATTATTTTGGAAATTATATGTTTTGTATTACAAATAATGTAATGTTCCCATTTGGGAACATTGGCGTTTAAACGGTTAAACTGTAGCATTTAAAATTCATGACTTGTACCGTATTTTCCTGCAATCTGCGGATCAAACAATTATTTTTCGACACAGAAATTTTATTTAGTAATTGAAAGCAAATATTTATCGCGATTTACAAAATAACATTTTATTAAAAAAAATTTCTGGGTCAAAAAATGATTGTTTGATCTGCGGATTATACGTAGGAAAATACGGTATTTGTTTTTTTAAGTAACAGAAAACTAAAAATAATAATATTTTAAAACGACAACTAAATTCTACAATTAAAAGGTAAGAACTTATAAATAAATATTTTACTTATAAGACGTCACTTTATTAATTAGAGTTCCATTTTTAATTGTTTTTTTTCAGGTCTCATTTTTCAAGTGTCTTATCGAGAAATATGACGATAAATTCAAGTGCTTTAAATATTGTTGAAGAGTGTACAAACAAGCACAAAAATATTTTAGCGTATTTTTTTTTGTGTTAGTTATTTAAAAAAAAAAAAAGCTTTAAAATGTCACATTTTATTGTTTAAAGTAGTTTCAAATAATTTCAAAATTACTAAGAATGTTTTTATTATAAAAACATTCTTAGTATGTATATATTATGGTACAATTGTGCAGTATGTGTTTATTAATTTCCAAATTGATGTCAAAATTAACTCACATCGCGTTAAAAATGTTATTAACTATCGAAGATGTCAAATAACTTGATTAGTTCATATAATGAAGAAGTCTCTTTGTTATATTGTTTTTAAACGACATTTCCGTTTGAAATCACAGTTTGTAAAATGCTGTCAGTCGCAGATCTCATTTTTCAGGTGTCTTATCGACAAATATGACGATATATTCATGCACTTAAAATATTTCTTTTTATTAAAGTGAATAACTGTCATTTGTTTTCAGGTTTCGATGAAAATGAAGGGTTTCAAAATATCGATATAATGGATTTTGCACGCCTCATCACACTGAAGCCTTTAACTTGACATGCAGTATATTTTTTACTTATTGATGGTTTAATGAACTGCATCAAACGTATTCATTATAAAACTTCATTTTCCATAAAAAAGGCTTCTTTTATCAGATTTAAAAATAATATATCGCGTTTATTAATACTTTTAAACTTAGAGAAATTTTCTGATTTCGCGAATTTTATTGTTTTTATTGTCAAATTTTGCATTTCGTCTCATTTGATGATTCTTTTTTATTGCAAAACTGAGGCACAGATAATTAACATCCCTATACCTTTATATGTATTCACACAAAAGGGAGAATTTTGATAAGTGATAACATTTATTAAATTGATTATTTTTAAATTAAAATAATTTTTAATAATTTCATACGTTTTTAGATTCATAACAGATTACTTTTTGATGAGTTTAATTTAAAAATCAAATTGATATTTAATTAATACTAATATACTAAATATATCAACAATCATTTAACCGCTACGAAATGAAAATAATTTCATTGGAACCAGAAATTTCTTTTTAAAATAAATAAAATATTAAATCTCTCGGGAAGATTTCTACTTTCTTCTCTTCAACTCCCTGTTTCGTATGAAAAATGGTATTCATATACACATGTACAGTTATACTTGTATTATGAATTGCAGAGACAAATTCGATGAATTTTTCAACACTATATTTAACCGATGTACCGAATAAAGCGCATTTTACATAGAATTTTTTTTTTTTTTTTTTTTTTTTTTTTTTTTTTTTTTTTTTTTTTTTTTTAATTACCGTATATTCTCGTGTATAAGTTAAGAAATTTCTGACAATTTTCAGCAAGCAAATTTAGGAAGTCAAGTCATACACTAGTAAATTAAAAAAGGAAACAAAAAACATCGAATACAGCATTTTTTTTTTTTTGTATATATATAATAAAATAATATATAAAATACACAAATAATAATAATTAAGCATTGAAAAATTTTTTCAATGTTTTTTTTCTTATTTATTTGCTTTTTCTCATTGGCAAGTAACATTTTTGATTTGAATTTGTGAAACATTGAAGTAAACAGTTAGGGGGTCGATTTATACGCGGGTTTTCGATTTTTTGAGTGTGTGTGTATTTTGTGTCGGCCGATTATCTACGCTAGGGATATAGGCCCAGGGGGAGGGATGCCCTTCGTGGGGGTCTTTCTAAGGGAACCTAACCCGTATTTACGCAAGGTTCGAAGAAAACCACGAAAACTCCGAACGGTTAGGCCGACGGCCGCGATTGGGTTCGAATCCAGCACCTGCCGTCTACCAGTTGAGAGGTCAGATCCTCTCGGCCACTGGTGGGGCTTTCGATTTTTTGAAGAATTTGCATTCGAAAATTAGAGAGTCAACTTATATATGAGTATAAATTGTAAAAAAAAAAAAAAAAAAAAAAAAAAAAAAAAAAAAAAAAAACCTGTCATTTTAGTAATTTAAATTTACCGAAATCTGTTATGCCTACTTAAATTTTGTAAGTACACTGTACTAGAAAATGATGTCAATCTACAAAACGTGAAAGCAAAACTAGAGACAACTGTAACTTTTCAAAAGAATTATAAATTTATCTAAAATTTAACTAAAATTTTATCTGCAATCCTTATTACCGTTACTTAAGGGCGTATTAAAAAAAACGCTTTTCCACCGTCAGCAGCTCGAAATTTTCTGATACAATTTCAGACACATTTTTAAAAGTAGAAACATGAAACTTGCTGAGGGTATTTTTGAAGAGACATATAAGGTGCCATGTGATGTAATTTTACGCTCCATTCGTTAGAATTTGATTCATAAACAATTATCTTTTCAATATGACCCTTTTTTTTTCATCCACAGATATCCCGCTTAGAATAAATCGGTTCAAAATACCGTTTTGATTGCTTTTTTTGCAAAATTTTTGCAATATTTTCTGCATTTATCATAGAATCGACAATCACGGCACCTTGAGTACTTTCTAAATAAAACAATTTGCCAGTTTGATGCATATGAGAGCAAAAAAGAATTTAAAAATAAATCGGAAAATAAGCAGTTTGAATCGAAATCCACCCTTAAAAAGTTCTAGGAATCCGATTTTTCAAAAAATTTCTTACAAGGAAGGTCTCCATTGGGGGCATACTCAGAATTTTTTGAAAAAAATACGAATTAAACTACTCATGTAGGTAATAAAGGATCAGTGAAAATTAGCAGCGGAATTATATTATTAGATATGTAAAAAAATAAAATAGTTTGGAATAATTGGCGTGAAAAGCTGAAAGCGACGCGGGATTTGGCGAGCAGCGCATTTCCTCGCCAAAAGCAGACGATTTTAACGAATCTGAAAATTGATTTTAATTGACTTCACTGTTAAAAATCTGCAGCATTTACTGCAACGTCACTCCACTACTTTTATAGAATATCCCTCTTCTGACCAATGAGAATGCTCCACAGCAAAATGAATTGACTGTGTCATACACTGTTAAAAATCTGCTGCATTTTGTTGCAACGCACTCCACCGCTTGTATATAATATCTCTATTCCAACCAATGAGAAAGCTCCATTTCACGGCCAAGTAGCTGTTTTCTATACAAGGAAGGGGGTGCGTTGCAACAAAATGCAGCAGATTTTTAACAGTGTATTTTTCAATTTGGAACAATTTTAATCAATTTAAATTGTGTTTTAAATGATAAAATATATAAATTTCATTTTGTTATAAGTAAATATAAACGTATATGACAAAATTACACTTAAAGTAAAGTAAAAATGCAAAACTAAAATTACTTAAACTAAACTTATTTAAATAAATTGAACATAGAAAGTTTTTTCTTTAAAAAGTATTCGAAGCGTAAAAGCGTATTTTTCAAAATTTCGTTTTTTCGCCAACCGGAGATAAATCGCCAAATAAACGAAATTTTTATTATTTTTTTACGGACGTTATAAGGAGGTTCCGCCGAAATTTTTTTTATAAACATATATAACTATATGAGAAGAACATTCTGTAATTTTTTCAGATTTTTCTGAGTATGCCCGTATGGAGACCTTCCTTGTTAGTAACCTCAAAACAGTTTTGATTCAAAGTGCAATTCTGTATCTGTTACATGAATTTTTATTGTTGCCATGCATAAAAAGTTCCTGAAATATAATTCTGCTAGAATTTTTTTTTTGTAATTTTCCAAAATTTTTTTATTAGCGTAGATAATCGGACGACAAAAATCAACCAACCAACCAACCAACCAAAATTTTTTTAGAGTGTATACGATATATCAACCATGGATCTTGAATACGACTGTTTTAAATCAAAATAAAGTTGTTTTTAATTGTTTAAAACTCTCAATGTTTTACCTTTCAATTCTATACAGAAAGAAAATTTAAATTTTAAAAGTTTAAAAAAGTATTTAACCTATATAATTCCAAAAATTTAATAAAGAAGTGCCAGTTTCTCTTTTTTATAATGTTCTATTTTTTACTAACCTCCACCATTCTACTCTGCGTCGAATTCTTAAAAAAAAAAAAAAAAGTACAGGTTGCAAGTTGTTGAAATCTATCCCATTGATTGAAAGATATTTTAATGTTTTTTGAAAATATATATATATATATATATATATATATATATATATATATATATCTGTTTTTTGACATAATAAAGTCAGGGAAATTTATAATTTAGTTTCCCCATTTTTTTGTGTTTTGTGGGGAAAAAAAGACAGACCTAAAAAAATCCGTTTCTAATACATAAAAGTAATTGACTAAACAGTTGCCAAATCACTCCTATGACTTATGGCGATTGAAGGATTTTTACAATTACATTAAAGCATTTTAGGTGATGTTTTACTTTAGATTGTTCAATTTTCTATATTTTAGTGGTGAATAAGCAAATCAAAGCTGATACATTTGTCAAATATTTATAATTTATATATTTATAATTATATTTTGTCATATTTATGTCAAATTATTAAGATCTTTTTATGTATTTTATTAACATTTGACGTCCTTTTTAGCAATTAAATATTTTAACATATATTATCGGTGTGTTTTAGAAAATATATATTTTTGAAATGATATATTTGTGTTTCATCGAAAAAAAAAATTATTAACCCTTTCGAGTCTGGTGTATTATTAGCAGTATATGGCTTTTCATCGATTATTATTTGTTTTTACTATTACTTAGTTACATGTAACATATAGATATGACAGTATATGTCTATGCCTTTCTTATTATAACTTCATTTTGACATTTGGTAATAATGATAATATTAATAAAAGATTACTCAATTATCTTTGGTGATTCTTTTATTTTACACATATATTTCACTTTTAAAATTTAAATTATAAGTTTCTTTTATGAACTAATCATGCGTGATAAAACGCAAAAACATTAGAAAGATGTAATACTGTCTCAAATCTTGTAATGCTTGATTCTCCAAACGCCTTCAAAAACTCTTCCTTAGTCCATTCAGGGTTGCCACTCTAATCTTGAAAAAAAAAATTCTCGGTATTTTCCCTGTACTGCAACGCATTTATTCCATGTTGAGTGCGAAAAAATATATGCGTGTATGAAGGCTAATTAGAAATGTTATAATTGACCATTACCAAATTCCCTATGTTTTCCAGATTTTTTAGGATTTTTTAAAAAAATCCCTGGATTTTCCCTGTTTGAGAGAAGATTTAAAATTCCCTGTGTTTTCCCGGTTTTCAAGGTTTTCCAGGTGGCGTGGCAACCCTGCGCATTATCATATAAATATGAATTGAATAATACTCAAAACTACATTCGTTAGATTTCAATCAATCAGATAATCTTTAAATTTCACTAAGTCTGTATGGATAGCTATGATTAACATTATTAAAGTTAATCATAGCTAGCAAAGTTAATCATTATTAAAGTTAATCTAGCGCAGTTGGTAGAGCATTGGCGGCTTCAGCCAATACATCCCTGGTTCGAATCCTGGCCCGGACTGTTTTCACCCAATAATGAAAAATGGAATAAATTACTTCTGTTATAATTGATTTACCGATTGAATAATCGTAATCGTTTAAAAATTAATCTAATTATTAAAGTAATAATAATTTTGTCCTCAAAATGGAAAAAATTCGGATCCGAAAGGGTTAATGATTTTTTTTGGGAGCAGCGAGATGTATGGTGTATTCTGTTTCTCGAAAAGTATCAGTGGAAAACTGAAATTGGATATCATTTATTACCTTTCATTTCAGGATCACTCCACGTTCTACGCGGTTCACTCTTTGCTCCACTGTCGATATCCAGGTAAAATGTTTCTACGTCACCGAAATCGTTTTTCATATGAGAAAAACTCCGAACCTGTAGAAAAAAAAAAAAAAAAATCAAAAATGGTTATCAAACGTCTTTTATTAGAAGCACATCAATATGAACAAAATGATTTTCTTGAAACAAATACAAGAGCACTGCAAAGTATCACATGTTTTATTGAAAATAACTAGAAATATCAATGTGAAATATAAAAGCAATAAGTCTTGATTACGTTCATTAATAGCTACAAAGTAGGGGAGACCGGGGAATGTTGAGTAATTTTTTACTAAATCATACATATTTTTTGTGTTTTCATCCATACAGACAATAAAATCGCATTAATGGATAGAAGAACTATTAAACTAATAAAAAAACAACAAAACATAGTTAATTATTCAATATCATCATCATTTTCAAATGCATTTTACAGAACATCAACTCTTAGTCAATCTACCCCGGAACCGGGGTAGATTGACTATATGCCCGGGGTAAGTAGACCTACGTATCAATAAGCAACAAATTATGAGAAGAGTCAAGTAATAAAACACTATTTTCAATTTAATTGAACTCTTTATTAAAAAACCAATTTAATCAGGTACAGACATCCTTTATAAGTCTTTATAAAAACTATCAATTCTTAGTATTTAAAGTTTTTAAACTAAAATCTTCTTCAGTTTCATTTTAAATCACACATAAATCTTTCTATAACTTCTTATGAATGTAACATATTAATTTTTATTAATGTAACAATTTAAAATTTTCCACAAACGCCACAAATTAAATGCACATTTCTTACGCCACAAATTAAATGCACATTTTGCATTTCTCTACTTAAAAAATAGTAATTGTTAAATACTTATATTCAGTATTTAAACTTTTATAAACTAAACTCTTCTTCAGTATTTAAACTTTTATAAACTAAACTCTTCTTCAGTCTCATTTTAAATCACATATAAATCTTTGTGTACTTAAAAATATAAAAAAAATAGACAAGTTATCAGTCTTCATTATCAGAAATACAGTGTTTGCATTCAAAAACATTAGATTACCTCTTATACATTTGACATGAGCCCATAATTTACAAGTTATGCACTGAATCCATTGTTCGCCAGAGACACTATCGGCGTAGGATTCAGTGCATTCTAAACAAATCGTGCTCTCGTCATCTGAATCCACAGCATCGTCATTTCCATCGACGGTGCCATCAGCAACATTCATCTCATTTACTTTATCCGTTCCTTTTCCTTTACCCGTTCCTTTTCCCTTACCCTTTCCTTTGCCCTTCCATTTTCCTTTACCCTTACCTTTGCTCGTTTCTTTTCCTTTTTCTATTCTGTTTTTTGTATCTTTTCTTCTTTTCTTCAAAGTTTCTCTATTCTTTTTCATATCTATAAGATTTTGTTTTTCAGGGGTGTCTGTATATATAGTACTTTTACGTTTCCGAATATAAAGAATATAAAGAATCGAATAAAAAGATAATTTTAAAGATATTTTAAACTCAAAATGTTATTGAAGTTGGTTGACTAATTATTCAACAAGCCCCGAAAGAAATTAGTCTACCAACACCAAACGACATTTTAAGTTTCGATGGCATGGATAACCTAAACACTGCCACCTAATTAAGAAATAACACATAAAAGAATATCAATATGGACTCATAAAACACTCTGACTAATAGGCAAACGGTTAACATAAAATGTGTAGATACCAGATCAAAAAATATGCAACACGAAAATATTACTTACATGATATGAAAACAAATCACGGGTCACTGTTCGAAAACGGCGTGTGCCGGCGACGCAGCTCTGCATATTTTAGATGTGTATATTGCTGGGACGATTACTGTTTCTAAACCTATAGGAGACCGTCATTATCACGGTCAAGTACACGCCCACACAGTTTGATTGACAGGAACTCGTGGACAATTGATCGTGTGTGTTTATTATTTATTTGTACTCGGATTGTTTGAATTTGTACTCGGTAATTAAAAATTAAAGGTACGAAAGAAATTTTTTTTTTCAAAATGACTGAATTTTATTTACTTCAATTAGAAATTATACTTCCTCTGATCCTGAAATAAATAAATAAATAAATAAATAAAAATTAAAGTAAGAATTTTGCTTATACGGATATTTTCGCAGAATACTTTTTTTCCCATTTGTTTAATATATATATAAATCATTTTGGAACGATATTTAGAATATTAAAAGGGTTTGAAATATTTTTTTTAAATGTCTTATTTATTAATAAAAGACAGCCTCCAATAATAAAAAAAAAAAAAAAAAAAATCACCAACGGACTCTCGGCCCGCGATGGACTCGAACCCATATCCTCCGGTTTCAAGCTCGAAATTTATGTTATTACCCATTTAGGTGGGTAATAACGCCAAATAGCATTGGTCAAGAAATCACGCCATTACATTTTATGAATGCATATCTGTTAAATTATTTTTTTTATATAGATAGTCAATGAGTTGCTGTATCAAATCATATATTTGTTTGAAAAATACAATCTAAAACTGAGCCGTGAAAATTGGTAGAATCTTAACGTGGCGTTATTACCCCAGGGTACCTTACTTTAATTATGATATAATTTGAAGTAACCAGGTTCAAAGTGTTCTTAGGAATTAATTGAATTCTGAGAGTTTAAACATGTCAACAGTTAAATAAAACTATTTTATTGTTTTTAAAATCTTAATCTTGCACTTTTTTTAACAATTAAATAGAAGGTCTGGATGGTTTGATATTCGAAATAAGTAGTCCTGTAACAAAATGACTGGCCTCCTTAAATTTGTAGAATCTATAGATGGCGCTGTTGCCACTTTTATTTTAAAAACATGAAGTGAAGTAATTTAGTGTAGAGAGTAAGATTTGGATGTGTGTTCGGAACACATCTCCCTTAAAGAGGTTCTTTGCGCTAAAGTAATTTTTATCAATGTCCAATTGATTGTTTTGTGCTTCGTCATGCGATTTGTATATAGTGTGATATGTGTTGTGTCGTTTACAATGAAAAATGTGACTGTAATATCTGTGTTCTATATATAAAGTACCGAACACGTCCCACAGTCCGCCATTATTATGGCGAACTTATATCGCTTATTCCTATATACAAATCAATTTGGAAACTCATGAGAAAAAAGTGCCGAGCCGATATTTTTAAGTAACTGCATAGTATCAATTACAATAAATATAAGAAATTTCGGAAAGAATATAAGTTATAAATTAACGTTTTGGCGACAGATATAAATAATTATTATGAAAATTTCATGATTTTTTAAATAATCTTTGAAATATCATAATTTCAGATACATCGTGTATTTCTTGTATTCCGATTGTCGAATTTTTATGACGTTTTTAGTTTCTGCACCCTTTTAGAACTAGTGATACCAACATAAGATATAGTCTATGTTTGAGCAAGGGCCATCATTATCATTTTGACATCACTACTTTTGAAATCGGTTCGTTACTTGTTGAGAATGTTTAAAAATTACAATTTAGAACGCTTTTTAGAACGCTTTTCGCGCATTTTCACCCCTTTTAAATTTCGTATTCTTTGTGAAATTCCCCTTAAAGATCATTTATATCTTATAAATAATTAACATGCCAAGTTTTATGTTTTGGGGTTCTTCAGTAACACAAAAGTCGCAATTTTCCAACGCTTTTTGACCCTGCACCCTCTCTAAAGATATCGCTCTAAAGATCTCGTACACTATAAAAAAAATTCTGCAAAGGTACTAAACATTTTCTAGGAAACTGGGATTCCAAGAACTTTTCATGTAACGATAACAGGAAAAATCCATGTAACCGATTCTGAAACTTGGATTTTTGCTGTTACCGTTACAGGAAAATTTCTAGGAATCCCAGTTTCCTAGAAAATGTTTAGTACCTTTGAAGAATTTTTTTTACAGTGTAGCATCAAAATGAAAAATATTATTCGTTTAAATTTTAGAATTATATTTTCAGAGGTATCGTCTCAAATGTATTGCAAAAATATTTTTTTCCTCTTTCTCCTTACTTCAGAATCTACTAAAAATAAAATAATGAATAAAACTGGAGGGAATATTTCTGTTACACACAAACTTTACTTTGCGGTTATTCGAAAGAATTGAGAGCCATCCGAACTGTCTATTGACGATAAATCATTGAAGGTGTGTCGATAATGATATTCGAAAACAAATTATTGGTATTCAACTAAGGTATTAATTCAAATAGTATGCAGAAAACAGCAGCATTTACGAAGGCAATGTCGCCTTTCGAAGCGCGCTTGACATAATACCAAGTTTAAACTTTGTACAAGATCTTTGTTGCATGGAACCCTTTGTTCGTGAACAAAACTTTAATTTGACTGATGTATGGTAGCTCTTGTAGTTACCAAAGACATTAAAATGCATTCAAGAATTTTTATTTAAAGCACTTACTTCTTCTCCCCAAGGCGTTAGCATTCTGGAAGCTCTGTTTTTCATACCGATTGCTTGCCCCATATCTTTGATCACATCTTCCCAGCTTTGTTTAGTTTTGAGATTCAGTAGAACCCTGCTTCGTTTAGCAGGCTCCCTTTTGTTGACTACCGTAACGACGCAACTTTCTCTGGAACCTGGCAACGAAATGCCCCCGTCTGGACTGTCAGATTTGTTGGTGAGGCGAGACGCTGGTTTTGATATCCGATCAATATCGGGTGGTCTAGAATAAAGATAAGAGATATTTGGTAACGTAAGAATGGAACTGAGCTTTGTCTAAAATGTCAAGTAAAAGAGTAAAGTTTTGTTCGTCAAGTTGTACATTTTAGATATGAGTGGCGTCTCAAAAGACGGAGTCCCAACGGAGGAGGGTTGAGGTGCAAATAGAAATTCATATCAACAAAACAAGTGAACAACATTCCTTCTCTTTCTCTTTTATTTATCAGTAAACTTAAGCTTCATTTCAAATATACTCTCATATGGTTTCTCGAACTGTGATTATGTATGCATTCACCTATGTAGAAGTCTGGAATGCCAAACTTTGGGACATTTCATATTTTAGAATTAATTAATTGTACAATAATTTAGTGATTTTATTAATAATTTTGTATTTTTACAAAATTAGATATCTGCCTAAAAGAAAATAACAGGCAATTTTGTTCCAAAGGCCACTTTAGAAATAAAAGAGAAAATCATGGTTAAATCAAAAATGATATAAAAAACACCCCCCTAGAGATATCTTACGATATCATGTATCACATCCCCCCTCTACCCTAAAATGATAACGTTATATTTGTACAACCCCTAATAAAGGGATTTTCCGTATACCTAAACTCAAGGCAAATTTACGGCAAATCTGAATTTTTATTGACTCATACTTAAGAAAAAGAACACGTGTTATTATTTCATTTTTTAAATTACTGTGCTGCTTTTTAGTTAGTGGCAACTCGAAAGAAATGGTTGAATTAGCAATTAAAAATAATAGATTTCTATAATATTAAGATATGGAAGGTATAGCTCTACATAAATTTTAAATAGGTATTTTTTAAAAATATTGAATATTTTTGGACAGGACCTTCGAAAAGCACATACCTAAATTAAAATCTTTCGAAAAAACTATTACACGTCGTTGAATGTTTCCTGGTTCGAGTTAAATTGAGCTGTTGCCCTTCTATCTTGTTTTATGAAGAAAAAAGTGACAAATCAGGGTTATATTTATTTATTTATGCCTAAGTGGAACAAGATCACCAGATCGCTAGGATCCGGTGTACACCCTATTTGTCCCACCCGGTAAGTTCCCCGGCATGCAGGGATTCATTACAATAACTTAAAAAAAAACAAAAAAAAAAACAAAAAAAAAAACATAATATACAGGCCGCTAGAGTACAAAGCTCTTTCGCGACAGACAGCGGCGAGCTGAAGTTGGAAACTTGACTGTTGATTGAAGGTAAGTCTATTTATTAAAGGAAAGTCTACTGATTAAAAAGTCAATCGGCTGAAGTAGAAAACTTGATCTGTACAACATCACCACAGTGATATGCACGCCGGAGACCTACTCCATCGCGACAAGGGGCGCTACGACTGCCAAAAGCTTGACAAAGGCTCTAACGCGACAGTTGATAGTCTTAGGAGTGCAGATACAGAACGGTTAAGTGGTAAGATTGGTCAGGCCCATAAGGAAGTGATAAATTTGTGCCAATTGACGGAGTAGTTTTGGGCGGGTTAAGATATTTTTGAGCCAGGTATCTTGGCGGGGATATGGGTACTTAAGGTGCCAGGCCTCTGTGAGTGTGCAGAAGAAAAAGTAGTGGTCTGGAGACCCAAAGGCCCCACACTCGCAGAGGTCCGTATCTGAGCGTTTGAAATTATTTAGGTATGTCCTGAATGGACCATGACTGGAGAGGAATGCTGATGTGGGAGGGGAGAAAGCTAAGAGATTGTATGAGACTTTTGGGATAAGGGGATAGGTGTGCCTGCCTTTACTTGAGGCATCCCAGTAGAGTTACCAGTTTGAAAGAATGTTCCTTTTGAGGAAGTGGCGAACATGAGACGGGGGAACAGGAAGGGGATATCTATGTTTGGACGTGATAGCTCTAACTAATCGGTGGATCTGGATGAAATTTGATAAATTTGAGGTTTAGAGTAGGACACTTCGCATTTTCAATTTCGTCGCGATCCGATGATTGGATCCAAAGTTATTAAGAGGCAAACTTTGGACTTTAACATTAAAGATACACCTGAGCTCTAGTATACAACACTATCGTCACAAGATAAATCTACGACAAATCTATTAATGGGATAAAACGTAAATTGAATTTTTGCGAGATGTGTCCCTGTTCTTGCGGGTGAGCGATATGTGGTAAGAAGTACTATAACTATCATAAATATTCAAATCTTGGTGCAATAGCTGTTGGCCTCTTATGCAAAAATGCATGAATACAAAATTTATTACAATTACATATATTAGATTCAGTAATATAAAAATAATATGGTTCTATCATAAATAGAACATGATTTAAAATAGCGACCTAGAATCATTACTTATCGTAGGATATTGTTGAATTAGTTACATATGATAGGATTTAATAGAATATTCACCATGGCAACGCTGAATTATTAACTATCATGAGATATCAAAGTGGTTACGAATGATAGGATTTAAAAATAATTAAGAAATTTTTTAATATCTTATTAAATTTTTAATAAAATTTCATCAAATTCGAAAAAATTTGTCAAAATTCTTCAACGATTATATATATATTAAATTTAAATCCGTTCTTTTTTCGTTGTTTTAGAGCTATTATATGCGAACAGCCGGGTGGAGCAGAGGACGACTATAGGTGCTAAATATTTACACAAATACGAACAAACCTAAAACTAGCCAGATATGGCAATCCCAAAGCTTTCTTCTATCTTATGCATTAGGGTGGATCGAAAATTTTTTTTTCACTGTGTCAAAACCTACCTATGCGGAAAAGATGTTCTCTTGGATGGAGATTAAGGGAAAAATAATTAAAAAAATTAATTTTAAATTTTAATACTGCCACAATGAGGTTGAATTTCGAAAAAAAGTGAAAAAAAGACCTAATTTTGGCTAGATTATTTTTTATTCAAAATAATAGTTTAAAAAGTTATCCAAAACCTACCTATGCGTAAAAGATGTTATATTATATGCTGAGTATGAGAAAAATAATTAAAAAAATTAATTTCAAAATTTCAATCTACCGCAATGTGGCTCAAATTTATGTATTTGAACGTTTTTACGGTAAAAAATCAACTTTTGTTTTGTAAAATAAAATATGAATTTTAGACATTTTTAACATTTATTACAATTAAGGGATATTTAATTGATTACAAGATAAAAAACTTTAGTTTCTTATTTAACAGCTTCATTAGTATTAAATCAAGAAAAATCGTCAACATTTCAATTGGCGATAATGACGTTCGGTATTGAAAATCGACATGAGATTTTGTAATTAAATTCAATTTTTATAAAACTGTCTCTTATGTATGGTCCATACACAGCAGAAATACTTCCGTGACTCTTTTGATTATTAGTTTTGTAGAATGAGAGTTGCGCGAATAGATATTATTGATAGTAGATGTTATTGCCACTGAAATGATTGCTGGATTTACATATTGCTTCTGAAATCATGTCGTTACTAAATCCGCCAGTTAGTGGAGGTTCGACATATTTTCCAATTTAATTAAATCTATGAAATCCATCGCAAAAGGTCAAAAAGCTGGTAAATGGAAAATATAGATAGTTTTTATGTAATGATTAGCATTACAGCAGACCGTTTGATTTCACTCGCGCGTTTTTAGAATTCATATACTGACATAAATGAAAATACAAAAAGTTTCTAACATGCTGCGAATAATCTTTCTATTTCACCAGTGAAACATTTGTGCCCAGCCGCGGTTCCATCCACGCTGCAAAAAGATGACATAGTGGAACTTCATTGGTGTGTAACTAGCACAAAACATTGTAGTGGACGCTTGAAGATCAGTCCCATATTTCGAATAACACATCCTTTAACATCTATGTTAACAGATATTACGTCACAACCGATAGCAGCCAATTTTGTTACATATATATTATTGTGAACACATGACAAAAAATGTACGTCGTGTTTTCAAATTGTTTGGTACTCTCCCGGAATTTATAAATATGTGGCCGATGTATTCGGAACTCAGTTCTTTTTTCAAGCTCAAGTCTGCTTCTATTATGATTTTTCTTCTTTTGTTTCCTAGTGATGCAGTCAGTCTTTACACCCATAAAAGTTTAAAGAAAATGGCCATGATCATAATCTTTTACAAATGACTAAAGAGAATGACTAAAACGATGGAGTGGTCTTTGCTTTGTTTTGTCATGCCGATTTTTTTCTGTCAGTAGCATTCGACTCATAGTTTTGTGAGGTAATGCCTACGTCTTGAAGTGCACCAGACATGATGGCAGCACCTGCTTGGTCGGAAGTGCCCAAACTGTCCAATATTCTGATGATGTGACACCTAGCTCGGCAGCATTTTGGCTTTTCAATGATAGCTGATGATGTAGAAAAGTGAGTTTGTTCTCAATACGTCGTTTTAGTTTACACTTAATATTCATATTCATATTCATATCTATTGAACTGAAAAAAACAGGCAGTATTTTCGGAAATGGTCCAAAAGGCTGTAGTAGCTTTCAGTATCTTATTTTGTTTTACAGGAATTAAGAAGAGCGCAATATTTGTCGTTAAACAGTTTAATTTTTCTTAAAAGGCAGCTATGGTAAGTTATTGAGATTGAATCTCATTTACAGGTCACTAGTAACTTATTAGCAACTCCTTCTCATTGACAGGAAATAAATAGATGTTGACCGATTCCTTTCTTCGGTTATCCTTTAAATACCAATAAGTAAATTTTATAACATTTTGTATTAGGGAAGATATTTACTGGCATATCAAAGCTAGACCCAAATAGGGTGTAATTCATCTCTCTCTCTTTTTTTTATTTTTTTTTAACAACGCCATGGTACAGTAATATTCAAGGTACACTAAGCTACACAATACACATGCAGACGAATTCTAACTGAAAAAACTGGAACTGTCAGTTTTTCGAAACTTTAAATTACTTGCAGGAGTATTAAATTTCGAAATTAGTTTTATTTATTTATTTATTTATTTATTTTTAATTAACATCCATGCAATATAATATTTCTTACGCAAAGGTAGGTTTTGATTGATATTAAAATGTTTATTTTGCGTCAAAATTAAATCTAGTAAAATTTAGATCTTTTCCCGTTTTTTCAATATTTTATCGAATTTTCAACTTTTTTGTGGCAGTATTAAATTTTGAATTTATTACTTATTATTGTTTTTTACTTAACCTCCATACGATATAACATCTTTTCCGCATTGTTGGATTAAAAAAAATATTAAAGTAATTAGTTTTTGACAAAAATAACCTAACCAAAATTCGGCCTTTTCTCAATTTTTTTCGAAATTTCAACCCTTTTGTGGCAGTATTAAATTTTAAAATTAATTTTTTTTATTATTTTTCCCTTAATCTCCATACAATAGAACATCTTTTCCGCATAGGTAGATTTTGATTAATGGTAATTTTTTTTTCGCCATAGACAATCGATCCACCCTATTATGCATGTTGAAACTTCCTTAAAAATGCAGCATAGCAGGGCCAACGTTTAGGTGGTTTAAACGAAAATCTAGACAACAATAACTTTTGTCAACGTATAACTGAATCTGAAGTTTTCAGAAAATTAGTTTCTGAGATAAAGCAAATGCAAAATATTAAAAAATAAATCTTCATAACACCGTCACATTTTGGGTGATATACACCCAAAACTGATCAGGATCAATTTTTTTTATCACGTCTGAATGCACGACTATAAGTGCTAAATATTTTCACAAATACGAACACACCTAAAACTAGCCAGATGTGGCAATCCCAAAACTTTCTCCTATCTTATGCATGTTGAAACTTCCTAAAAATGCAGCATAGCAGGGCCACCGTTTAGGTGGTTTAAACGAAAATCTAGTCAGTAATAACTTTTGTCAACGCAGCGGCGCAGTCAGAATTTGGTTCTAGGGGAAGGGGGGGGGGGGTTGAGTTTCTGATAAAGGTGATTGCCGGTTATTTGAATCGCCGGTTAATAGAATCAGTACTAATTAGAATATTCATTGTACAATAATTAAAGTCAAAGAGCATCTGTGTGGCAGGAAATCGCTTTTTTTTGCAGAATGAGTCACAGAAAAGTGATTTAGTTCAAATAAACAATTCTTACTTAAGTAATCCATTGATATGCTCTTTTACAATTTTAAGTAGAATTTTCGCCATTTAATTGAATCACTTTATTAAATGAAATATGATTCAGTAAAGCGGCGGATTCCGAAATGCACCAAAACATTTAAATATTAAGTTTGGTTTTGATTCATATTAGCGGCCATTATAGCGACCTTTCTTAGCTCTGGGAGGGGTTTTAACCCCAAAACTACCCCCTTGGCTGCGCCACTGCGTATAACTGAATCTGAAGTTTTCAGAAAATCCGTGCATTAGTTTTTGAGATAAAGCAAATGCAAAATATTAAAAAATAAATCTGCATAACGCCGTCACATGTTGGGTGATATACATCAAAAACTGATCAGGATCAATTTTTTATCAGGTATTAACTTAATTTGAAATTTGATGAAAATCCAGCATTAGTTTTTGAGATAAAGCAAATGCAAAATATTAAAAAAATAAATCTGCATAACAGCGTCACATGTTGGGTGATGTACAACCAAAACTGCTCAGGATCTATTTTTTATCAGATACTAACTTAATCAGAAATTTGATGAAAATCCATGTGTTACGTATAAAAATTTTACTCACTAAAGCACACTAAACACAATTTTAAATAATAAATATTAGGACTGTATCTTTTATTTTCATCACACACAATAAGCAGCGAACATTCTGGTCGCCATTCTTTTTCACACACACAAAGCAAACTTTTTTTCCTACTCAGTTCACTTCACATTTCAACCAAAGAGATTTCACGATGACCCATTACGGGACTTCCAAATTCTCAAATTTCATCAATAAACATTCTTCCTCGGATTGAAATGAAAAATTTCAATATCTCACATTTATTATTATTATTATTATTATTACAATGAAATTAATTTATATAATAAATTTACAAAAACTTACACAGCAAACAAATATATATACAAAACATAACGCAAAAAATGCAAAGTTTGCAATAATTTAATAACTATTTTTTTAGTTATCAATAGGGAGAACAGCTTTTTTTGTAAGTGAACGCTTTAATTCGCCAGATTTAGTGCGAACCTCGACAACCCTAACCTTGCCATCTGATCCTATATAAATCTCACTAATGCAGTCTAACGCCCATTTACATACAGGCAAAAAAACTTCTTTACTAATACCATTAATCCTATCTTTAAATTATCTTTTTCCTCTACCTATTTAGATCTCTGTTGTAACGTATTTAAATAATCTAACCTTCATTTTGTCCAAACTGTCTGGACGATCCTCGTAGTCTTCTGCCAACGGTTTAATCGATTGATATTAGTATCAATTAGCATTGGTTCAGGTACAGCATTGATGGATCTCCCGATCAAAAAATGACCTGGAGTCAAAATTATATACGCTGGGTGTGAAGTTGCTTTCAACTAGGTAACCTCCTCAAAGTTCTCCTCTGTTTAGCACTAGAAATTATTGAAATAATGACATTCAAAATTGAAGAGGTATAACCTAACAAGAGATCTACTACAACTATCCTTAAAAAGGAAATAAAAGCAAGCTAGACATGCGAAAAATACATCTCATAAGATTAATATTTCTTGAGAATTTCTTTGAGTGACTGATATAGGCTTTTTACCTTTTGATTGAGGACTGAAACTGGACTATTATTTCAGTATTCAGTCCGTAAATAAATAAATAAATAAATAAATAAATAAATAAATAAATAAATAATAGATAAATAAATAAATAAATAAATAAAATAAATAAATAAAAAGTATCGTAGTGTAAACTTCTGCCAGAGATTATTATTTTTTTTAAAGTGCTACATAAAGAATGAAAAAGAAAATAGTTTCTGGGATTTATATGTCCCGACATTGTAATCAAACGTAATCTTAATCGTTTATGACGTTTTATGTAAAACGTCATAAAGTCAGTGTTTTATGTAAAACACTAGCACACTAAATCAAACGTATGAAGGAAAAAAAAATTACCTGTATAACAAAACTTCATCCGGTCTCAATGGAACAGCATTGGGTTTTGTGGGTCCAGTCTTTATTCTGGCTAATTTCCCATAAGATATGTCCTTAAATGCTTTTGTACCTGATGCAACATAGGTTCCTCCATCCTCAAATTCTTCCAGGCTATTCATTAGCCGACCATTGAGATTAAAAATGTATCGGACACCTTCAGGAATCTTTAAGCGTTGACTCAAGTACTCATAAAATCCGGGCATAAAATCTCTCCCAGGTTTAAAACTGACTTTGGCACCTGGAAAATATGCATCGCCATTACGATACATCGTAACGACAACAGCTTTATGTGGATAGCGATTTGTCGATATCGGTGGAATTCTTTTACGGGTGTATCCAACTTTTACATCAAATGCCTTTCTATCTCCCAGGTCGCTGAGAGATCGAGAAGGCCTGAGTCCAGTGCTACTCTTCATCATAAAAAATCGAATGCTGTGATAAAAATATTTAAAACGTATTAAAGGTAAGTTTCAGTGTACATCTTAAAATTGGTGAAATGTTTTCTTTTCTGTTTTCAGCCTACAGTTAACACTCATATTAGAAAGTCAAAATTGTAATAAAAATAGTTGACTCGCACAAAAGGTCACCATTGTCAGTTATAATGAAAGAATATGAATTTGCAGAAGTGTCGATTTTCTGTTCTTTAACCAACTTTTAATATTAATTTCAAAAGTAAGTTGCAATGTGATAGCTTAAAATTACTGGAATGTTTCTTTTTCTGTTTTTAGTCTACAGTTTACACTCATATTAGAAAGTCAAAATTGTAATAAAAGCAGTTGACTCGCATAAAACGTCACCTTTATTACTTATAATGAAAGAGTATGAATTTGCAGAAACGTTGAATTTCTCTTATCTTTAAACAACTTTTAATAATAAAAATCAAATACTCTTATAAAAAATATCGAATTACATTTAAGATAAATATTGGTATGGTGACTTAAAATAATCAACTTATTTTTTTATTTTTAACCACGAAAACAGAAATCAAACATCCTAATTGCAATAAATCCATCTAAATCACACAAAAATCAAATTGTATACCAGTTCTTACGAAAATGATCGGGATTCAACTTCGGCTTGCAGCTGACTTCTCCAATGTAAAGTGATCATACTGATAAAAACAGTTGAATTACATGCAAAATAAATTGCAGCAATTATAATGAAGGAGTTTCTGTTTACTAAAAAGTTGATTCTTTGATCCCCAGTCTGTAACACTTATTCATAATAGAAAGAGGAGATTGTATTAAAAACATCTGAATCACATTAAAGATAAGCTCATATCTTTTCTCTCTATTTATATCGGGTTTGAATGAAAAAACTCAAATATTGTGCTTTAAATGAAAATAACAAGGGAAAATCTTAGTTTATCCATTATATTGCAATAACATAAAATCACGTGAATTTTTCATTGAATACTTTGTTTTTCATTTTGCTGAATTTTATAAGAGAGAAAGCCTGCTTCTAAATAAGGATTCAATGAGTTTCTTCCCAAATAATTGTTTTTTAAATTTGTATTATTTACTGTGATAATATCGAAAGCCCTTATAACATTTTTTAATAATGCAAATTAATAACAAACATGTTTTTTTGCAATTTTTCTTGTATGTTGAGTTCACATTTTAAATGAATTATTATAAAATTAGAAAAGCACTTTTTCTCATACAGTAGTATAAATGTAAAAATGTTAAACTAGATGATGATAATCCACCAAGAATATATAATATATATGTTTCAAAACGATTGAAAAATGTACCCAATATTACGTATGACGGATTATTGGGATTAGCATTCTTTCAATCATATCAAAATATTTCTCTATTGTATCAGTTCAAACTATTCGCATACTTAATTTTTGCAAACATAACGCTGTCAAGTAGAACAGCTTCATATTAATTTCATTACAATTAGCATAACAATCATAGTTTTTTTCGAATTAGGAGACAAAGAAAGTATAGTACATTATGTTTTAAAAATTTTGGATTATTTATAGAGAAAAAAGAAAGTTGCTAGATTAACAAATCGTTATTTTTGTGATAATTGCAAAATAACAAACTTAGTAAAAATTCACTAACAAGATTGATTTTTTCTGTACTTTAATTCAAATAATGGCAAATTACATTTTAGTTCCATATATCATTTCGTGTATTTAATGATCTTTAATCTGAAGTCAAATTAGAATGGCTTACTAAAAACTGAACAGATATTTTGTAATATTACTAGAAAGTATAATGACAATATTCCTTTTGCAGTTTCCGTAAGTATCTCTTACTCACACAAAATTTATTTATAAAGTACTCTTATTTTGTTAAATTTGTTTATATATAGAGAGATAGAGGATTTTAGAAAATATTTGGTAAGAATATTTTAATTTGTGAACTTTATTTTAAACGTTTTTACCTTTGTGGTTTGATAGATAGACATAATTTCCAGATAGTTGTGTAACAACATACCATATAGTTGAAGAGAAGAAGTTTAAAATAATTCCAGTTTTCATAGAACAATTAAAAGCATAAACTTCAAACTTCAGACATATTTTGTCAAGAAATAAGAACATTTATATAATCCTTTCGTTTTCAGAAACAGTATAGATGACAAAATACTCAGCAAATGTTATGCGGAACTTTGTGATGATTTTCGTTTCAACCAAAAGAATCGGATGAAAGAAACATTAGAATCACAGATCTGAAGAAGTATTTCTTTAAATCAAATGAAGAAGACATTTATCGTTTTAACTGCATATCAATGAATAGTCAAATCGTTTTGAAGAAGTATTTCTTTAAATCAAAGATATTTATTGCTTTGCATATCAATGAAGAGTAAACTCGTTTTGAAGAAATATTTCTTTAAATCAATTGATGAAGATATTTATCGTTTCAATTGTATATCAATTAATAGTAAATTCGTTTTGATTTAAATTTCCTAAAAATTATGAAGATTTACAGCGAAGCATTTTCTGAAAATAGAGTAGAAAGAACAGGTGTCACTAAATGGTAAAACTGAATCATCTATTTTTCTGTTTAATATTTTCTCGCGTTCGATTGGCTTTCTGTTGCAGTCATTCACCGATCGAGTTGCATTGTTTTGCTGCTGTCTTCACAAACTTGCGTGCAGATGCGTTTTTGTTGTCATGACTACATAAATATATATCTCTTAAAGCTGTAGATATAAAAATGGTTGCGTGCCTGAAGCATAAAACGTGCAGAACAGTCAATCAATGGATGTGCTATTGAAAAAATATAACCTCTATTTCGTAAAATATTCTATTATGCATCATCAGGCTTTAAGAAGGCGAAAGGCTGCGTGTCAGATAAGTTCATCGATGTTTTTTGGAATTCGTTTAATCGAATAAATTTCTTTCGGTTCATTATTATTTATCAGTATAATGTCAAACGTATGAATATCTTATTTTTTTCAAACTATGCAACGATTTAATTAAATAAGGTGTTATTTTATGTAGGGGAGCACGTAGAAGAGAACGAAAGGGGTGGTCGCCCCGGGTACGGATATTGAGGGGACATCAAATTCACGTTTTTTTCTATCTTTCTCTCCACACGTTGCTGATTTTGTAGATATTGTGAGAAAGTTGATGATAAAACTTCTTTTGTTTTCGTTTGTTGCACTATAATAGTAACAGTAATAAAATAAAATAAAAATAAGAACAAGAAATGAACATTATACACCATCCATATAGAAAGAAATACTTTTTAACACTACAGTATAGTATTACGAAACTTTGTCTTTTCGTAAATGCATACATACATCCCATGAGACGGCCATGATGAATTGACTCGAGACACTTGGATTGCCTCATGGGTTAATGTTTTCCATACCTAAATAAGAAAAAAAACACAAATAAACAATTCAGAAAGCAAAAAACTAAAAATTCGCTCTCCGTAATTACCACAAATAAACAGCTATGTATTAAAAATATTTTGTACAGCATTTTCTTTCTTTCTTTTTTTTGACTCAGTATTATAATATTAGCATAATGTCATCACATAAAAATGACTTATTCTAACAAGCGACGCAATCGACTCAACTAAGTTTAAAGGTTATTTTGTAGAAAATCTAAGGCATTTGCTAACAGATTGTTTCATTGTTTTAATTTATGCAAAATAATTGCCAAGAAACAAAATTCCTGCATCACGCACAGTATATGAAACACTTTTTCACTCCACTGGAGCATTATTACAAAATATGATCTTTTCATAGATTCACCACGCGAAACAGCCATGTCGAATTTACTCGAAGCAGGGATGATGGGAATGACCAACACGGGAACCCAGCTTTCGCTTTAGTGTATAAGTGCAATCCTGGGTAGAAGACTCAATTCCATTAAATATGATTAGATATATTAACAATGAACAGCTTTTATACAATATTATTCAACAGTCAATAACATAGTGAAATGTACATTTAATTTGCTAGTTTTGGCTCTGAAAAACACAAGAAATGTCAACACTACATACATTGACAGGAATGTTCTATAGATGCATTAACAATTACAAGAAATAATTTTTGAATTTTAGTGTTTAAAAATATTAAGAAGTGCATATGTTGATAATAATAATGAAATTTACTCTCAAAAATGTTTCTTCTTTTTACGGAAAATCTGGCGGCAGTGCTTCCCGTAACTTTCTTTCAACTGATGAATATCCGTTTATTTTTTTCCCAGTTCCAAGAGGTAAAATATTTCAAAAAAGTTTGGAAAAAGCAAAGCGGCAGACGCTGGGATCGAACCAGACACCCCAGCGTTGGAAGGCAAACGCCCAGGTACGGGCTACGGTTGTACAGCAGCAAAATGCTTTGAAGTAAATGCGTTTGTTTCACATTGGTGTGGCTTGATCAATTTTTTTTTTAAAAAAGCTTTTAATTTTAAAGTTAATTTCGGAAAATCTTCGTCTTTAATGGGACTGTGGCTGGAGTTTTTATACATTAGTATTTATATAGCATAAAAATGTGAATTTTAAATATATTTATGTAAATTGCTAGAGGTATAATATAGATTTTATATTTTTATTCGATATGATTTTTTTTGAGTATTATCTATTTTTTTGCATCTTATTTTTTAATTAAAATATCTTTTGAATGTGTTCACTTAAAATATGTTTTAAATGCAAATATTTATTTATAAATAACTTTGTAAATTCAACTTAATTCAATTTATCCAACTTTAATTAATAAATTGTGAGTGTTTTTGAATGAATGAAGAAAGTAATTGTTATTTATTTCCAAATTCGAAAACATTTTTGTCTTTTAAACTAAATTAAATATCTATAGATCTATATCTATAGAATTTTTTGTTTTTTATTTTACAAATTAATTCGAATTTATTACTAATAGACCCAATACACATGAGTGCAAAGAATAAACGATTTTTTTGTGTGTGTGTGTGTGTGTACGATTTTAAATTACAATAACTTCGTTAAGAGAAACTTCAAATAAAATGCAAACGTGAAGACATTCAGAGTAAGTTAATATTCGTTATTTACTTGTTTTCGTTTTTTTCTTCTTTTTTTCGTTCTCAAAAATCTAATAATTTTTAATAATTTGAATAAGGAACGCAATTAAGTAAATGTATTATTTTCGCGAAATTTAAAAACCACTTTTTAATAAGTATAAAATAATGTTTGAACTGAATTTTTACAACAAAGTTGAAAAGTGTTTGCGTACAATTTACAGCTTGTTTACATAAAGAGCTAGTATGTTTAAGAAATTTTATTTACCAGCAAAATTAAAAAATAAAGGTTTCAATTATTCAAATAGACATGTCAGTTGTAATGTGAATGAATGTTATTCCTAAGCTGAAATAAGCACATGCTACTTAAGTGAGTTTGCATAGGAAAAACATGTGTCAGAAGAGAAAATAAGTGAATTTTCTTTCTTTTTTTGGTTTGTACGATTTATAAAAAAGCTTTTAATTTTAAAGTTAATTTCGGAAAATTTTCGTCTTTAATGGGACTGTGGCTGGAGTTTTTATACGTTAGTATTTATATAGCATAAAAATGTGAATTTTAAATGTGAATTTTTTTTTAAAAGTGTTTGCGTACAATTTACAGCTTGTTTACATAAAGAGCTAGTATGTTTAAGAAATTTTATTTACCAGCAAAATTAAAAAATAAAGGTTTCAATTATTCAAATAGACATGTCAGTTGTAATGTGAATGAATGTTATTCCTAAGCTGAAATAAGCACATGCTACTTAAGTGAGTTTGCATAGGAAAAACATGTGTCAGAAGAGAAAATAAGTGAATTTTCTTTCTGTTTTTGGTTTGTACGATTTATAAAAAAGCTTTTAATTTTAAAGTTAATTTCGGAAAATTTTCGTCTTTAATGGGACTGTGGCTGGAGTTTTTATACGTTAGTATTTATATAGCATAAAAATGTGAATTTTAAATGTGAATTTTTTTTGAAAAGTGTTTGCGTACAATTTACAGCTTGTTTACATAAAGAGCTAGTATGTTTAAGAAATTTTATTTACCAGCAAAATTAAAAAATAAAGGTTTCAATTATTCAAATAGACATGTCAGTTGTAATGTGAATGAATGTTATTCCTAAGCTGAAATAAGCACATGCTACTTAAGTGAGTTTGCATAGGAAAAACGTGTCAGAAGAGAAAATAAGTGAATTTTCTTTCTTTTTTTGGTTTGTACGATTTATAAAAAAGCTTTTAATTTTAAAGTTAATTTCGGAAAATTTTCGTCTTTAATGGGACTGTGGCTGGAGTTTTTATACGTTAGTATTTATATAGCATAAAAATGTGAATTTTAAATGTGAATTTTTTTTGAAAAGTGTTTGCGTACAATTTACAGCTTGTTTACATAAAGAGCTAGTATGTTTAAGAAATTTTATTTACCAGCAAAATTAAAAAATAAAGGTTTCAATTATTCAAATAGACATGTCAGTTGTAATGTGAATGAATGTTATTCCTAAGCTGAAATAAGCACATGCTACTTAAGTGAGTTTGCATAGGAAAAACGTGTCAGAAGAGAAAATAAGTGAATTTTCTTTCTTTTTTTGGTTTGTACGATTTATAAAAAAGCTTTTAATTTTAAAGTTAATTTCGGAAAATTTTCGTCTTTAATGGGACTGTGGCTGGAGTTTTTATACGTTAGTATTTATATAGCATAAAAATGTGAATTTTAAATGTGAATTTTTTTTGAAAAGTGTTTGCGTACAATTTACAGCTTGTTTACATAAAGAGCTAGTATGTTTAAGAAATTTTATTTACCAGCAAAATTAAAAAATAAAGGTTTCAATTATTCAAATAGACATGTCAGTTGTAATGTGAATGAATGTTATTCCTAAGCTGAAATAAGCACATGCTACTTAAGTGAGTTTGCATAGGAAAAACATGTGTCAGAAGAGAAAATAAGTGAATTTTCTTTCTTTTTTTGGTTTGTACGATTTTAAATTAGAATAAGTTTGTTAAGAGAAACTTCGCAACAAATAAAATGCAAATGTGAAGCAATTCAAAGTAAGTTAATGTTTGTGATTTCCTTGTCTTCTTTTTTTTTTCTTTCTTTTTTTAAAAACTATAATTTTTAATAATTTAAATAAAGAACGCAACGAAGTAAATGTGTTACTTTCGAGAAATTTAAGAACCTCTATTTAATACGTGTATAGAATAATGTTTGCACTAAATTTTTACAACAAAGTTGAAAAGTGATTGGAGTACAATTTACAACTTATTTACATAAAGAAGTAGTATGTTTAAAAATTTTTATTTACCAGCAAAATTAAAAAATAATGTTATTCATTTTTTTATGTGATGTTTTAATTATTCAAATAGACATGTCAGTTGTAATGTGAATGAATGTAATTCCTAAGCTGAAATAAGCACAGAGTACCTAAGTGAATTTGCATTGGAAAAACATGTGTCAGAAAAGAAAAAAAATAAAATTTCTTTTTTCTATTATTATTTTTTTTTGTGTGTGCACGATTTTAAATTAACATAATTTCGTTAAGAGAAACTTCGCAACAAATAAAATGCAAATGTGAAGGAATTCAAAGTAAGTTAATGTTCGTGATTTCCTTGTCTTCTTTTTTTTTCTTTCTTTCGTTCTTTAAAAACTAAATAATTTATTTAAATAAAGAACAAAATTAAGTATTAAATTTTAATAACTAGATAAAGAACGCAATGAAGTAAATGTGTTTTTTGGTGAAATTTAAGAGCCTCAGTGAAAGAGTTGGACATTTGCACCATGAAATGTTACAAATAGACTTGAAAATAAAAATAACATGATTATTAAATAGTGTATGAAATATTGCAAAATTTAAAAACTGTACAGACACAAAGTAAATTTAAGAAATTTGACGTTTCGATCGTCGTTTGAGATCTTCATCAGGAAAACGTCTTTATGCTGCTTCCAACAGATTCAGTTAGGTAAGAAGGCCTACCATATGATGGCTTGAGCTCAACAAGCCGCACCTAACATTTATTGAAAAAAAAAAAAAATACAATTGTTTCACAAATTGTTACCCAATTCTGGGCGAACCTAAAGTTATTACAATATTAAAATATATGCATTTTAAAATTTTAAATCGAAGAGTTAATTAAGACAATTAAGAGTTTACGAATGTCTATAAAAATTCTTAGGTGCACTTTTTAGATGCGTTCGTAATTATGTAAATACGTAGCACCTATTGTTGTCGCTCAGTCCGTCCGTCTGTCCGTCCGCATAAACAACGCAAAAACTACCCAACCAAATCGTTTGAAATTTAAAATACATAATTATAACATAATTTTGTCGAGACATTTCAAATTTTATGAAAATCGGATGGATAGATCAATTACAGGGACAATCAAAAGGATTCCGTTACATTACGGCCAATGGGGAAAAAAGTTTCATATGCATTTTAATAGTTTGAAATTTAAAACATGTAATTATTGCGTAATTTTGTCGAGTCATTTCAAATGTTATCAAAATCGGATGCATAGATCAATTACAGGGACAATCTAAAGGATTCCGTTACATTACGGTCAAAGGGAAAAAAAATTTAAATACATTTTAATCGTTTGAAATTTAAAACATATAATTATTACGTAATTTTATGGAGTCATTTCAAATGTTATGAAAGTCGGATGCATAGATCATTTACAGGGACAATCAAAGGCATTCCATTACATTACGGTCAATGGCAAAAAAGTTTCAAATGCAATTTTATGATGTTAAACTCATTCGAACATAATAGAATTGGCATGAATCTATGAATTATATACTAAAATATGCATTCTGTACAATCTGTGATGCAAAGAATTTTTATTATTAAATTACAGTTCCACACAAAAGTATTCCACTACATAATGCTATACGGGGAAACATTGTTTGGGGCGTGTTTTAATTATATTCAACTATTTCACATTTTATGAATAAGATATACGTTTCTGAGGTGTAATAAAAATTACTTTCTGCATATTTACAGAAACACAAATATTTCGACTACTATACTGTATCCGAAGTACGCTTTACTACATCAGCAAGATCTGAATATTTTTAAAACTTCGTTATCGTACGAACTCACCTCATTTGCTACGTTCACGTGCAATTTCCAACTTGTTATTAAAAAGTTCAATTATCAAAAGTTTCATAGAGTGGATGTTAGATCGAGATATGATTTGATAATAAGCTTACAAATGCGCAATCTGAAATATATACTGATTCTTTTAAACGAGGAGATGCAGTTAATTATTTTCTGTAATAATTTCGGCCATTTCAACATATATGAAAACCATTCATTTGATATCATATTTGATGGCTTTCGCAGATGAAAGGTTGAAGTTAGTGGACAATTTAACATGAAATGCAAGGAGGTACTTCTGTCCCCACAAGTAGAGAGGTAAGAATCTACTTTGTTAAATTTAATTAGATATGAAGAAAGAGGACCGTGATTGGAAGTGAATAAATATAGATTTCGATGAAACAGTAAAAAGTCTTCTGAAATTTTTGGTAGAAAGTCGTAGGTGTATCTACCGGTATTTGCATAATCCCAATAGTTTTGTCAGTGTTGGAGCGAATCTAGTTTTAATTTTCTTTTTACTAAGGATGCTGGTAATGGATAGAATTTTGATTGCTGCTTTCAAGCAGAGTAAAACCGCCTTGAAATTCAAAATTTCATTATATTACCAGTCAACTATTGTTTAAACCAATAATAAACAGCAAAACATGCATTGCCAACATTTTCTTAACAAAAATTAGAATAAACATTCAAATGGTTTAATGAAGAAGAATCACAGCGGGATCTGACGTTGTAAAGTAAAAAATGAATAAAATTAGTTCTAAAATGTTATTTTATTATCTATATATATATTACGCTAACGTATGCGGCACAAAACTCACGATTTTTTGTTAATTGTTTAAGGGCAACATCCAAATGAAACACATCTTATGGGTTACTATGAAAAGTCCTTTGGTAAGATTTATGCTGTGGTAAATTGGATTTATTTATGTTTTGTTCCTTCGCTGCAACTATGAAGCTTCAAAATATCATTATTTTTATTTTTTTCTGTTCTTTTTACTTAAAAAATAAAAATAAAAATTCATGAATTTTAAACTTTTCGGTTTCAAGTTATGTATTATAAATTAAATGAGTGAAAGGATTATATTATTGTATTTTAAGTAATTAATGAAATACGAAAAAATGCCGCGTATACAATATTTGGTTATCTGCGCCAGACTAACATAAAAATACTGATTTCTTGATTTATCAGCACATATGTCGTATATGCACCACACTGGCGCGTTACTTTTCAAACGCCAATTTAGCAAAAACTTCGTTTTCAAATGCCAGTTACATACATATTTTTCTTCTAATTTCTATTATTTAAAAAAAGAAATAATAATAAATAAGAAAAAGTTTAGTTAATAATTATAGAATAAAACAATTTATACCATTTTAAAAAGAAAACAAAAGTAAACAAACAGTTTGTTAAAAATAAATAGCAATGGCCGGGTTACAATGTGAGGCAGATATAATACCCATTTTGTTGCAATCGCGCCAATGTAGTGCACATATGGCATCTGTGCCTATTTCTCTAGCAGAATCTTCTAATTTGGCAAAAAAATGAGCAATTAAAATAAATTATGAATAAAAGCAATATAATTTAATGCTTAGTATACATTCAAAAGGAGACCAAAGGCGACTAATAAACAGAAAAGCATGCATTGCCAACATCTACTTAACAAAAATTAGAATAAACATTCAAATGGTTTAACGAAGAAGAATTACAGCGTGATCTTACGTTTGAAAGTAAAAGATGAATAAAATTAGTTCTAAAATATTATTTTATTATACTGTATTAAAATAACATTTACCAATATAAAAACTTGTTGGATGTGACAATCCCAAAACTTTCTTCTATCTCATACACTTTAATACTTTCAGAAAACGAAACATAGCAGCGTCACCGGTTAAGTGATATACACCAAAATCTTATATGCAACAACTTATTTGAAGTTTTAACTGAATATGAAATTTGATGAAAATACCTGTATTAGTATTTGAGACAAAATGATCGCAGAAATCGTAAAAAAAAACTGTATGGAAACGTCACATGTTGAGCCGTTTACTTTAAAAATTAAAGAATACTAATTTATATCAGGGACTAACTGAAGCTGAAGTTTGATGAAAATTTATGCATTAGATCCAGAGATAGAGCAATTGCATTAATCATGAATGATGTCGCACAACAGCGCACCTGTTGAAAGATTTACTCTAAAATTTACAGAATACAGATTTATAACAAGGAATAATTAAATCGGAAGTTTGATGAAGATTCATTCATTACATCCTGAGATACAGCTTTGCGGTAATCATAAATAATACCGCATAGCAGCACCACCCATTGTGTAATTTATATCAAAACCATACTATATCAAGGACTAATGGAATCTGAAGTTTTATGAAAATCCGTCCATTTAGTTCTTGAGATACAGCTATTGTGAAAATCATGAAAAGGCAGCATAGAAGCGCCACCTGTTAGGTGATATGCATCAAAAGCTAATCAGATCTACTTTATGCCAAGGTCTAATAGAAATTAAAATTTTGTGAAATTTCGTGCATTAGTTCTAGAGATAGAGCACCCTCAAAATTTTTTACACTTACTGGCAGACATACAGACTGGCTGACTGACAGACTGACTGACGGACAGACTTACAGAGGGACATTTTGTATAAACAAGTTTTTCGGATTCTCTGATTCCTAAAATGTGTAAATTTGTCGAAAACCGGAATTCGAAAGTTTTCACGAATCCAATACTTTCTTCTTGTGACAATAGAAGACAGTAGTAAATAAATAAATGATTAAATGTAAAAGTTGGCTGGCATGTAAATACGACTGAGAAAGCCATCAAAGCGAATTTGAGGGATGTGATTGTTTCTTTCTACTACTTGATGTCAATTAAACAGATACCAATACAGTAAAACATCGTTTATACGACGATCACTTATACGACGTTTACATTTATACGATGTTTTAATGTGGTCCCGATTCATTCCTATAAATTTTAATGTAAAAATATATCTTTTATACGACGCCCAAAATCGTTTATACGTCGATTTTTCGATTTTGTATAGGTTTATTTTTCTTGTGTATTTTAAGAACGAGCGGAAGTTGGCAGCTATGAACGACACCAACGAGCGTGTTTAAATGCACTCCACATTATAAAAATGTGAGCTGGTGTTCGATTAGTCTGAAAAATCAACTTACGTGTAACAGATTACACTGAGTGGGGTCATTCTTTTTTCGGGGATGGTTAGCTTTCCCGACTTGTTTTAAGTTGCAAATAGACTATCCTTCTACCTGTTATCAGTATTGGCGACTTTTAGTTGGCTACGCGGGGTTTTTGATCTTTAACTTTAAATGGAAAGGAAATGATGTACTGCAAATGATGAACCTTTCGATGAAACATAAATAAAGGTACTCATATTTAAATTGCTTACTAATCCCTCCCCGTTTTTAAGGTTATTTGTTTATTTTGGTTTGTTTAATTTAAAATTCATGCAAATCATCACGTTAAACATTAAAATTAAGTGAAAACAAAATTAATTCTAGTTTTGGAAGTGAAAATCGATTATACGTCGTTACCGTTTATACAACGTTTTTTGGTAGTCCCTTCGGCGTCGTATAAACGATGCTCCACTGTACTATGAAATAAGAAAACAGCACTTTTTTGAAAATTTGTTACATTGTATTATTTGTTGAAACCACAAAGGAAACGATTCCAAAATGAAAGATTTTTTTTCTAACACTATCTCATTTTGAATTACCTTCAGTTTGCAATCATTTTCTGGAAATTGTTTTTTCCTTATAACATAGTACCCTAATATAGAGCTTTACAAGTCAAGAAAGTACAAAATTTCATTATCTCTAGTGGTACTGGGTTTTTATAGGGGATTTACTTATGTCTTCTATCTTTGTTTCAGCTTTATAATAAGAGACGTGTTCATTTGCATTAGAACTGACAGTCCTGTTTGAATAGCTAAGGCATTAAGAATTTTTTAGATCACTTTTAATAAAGGTTAACACTAGCATTGTCTTAATTCTGCTAGCATTGTCTCAATTCTGATGCTCAATTAAACAGAAACTAATACTGTGAAATAAAAAAAAGTACTTTTTTGAATTTTTACATAGTGTTATTTGTTGAAAACATCAAAGGAAACGATTCCAAAATGAAAGTTTTTTTTTTTTTTTTCAAATACTAACTTATTCTGATTTTCAGATGACTCTAAGTTTGCGATAAGTTTCTAGAAATTATCTTTTTCTTATAACACTGTGCCCTAATACAGAGCTTTACAAGTCAAGAGAGGATAAAATTTCATTATCTCTAGCGGCACTGGTTTTTTCTGTGGGATTTACTTTTGTCTTCTATCTTTGTTTCAGCTTTATGGTAAGAGACGTATTCATTTGCATTAGAACTGACAGTCCTGTTCGAATAGCTAAGACATTAAGAATGTTTCCGAACACATTTGATAAAGTTTTATACTATCATTATCTTAATTCTGCGACTAAATTTAATTTCTGGTAATCCCTAAATGTCACTAACATATTTCGGATTAATTACAATTTTTATTTTGTTTGTAGGCAAAAATCTTGAATGAAAGGTAATTTGCTATCATTGGACATTAAATTAAAAATAAAACATTTTTTTAAATCTTTCAAAACAATGATAGGTTGACCCCGCCATTAGTTCATACCCTTGCTGTAGTTGATCAAATTTTTGAAAAATTATTAAAAATGATATCACATTAATGCGTGAAAATTTTTCCCGAGAGAAAATTCACCTTGAATAAAACATTTCAACTTCAAATAAAATTTTGAATTGCTTAAAAGGCGAAAGGAGCATTTGCGCATTTTAGGCAATTCAAAATTTGATTTTGATTTCTATCTTGTCTTCTATCTTTGTTTCAGCTTTATGATAAGAGACGTGTTCATTTGCATTAGAACTGACAGTCCTGTTTGAATAGCTAAGGCATTAAGAATATTTTAGATCACTTTTAATAAAGGTTAACACTAGCATTGTCTTAATTCTGCTAGCATTGTCTCAATTCTGATGCTCAATTAAACAGAAACTAATACTGTGAAATAAAAAAAAGTACTTTTTTGAAAATTTGTTACATAGTGTAATTTGTTGAAAACATCAAAGGAAACGATTCCAAAATGAAAGTTTTTTTTTTTCAAATACTAACTTATTCTGATTTTCAGATGACTCTAAGTTTGCGATAAGTTTCTAGAAATTATCTTTTTCTTATAACACTGTGCCCTAATACAGAGCTTTACAAGTCAAGAGAGGATAAAATTTCATTATCTCTAGCGACATTGGTTTTTTCTGTGGGATTTACTTCTGTCTTCTATCTTTGTTTCAGCTTTATGGTAAGAGACGTATTCATTTGCATTAGAACTGACAGTCCTGTTCGAATAGCTAAGACATTAAGAATGTTTCCGAACACATTTGATAAAGTTTTATACTAGCATTGCCTTAATTCTGCGACTAAATTTAATTTCTGGTAATCCCTAAATGTCACTAACATATTTCGGATTAATTACAATTTTTATTTTGTTTGTAGGCAAAAATCTTGAATCAAAGGTAATTTGCTATCATTGGACATTAAATTAAAAATAAAACATTTTTTAAATCTTTCAAAACAATGATAGGTTGACCCCGCCATTAGTTCATACCCTTGCTGTAGTTGATCAACTTTTTGAAAAATTATTAAAAATGTTATCACATTAATGCGTGGAAATTTTTCCAGAGAGAAAATTCACCTTGAATATACCATTTCAAAGGAAAATCAAATTTTGAATTGCTTAAAAGGCGAAAGGCGCATTTGCGCATTTTAGGCAATTCAAAATTTGATTTTGATTTGAAATGTTATCACATTTTTCTCAGCTGTCTGTTGTAAGAAAAGCTATTTTATAAAAAAATTTTATTAGAAAGGCAAAAATTTAGTTTGGATTAGTTGGATAGAATTATGTTTAGTTAAAATAATACAGTGACGGTGAAAAATTTCCGGCCAGTTAGTTTCTATAATTTATTTATCAGAAGGTTTCAGCAAAGTGGAAGCAAAATTGCTACAAAAGTTAGGAATATGTGAATAAGCCCTGATCACGTGATCATTTTGATTGGATACTGAACACTCTTCATGCCAAGGGGTAGACTTCGAAGTTCGTGTGTGCAAAAGTTTCTGGCCAAACTGAACGAAGGTTTATTAAAACGCCAAGGTAAAGATAATATTGGAAAAGTATCATGAAATCAGAGAAGATATATCATATACGCATCGGGTTTTTGGCAAATTTCGCGAGACTTATTTTTGAATAATATTTATATCTATATTTTTCAATTATTTCCTATTATTTTAAAAAGGAAATAACAATAAATAAAAACACGATTAATTAATAAATATAGAAAAAAAAACTTTACGTAATTCGTAAAAAAAAAGTAAATAAACAATTTATTAATAAACAAACAACAATACGCGAGTTAGCTCGGTAGACAAAATAACGATATTTTGGCGTAAACTAGATACACACCGATGTGTATATGACATCTGTGCCTCTTTTTAACATTTTCCAACAAAATTGAAAAGTGTTTATGTTTTCTGTCTGTCCGTCTGGCCATTTATCCACCTGGCCTCGCTCTAATACCCATAAATATACACCTATTTTAATGCAATTGGCAAACCTTATAAAGATCCCCTAGGCATGTTTGGTATTATATATGATATATATGGGATTAAAGTTCCTAGAAGAGCACCCAAAAGAATTTAATTACATTATAGTCTATAGGGAAGAAACATTTATAGAGTATTTTAATGACATTATGCTATTGCAGATGAATTGAAACTGATATAAATCGCTAAATTTCACTCCGATTACGTTAGAACAGGATATTCATAACATTTTAAATCCATTTATAGGAACACACAAAAGAAAACAGTTACAATACTATTGCTGATATGAGTTTTCAATTTCGGTATATGTTTTTAAATTTAATATTCTTTAGGTATGTTTGTAATTATATAAATACGTAACACCTACTGTTGTATCCGTCCGTCTGTCTGTCCTCATATAACAGCACAAAAACTACCCAACCGAATCGTTTGAAATTTTAAATATAAATTTGGTGCCGAATTTTTTTGAGTCATTTTAAATTTCAGTAAAATTGGATGGATAGTTCAGATACAGGAACAGTTAAAATGTATTGTGTTAGATTACGGCCGATTAGTTAAACCATTAGCCATGTGCTTTTTAAGTATAACTCCCTTCGAAACATAAAGAAATTAAAGAGCACTAGAATATAAATTTTGTAGAATATGCCACACAAAAAATACTTATTATTCATTTACAGGGTACCACAAAAGAATTCCGAACCATAATGGTATGTGGGGGGGGGGGGGGAGAGCATTATTTTTAACACTCAAGAAATTTTCGCATTTGTCATTACAAGGTCTTTTAAATAATAACTTATTCAGGTAAAACTGTATAATCGAGTTCACTATGGCGTATTTGCGCCTGCATGTCTTGATGAAAAAAATGTATCCAGATTTCTAAATCACTTGTGATGACATTTTGGCAGCTCAAAGCTTATGCAGACGGAATACTCAAATCTCGTGTCTTACCTTATACTACAAGCATTGCCAATACTTTTTATTTAATGCATGTTAAACCGAAACACTACTTAACTTCTTGAAAATAGGTTTGAAAAAAGCCAGCATGCTCTACCCATTTAAATCCGATTGATCATATCTGGAACACACTCAAACAACGCATCGTATTCCTTTTTTGGCGTTTTTGGGATTTTTACGTATCACTTTTTAAAGAGAGAATTCCCTAAATTCTTATCGAGGTCCCCATCGCATCATTTGAAATCAGATGTAGATATTATACTGTTATATATATTAAATATTCTTTATTAACTATTTAAGGGGTCCACACATCATATAAAAAATTCCATCTTTCCATTCAACCATCATGATTTGTGCCATTTTAGGAACTAAAATTGGTGTAGAGTGTCTGTTTATGCTCTGTTATGCACGTAATTTCAAAGAGTTTAAATTCAGATATAAGAAATTTTAGCGTTTTATTATTTGTGTTATTTTTAATGCATTGCTTACTTCCAATTATATACGCATGCATGGCTGTTTTGCATAGCTTTACTTCCCCATTTTTTAACCGTGTATATGAATTTATATAGAATATTTTGTAATTCTATAGTTGATTTTGGTCATTTTCCTCATTTGAGTTTGTGGAAGTATATGGTCAATTAAAGGTAACATTTTCTTTTTCTCTTTGACTTTTCGCAAGTTATTATTAAATCTATGTTCTCAGTAATATCGCTCAGACTAATCCCTCTGAAAGAAGTCCTAGTTAAGAAATTCTTTTTCAACAATTGACAGGTAGATTATCGAGAAGAAATTCATCATAGAAAAAAAAATAGTTCTTCAGTTGATTCTACAGTAAATGGTAAAGTTTTGGAGCAAATACCTTTAAATCAATTGAATTAAAAAAATAAAATTAAAGTAATTAAAAACATAGATTACATTCATATAAAACGGAAAGAAATCTTAGACTTTTTCAAAGATTTGTATATTTATGTATATTATTCTGATCTTTAAACTGAAGTAAACAGACCAGGCGTTTATGAATCTGAGAGAACCTCATCATTGCTACTTAAGATTAAAAACATTTGACTTACTTGTAAATCAATATTTGACAATGTTAAATTTTATTTTTATTCTTATTTAAAAAAGAAATTAAATTGCAAGTCATTGGACGCATTAGTGGCATTTAGAAATGAACCAGAAATTATGTTAGCAGTGTAAAATATATACATATATATATATGCTAACTAAATTTTTCCCAAAGTGAATTAAAATATTCGTAATTTCTTAGCTATTCAAGCTGGACTGTCAACTCTAATGTAAAAGGATGCGTCTCTTAACGCAGATGGAATAAACATACGAGACATTAGTGAATCTCTTAGAAAAACCCACTGCCATGAGAGATAATAGAGTTCTTTTTTTTATTATTTTCTCGGCTTAGTAAAGCCCTATGTTAGAGCATGCTTTTATTAGAGAATTTTTTTTCTCAAATAAATGCGAATGAAAATTTATTCAAACTAAGTTAGTATTTGTAAAAAAAGTAAGAAAAATCTTTAGTGTTATTTTTTTTTTCGTAGTTTACGAAAGTACATTACGACCTATGGAGGAAAATAATCTGAAATGGATTTTAAAGATGTTACACCCGATCAAACAAATTCAAATTTATTTGCCAAATTTATCTACTAAAAGCACTAACATATGCATTTTGTAAAATATGCAGTTAAAAGAATTCTATCCTATTTTTCATTTACAGGGCCACACGAAAGAATTCTAACACATAATAATAAGGGTGGAAATTCTTTGTGACATATTTTAACGATGGTAAACGATTTCATGTGTAATCAAATTGATATAAGTCGCTGAGACTTAATATGAGTGATTTCACCCATAATACGAAGTGCATAGCATTTACAGGGACACACAAACGATTTCAAATGTTGTATTCTATCCGAAGTGCGGTATATCATGATTGATGACTGTTCAGTGGATGAAATGCATTTTAAACTATGATATGCGCTTTTAAGTTTCACTAAATGTATGCGCATTATACGGTGTGTATAAATGCTAATAGTTACACAATTAAGATATACAGGGTTACACAAAAAATTCGGAAAGGTTACTGAATATGAGCGTAATTTACTTAAAAGTGGTTTTTAAATAAGTTTTGCCTTTTTACGTTGATTTGCATTCAGTTTACTATAAAATGTTTGTAGAATATAGATAAAATGATACACAGGGTCACGCAAAGAACTGTATACATGGTTGTCTAGGGATGATAATTTCTGGAAATATGATTTAAGTAGTTTAAGAGTATTGTTGTTTGAACTAAATTGTAGTAAAATACATTTGTGTTATAAAGGTACCAGGTAAACTACAGGGATGAACAAAATAATTGAAGTATGTTTCTATCTATTAGTATAAACTGTTAAAAGAAAATTTTCATCCAGCTAGGCGTTTTCTTGTTAAACTAAATTTCCCCATTAAATAGTATGTATATTAACTGACAAATGAAATACATTGGCTGTTGAAAAGTATTGGAATACATGTGTGTTTCAAATATATTTCCCTGGATAACGAAGTTTTGCAATAGAATTCAGGAAGTGTTGGAAAGTGTTTCATAATCTATGCTTAACGCATGATTTTTCTTATTTGTTTTATTTTCTTGGGGCGTAAGGCACTATGTTAACGCATGATTTTTTTTCGATGAAAATTTTTCCCAAATAAAATACGAATTGAAATTTATTCAGACTAAGTTAATGTTTATAAAATATCTTAATTTTTTTCAAGGTTTAAAAATATAATTAGTAAGGAATCTGCTCGTTCGTCAAAACAAAAACAAAATGAACCATGTCTTAATGTAGTAAAAAAAATGCTAATTGATAATTTTATTTAATAATTTTATGTATTGATAAATATAAACGAAGTAATCTTATAATAAGAATTTATTAAACAGATTGAGGTAATTTTTATAGGTTTATATGCATGGTGTCCCCCACCCAAAAAAAAAAAAATTCTTTTATTCCTTAAATATTGATCATAGACATATAGTATAAGGGAACTTAGTTCGGGAACTAAGTTCCCCTCAGCCACTGGCTAATTGATACTTTATAAAATGCACTCGGAAACTTTTTCGAAAAGCCAGCAAAAGAGACTTATTTTTGTTTTTTAAATGTTTTTCTAATTGTCAAAAATACATTGGTTTCTGAGGTTTCTAAAAATAAAGAATGCTTTTTAAAATGAGCGATGTTTCGAAAGATGTTATGGAATTTTCTTGTCTGCGCTTATTTTATAATTTTGTTGATTATAGACCGGGAGGTGGTAGCACAATCATCTTATCGAGTTCACGTGTTGAAGTTCTAGAATTAGTTAAAACTTGATTTCCATATTAAAACGGAATCGGTCTGCTAAGTCCTACCTTGGTGGAAAACACCTGGAAACCCGATTTTAGAGGTTGACTGGATTTACCATTGTGCTTTCCTGCACCCAAAGGAATGAAAACATGGAGGATTGGGACCAGGAAAGCAAAATGGTAAACCTACGGGTTGACAGCTAAAATTGGGTTTTCAGGTGTTTTTCATTAAGATAGGACTTGCCAGACCGATTGCGTTTTAAGGGTGTATTTCGATTCATACTGCCTATTTTCCGATTTATTTTTAAATCCATTTTTGTTCTCAAATGTACCAAACTTTCAAAATCCCTTATTTAGAAACTATACAAGGTGCCGTAAGGGTCTTTTTTTGGTAAACGTAGAAAATATTGCAAAAAATGCTGTCAAAGTTGTCAATTTGAACAGAAATTTACGAACCTGGAGATCTGGGGACGAAAAAAATGATTGAACTGAAAAAAACAATCGTTTATAAATCAAATTCTAATTAATTCAGCGAAAAATTACATCACACGGCATCTTATACATCACTTCAAAAATCATCGCAGCAAGGTTCATGTTTCTACTTTTAAAAATGGTCTGAAATTGTATCGGAAAATTTCGAGCTATTGAAGGTGGAAAAGCGTTTTTTCGAATACACCCTTAATATGAAAATCAAGTTTTAACTAATTCTAGAATTTCAGCCGTGTATTCACTGATGTGATTGTCTGTATTGCCGCTTCCCGGTCTAATAAGGAAATTGATCTTTTTTTACAGTTCTGTTTGTCCAGTAACACAGTCTCAAAAAAAAAAAAAAAAAAAAAAAAAAAAAAAAAAAAAAAAAATCTTGACACTTGCAATTTTAGACGTTTTGTTGAATATCTAGAAATATAGATAAGGAATTATTAGGAAACTTCAGATGCGTAAAGAAAATTGTACTTCTCATATATTTCCACGAAGATTTTCCCCCGAAATCCCATAGGGAACCGTCAACAAATTGAGAAAGAACGAAGATCTTTTGGATAACCCTGTGCCAAATGCAGTAATATGTGCAATATTATGTAGACACTAATCAATGGAATATGGATACAGCCCCTCATCTTTTTGTTTCATTTTGGGAATAACGGATTTTAATCTTATTCTTTCGACGATAATTTTCAGAATTTTCAAGCTATGGTTTTGAAACTTTGACAGACGTTGCTCTACACATTTAGCTAGCACAATATGCAAATGAAATTTTTATAAAGTTGACGCATGCGCAGTGAAAATTTATTTAATAAACCTGCTAATTTTTTAAATACAATTATTAATATTTTTAAATTTTGATTAAGCAGGTAATTTCTTTTATTCATGTTAATCAGAAGAAATAAAATATATATGTCAAGTCGTTGGAAGAACATTAGCGGCTTTTAGAGAAGTTTAAAGTTACAATTATTAGCAAAATAATAACAATAAAAAAAACTACATAAATTTGTATCAAAGTTAGTTCAATCATTCGTAATGTCCTAAGCTATTAAGAGTATTCTGACATTCTAATGTAAATGAATGCATCTTATTTGTGGAATAAAATAAACACAGAAGACATAAGAGAATTTCACTAAACAAATCTCTGAAAAATAATGAAGTTTCTTAGTGTTTTCTTTACTTGTTACACTTTATGTTAGCATAAATTTTATATTAAAGAAAACTTCTTCGCAAATGAAATGCAAATTGAAAGTCATTCAGAGTAAGTTAGTTGTTTGTATAATTTTATTTGCGTTTCCCGTTATTTTCTTTGATGGTTTGAATACTACAAAAAAAAAAAAAAAAAAAAAAAAAAAAAAAAACTGTTGCTTTTTTATTACTTAAGGATTTAAAAAGTACTTTTTGAAATAAAATATAGAAAGTAATTTATCCGTTAACGGTTATTTTTTTTAATTTATAGTGCCCAGATTTTAAAATGATGCCGCGTCTCGCAGAGCTACAAAATTCTGCAGGAAGATCCTTGTATATCTGAAGTTATGCACATTAAAATTGATTTTTGGATTTTTTAAAAAAATTATGCGACTTTTAGTTTTTTTTTTTGTTTTGTTTTTTCGCGATTTTTCACTCTTGGAAAATGAATTCTGTTTCTGTCTTTCAGCTAAATAGGGTGACATAGCAGATAGTTGGTGAAATAAGGTCAGTGCTAAGGGGGTTTTATTACATTTTCTTCCTTTTAAGTTTTAAAAGTAAACTAAAATAATTTGTGCAACCCTTAATGAATACCCTATGATGGGCAAAAATGAAATTGGCTGAAATTAAATAGAAACAATAATATAAATAAATGGTTTCTTTAATTGTTTTTTCCCAGTCAATGATCCGGAAAAATCATTGGAAAGTTCCAAACTCATTTTTAAAATATCGTGCTTAAGCTGCGAGTAACAATGATTCATATAAAAAGTAACATGTATTTGAACGTATTTGAAACCAGTGTATTCGAAATAAGACGTATTTGAAATTAGTCACCTTTGGCGACCAGTCAATTAACTCAGTTAGTGATCGTCCTGAGCTATCGTATGCAAAATAATAAATCAAAATATTGATGGATGTTCTGTTCATACATTCAGACAGAAGGAAATTAAGGATTTTACTTGCTGCAAATAATTTTATTTTTGAAACAGTTGAAATAAAAGATATATTATTGTGAGTGAAAAAGACACGGATGATAATGTTAACACTATGGGGGCGTTCTTTTCAAATATCTCGCTCAAATTTTAATATTTTTACATGATTTTTTTTCTTTTTTTTTTTTTTACATAGAATAGCTGAGGACGATCTAGAACAGGGCTAGTTTTAATTTTAAAATTTTGATTTCCGATTTTTTTTAATTATGATAGTTTCAGTTTCAGAACCGGATCAAACCGGTTTCTAAAGTTAATGTAATTTTTTTTTTAAATCTAAAACCAAAATCGAAAAAGGAAAAGCTAGTCGGATTGGGGATCGTCTTCAGCTATCCTATGCAAAAAAATCATGTAAAAATTTTAAATTTTGAGCGAAATATTTGAAAGAACGCCCACATAGACTTAACATTATCATCCGGAACTTTTTCACTCAGTACTGTGGGCTCTTAAGTGGCCACAAACTCTATTTCTAAGTCGCGTTATTGTTACCGATAAAAGTTTCTTCTCTTAAGGAACTAACTTTGAGTAAGTTTTCTTTCTTCATTTATGTAAGAGGCTAAAGCTTGCTGTAAACTGACTTCTACCCTTAAAAAAAAATCATAGGGGAAAATCTCTTTTATATTTGTTCATGTTCAATATTCGTTATTTAAACGATTTATCTCCTATATTGATACAAAATTTATCATTGTCTGACAAATAATAGATACTAAGATCGCAGTAAAGTTACACGCGCCAATAACAGAGACTTTAAATTTTATTTTAGGAAAATTAAAAAAACAGCGATACGAATTAAATTATTGAAAAGAAGACAATATTTATAATATTGAGCTAAATGATTGAAATTGGGTTCCTTTTACTAAGATACAAAAGCCTCAGCAAAACTTTAATCATATAAAAATTTAATAACAAAAAATAAAATAAATAAATTTGAAATCTACTCAGGTGCACAACCTTTTCTACGTTTATTCAGAATTAAATTTGCAACCTCTAAGTGCAGTTAATTTTCTAGCTATATCAAAATACTTGCATACATACACACATAGACACAGTAAGAAATATAACTTATTAATATAGATTCAGCAGACTAAACGAATTTTTATTATAACTTCGCATTTCCTAAAAATAAATTCCAAAAAAGAATTAAAGTTCAACTCGTCAAACAAAAAGAACACTAGGGAATCTTAGAGAAATACAATTACAAATAAAATTTTAAAATGAAACCACTTTAATTATAATTATTTTATTTTATAAATAAAAATATCTTTCTTAGTTATGGCTTTAAACGTCAAATAAAATGCAAATCGCATGTAATTTGAAACATATTGGCGATATGTAAAGAATTGCAAAAAATAAAATAAAATAACTGCAGTAAGTGATTGCTAGTTAAATTTTTATTAAAGAGAATAAAACGTTCTTAGTTCTTTAGCTATTCAAGTACGATTGCCCGTTCGAATGTAAATTAATGCGTCTTATACCTGAGAGATTAAATAAACACAGAGGACAGAAGTAAATCCCATAGGAAAACTTTGTGTCACTAGAGATAACGAAGTTTTTCTTCATTTTGTCAGATGCAAGATTCTATGTTACTGCATATTTTTTTACTAGGAAAAAAGTCTAGAGAAATAAAATTCAAACTGGAAGTCATTTGGCATAAGTATTTATGAAAATTATTTTCCATTTGCCATATTGTTTAATGAGGATTTAATCAAAAAGTTTATAATAATGCTGTTTGTTCATAAATCAGAGTCTCAAATGGGCACCAAGCACTTAAAATTCAAAGTAAACATCTTTAATTATAATTAAATGTTCTGTAATAAAAAATGTCCTTTTATACTGCTGATTGTCAGCTGCAAATAAAATACAAATCGCATGTTATTTAAAACATATCAGCGAAACTTAAAGCATTGCAGGAAGTAAAATAAATTAACAGAACTAAGATGTTGCTAATTAGTTATTTTTTATCAAAGGGAATAAAATATTATTATTTTGCGTTCAGTTAGAAAAAATCAATTCATTTGAATTAGACATTCTTAATTCCCTACCTGTTCAAACAAGACTAATGAAATTACGACGAATGACACACGACGAATGTTCTAATGAAAATGAATGCATGTTCTACCTTGGGAATTAAAAGAATACAAAGGACATAACTGAATACCATAAGGAAAAACTTGTGTCACTAGAGGTAACGGAGCAAAGATTATTTAATTTGACGACAAGACTCTATGTTAGTGAATATTTTTTAATAGGAAAAACTTCTCAAATTTAATTTGGTCGTAATTTGGTGAAATAAGTATCTACAACAGTTTCCATACTTTTTGTCATTTGTTTCTATGGTGATTTTACCAAAGTGTTTAAAGATTTTTTTTTTTTTCATATCAGGATAGCCTCGAAATAGCATTACCCCTAAAAATTTAAAACAAAACCTCAAATATTCTGATTTAATATTTTATAATACAAAATTTCCTTTTTTGATAATGATTGTCAGTTAGAAACAAAAAGCAAATCTTACATCAATTGAAACGTGTTAGTGACATATAAGAAATTATAAAAAATAAAATTACCTAGCAGAAGTAAGAAAATAATAGTTCAATTTTTATCACATTCCTAATGCCCAGGGTTTTCGCTGGATTTTAACCAACATTAACTATCTGGCGAACAAGGAATGGAAAACACTAACTAAATGAAAAAATAAATGTTCGCAAAGTAGATTCAGCATAAAACACTGAAATATGTATCTGTAACAACTGATTGTATTCCTTTTTTCTCTCAAATATTCTAAAATAACATAATTTTTTTAAATCGCTTATAAAATAGAAACTTGACCTTCTGCTATCGAAATTAGTAAAAATAAGTTCATTTTAAGTATCTTTTAAATCTATAAATGTTTCTGACGTTTTTTTAGCAATCTAAATAAAATTTATAAACAGGTATCTTGGATTTACTTTTGTGTGAATATACATTGCAAATTGCCATAAGATTTCTACTTTTAACCGATAGGAAAATTAAACGAATGGACAATACTTTGCATATAACTATTAAATAGTACAATGGATAATTTCAACGCATTTCTCTATTTGGCGCTTGATGCAAGTAATTTTGTTTGTGTTATTACTAGCGCAACGCCGGTGCATAGATAGTGATTATCTGACAATAGTATTTACAAAACATACAAAAGATTTCGGATATTATATACTGTATCCTAAATACTGTATACTATTACACCAAGATAGTTATATTTTTAACTACGTTATAGCACGAACGCACCTCATTTGCTGCGTTTGACTTGCAATTTCCGTCTTGTTGCTAATTCCCATTGTATCATTTTCCATCATCATAGTAAACTGCATTCAAAACTACGATTTTTATTGTCCCTGTTAATCCACAAGTCGGATTATCCGATCCGGTTAATCGAGACTCTATGGATTATAAACTCTTTGATTAAACTGACATAAAAAATATCAACGGAAAGGAATTGGCTACCAATTTGTATTTCATTTCCTCATACGTTTTTTCAAATAAAAGGTATAAGGTATGCACTTACATAGAGCCTTGCATCTAACAAAATAAATAAAAACTTCATTATTTCCAGTGAGATAAAGTTTCCTATAGGATTTTGTTTTTCTGTCCTCTATGTTTATTTAATATCTGAATCAAGAAACGCATTAATTTACATTCCAGCTGACAGTCGTGGTTGAAGACTTAGGACATGTTCTGGCTAAAGCTTGCCATTGCATCAAATTGCGACAAAATACTCTATTCTGCGAGTAAAAGTGCAATCAGACTCGCCAAATTAAGAAAATTGTAGTTAAATTTCTATCAAAGTGAACAAAACATTCCCAATCCCGTAGCTAAATACGACTGACAATTCGGATGTAAATTATTGCGCCTCTTGCCTCAGAGATTAAATAATCACAGGAAAGAAATATAAATCCCATAGGAAAACATTGTGCGCAAGAGATGATGAAGTTTTTCTTTATTTTTTTAGATACAAGATTCGACATTAGTGTACATTTTTATTTGGAAAAACTATTGGAGAAATAAAATGCAGTATGCAAGTCGATTCGTTTAATTATTTATAAAAATGACTTTTTGTTTGCCGTAGTTGTTGTGACAATTTAATCAAAAAGTTCATAATTGTACTATTTCGTCATATATCAGAATCTAAGATGGATATCGATAGAACAATAAAAATTTGAAGAATTTTTTTTTAGAGTTCTTTTGCAGTTTTATAATGCAAAATGTTCTTATATATATATAAAATGCAAATCATACGTCATTTGAAATATATTAGAAACGTATGATAAATTACAGAACTTAAAATGAACTACTAGAATTAAGAAAAGGATTGTTAAATTTTCATCAAAGTGAATAAAACATTCCTAATCCCGCAGTTATTCAAGTACGACTGCCAGTTCAAATGTAAATTAACGCGCCTCCTACCCCAGAGACTAAGTAAATCCCATAGGAAAACTTTTTGTCAGTAGAATTGATGAAGTCTCTCTTTGTCTTTTTTTGTTTGCAAAATTTTTTATGTTAATGCATTTTTTTTTTTTTTTTTTTTTTTTTTTTTAAGAAAAAACTACTAAAATGAAATGCAATTTGCAAATCATTTAGTGTAAATATTTATAAAAATCCCTTTTCGTTTGCCATTTTTTTTTTGTAACAATTTTATTAAAAGTTTATAATTATGCTATTTGTTCATATATCAGAGTCTTATATGGATATTAATACCACTAAAAATGTGCTGCAAAACTTCTTTAATGAACTTCTTTTATTGTTTTATAATGCAAAATGCTTTTTTAAAAATAAAACACAAATCGTACGTCATTTGAAACGCATTAGCAACACACGAGAAAATGCAGAAAACAAAATTAACTACCAGAATTTAAAAAAAAAAAAAAAGGGAGTTAATTTTTTACCAAATTCTAATTCTCTTGCTGTTCAAGTACGATTGCCATCTTCAATGCAAATTAATGCGTCTTATACCTCAAAAACTAAATAAACACAAAGGACAGAAGTAAATCCGATAGGCAAACTTTGTGTCACTCGAGATAATGAAGTTTTTCTTTCTTTTTTTATGCAATCTAGTATGTTAGTGCATTTGTTTATTAGGATAAACTACTGGAGAAATAAAATGCTATTTGTAAGTCATTATTTGTGGGTAGTATTTATTAAATTTCCTTTCAATTTACTGTATTTTTTTATGACAATCGCATCCAAAAGTTTAAAATTTATGCTATTTGTTCATGTATCATAGTCTCGGATGGATAATAATACCACAATAAAAATTTGAAGTAAAGCTTCTTTAATTAACTTTTATTATTATTTTATAATGCAAAATGCTTTTTCAGAAGTAAAATGCAAATCGTGCGCCATTTGAAAAATATTAGAAACATATGATAAATTACAGAACATAAAATTAACTACCAGAATTAAGAAAAGTTAAATTTTCATCAAAGGGAATAAAACATCCCTAAACCCTCAGCTATTCAAGTACGACTGCCAGGTCAAATTAATGCATCTCCTACCCCAGAGACTAAATAAACACAGAGGACAGAAGTAAATCCCATAAAAGAAAATTGTGTGTCACTAAAGATAACGAAGTCTACCTTTGTTTTGTTTTTTTTTGTTTGCAAGATTTTTATGTTAGTGCATCTATATTTTTTAGAAAAAAAAACTACTAGAGAAATGAAATGCAATTTGCAAATCATTTAGTGTAAATATTTATAAAAATCCTTTTTCGTTTGCCATATTTTTTTATAACAATTTGATTAAAAAGTTTATAATTATGCTATTTATTCATATATCAGAGTCTTATATGGATATTAGTACCACTAAAAGTGTGATGCAAAACTTCTTTAATGAATTTCTTTTATTGTTTTGTAATGCAAAATGTTCTTTTAGAAGTAAAATGCAAATCGTGCGTCATTTGAATTATATTAGCGACACATGAGAAAATGCAAAAAATAAAATTAATGCCAGCATTAAGAAAATGGTAGTTAAATTTCTATCAAAATGAATAAAACTTTCCTAATCCTCCTAGATATTTAAGTGCGACTGCCAGCTTGGATGTAAAATAATGCGTCGCTTACCTCCGACACTTTGTCTCACTAGCGATAATGAATATTTTCTTTCTTTCTTTCTTTTTTCTTTTCTTTTCTTTCTTTCTTTTTTCTTTTCTTTTCTTTCTTTCTTTCTTTCTTTTTTTTTTTTTGATATTAGTTATTTTTTTTATTAGGAAAAACTACTGAAAAAATTAAATGCAATTTGCAAGTCATTATTTGTTGGTAGTATTTATAAAAATTCCTTTACATTTACCATATTTTTTTATGACAATCAGATCCAAAAGTTAAAAATTTATGCTATTATTCATATATTATAGTCTCGGATGGATAACAATACCATAATTAAAAATTTGAAGTAAAACTTCTTTTTTGAACTTCTTTTACTGTTTCATAATGCAAAATGTTGTATTAGAAATAAAATGCAAATCGTACGTCATTTAATACATATTAGCAACAAACAAGAAATTGAAGAAAATAAAATTAACTACGAGAATTAAGAAAATAACAATTAAATTTTCAACAAAGTGAATAAATCATAGTTAATCCCTTAGCTATTCAAGTACGACTGACAGCTTGGATGTAAATTAATGCGTTTCTTATTAAAGAGATTTAATAAACACAGGACAGAAGTAAGCTACGTAAGAAAACTTTGTGTCATTAGCAATAATGAAGTCTTTCTTTACTTTTTTGAATTGCAAGAATCTATGTTAGTCATTTTTTCATTAAGAAAAACTATTGGAGAAATTAAATACAATTTGAAAATCATTCGGTATAAGTATTTATAAAAATTCTTTTCCATTTGCATATTTTCTTTAAACAATTTGATCAAAAATTTTACCATTATGCTATTTGTTCATACATCAGAATGTCAGATGAATATCAATACCACAAAAATTTGAAGTAAAACTTCTTTTATAAACTTCTTTTAAACTTCTTTTAATTTTTATAATGCAAACTGTTCTTTTTCAAAGAAAATGCAAATCGTATGTCATCTGGAAAATATTAGCGGCAAATGATAAATTGCAGAATATAAAATTAATTGCCTGAATTAAGAAAAAGGACAGTTAAATTTTTATCAAAGTGGAATAAAACATTTGTATTTCTCTAGCCATTCAAATACGACTGCCAGCTCAAATGTAAATTAATGCCATTCTTACTCAGAGATTAAATACACAAAGAGGACAGAAGCAAATATCATAGGAAAACTTTGTATCAGTAAAACTAGTGAAGTTTTTTGATATTCTTTTTTAATGCAAGATTCTATGTTAATGCATATTTTTTATTAAAGAAAACTTCTAGTGAAATGAAATGCAATTTGCAAATCATTTGGTGGTAGGTGAGTATTAATAAAATTTACTTTCCGTTCGTTATTTGTTTGTATATTGGAATTCATCAAAGAGTTTACAAATATGCTGTTTTTCATAAATCGGAGTTTGAGATGGATACCAATACAACTAAAAATTTAAAGTAAAACTTCTTTAATTACAGCGTTTTGTAATGCATAATGTTCTTTTTTACTTGATTGTAAGTGACTTTTACTGACTCTTACTCTTGATTGTAAGTGACAAATAATATACAAATTGTACGTTATTTTTAACATACTAGCGGCACTTAAAGAATTGCAGGAAATTAAATAGTCTAAAAGAATTTATATGACTGTTAGTTACATTTTTTATCGAAGAAAATAGAATCTTTCTCATTTCCTAGCTATTCAAATACAGTTGCTAGTTTCATTGGAAACGAATGCATCTCTTACTATAGAAATGAAATAGATATACAGGACTTAATCGAATCCCTATGTAAATCTTCTTTAATTATAATTTAGTGTTTTATGTACCGTTAAATAATGCATAATGTTCTCTTTTAAACATAACGATATAGCGACATTCAAAGAATATAGGAAATAAAATAAACTAGTTGAATTACATAGTTAGTTACATTTTTATTTAAGAAAATAAAATGTTCTTAGTTTTATAGGTATTCAAATACATTTGCAAGTTTCATTGTAAATGAATGCATCTTTTGCCTCAAAGATGAAATAGATACATCGGACGTAAGAGAATTAAAAAAAAAACTTTTTAAAATATAATTTAGTGTTTCATAATGCATAATGTTCTTTTTTATTCGTGATTGAAGTTATAAATAAAATTTAAATCGTAAGTTATTTGTAAAATATTAGCACCATTTAAAGAATTGCATGAAATAAAATAAACTGAAAAAAAATTATGAGATTGATAGTGGGAATAGAATATTCTTAATTCCCTTTCTGCAAATACAACTGCTAGTTCCAATGTAAATGAACGCGTCTATTATCTGAGGCATAAAAAATCACTTTGGATATAAGTGAATCCCAAAGAAAAGCCTTGTGTCACTAGAGATAAAGGAGGTCTTATTTAATTAGCTTGGAATACAAAATACTATAGATCCAGAAGCGGAAGCATAGACAATCACTTCATCAAATTCACAGCTGAATTTATAGAATTAGTTGAAACCAGACTCTCATATTAAAACGCAATCGGTGTGCAAGTCATATCTTGGGGGAAAACATGAAATCCTGATTTTAGCAATTGACTCGTAGGTTTACCACTGCATTTTCCTCTTCCGATTCCTCCATACTCTCATATCTTTGGTGCAGGAAAACACAATGGTAAAGCTACAAGTCAGATGATAAAATTTATTTAGGCGTATGTATTTATGAAATTTTTAGGTGTTTTCCTATAAGATATGAATTGGCAGACCGATTGCGTTTTAATATACGAATGGAATTTTAAGTAATTCTAGAACTTCAGCCATGAACTTGAAGGGTTTTGTTGCTCTTTTCCTTTCCTGCATTGCAGCGAAAAACAGGCTCGTGACGCATGATATTGCTACATAACATTAGACATTTACAGCGCAGGATTATTTCCCATGTCCGTATCCATGGAAAGCTCGTTTATAGTCCTGTGGTCAGGGGATATTGAGCGGAAAAACCTTTGCGAGGTAGTATCTGTGCCGTCAGGAAGGTGTTTTCCGGTCTCTCCGGCTTCCGCTATGGGTATCTAGTCTGAGCTCTTCGGTCGGTATGCAGCAGATATTCCTCAAAAAAATTCGTAGGTACGATTCAGGAGTGAGTGCGGAAATATTATGATCGAGGCCGTAGCTGTGCAGTTAAGGAGGTTTTTTCTCATCCTTACGGGGACTAGCTAGAGGCGCGGTTTATACTTTGAAGTACCTTTTCTCATTATAGGAAATGATCTTGAGGGTTATCCGTAAAGCAACATCTCCCTCGGATCTCCGAGGGACAAACGGCAGCAGGCTCATGGGCCCGGCGCCTCTGTACGTATCCAGTTCCTGCGGATAGTCGGTGTGACCTGGGCGGAAAACCAAGCAACTGTTTGATTCTTTGAGTATTGGTAGGTGAGAAATAACTCAATCGACTTTTCGTCTTTCGTTTGGGAATAGGGTTTCGTGACGGGCGCTGGGGTGCGTAGGCCAAAGAATGGGCTGGTTCCGTGAAGGGCGGCACCGACGTGTGGCTTGGCTAGGGGACCTCTATGTTGGGTGGTATGGAAGTGTTCTTTGACTCGTTGGCACAAAGGCTGCTTGTGCCCAAAACCGGGATTGATGTCCCCAATTTATCGTTACAGAGTCACACAGAAGTATTTGTCAACAGTATTGACTATGAAGAATAATTTCTGGAGATACGTTTCCAGTTGTGATACGTTTTTTAAAATATAACTTTTATTTGCATGTTACTAGGTGTGTATAAATTCTATAGATCACATGCAGGGCTACATAAACGAACCCAAATACATTTTCATTTACTGATGAAAAATGCTGAATAGAAAATTTTCAAATGTGCTACGTGTTTAATTAAAATAATTTTAAGCATTCTACGTAATTCATATAAAAATCTATAATAAGATCATACACATACTGCTTAAAAACTCAAAATTTTTTCCGACTATTGATGGTAATTAAAGTAATTGAATTTTCAATCGTGTTATGCAATTCTGTATTACTTATTTAGACATCTCTTACCTTAATAAATTGTAAAGTTTTATTGCAGTATTCTGGATGTATGGAAAGTGTTACATAATCTGTGCTATTTACATGAGTTTTCGAATCTATTTTCCTTTCTTTTTTTATAATTGTGCATTTAAATTCTCCTATATAATACATCCTGCAGCAACATTCAATTTTGTGAAAGTCCATAGTTATATTTTGACATCACAAAATACTTCTGAATTATTTTCCTCCAGAGATAACCGGGTAATTTTTTAAACGTTGAAAACACTTACACAGACATTGCTATCAGACTAAATTACAGAACAATAACTTCATCTGACATAATCAATTTTTTTGCCGTCAAAGTACAAAAATATTTTTTTATCAATATCGTAAACTAAGCCATTACTATATTTATCCTAATTTTCATTTTAAAAAGTTAGTTGAGATTGTAGTTTAGCTCTTCGTGACAGACATGGACATAACCTACATATAATCAGGATTTCTTTTATCATACAAATAACTCCATATTACTATGACTGAAAACATTAAGTATATGCTGTCATTAATAACATATTCGTAAATTTCTTGCTTCAAATTTTGTCACATGAACTTATAGCTGTTTGGTATCGGCAATAGAACTGCTAGATATTAAGAATGTAGATTGACCGAATAAAACAAAATTCGTTTGAATCGGATCGGAAATAGCTGAGTTATAGGCATGTGTTGTAGATAGCGTTCTGGACAAAATTGTATTTCTCGGATTATAATGGAATATTTTTAAGCATCGAAAACACATACTCACTAGAGCAGCATATGTAGTCAGCGTAGACTTTAAAACAGTAAGTAACTTCATGTTACATACATTATTTTTAAGCCAAAAATACTCGTTTTTATCCGTTATAATAAATTAAGCCATTCTTTTATTTATTCTAATTTTAATTTCAGAAAATTGCAAAATAACAACAATAAATAAATAAATAAATAAATAAATAAAGGGGGATCACTGTTTAATTGTTGACAACAGACACTTGTACACACTCTAAATGAATATTCTATTTCATTATTATCAAGATGATAAATGGGATCATCCTTTTATTCTAGTTCATACTTCAACTTTAACAGGGTTCAGATGTAGTCAGCTTCTTGATCCCACATATAAATGATCAAAAAATTTTTTTATCACAAATCTAACGTCATTTTACTGTGACTGAATACAATAAATAAATTCTGTCGCAAATAATACATTCGTTAATTTCTTGATTCAAATTCTGTCAAGCAAACTTTTAGCTACTTATCCTTACATTATAAATTTACTTTTAAACGACTGAAATGTTTACTTATTTCACATATTTTACGTCATTTTCAATGGATTTTTTTTTTCATCATGGAATTGGAGATTTTGAACATCTTGTTTATTTTTTTATATTTAACAGTAGAAACAAAACTACACATTTTCTGGAAAGCGACAGGTTGCATCTTTTTCCTAATTTGTTTTGAGATCTCTAAATTCAAAGCTTTCTTTGGTTCATAATTTGAAATGTCATCTGCTGTCACATGGAAATGTATGTAACTTTAATTTGCGATGACTATTCGTAAGGTAAAAGTTTATGAATCACGATATTAGGTACATTTTTCAAGATAACGTCTCAGAAATATTTTAATTTTTGAAACGCATTTAATCCTGTTGAAACATACCGGCTGCGTCAAACGTTACAGTAAAACCCCGATAATTTGGATTAACTGGGACCAGACCCAATCAAAAAATGAAATAAAATAAAACATACTTACAGAAAATCACCTTTATGTTTAACTTATTGATTATTTACAGACAGTAAAAAGGTTTACTTTGTAATAAAAAAGTTTGTAATTTTTTGCTGTGCCAGTTTTCTATACCTTTTGCGAGCCGTACGGTCACACATCCGCTTGAGCATAAGTAGTTCGTTGGGTGTAGTTTAAATAAAAATTTAAACAAGGAAGCTTAAGGTATTCTTAGATTTCAGAAAAAAGTTTTTTAATTCAGAATACGACGATGAAACAAGTTTATGTAATGGAATTAGCCAAATCGCTTTTCAAACTTGAAAAAAAAAATGACAGAATCGATCCGGACTAAGGGGGTCCGAATTAGCGGGGTTCTACTGTACTTAGAACTTTAAAAATTAATTTAGGAAAAACAAATGACGTACAAGAAAGAGAAATCATGCGTCTAGCATAGATTATCCTCTTCGGTTCTGAATCTAAAATAATAACACAAATACTTATTCTTTAGTTTTTGTCCAAACAAAATGACATTGTAAAAGAGAGAAAAAATATCGTTTCTGAAATTGATCCTTTAGATGGCTTTATAATTTAGGTTCAAAAATATGGATCTGAAACATCAATTTCATAACTATCAACCTAACTTAACGCAATTACAAATTTAAGGACTTTAAATAATTAAATAATCTACAAATCCTCATAAAAATATATTAAAAAATATTTAAGTTAAATACGGTACTACTTGGTTAACCCGTCGACCAAAAAACTATCGCCAAATTACAAGATTAAATGCCAATAATGAATGAGCGCGAATGTTACATTCAGTGACATTAGACACGAAATACGTGCTTAATACGTCATCAAGTGATTTTTATTTCGACTTTGTTTTTTCATTAATATTCTACTAATTTATTTGTTCTTTCGTTATTTCAAATAAAAATTACTTCAATATGCATCATTTGCTGTTAGTTTGGCGTTTTGTATAATTTGGCGAAATTGGTCGACGGGATAACCAAGTAGTACCTTAAATACTTATGAAAAACAATCACTTTCTTGGTCGCACTATCTTTTGGACATTTTTCGGCATTGTGTGTTTTTATTTTATGAGAGATTCAGCTTAGACGCAGGCATTTATTCGTTTGATTTCAGTGCAAAAAACATTCACCTACACTGTAAAAAAAAAAAAAAAAATCTGTAAAGGTACTAAACATTTTCTAGGAAACTGGGATTCCAAGAACTTTTCATGTAATGGTAACATGAAAAATCCATGTAACCGATTCTGAAACTTGAATTTTTGCTGTTACCGTTACAGGAAAAGTTCTTGGAATCCCAGTTTTCTAGAAAATGTTTAGTACCTTTACAGATTTTTTTTTTACAGTGTACTAAGAAATGATATGAAAATGTTAAGAAAAATCAAACATTTTAGTTTCAATCAAATATTTTAGTTAGACACTTAGTTTTAAGTAAAAGAACAGAGGTTCCCGAATAGGAACCCACACTGTAAAAAAAAAAAAAAAAAAAAAAAAAAAAAAAAACCTGTAATTTTACGGATGTAAAGTTGTCGAAATCTGTATGGTTACAAGTGTTTTATCTGTACACAGTACAAGAAAAAATGTAAATCTACAAAACAATTTTTTGTAATGTTACAGAAATCTGTAACTTTACAAACGAGCCTACTAAAATTACAGTTATGTTACTAAAATTTTATCTGTAACCTGGATTGCTGTTACATGAAAAATTCTTGGAATCCCAGTTTTCTAAAAAATTCTTAGTAACCTTACAGATTTTTTGATTTTCGGTGAAAATCTGCATTTGTTACATGGCTTTTTGCTGTTCTCGTTACATAAAGAGTTCTAGGAATCCCAGTTTCCTAAAAAACTTTTAGTAACTTTACATTTTTTTATTTTTTATTTATTTTTTTTTTTTTACAGTGCAGAGACCGAAGAAGTTATATGACACTTTGCAACACATTCAGAATACTGTAACAAAACTTTCCAGTGTATTACCGATTGTGTATTCGATACCCTTTATTCGGCGAAAAAATGACGAAAATATTGATTTTCTAATTCCTTGCTTAACCTCTTCAGAACTGATTTATACTATAGGATACATATCTTTACAATTTTTTTCATGTTTATAAATAATATTTAACAAAGAAAAATTGGTGCGAATCGAGCCTAAAAGATAGCAAAACTAAATAAAATAGCAATTAGTTTCTTGCAGCGCTTTTCAGAGAGCTACGTGTTGCATAAAAATGACTTACAGCAGAAATATACAAAATGTACAAAAATGAAAAAGTAAATAATTTTACTATGCGTTAAGATACAATTTTTAGAGTTTTTTATTAATAAAAATTATTAAATATATATTTATTATATGTTTTATGATGTTTTTGCGATACAAAAAAAGTGAAATAAAAAAAAAATAAAAAATCTAAGAAATTGTGAAAAAAGTACTTTTTGAGTCTCCATGTGTCGTCAGATTTTATGAATAAAAAGTAAATTGTACTTTTTTTTATGCTGTTCAATCTTTCTTAGTTAACGGTTTGTTAATACAAATCCATAACACAAATTATAGAAAGTACATATAGAAACCCTAAGGTCTGAGGAGGTTAAATTATACTTTATTACCCTTAGTACATTCTGATGAAATTTTGTAAAAGATCCGAGTATTATAAATGCAGCTTAAAGTGATTTTATTACATGACTGTTCCTTTAATGCATAAATTCCCAACGGGGGCGGTACCGCCCCCCAGTGGGCGCTGGAGTCTTCCAGGGGGGCTGTAGCGAGTCTAGAGAAAAATGGGGAGCATTAGGATCGTCGAGGGGGCGTTCATGGCATACCTACTTATTTAGGAACTAATATAATGAAAAAAGTTGATCTCTACATTGCCCAGTCCGAGACAAAAACCTTAACTGCACCTTTAAACAGAAATCTATACACGCGAACCTAAATCTGGGGGTGGGGGATGAATTTATTTTACTAATATGAAAAAATAGCCGTGGAACTCGAAGAAGGGCTATGACTCGAATTAAAATTTACTATGAATTCAAAAATTGTGGAGTAAAATATTCGTGGTAATTGGCAGGTTAAAAGTTTTAAACATAAATATTTTTTATTAACCTGTATTTCGAAAAATTCTGAAGTATGACGATATATGACTGGACAGATATTTTTAAATGAACTCGTGATTTGAATCAGTTCAAGAAATCTATTTAACCTTTGTGAAGTTGACAAAAATCGTTATATCTATAAATTTGTTCAAAAGTAAATTTATTTAAACTTATATAGGTAAAAATTTTATATTTTTTACTATCTTACTCGAAGAAGAAATGCCAGAAGCACTGTATTGAGTATTTGAAATATGGATATAGGCACTCTCCTACAAACAAATTGTTACCTATGTGCTTAATTTGACAAGAATTTTTGTTTCAAATGAAACCATGAAGTTCTGGCTTCACCAGCATTTGAATAAATGTGTGCTGATAGAAAAAACAAAGATATGTCCTATTTTTACTTTTTTCTATCTTTATATGAAGAAAATATTAGATTCGTGAAAATTTTCAAGTTCCGGATTTTAACGGATTTACACGTTTTAGGGGTCAGAGATTCCAGAAACATTACAAAATGTCTGTCTGATAGCTTATCTGTCTGTATGTGACAAAATTTTATAGGCGCCCTATCTCAACAACTAATGCAGGCAATTTATAAAAAATCTATATTCAGGTATTCTCTGTTATAAATTGATGCTGTAAATTTTGTTGTAAATCACTCAACAGGTGACGCTGCTATGCTGCTTTTTTCACGATTTCCGCAACAGCTTTATCTCAAGAACTACTACACAGATTTTCCCCAAACTACTGATTTGATTATTCCTTGACATGAACAGATGCTGCTTACATTTTGTTGAAAATCGCTCAACAGTTGGCGCTGTTATGCTGTCTTTCTTTACAATTTCTGCAACAGATGTATCTCTAGAATTGATGCACGGATTTTCATCAACATTTAGATTTAGTTTTACCTAGATAAATATTACTGCTAATTATGTTTTGGTGAAAATCACATAACAGGTGGCGCTTTTATTCTGCATTTTTCTCGATAGTCGCAGTATATCTATTTCAAGAAATAATGCACGGAATTTCATGCCATTAGAACCCTCGCGATGGATGTATATTGTTATTTAATTTTAATACTATGATAGCGAATATTGAAGCATTAACATGTAAGAGATAGAAGAAAGTTTTGAGATTGATACATCTGATCAGTTCAAAGACTGGAAAAGAAAAATTTAAAGCAGTCAACAGTATCAAACCTTTTTAAGTCAACATCTAAACAAGAAGATGAAGGACTACGAGCCTCATATATCATTGTAGTTTTAATAACAAAAGTATTAAAATTGCACATATTCGGCAAGAAATTAATCTTGCTTTTAGTCAGAGAAATAATAAAAACTGCTCTTCATCATAAGAAACCGTCTGATATAACAGAAAAAATCCTGAGAAGTAATTCGGTAAAAAGAGGAATAGATGGCTAAAAGCATTGAAATATCACTATGTTGTTACTTAAAGACCTGCAAATTTTTCATTGAACTCCGTGGATCAGCATTATCAAATAAGAAAAACTCATAAAAGAAAAAAGAATCAAGAGTTATTATTTGATGAAAATTTGGAAACTGATACAAAGAAAGAATCGATATTTAATACCACGAAGTTAGTCCCAGAGAAGTAAATTCTTTATCATAATATTTCGTCACTTACTACTGATGTTGCTCGAACAATGAAGGTACATTAGGAGGGTTTCATTACCGCATTTTAAACAGGCAGTACAAAATGCACTCTCTGAACATTCCGTTACACATCATCAGCTATTGGTTTAAAAAAATTGAAATGAACACCTGTATGCATCGCTTCATTACATTATTAGAGCAGTCAACAGAAATAGAAGCAATTCATTTACAGAATATTTGGCCAACTTTATAGTGAAAATCATTTCACTACAAAGTGAAACAATTGTTTTATTTTGTAGTGCAGTTGTCACTATCACTTTTCATCAGATTTGTAAATAAATTCAATCAGTTGTTGCTGTCCACAGAAGTTCGTTGACTCTGAAAAGTTATTTGTCTGAATCGTTTTTCGATATATTTGATTTAGTATTACACTTAACTAAAAACAAAGGTGTAAAAATAATCTAAAACCTGATTGCACTAAAAAATGACACCGATTAAGTTACAGACCTGTTTAGGATTTTTAATTAAATAAATTTAAATATTTTAAATATTTATAATAAGGTATAAGATGATTGCATGACAATAAGTTAAATTTAATTAAAAAAAACCCCCTTATAGCTGCTTCTGTAGCTAAACTTCTTTTGTTCAAAGGGAATCTAAAGAGAAGAGAATACAGCTATTTACCACATTATTCGCAGTCTGAAAGCAAGAATATTTACTTACTTACTGTCAACACTTGGACGTCCTTCATTAAGTTTTCTCATAGCCATTCCAAGATATTTATGCATGATTAAACCGAGTTGGTTTTTAGATCATTCGCAAATACAGCTACAGCAGTATCATCATATTTGAGGGAAGAAATCGCGTAACCGCAGTAAATGAGAACTATAAATAAAATTCAGAAATGGATACCAAGAGTTCTAACTTCGAAACATACAGCTTTCTAACCTGGATTGTGAGGGAGAGTACATAAAATTTTAGTTGCTTTCCTTTCATAAAATTTGGTTGAATGTGGGTTTCGTGCAGTAGCTAATTTACTGTCTAAGAAAAGTAACATACATCTTTGAACCTGACAATTTGTGACTGATTTTGAAGAAATTGGGATGTCATATGAAAAAATTGTTAAAACTCCAATAGCCTCTACTACTTCGCTTTTTTAAAAATTTTTTATTAGTCTTGTGATTATTTTTCAATTTTTATTAATTTTTTTTCTACACTTCATGGTCATTCTAATTAACTTCTACTTTGATTAATAGATTGACAGACAGACAAAATATAGATATAATATAACATAGATACAATAATATTTTAACATTTTGTATAATTAACTATTATGAAAGTTGGGGGGGGGCGTTGGAATTTTTTCCTCTTGTAAAGGGGGCGGTGGACCGGAAAAGGTTGGGAACCTATGCTTTAATGTTACAGTTACAATCTACTTCATTTAAAGATGATCCTTCTTTGTTTGTGTATTTTCGAGGAATAGGCATGTTTAAAGTGACTACGGACAAACATACAATAATCACTTCGGAGTTAGCCATGATTCCGAAAAACGTTTTTATCTTTAGAAACCATAGAAACAAAAAGATTTTCAAGGATTTTAAAAATTATAAAGATTTAAAGAAGATTTTATGAAAACAAAGATTCTTCTACTACCACTGATCCTCAGAAATGATTCCGAGTATTTTAGCAGTTTATTGATCTAATTTATCAAATCGAAATACCAGTTTTTAGGAAACTAACGGTTCTTAAGTCAACATCCTCAGATGTGTAAATAAGATCATACACCCAAGTGTAATAACATAATACTATTTCAATGCTGTTAATTATTCGTATTTGCATATAAAACATTCTTATTGGACAAGACAATGTTTATTTGAGAATTAATAGCAATCATATTATCATTTGAGAAAACTGATTTACAAAATTGGTAAATGACTCAGAAATGCTCCCAAAAATCGGTAACAGCAAAATAAACTATGGATTTATAAATTATTTTTTAAATCAGTAAATTTATCATTACTATGAATTTTCTAAGATGAAAAATGTGTTTTTGAATTACGAGTAGGTTGTAAGAAATGATTGTATATTTTAATTCATAGTTATATTACATTTTCCCACATTAAAAACATTTGTCTTCTTTTGTTTTATTATTAAGATTATTATTAAAATTATTTATTATTATTTATTATTATTTATTATTAAAATTATTAAGATAATTTTTCAGAAAACTAAATACGCTGATAAAATTTTTAATTTTTGTGATGTTATAAATTTATTGCATTTAAAGTTCTTTTTGATAACCATATCGATATTAAAATACAAAGGATACGTTACATTTGCCAATCTAAAAGTAAAAAATGTATGTTTCATGAAATGCTTTCGTTTATTGAAAATACTAAAAAAAATTAGTTTGTCTTAAATGTCGCAATTAGTATACATATCTCACATTTCAAATAGACACAAAGCCGTTAAAACTTATTTCTGAAATTTAATAAAAGAAAAATATTTAATTTAAATAAAAGAAAGAATAAAATGTAAATTTCTAAGGATAATTCTTGTCACAAGTTACTTATTTACTATCTAATTTCCTTAGTGGAATTTTAAATTTTAAACTTGTATTTTTAAAAAAGATTTTAAAGAAAACATCTCTATTCATATATATATATAAATTTTTGTGAAAATTCACCGTTCTGAATTACAGAATTTGAATGCTTGCTAATTACATATTCAAAATGATTCGTTAAATAAGTATACAACTATTCAACTAATTAAGTTAATAAATCTTAAAAAAGTTCTTTCAATGTTACTTTAAAAATATATCCACTGATGCTTTAGATTAGATCCATTTATCAATTTTTTTTCTTAAACTTAACAATGCAATCAATATATTCAAATTTGAACAAATATGTCATTTGCAGTAGTGTAAATAAATAAATAAATAAATAAAAATAATAATAATAATAATAATAAAACATGATTGTCTTTTTTAATTTAAAATACTTTTCTAAAAGTTGTATCAAAATACTTCCAATTTACAAAATATTTTTCAAGATATAAATGTAATACTAATTTTATTTGTTAAAAATAGAAATCTAATTAAATATTTTGTTGATAGAAATCTTGATGTATAATTGCTAAAAATTATTATATAATTGTCGAATGATATTTTTAATATTATGAAAAGCTTTTTTTTTCTTTTCTTAATAATGATATTTAGTTGGTATATTTAACATAATTCTCCTTTAGATATATTAAATCAAACTCTTATTTCGGCAAAATTCATGACCACAACTTAAATAAATAAATAAATATATATATAATAACTTTATAAAGCTAAATTTTTTAATTAGTAATGTACAAAAATTAAATTTATTCTTAAGGGAGTCTGAGACACAAAAATCTTCAAAAATTCGGAAAAAAATTATTGCATTAAAAATTCCTCTGTTTTTTTTTTTTTTTCATAATTTAAATGACTTTTCAATAATGTTTCTATCTTATTAGAAAAGAAAATATTAATTGTTTTGTTTTGCTTTGTTTTCAAAATATAGCTTTCAAGCAATGGTTGTTACGGAATTGACTTCTTGTAAAAATGGGTTTTTCTTTACGATGGGTTTTCTAACAACTTGTCGAATTTAAATTGTCATAATTTGCGAACCGTTAAAACTAAATCCTTCAAAATTGGTACCTGTTTTTTTTAATTATTTTATTTTAATTTTGATTCAGCAAATATGAAAAAAAAAATACTTTTAAAGAATTGATTTTTTAACAAAAGTTATATATTTTTTCAAATTTTTACTTTAAATATTTTTAATTTTTAGCTCACAGTCTATCAAAGCCTGAGAGCTTATGTGCCCGCCCGTTCTGTATGTATGTATGTACGTGCGTACGTACGTACGTAACGCGATAACTCATGATAAAAATATTCGATTTGCATGAAATTTTGAATAGAGGCTTATTATGATAAGATGCTTCCCTGATTAGTTTTGGAAGTTCATTCGATAAGTATAAGAAGGGGAACGGGGGCTATTGCTTCTCCCGTTAATTTAAATAAATGGGTTTTTCATACAGAATTAGTAGATTTCGTTCAAATCTTAGATGTAGGATCATTCTAATGAGGTGCCTCCGTGATTGGGGTGTTCATTGGATAAGTTTAAAGAGGGGGAATGGGGGGGGGGTTATCCCCCGTCTTAATTTGGGATTTTCACGTAAAATTTACCGATTTGTTGCAATTTTGTATATAGGTTTATTTTGAAAAGGCGCTTCCTTGATTTGTTTTTGGAATTCACTGAATAAGTATAAAGGGAGGATAGGGGAAACTACCCCTCATAATTCATGTAAATGGTTTTTTATGCAGAATTAACCGATTTGTTTCAATAAGAAGCTTCGCTCTTTTGTTGTGGTGTTCTTTTTTTAATTAAAAAGGGGGTACGGACGATTACCTCCCCCTTAAGTTAGCTAAATAGAGTTTTATGCAGAGTTATTCGATTTGCTTTAAATTTTGGATGTAGGTTCTTCTTGAAAAGTAGAATTTCTGAACAGTTTTGGAGGTTTAATGGTTAATTATAAAGGAGGGAACTGGGGAAACGTTTCTTGAATTATATAAATAGGTTTTTATGCAGAATTATTCGACTTGCTTCGAATTTTGGATAGAAGTTTATTATGTGATAAAGCGTATCCCTGATTAGTTTTGGGGCTTCAATGATTAAGTATAAAGAAAGGAAATGGGGGGAGGTACTTCTTCCCTTATTTTTTTTCAAAAGGCATTATTATATAAGGCCGTAATATACAATTATTCTGCATAGCCTGTGGGCTCTATGCCATCGGTTTAACTGGACACAATTCTTTTTATTTAAAATATTAACATTTTTTTAAATGCTGAATCAAATTAAAATTAAAAAATTTCTGTTTATTTAAATGGAAAAAAAACTAAATTCAACTAATAATATTTTGAATTAACGATTTTAAACTAACCCATTAAAAAAAAAAAAAAAAGAAACATTTTATTATGTAATTTTGTTTACAAATGATCATCACAAAAAATTTCAAAAATTTAACCCAATAAATAAAAAAATATTTGAAAATGTGTCTCGGACCTCTTTAATGCAAAAGATGTGCTAAATTGAAAATTATAATGCTAATACTGTGAAAAATTGAAAAAAAATGTTGCAGAGAAAGAGTATTAATTTGAATGTCTGTTATTATTTGTTGCTATTATTATTCTGATGTCTTTAAATAAAGTTAATTGATAAATTTAATATACTTTTAAAACAAAAAGTTAATCTCGAATGCACTTTAGCACCTTTTTTACTAAAATAAATCACGAGTTTCAGTTCTTATATTTCTCAATAAAATTAATATAAAAGAGAAATACCATATCGATATATTATTGTCAAATAGCAAATTTTGGTAAGCAACATTTATTTATTTTTATTTCTTGAAAAACACTGCATTTTGCTTTTTATAACTCATATTTTATCTTTTGTATTACATAAATTCAATATAAAATTCGTGAAGCTAAAAATGAGTTTTTTTTTTTTTTTTAATCATTAAAATTTACAGTGAAGTTCAACCCCCGAAAAATACAACCCTCTTTCTTCAGCAGAGATAGATACGAAAGGTAATTTTTCACTACAGTAAAACCCTGATAATTTGGATTAGTTGGGACCATCTCCAGTCCTTATTAACCGGAGAATTAGAAAAAAAAAATGAAATAAAATAAAACATACTTACAGAAAATACCCTTTATGTTAAACTTATTGAATATTTACAGACAGTAAAAATGTTTACTTTGTAATAAAAAAGTTTGTAATTTTCTGCTGTGCCAGTTTTCTACACCTTTTGCGAGCCGTTCGGTCGCGCATCCACTTGAGTCTAAGTAGTTCGTTGGGTGTAGTTTAAATAAGAAAGCTTAAGGTATTCTTCCGAAAAGATTTCGGATAAAGTTTTTTTTTTATTCAGAAAACGACGATGAAACTAGTTAATGTTAAGGAAATTGGCTAATCGCTTCTCAAAGGTTACAAAAAAAAAAAAAAAAAAAAAAAAAAAAAAAAACACTCGTATTATTTGGAGATCCGGATTAACTGGGTCCGAATTAGCGGGGTTCTGCTGTATTAATGTTATTTGCATGTTTTTTACATGTTATTATTAACATGTTTTTTAGTAATATTTTGTTTTAAAAAATTATGGATCTTTCTATCCATTTTAAAAAAAGTAATTAATGCTGTGTCCGCCGGCGACAATAAATTCTTTATCACCTAAGGTATTTCTTCGCTAATATTAAAAAATATATACAGGGGGATTAAGAAAAACTGATGACAAAATGATATGACAAATCAAGCATACAACAAGGATAAAAAATCCCATAGAAACATACACTGTAAAAAAAAGGGTCGATCTACTAAAAAAACTTTAGTAATTCTTGTAATTACTAAAAAATATTTAGTAATCTTAGTCGGTTACTAGAAAATCTGTAAGAATTACTAGAAAAAAGTTAGCAACGAATAGAGTTAATAGTTTTATATTTTTTTAATAGCTATTACTAAAACTCACTTGCCGTGACCTCGATAGCATAGTGGTTATAGTAACGGACTCCAGGCTAAAAGGTCCCGGGTTCAATACTGGACAGCGCCAAGTACACCCCGAATGTATGTAGTGTAAGTACTCTGTAATAAAGGGGTTATGATTTCCCTGTTGGAGCTGGTCGCAATGTTTGGTGCTGCAATCAATTGCGTTTTTGCCGAAAATATATCGCTTCAGAAGTCTGGATGCAGCTCGAAGGAAGCACCTGCCCTTCGGGCGCACGTAATTGTTATTAAAAATAATTTTGGAGCTATTACTAAAATTTGCTTGGTGGCTCATACTAAAAAATTTTAAGTTAGTTATACAAAATATTCTTTTGTTCAGTTTACAAAAGAAATGCTTGTTTCACTTGCAAAAAAAAAAGTTTGTAATGGTTACTAAAAAATTCTGTGGAATACAAATTTACTAAAAAATTTTTAGTAACCTCTTGAATTTTTTTTTACCGTGTAGGGTCGCAAACTACTTATTGAGTCACAAATACAAGGTGTTTCATTCTAACTACACCCGGTTTGAAAGTAATAATTTCGAGGAAAATAAAAACATTGTAAAGAAAAAGATCTGGAAAAACATATTGTTCAAGCAATCGATGATACTGTAAAAACTGATTATGACATTACAAAACGTGAGGTGTCAAGCGCATATTACTGCCGCGCATAATGCAATTTTCTACCACTTTTGTTTGGTGTTATCACATTTAAAACAAAGATGAGAATGTCTGTTAAAAGTTTTATTATAATATACTTAAGTTTTTCTGAAACTTATAATTTTCAAATCAAAGAGAGTTAGGATGAAATACCATGTATTTGTGACTCAATAAGTGGTTTGCGACCCTATGTGATTTTTTGTCCTTGTCGTATGCCTGATTTGCTATATCCTTTTGTCAATTTTTTTTTAATCACCCTGTATATCTATAAGTATATATACTACACACAAAACTATGAAAATTAAAGGTATTATAGAAAAATGTTCCATAAACACGCTGATGCAGAAAGTTTTTAAATCGAATAAATGTTTTAGGAGATACAGTCGGCTCTCGTTAATTCGAACTCGTCGGGACCACAAGAAAGGTTCGAATTAGCCGAAGTTCGAATTATGGAAAATATGAAATGAAAACATGCTTAATATGGTACTATTACAAAGGAATTAATGTTATGGTGTTTTTTTTAATTTATTTCGTCTGTTATCATTAGAATATAACTTAATATTAAATTAGAATGTATGAATAAATGAACTAATTAAAAGATTAGAAACAAGCATAGTGGAAGAAAATTTTAAAGCATCACTAATGGACAGACAAGGCACTAAGAAAGTGGATATCAAATGCATTGGATTATATGTATACTCGTTCGGAACAATTTCCACAAAAATCAAAGAAAGAAAATTATTCAAATGATCTGAAATCCGTGAGGAAGAAATGAAAAAGGAAAAATCGGAAATCTCGTTAGTTCGAATTAAACGAAGTCAAGAGAAAAGTAGTTCGAATTAATGAAAATTTTTAACGTTATTCTACCATTGAAAATTTCGGGACTTCATGTTTAGTTCGAATTAAGCGAAGATTCGAATTATCCGATTTCGAATTAACGAGAGTCGACTGTATTTAATGTTAAAGTTGGTCAAAATCTTTTCATTAAAAAGGTTTTATAAGAGCAAAAACTATACATAGGAATTTAAACATTTTTAGATCATTTTATACTTTAGAATTTCCCGGTGTGCAAATTTCTTTCTTTCTTACTTTTTTATTTATTTTGTTGTTGTTGTTGTTGTTTAATTGGGCTCATTTTTTGAAGATTTATTCCCATTTTAAATTCAAATTTCCAGCCTTTAAAGAAATGTTGTTTTACAAATTTTGGAAAAGGTTATTATTGTAAATCGTTGCCAACTGATCAAAGAGTAATATTTCTTTCACATAAAAAAAATATTTACCTGCGACATTTGAAACAGAAAAAAAACTTTCAAATGAGAATTAAATAATTACAAGTTAAAAGCTGAAATATGGAAAGTTATGTCATAAAGCTATATTTACATGTGTATATTAAAAGAGAAAGAAAATATTAAAATAATAAATTCATTAAAATGCACTAACCGCCGTTAAAAAAGCGTCATATTTTTAATATTTAAACAATAATATTGCAAATAATTGCTTTAATTTTAAATTATATTTAGTTGAGAAATTTCACGTTTCTAAATGATTTTTTAATCTATTGTTGTCTATTCTAAGACAGTGGAAGAAAAAATATTTCCTTTCTAGCAATAAAAGTATCTTCACGTGAATATCAAAAAGAAAAAAATTAAATAATAAATAAATTCATTAATGAGCATTAAAAACAGCAAGTAAAAACAATTTCTTCCTATTTAAACTGAACAAGTATTATTACAAAACAGTTAAAATTTAAAACTTTAGACGAGATATTTACTTCATATTTTGATATGATTTATTTAATTATTGTTGTGAATTCTAAGACGGTACAAATAATATTTCCTTTCAAGCAACTAAGAGCATGTGGTGTGGGGGTTAGAGCATGTGGTGTCTCAACGTGTGTTCACGAGTGTAGGTCTTAGTGTTATAAAATAAAATAATATTTCTTATTTATTTTCATGTTATATGTAAATTTCTATGGTTTTCTATTTACATGTAAACAAGATCAGTTAAACAGTGAAATGCACAGTCTTTGCCACCAGATATTTTTTGAACCGCCGTATAAGAAAAAAATTTAAGTAGGATAATTTAAATGTACCGTTTAAATCTGATGTAATTTTCACTAAATATTTCTTTCTTTGATTAATTTCACTAAATATTTCTTTCTCTTCTGATCTGCTGCCAGTACATAAAGTTTTAATAACTTTGTGCACATAATTAAAAAAAAAGTAAATCAAATGTCAATTGAAATCACTTTTACTTTCCTGAAAATTAATATTATTTTATAGTTGCCTAAAACACACATTTATAAATGTATAAAATGACAAAATTAAGATTTTAAGCATATTTAGATAAACATATACGTGTTCATGAAAAAGGAAAAAAAAATACAGAGAAAAGTTCACTTCTTTTAACAGCTTCGTCTTCTGTAATGCCTTATTTAGAACTGTCAGGTGTAATAGAAAATTATGCTTCTGCTGTCTTCGGTATGAAAAATGAGACAAAAGACACTTCTGAATCTCAGAGAAGAAAAATATTTACCAGAGATAAAGTTTTTTCTCTAAGGCCACTTTTTTTTTGTATTACTGAATAGTTTTAGTTGTAGAAAACTGTATTGGGTAAAACAGGCAAGTTTTCTAACTAAACTAATGATGCTTGTAAAGTTCTCTTTTTTCTTTCTTTTTTTTCAGAAGTTTTAATCAAGAAAAAAAAAATTAATTAACAGGGGTGCAAGTTCTGTGCCAGAGATGATCGATTGGCACCACTAAATTTTTAAAGTATTACCTGTCTTATTTAATTACAATATTTCTAAGATTTGATAAAGCAAATAATACCAATAAATTTTAGTGTTTAAAATGATCCATTTTTTACGCGGCGCTTGCATCCCTGAATTATTAATATAAAACTAATCACTTTTGCTTTTTACAAAATTACAATGAACCCATGATAAACTAAAATTCACTCTGATATTGATATATAAGATGGTAGAATTAAGATATTCAGATTATTTAAACATTTATATACATATTCATGAAAAAAAAAAAAAAAAACAGGGAATAAGTTCAATTCTTTTAACAGCTTCGTCTTCTGTAATGCCTTATTTAGAATTGTCAGGTTTTATAGAAAAGGATGTTTCTGCTGTCTTCGGGATGAAAAATGAGACAAAAGATACTTCTGAATCTCAGAGAAGAAAAACATTCACCAGAGATAAAGTTTTTTCTCTAAGGCCTCTTTTTTTTTGTACCAATGAATAGTTTTTGGTTACAGAAAACTGCATTGGATAAATATCTTGGACAAACATATTGGATAAAAGTTTGAATCAAAGAAAAAAGAATTAATATCAAATGTTAATAAAAAACACTTTTAACTTCTTGAAAATTATGATTAACTCATGATGAATTAAAATTCACTCTGATATAAATATTTGACTGAATTAAGATATTTAGAACATTTAAAGATTTATGCACGTGTTCATGAAAAAGGGAAAAAAATCACAGAAAAGCTCAATTCACTCACACGGTTATTAATACAGATAATGAAAGAAACAAGATATGAAGTATATTTAAATAAAAATATACATGTTCATGAAACAGAAAAAATGCAAAAGTTCAATTCTATTAATAGCTTCCTCCTCTGTGTTCAGTATTAGAATTAAGATATTATAATTATTCAAACAAACACCTACGTATTAATGAGAAAGAAAAAAAAATACAGAGAAAAGTTAAATTCTTTCAACATCTTCGTCTTTACTAATGCCCTAGGTAAAACTGTCAGGTTTAATAGAAAAGAATGCTTCTACTGTCTTTGGGATGGAAAATGAGACAAAAGACAGTTCTGAATCTCAGAGAAGAAAAGTATTCGCCAGAGATAAACTTTTTCTGTTATACTTCTAAGCCCACTTTTTTGTATTAATGATTAGTTTTTGGTTACAGAAAACTGAATTAGATAAAACAGCTAAGATTTTCTAGCTAAACTAAGTATGTTTGTAAGGTTTTCCTTTTTTAGTTCTGTGCTTTTTAATAGTGTCAGGCTTATCATCTTTCTTTCAGTACTTTAAAAATGTGGTCAAAAGTTAGCTTAAAGAAAACGGGGTTTTGGTATGCATTAATAGACCTAACAGTCTTTAAAAAACAAGTATTTCTTGAAAACATCGATTTTCTTTAAATTTAGTATAATTATTATAAAAAAAAGTGAAATAATTTATTTTATTTACTTATTTGTTTTAGTTCAAGATTTAAAAATTTTTTAGAAAATTTTGAAAAAAAAATAAGAAAAAATCTTCAGTAATATTTTGTATCTATGTAATTATATTTCTAAATTTAGAAGGAGAAGATTTTTAAAAATATTCATGACAAAATTCAGATTTTGCTTGTTTTAAATACACAAAATAAAAAACAACTTTATTCAAAACAAATTTGCTCGAGTTTTTAAATAAATTTATTTGAAATAGCATTGAGTAGCATCATCAAGTAAACTATGGATTTATCTACTAACCATATATCATCCCGTCAATGTAATCATTATGTTTCACGTGTAGGATATTTATTGGTCATTATGTGTATTTAACTAATCAACATTTTAAACACTTAAATATTAAACAAATTATGAATCAGAAGTTCCTGGAATAAATTTGGAACTTATAATATTTGTAAATATAAACGGAGTTATGAATAATCTTAAAAATTAAAAGACATTACTAAAATGTGTAGTACTTCAAGCATATTTCACGAAATATTACATTTCACATTTATTTACAAAAACATTTTTTTTATGTATCTTGCACCTCATATTTTTAAGGACATAATGATACTATACCATAAAAATCACCACGAATACATTCATGACAACTAATATTCCTGTGGTCATCAAACCATTTTGATATTACATATCGCTCACACGCATGAAAAGTGGCATATCTCGAAAAATTTCATTTTGCGTTTTAATCTACTAATAGGTCTGTTATTGGACTGTCTTGATACACAAAAAATTTCATAAGTGAAGTTATGTGGAGAATCACTTTAATGTTCTATTTGTCGCATGCCGGGGAACTTACCGGGTGAGACAAATTGGGTATACCCCGGATCCTAGTGATCTGGTGATCTTGTTCCGCTTAGGCATGAATAAATAAATATGCTGTTTGTCCATTTGTGATCACAGAAGAGGGGTGGATAGTGTGGGGATGTTAATTTATGCAACCTTCTAAACCACATCATATATCTTTATTCTTAAGGGTTTTCTACTTTTAGGCACTTCTTTTACTCCTACATGCAGAGCTTGTGAAGGAGTGACCTTTGTGATAAAAGCACTCTAGCATTTTTATGAGATCGTGACGTCAATGATTTAACATGTGTAGCGTGGAAGCGACATCTATCCTCTCTTTTACTTTAACTTTCTAGAGCTTGTGTGTCTTCCTCGGTTTTACAAGTTATGTCGCGGTTAGAAGCAATATGCAAATTTATAGTATCTCAGTTTGCAGCATATAAAAGCTAAGTGGGTCTAGCGGAGCAAGCCAGCTAGAGGGTGTGTAGCGGCGCAAGCCAGCTAGAGGAGTTTTGCAATGAGCCGCCAGCAGCATTTGCCGACTTAGTTCATTCAGAGCGGAGCTATTCGAAAAGTTCGCCGTTGGTAAGAGATAGTATTAATTACATTGAGTATTTCAAAGTTAATAAAGAGTGTCGTACAACCACGGGCTGTCTAATAAAGCTTTTATCTAACAGTTTAGCCGAAGCCTAAGTGAGAAGTTTATTTGAAGTGTCCCGACTGAGTCTAGTGCCGGAGCTGTGAGTATATTTATGAGTTTAATCCTTTAATATTGTGACTAGTGTTGAAATTAATGAACTGAAAGCTCCACTTCCCCTGAGACCAACAGTTTAAATAGACTTGTTTTAACTTATATCTCGAGTTATGTATTCATTTCACCCCCACGTCGAGCATCCAATCGTTACAAATGGCGCCCAATAGAAAGTCGGACATTGTGAGCTTGTACCACGAGTTTATTTTACGGGAGAAGGTGACATTAATGAGTTTTTAGCAAAATTGGATGATTATATTTTGTTTAATAATATACCTGAGAAAAATAGATATATAGTGTGCTCACTCAAGAGCGGAGCACTTTTATGGTTGGAAAATATAGGAAAATTTTTGGTTAATGATGATGCTAAAATGTTTGAGTAGACTGTCATTGAGCTAAAGAAGGCATTCCCTCCCGTTAAAGATAAAAGTATTTTAAGGAAAGAATTTTATTGCAATAGGCAGAATATTTATGAATCAGCGTCAAAGTTTTACCTACGTAAGCTTGAATTAAAAAATAAGTTAGATTTAGATATCACATTTGAGGAATTATTGGACATAGTTCTTCCTCTCTTTAATACGAATATACAGGACTATATCGAGATAAGAGCACCTAAGAACTTTGCTGAAATGCACCAAATTTTATCAAAGTATGAGACTCGGCATAGCTCGGATTAATGGGATTCGCATAGCCCTCGACAGAGACCTGTCACGGAAAGTAGTTCGAGAAATGAGGGGGATATGAATTTGAGAGGGGGACGGCGATTTATGAATAATGATATGAGTAATGGTAATTATGGATTTAGTCTTAATGTGTCAAACGCTGGTAATGGTAATAGGAATTTTGGGGGGTGTTAGTAATTTTAGAAGTGGTAACAGAAATATGGATGGAAATAGGCAGATTAGTGATTATGGTCGGAGAGGGGGTGGATATGAAAAGAATGTTTCTTCACGAGTAAGGAGGTTAACTTCGGATGAGAATTTTGAAGGTAGATCAATGCAAAGGAGATGTATTAAGAGGTCGGATCAGTTAAACTGGTAGGTGGCTGTATTTTGGAAGGTATGCAGTCACAGGTTAAAGTGGAAAAGCCTTCTGTAAATTTGAATAAAGTGACTATTAATCCAGTGGAGTTACCTAAAATGTTAATCGTGTTAGATGGTATTGTCGTTAAAAGTGTCTTCGATACAGGTGCAGAAAAGTCTTTTATTTCTTATGATTGTTATCGTAAATATTTTTCGTATAACAAGTTGAAGAGGTCAAGTATAGTTGTTCAGTCGGCGCAGGGAGTAGCTTGTGATAATGAGGGTTCAGTGGATTTAGAAGTTGAGATTCGCTCGGTTAAGACATGGTGGGAGTTTTGTGTGTTAGATGGGTTGACTGTGCATTGTATAGTTGGAGTGGATTATGCGAAAGATAGGGGAATTAGTCTGGATTTCTTTATAAAGTCTTTGATCGTGAATAGCTATGAGAATGTAAGTAAGAAAGAGCCTGTTTCAGTGTCAGTTGATTTGGGGGGGGGGTCTGGTTTAAGTGAAGTTGAGAAAGAGGAGTTTAATAAGTTTTTGAATGAGTTTGGTGAAGTTTTTTAAGATAAGCCGAGGTTAACGCATGTTGCGTGGCATGAGATTGATACTGGTTTGAAAGCACCTGTTGCTAGTAAACCATATTGTTATGACAAGGTTAACACTAAATTCTACTAAAGTTTGAAAATAATATTTCTCACCAGCATTTTTATTCAAAATTATTTAATTGATTAATTTAACGTAAATTTGCGTGGATTAGATTTAAATTATTTCAAGAAAATTTTTCTGGTTCGAATTGAAATTTAGTTACATGATTGGAGTCGAATCGACTCCATCCGGGCGTTCTAGTGTTAAACAAGGTATGATTGATTATCATATTCAAAAAATGCTAGCGGACGATATTATAATGCCAATTGAGTCTCCTTTTGCATCGCCAGTAGTATTATGTCGTAAGAATAATGGGAAATGTTTAGATGATCGAGATGCATATAGATTTGCAGTAGATTATAGGAAGTTAAATGCAATAACGCAGTACCCTCAGTATCCCATTCCAGTAATTGATGACATTTTGGCTAATATAACGAGTACGAATTATATATCAACGTTAGATCTTATGTCAAGTTATTTTCAAATTGCAATGGAGCCGGAGGATATAGCTAAAACTGCGTTTATTACTCGGGACGGTTGTTTCGCTTTTAAGAGAATGAGTTTTGGGTTATCGGGAGCGCCGGCAACGTTCCAGAAGGCCATGAATAATATCCTTAAACCTTTGCTTGGTAAGGGTGTCTTGGTCTACCTGGACGATATAATTATACTGGCAGCTACTTTTGAGGAACATTTAAGATTATTGAGAGAAGTATTTACGTTGTTAAGAGATGCTGGGTTAACAGTTAAGTTGGAAAAATGTAAATTTTTGTGAAAAGAGATAAAGTATTTAGGAATAAAAATTACGCGTGATGGTATTAATATAGATAATGAGAAAATAGAGGCTATTACGTCAATGAATCCCCCCAAAAATAGCAAGGAAGTGGCGACATTTTTAGGGATGGTTGGTTGGTTTGCTAAGTTTATTCCACGTTTTTCAGAATTATGTGAACCACTGTATAATTTAAAAAAGAAAAGGATGCAGTTTACATGATCATCGGCGGCTCAGAGGTCTTTTGAATTATTAAAAGAGGCAGTAGTTTCTCCACCTGTTTTGGCTCACCCTAATTATAATTCTCAATTTGAAGTGTATTGCGATGCGAGTGCAGTGGGGGTTGGAGCAATGTTAGCACAGAAAGGTCGACCGATAGCGTTTGCTTCTAGGGTTTTAAATGCGGTAGAAAGGAACTATTCGATTACAGAAAGGGAGTGTCTGGCAGTAATCTGGGCTTTCAATAAATTTCGTTGTTTTTTCACTAATATACCAGTTAAAGTCATCACGGATCATTCAGCTTTGACAAAGTTAACGAATGGAAAGGGGTTTGTCGTCTCGTATGGTCAGATGGTGTTTGAAGTTGGCGGAGTATAATGTTGTTATAGTACATAGGGCAAGAAAGGAAAATGCGGTAGCGGACGCTTTGTCTCGGAACCCGCATGGTGATTTAGAGGTCTTGGAGGAAGTTAATTGTTGTGCATTGTCTTCGTTAGTGTTAAGGTTGCGAGAGCAGTTAATAAGGGCGCAGAAACAAGATGAGGAATTTGGAAGTTTATATCGTTACTTGGAAAATCCTGATAATGTCCCGAGCGCAAATGTGCCTATGTTTGAGAAATGGTCTTCTTTTTTATTCTAAAATTGTAAATTCACGTGGTGAACTAAGAGGTTTTATTCCGGCTAGTCTTCGTAAAGCCATCTTGAAAGAATTTCATGATAATCCATTAGCAGGTCACTTAGGAATCAGGAAAACTTATACTCGAATTTTTGAATCCTGTTACTTCCTTAAAATGCGGGAAGCAGTGCGCGCTTATGTCTCCAGCTGTAGCACATGCCAACGTTATAATTATAAAAACGTAAGTCCAGCTGGCAAATTAATTCCTATTAAAGTAAATTTTCCTAATGAATGTATAGGTGTAGATTTAATTGGTCCTTATCTATTGTCTAATCCTAAAAGATATAGATTTGTACTAGTTATAGTTGATTATTGTAATAAATGGGTAGAGTTAATCCCCCTCAGGAAGGCTTCTGCACCTGCAGTTGCCGATGCATTTTTCGATAATTATGTTTCTAAATATGGTGCACCAATTAGGGTAGTTAGCGATCATGGCCCTTGTTTTATTTCTGATATTTTTAAGGCTCTGTGTGAAAAGCTGGAGATCGATCATTCTTTTACTGTTCCGTATCGTCCTCAATCGAATATGGCTGAACGTGTAAATCGTACATTAATTCAGATGATTTCTTCTTATGTTGGTTCGCATCATTCAAATTGGGACCAGTTTCTTCCGCATTTTGCGTACACACTTCGTACGGCAGTCCATGAGTCGACAGGGAAAACGACGGCTGAGTTATTTTTGGGTAGAAAGGTTATTACTCCATTTCAAAGGCTAGTTATGGTATCGGATGCGGTAAGCCAGTTTATGTGTCAGGATATTGAGAGGTTGGTTAAGGAAGCACAGGTTAAGATGAGAAAAGCGCAGGAAAAGTAAGTTCAGTATCACAATATGCGTAGAAGGGAATTGGAAGTTAAAGTTGGAGATTTTGTTTTAGTAGAAAAGCATTGGTTAAGTTCAAGTCGTCAGAAGAGGGTAGCTAAGTTCGGTCCAAAGTTTGTAGGCCCTTTTGAAGTTTTAGAAGTTCGGAATAATAATCTGGTTATAAATGTCAATGGTGAAAGAATGACGGTTAATCTGGATCAAGTTCGAGTTTATAAGTTTAGAGATAATGGTAGTGAAGGTTCTCAGGTGTCGAGTGGTGTTTCGCAAAATTCCCAATCCAATGAGTGTCCCGAGTCTAGCGCTTCTTCGTCGAATTCTTTTCATCAGTATTCAAAAAGAAAATCTAATCAGACAGCTCCAAAAACTGTTATTGAAAGGAGAAAGTTTGTGTGACCTGGAGGAAAGTATGGTAATAAAAATAAAAGTAAATAAACAGTGTCAAATACGTCAGACTCAGTGTGCCATAAAAAGCAAAAGATCATAAATCGACCTGTTCCTCCACTTATTAGACAGCCACCTCAAAAACATAAGTTATCCAATAGTTCGACGTCTTCAGTACTTAATCCTCGTAAAAAAACCTTATATAGACACTCGTCAAACTGTTAAATGAATTTTTAAATCTGGCGTTTTGCCCAATAAAAGACAACGGAGATCTGTACAGAAACGTGGCCTAGGATCTCCAGTAACTTCAGGTGCGTCTAGAAAGAGGAGACAACATTCAGAGTACCAGCGTCAGCAGTTTGAATCTCGCCATGGAGTGACCCCAGCGAACCGATCAGAGCGGAGACGTCGAGTGGAGTCTACAAGTGTCCCACGGCATCCATTCAGGACCAGGCTGCAGGCACGACAGTCAACTATTGCGTCACCGTATAGCTCTGATGACGAAAGATCGTTCGTGCAAGGTTTTTGGGACAAGAGGAGAAAGCCATCCTGTAGTATGAAGCCGGCTAGCAGCGAAACGTCTCTCTAAATGGGTGATCATGTTCTTTATTACATTTCTAGTAGAGTGCATTTATGTAGTAGCAATGTGAAGGAATGAAAAGCAGACAGACAGTTTTGTATTTTTGGCCATTTTTGGAAGTTTTTACGGACTCTCGAATGGTTCTTAACTGTGTTCAAAATTTGTTTGCAAAATTGTTACTTTTATGTATGTTTGAAATTTTTGTCTTAACTGCTTTTGAAAAATTCTGGATCTATTGTTAATTGTTATGTTAGTTGTTAAAATGTTATTATATTGTTATATTGTTCATGTGTTATAATATGTATGTTATTGTTGGGAGTAGTTTTCTGCAAGTTGCGAATTTTTATGTTACACTTCTATATGAAATTGTATTGTATTAAAATTGAATGTTAATGTTTTTTTCTTGCAGGGAAGTATACCTGTGTTATATTTTGATACTGTTATTTCCTTTTTAGTTAATACAGATGAAGAGTTATATGTGATGACGTCACTTTGTGTTATAAATTTGATCTTTTAGATTATTGCATAAGCACAGCTATGTGAAGCTGTACGTATGTTTCCCCATGGATTGTTCAAGTGGAGCTGGTTCAATCGAATGCTTGGGAGTTAGTTCATTGGCTGATGGGTATTTAGAAATTACGTAGTAACACGGAGTTATTGTAGCATGGAGTTATTGCAGTATGAAGTACATTTTATTTTAGATGAGTTACGGATTTTGCTGAGGAAAATTTTTGCGCATGGGGTTTTTTGGACTTTATGCGAGAAATAGAAAGTTTTTTGTGGATAAATTTTTGGTAAAGTTGCAGTAGTATTTAAGTATTGAGGAAAATTTCGTAAGTTCAATGTTTCGATGAATTTTAGCACTCCCAGTGGACTGGGTTATTCTTAAAGAGAAAGTAATTAGTTTCGGAAGTTTTAAGAGTTTTGAAAGTTTTATGGAGGTTATTTTTAAGGTAGGAGGATGATTGGATTGAATATATGAACTTTGATGCAAGCTGATGATTTTGTAGTGGTGGGTTAAAGTGTAATATTTTGAAAGTTATGTTTCGGTACCAAATTTCACCCATCACCTTGTTTTTTGTACGGTTCGAAATTTATAACAAGAAAAAGGTCCAGGGCATGCATTTTGCCCAGTCCTTTTTCTCTGTAGATGCCGAGGGAGTGACCTTTATGATAAAGGCACTCTAGAATTTTTGTGAGATCGTGACGTCAATGATTTAACATGTGTAGCGTGGAAGCGACATCTATCCTCTCTTTTACTTTAACTTTCTAGAGCGTGTGTGTCTTCCTCGGTTTTACAAGTTATGTCGCGGTTAGAAGCAATATGCAAATTTATAGTATCTCAGTTTGCAGCATATAAAAGCTAAGTGGGTCTAGCGGCGCAAGCCAGCTAGAGGAGTTTTGCAGTGAACCGCCAGCATCATTTGCCGACTTAGTTCATTCAGAGCGAGCTATTCGAGAAGTTCGCCATTGGTAAGAGATAGTATTAATTACGTTGAGTATTTCAAAGTTAATAAAGAGTGTTGTGCAGCCACGGACTGTCTAATAAAGCTTTTGTCTTGCAGTTTAGCCGAAGCCTAAGTGAGAAGTTTATTTGAAGTGCCCCGTCTGAGTCTGCCGGAGCTGTGAGTATATTTATGAGTTTAATCCTTTAGTATTGTGACTAGTGTTGAAATTAATGAACTGAAAGCTCCACTTCCCCTGAGACCAACAGTTTAAATAGACTTGTTTTAACTTATATCTCGAGTTATGTATTCATTTCACCCCCACGTTGAGCATCCAACCGTTACAAGCTAAGTGGTATAATTTCATTCCACAGAAAAATCATGCAAATTTTCTTTTGCTTCTGCTGTAAAATTTACTTCTGTCGAGATGTGTCATTTTTCTTGCTGATGAGCGATATGTTGTTCCAAATATCAAATTGGTATTTTTCCATGTTGATTACAATATTTTGCATGAAAAAACGTATTAGAGGTTGATATATATACATACATATAGATATAGTTGCTAAACACAAGCTATAACAGTCATACATTTTCACCAGCAGCCTGCTATTATTCTTGAGACTCGTTCTGCTTTTTCTCCAACAATATTTATTCTCAATGGATCATTAAATAATACAGTTTCACTGGGTTAAAAATCTGGTTAAGCTTATCAGTCAAATCATGTTGGCGAAGTACATCTTCTGATAAATCATTAAACTCATAAATTAGAAATTTATAGGCTGTTGCTAATAGGTTAACTGTTTGGAATGCAGCTTTCTTCCTTCATGGTGATCAGTATGTAACCTAATATCTTCCTGTCCTGGTAGCTTAGATTAAATTTACAATGCTTTCTAATATGAGAATTATGTAGTTTCACTGGAATCTATGTATTTTTTGCATTTCTTTGTGACTAAGGACAAAATTCCATTCCAAAATCAATAAATGCCATCCAAGAATACTAATCAAAGAAAAAAAAATCAGAGATTAATTTTATTTATCTGGAGATTTTTTAACAGGATTTGAAAATTTAAGATTTAAAACATGTTTTTTCCTTGTTCTATAAGTAGACTTATAAAGTGGAGAATGAAAAATGCATGTTATGAAAATGCCTGAATACTTGCATTGTTTTTCTTTATTTGCTAAGTTTCATTTAACTGTCGGCTATGTTTCACATAATTTGTCTAGTTACATATGTCCACGTTCTTCTGTTATTGTACTTTAGACTAAAAAACAAACATAAATTACATTTAGAACTTGATTCAAAAGCTTTGGTATGAAAATCATAATTAAATTTAAATAATTGTTTATTTGAACATATATTTTTTAAAGGTGATTTTAACAAAAATAAACATACACAAGTGTTCTCTGTTTAAATATACTAGTTAAATTTTGAAACTCACAACAATTATCTCTTATAGAAATGTTTAAACAAATGTTTAGATATTTGAGATGTATTAAATTTGTGTAATGATTTGAGGTAAAAAACGGAAATGTTGTCATACATCTCAAAGTGCTGTCATATAAATCTAAAAACTTTTTCATATAAGTGCTGACATCTGAAACTCACAAATATTAAACATTTCTGAACTATTTGTGTCTTTTGCAAGCAAATGCTAAGCTAAAATTAGTGACCAAAAACCACCTCATGCTGACCAACATTTACACACTATATATGATGGGTGATGTTTAGCCATCTATTTCCTTAATCTATATACTTTTACAGTATTTATGTGCATATATACGTTAACACGTTCGCTGCCGCTTACGTGAAGATGTGATGATATTTAATGCCGCACTGTAGAAGTGAGTTTTTTCCAGAAGCAGATTCACTTTTTATAACACAGAATCAGTGAAAGATTTTCCCGCGCCAGCGCGTGACTGGCTATTGGACATCACCCCACATCATGCGCTGGGACGTGAGTGGCCCTTTAACGTTGGCACCTTATCACGGGCTGGCGCGTCTGCGTCAGCGAACGTGTTAAAAGCCTATACTCTGTTTTTTCTTCTATTTGCTTTAATGTTTTTGGATAAATAGGGTCTATCTACAGTGGGAGTATGGATTACAGGCACGGTTAAGTCGCAAACTGCACGACCAAAAAAGCAATCTGATGCGTTCCGATGCATTCTGAATCATTCTGATATATTCTGATTCACAGAAAGAATTTTTTCACATATAAGTAAAATAATTGTAGACTTTGCAACATTTTAACAAGGGAGTTCTGCAAAGTAGCTAATTGTATGATATGCCAACAAATGTTCACTCGACTCTAATTTGCAAGAAACTGTCACTGACTTAGTTGCATTTTTTGCTGAGTTTGGTTGTTATCATGGCTGCAATTGTGTTCAATATTTTATACATCATCTCTTTTGGTCTGTGCCGTCACTTACATATTCTATGCCTATTTGTTTTTCTAAATACCTCTTCTAGATCATCATCTTGCTAAATTTCACATTACACTCATCTTATGAAAAAAAAGTATGATTTTGAAATCCCTTATTTTTTACTTAAATTTTATACTTAGAACTAGTTACATATCTTTCTTTCAGATACTGTTTTGAACCGAAAAATTGTTTGTGTTACATAATTATCCTAAATGTATCTTTCATTCAGTATTTTTCCTTTGATTTTATCATTAGAATTAATGACGATTTAATTGACCAATAATTATCCCGCATTGTTAGTGACCAAGAATTAACCCGGTCTTACCTGATAAAAAGTTGTTTTTTCAATAGAAAACCTTTTAGTATAAGATGAAAAATTGATTTTCCAAAAACTAGGTATATATTTTTATATATTTATTTAACTTATAACAAAACAACACTTGAAACACACAAGAAACTGATTTTTTTTCTCTTTCAGAAATAACAAGCTAGAAGAATTTTTTTCTACCAAAACAACAGAGTATTGATTAAATAAGATTTTTATAGAGCTGTGTTTTCATAGCGGTTGTTTTTCAAATTTTATGTATCTTCTTTTTCTGTTAATAGTTTTTCTCCTTCTGAAATTCTAAAATTCTGCCTTGTAAACTGCAAAAATATGTTATTTGTTGAATTTATATTATAAAAATTACATATCGATCAAGGATAGGAGCAGTAGTATATGACATGTACTTAAAAAACAATTAAAAAAATACAGGCAATTTAACTTAATAATTAAAAAACATTAAAAAATATTTTAAAAACGAAGCATTAAATGTTTCGAAATTATTTAAAGCTCCTAATTAGTAATATAAATCATAGAAAATCAGGAAATATAACATAATTCAACTTATAGGTTGAAGCCATATGCCCGATATAATTTAACATGGAGATTGGTAATTGAATAGAACGTTGAATTATGCTATAGGGTTACGTGGATAATGATTTTATAATGTGGCTATAGAGATTTTGGTAGCTCAGCTTCCAAAAACTAATGTTCATTTGAATTAAAGTTTGAATTTCTCTAAATGAGTTCCGTTAGGTCCATTCTATCAGACAAAAAGTTTAAAAATTAAATTTTAATGTATAAATATTAATTTATATTTGTTTAACTTTTCTTTTTTCGTGGGTTCACTTGCCCCATAAAATGAAACAACTGGATCAGGAGGATCTGTGATCCACACACTTTTGTGTTTTCTAATAAAGAGTATCAAGTCCTGTTTGCAAAAGTGTAAACAACTTTTAAAAAATTAAATCAGGCAGATCATGTAAATTACACATAAACTGAAGAGCATTGTAAGGGAAAGCTTTGTTCTCAGGATGTCTAAAAAAGCACTAAATGTGAAATTATTAGATTTATTTACAGCAAAAGCATAGGAATTAAGGGAACACTTGTGCACTTTAGTTTTGACAATAATTACTAAAGTTACATGGATATTAAAAAAAAAATAACAAGATAAATTTATAAACAAACGGCCCCTAATAAAATGTTTGTTTTTCCAAATGAAAATTTCTTAGAATAAAATGAAAAATTGATTTTCTAAAAATAGATAATACATTATGTATATATATATATATAATTTAAAACAAAATAACACTTGAAAGACATAAGAAACTGATTTTTTTTCTCTTTCGGAAATAATAAGCTAGAAGAAATTTTTTCTATCAAAACAACAGGGTATTGATTAAATAAGATTTTTATAGTGGCTATTTTCATTGCGGATGTTTTATTTTTAAACTTTTATATATCTTTTTTTATTAATAGTTTTACAAGTTGTACCTTGTAACTGCAAAAATAAGTTATTTGTTGAATTTATGTTATAAAAAATACACATCGATCAAAGAGATGACCAGTAGCGTATGACATTTCTTCTACTTTAGATACATTAGAAAATATTTATTGAAAGAAAATAAGATTGTTTAACCTATAAAATATAACAAACAAAAATTTTGTTCGGAAACTCTTTTATAGTAAATGGTAGAGCCTTAATTTTTTTAAAGACAAGCTATGTTCCAGCATTGAAAAGCTCACCAAAACTTAAAAATTGCTTTTTCCTGAGTAATACATTTAAGCATGGCGCCAACTTTTGAAAAATATTGGGTTGGTTCAAAAATATGGGGTGGGTTCAAAATATTTTAGTAAAATGGTATGATCAGTTTGTTTTCCTTGAGGGATGGACAGATGATGAAAGATGAGATTTTTAAGTCAAGCTAACATGTTTTAATAAAGTTTAAAGCACTTTTATTAAATTATATTCTCATGCGTTTTTTCTGGTAAAGACACTAATATTTATTGTAATATCATCCTATCATGATCATGATTACAATTGAGATTTCAAAAAGTTAAACATACAGCAAAATATTTCAGTCATTTGAGATTTATGGGTGTCAGTCGGATAATTAAAACATTGGCAAAATAAATTTTGTTTCAGGAAGAAATTAATAAAATAATGAAATAAATAACGAAATAGAACAATGAAAACTGTGCACACTACGGGTCAAAATTATTGGGTGGGCTCGGGCCCCACCGGCCCATATAAGTTGGCGCCACTGCATTTACCCTCTTGATTACAGGTCAGTATTGGCAATTATATTTAATTGTACTAAAATTCACAAAAAGTTTTTCACGTAATAAATATCTTTTCTCAAGATACTAGTATAAGAGTATGGCAGAGATAATTTTTCAAATAGTGCTATGAATAAATTTAAAAATTAGTTGCCGTGAGAAACGGTGCCGTATTTCCGTAATCAAAAGGTTAATGATGTTACATTCTCCGTGATTCTACTATTTAGAAGACATGTTGCTATTTACTCAATAGTAAAAATTTCAAATTAAAAATATTAAAGCAATTTTAAGACATTCACCTTTATGAAAATGTAATGAAAGAGGTTCTAACCTTATCATAAATCTTTGCAACCATTCTCCACTAACCATGTTTTATTATTGAGTTTAATAATTAATAATAAAAATAAATACTCAAGGTAGCAGTGTGTATCCCGTCAGAAAATTATTCCATCAAAAATGATCCTTTTTTAGATCATGCGCCTGTTGAAACCACTGAATTGTATCATGATTACAGCATATAATAGTAATAATGTATACATATATATATGTAACAAGTTTTTTGTTTTTAAAAAGAAAAATTTCTTGATAACACACACACACACACACACAACAAAAAATCTTTAACCCATTGGAGACGAGCGACACGTACACATGCCGCAAAAAGGCTTAATAATCCTTGTTTATATCCAACAGTAAAATTTTACTGTAAAATTTGCCCTATTTAATTGGGTATTTATGCGATTTAATAATGCACAAATATCTTTTTATAAAAGCCGGTTAGAAAATATCAAAAAATTCGTAAAAGACTCCTCTCGCGAAGGGGTTAATATGGACGCTTTTGATGCATTTGCTTTTTCCAAAAAAAAAAAAAAAAAAAAAAGTTTATTTGACATGAAAAAAAATAAAATAAAATAAAATAAAAAAGGAATAAAAAAAAGTTCATTTTCATAAAAAAAAAAAAAAAAAAAACAAAAAAAAAACAAAAAAAAAAAACGGTTTTTTTTTGTTTTTGAGAAATAGAAAATTAGAGGAATTATTTTTTTCTGCGGAAACAATCATAATATTGATTACACATATGTAAGATTTTTATAGCTGCTGTCAGCTTTGAAGATTATTTTTTTAGACTTTGGATACCAATAAGAAAATTGAAAAGTTGAAACTGGTGTTAATCAATCGAACTGATAGAAACTTCTTAAAAAATAATAGTAAATTTCCTATTAGCTTTTCATCAGCTTGTTCTCTTTCCCGCCTTTTCATTTCAGTCATGTCGCTGATTTTATAGTAGACGCACGTCTTCTTTGCACCTGACAAAGAAAGACTCAGATCTTTCGAAAGGTCTAGCGTATTTTAGCATATTTTATGGTGTTTTTAAGAAGCTTTTATAAGTACGTTTAGATACTTATGCTTATTTTATTATGATTTTTTTGCGATAAGAAATATCGAAAATAATTTTAAAGCATCTTTTCTTTTTTCAGATGCATAGTTAAAAATATTTCAAAGGCAGCCCAAACAGCCGCTGGATATTAAAAAACTAGATACCTTTAAATACCAAAAAATTGAAATTAGTTTTAACCTCTCATTTTAAGATTTAGTTAATTTGTAGCAATTTAATCAAAACCGATTACAAAAATAAGGTGGTCTGGTGTAATAAGGCCAGGCGGGGTAATAACGCCAAGTGCTAATACTTTGCATAATTATGAAATAATCTGGTAAATGACACCCACGTGCTCTGCGCAAAAGGGTTTTGAGTCATATAAATCGCAAAAAACAGCTTCAAGTTAATTTGTTTCATTTTTAGGTCTTATTGTTTTTACAAGCAACTAAAATTAACGCTTGATCTAAAATTTGCGAGATACGTTTTGTGATGTGAAGACTATTTTTTTTTTTTTTTTATCTGGAAAGACTTTGTTAATTACATAAATTTGTAGTACAATTCATGGCCTTTCAAAATGTTGTTGAAGATTTTGGATATCTTCTCGAGATAATTTGTAATTTAAAATGTACAGCGCAATAACTATAACGGGGTAATAACGCCAATCCTTGGCATTAATACCCCGGTTGATTCCCTTCAGTGGCCGAGCTTCATCCTAAATACTGATTCAAATAAACACAGTTAAAACTGCAATGTTTCTAATAATTCTATTTAAGCGGTCCTTTTTAAGCAAAAAGAAGCTCACGGTCTGATATTCTTTTGCCTCTTCCCCCCCCCCCTCACACCACACCACACCTTTATTTTTCTTACACTTTCACAAAAAATTGAACATTTTCAATAGCTTAGAATGCAATTTGTCAATTTCTAAGTTTGTAGAGTTTGTGTTTTTAGAATTGGGCAATCTACATGCAATTATTCCATCTTATTTCATAGTTTTGTTTGCATGGCGTTATTACCCATATAGGTGGGTAATAACGCCAAATAACATTGGTCAAGAAATCACGCCATTACATTTTATGAATACATATCTGTTAAATTATTTTTTTATGTAGATAGTCAATGAGTTGCTGTATCAAATCATATATTTGTTTGAAAAATACAAACTAAAACTGAGCCGTGAAAATTGGTAGAACCTTAACGGGGCGTTATTACCCCAGGTACCTTATTTATTAACGCACAAATTGTGGTAAAAAAGAATTTGAAATCGCTGGAAACTCTCAAATACAAAAAAAAAAAAAAAAAAAAAAAAAAAAAAAAAAAAAAAAAAAATACATTTAAAAACATTTTTTGTCACCAAATTAATAACACATTAATGTGTTGTGATTTAGAATGTTTCATATACAAAATATGTTTTGTGTTGTAATTGTATTCTTAATGTATCTCAAAAGTGTCACTATCTAGAAATATATTCTTAATACTTTGAAAAAAAAAATGTGTCCTAAAAATAGTATTGTTAATTTTGTTTAAAAAAGTACTGTAAATAGAGTTGATAAATATATATTCTTACAATAGTATTGTGTTGCACAATACTTTGGCACCAAATTAACAACACATTGTAAGCACCACACAATTTAGAAAACTATAGAACAACACATTTAAAACATTTTGTACATGGTCCTTTTAAAATTACACAATTAAAAAAATTATTTAAGACACAGTTTGCTTTATAAAAAAATGGCGAACATTTTTGAGTGAGTTGACTATTTTTACGAATAAATATTAATAACTGGATTTCTGGGAAAATTCTGTAATTTTTAAAAACACTTTTTGAAATGACTTACTTTTTACTTAAGTTTTATAGATAAAACTAGTTAAAATATTTTTTCTTTCAGATACTGTTTTGAAAAAAAAGTTGTTTGCGTTACATAATTATCCTAAATGTATCTTTCATGCAGTATTTTCCTTATGATTTAATCTTTAGAATTAATGACGATTTAGTTTACCAATAATTATCGCACATTGCAAGTGACCAAGAATCAACCCAGTCTTGCCTAATAAAGAGGTTTTTTTTTTCTCCAATAGAAAATTATTTAGTAAAAGATGAAAAATTGATTTTCCAAAAAATAGATAATATTTTTTTATATATTTATTTAACTTATAACAAAACAACACTTGAACACTGTAAAAAAAAATCTGTGAAGGTACTAAACATTTTCTAGGAAACTGGGATTCCAAGAACTTTTCATGTAACGATAACAGGAAAAATTCATGTAATCGATTCTGAAACTTGAATTTTTGCTATTACTGTTACAGGAAAAGTTCTTGGAATCCCAGTTTCCTAGAAAAGGTTTAGTACCTTTGCAGATTTTTTTTTACAGTGAAACACACAAGAAACTGATTTTTTTCTCTTTCAGAAATAACAAGCTAGAAGAATTTTTTTCTACCAAAACAATGTATTGATTAGATTTTAACATATTTTTTCTGGCATGACACATTCAAAACAGATTCAGAACACAATCAAAAACGATTTTAGTTATAAGTGTTAAATATTATGTTCAGTTAGTGTTGAAAAGTGTTTCACGAATTTGCAGCGATACCTACATATTCCGCTTTATTAATATTCATCTTTAACAAAGTTGCATTAAAAACAATTATTTTGAATGTTATATGCATGGTATTGCTAAAATGAATGGCCAGATTTTCATATTGTTTAGCATACTGTATGGTAAATGAATGCATTGTCGTGATAAAAATGGATACCCGCTCCTTATAGTACAAGAGCCGACCGCACAAAACCCTAAGTCATCGAGCACAATAAAAATTCCTTTATTTTATGGAAGAGTAGTAATAAGGGAATCTAACCATCCTTTTCTGCCGGAAGCGAAGGGGTGGATAAGCCAAAATTTGATACCACTAGTGGTTGACTCGTAGATTTAGCATTATGTTTTCTTGCACCCAATTTTCCATGTTTTCATGCTTTTAACGGCAAAAATAATGTTAAACGTACGAGTGAACCACTGGTGGTATTAATTTTTGGCTTATGCATCACTTCGCTTCCGCAGACATGAATGATTAGATTCCTCTATTACTACTCTTCCATAAAATAAAGGATTTTTTCTTGCGCTCAGTGACTTAGAGTTTTGAGCAGTCGGCACTTGGACTATTATTAACTCTGTCTCTAATCATCGCATAACTAGTACCAACCGATTAGTAATAACGTCAACTAATTAATGCTGTACTCAAATTTTTCTTTAGTAAAGGGTCGTCTACATATTGAAATTAAAACAATCTTTAAATGTTTCTATACTAACATACAAATTTGAGATCGTATTAACATGCTTCGGAAAATTTATCTTCATTGCTCGATTTTTTTCTTTTAAATCTGCAATAATAGTTAAAGTTAAATCTGCAATATTTTTTCAGATTTCTATAAAATTTCAGAAGAAAGTAGAGCTTTTGCCTGATAACCTTAAAATTACTTTTAGTTGGGGTAGATTGTCTACCCTTCCTCTATGGATGTCAATGGATATTTATATTTTCATTTTCTTGGAAAGTTCTTAATTAATAAAGGTAAAAACTTGCTATCTCTATACGCACCATATCGAAAAATATAGGAAATATGTAACGTTATTCAGAAAAAATGTATAAACGCATTATTGAAAACGCTGAAAACATTTAATAGAATGCATGTGAAAATTTACATTTAGAAGTGCTATGTATCATCTAAAATACTAAAATAATGCAGAGAAATGTATAAGCATGCATTATTTAATGTAGTAGATACATGAAATTTGCAGAAAAATGTGTTAGATTTATTATTTTGTATCTAAAATAACAGAAAATACTTAAAATGATCCAGAAAAAATGTTTAAATATGCATTATTCCTTAACGAAAGTAATATGAAAAATGTACAAAAATGTTTAAATGTGTTTTTGTGAAGACATATACAATACCTAAAAAAATGCACAAAAATGCATTTTATGTATTATTTTTTGTCGAAAATTAAAGAAAATACATAAAGTAATGCAGTCAAACATTTACACATGCGTTATTTCTTATCATATATCATATGAAAAGCCTAAATTTATGCAGTATTATGCGTAAAATTGAGAGTTTTTAGACTTGTTTTATGTTATCGTTTCAGTTATAAATTTCCCTCTTAAGAAATTAAAAAAATATATATATAATTCAAATGTTAAAAAAATATTTCACTGAATTCAGCAAAAAGTTTATAGATAGAAAAGTAATTCTACTGTTTCGTTACGCGTTTGACGAAATCACTAAACGGCATAAGAATAAATAGAAAACTTATTATTATAAAAAAAAAATCTTTGGTTTTTCTGAAGGAAGAGAACTTGGGAAAGAAAATAATGTTGTAATCTAGATGTATTTTGGTATATGTGAGTTGCTACAGAAAATCATTTGGTGTAGTAAAGAAAAATATTTTTTTTCCTTTTCAAGAAGCAGTAAATTAGGAAGAAATCGTTTCAACTAAAACTGAGAAACTATTCGGCGAGATAAACAACTTAATCCCTTCGCGACGGGAAACTTTAACGAAATTTTTAATGTTTTGTCACCGGTTTTTAAAAACAAAAATTTGTGGCTTATTAAATCGAGAAAATGCTCCGATTAAATAAGGCAAAATTTTCAGCATAATTTTACTGGTGGGGATATACAAGGATTCTTAAGCCTTTTTGCGACATGTATATGTGTCGCTCATCCCTAAAGGATTAAATGCAGGCCAGAGGAGAGTAAAAAGCACAGAGTAGGAAGCTGTTAATACCAGCTTATTAAAACTTGAAGACACGTTGAAGGTTTCATATTTTTACTTAAAATCATTAAAGTTGGCATCACTACTTTGATGTCGAAAAACTTAAAAATCACTAAATATTTTAAAACAAGTTGACTAAGATAGACATACACTTGAATAATAACAACATGTTGAATAGACGGTGAAAAATTACATAATTTTCAAATTAAAACCGAGCTATCTAATGTGTCGGAACCACCGAACAGAACATTTCATTTTAAGCACTATACATATTACGTTATTTATTTATTTATTGAACAACATGCATCTTACTTGTGTGTTCGACATGAAGCCTGCTTGTAAGTCATCGTCAATATTACAGAGACGAGATACCACAAGGAAATTTTACAACACAAGAGATATACAACAAGGAGCTCTACACAAAGAGTGTGTGCAATGGAGCCAGTGGGATTCGAACCTACAACCTCCTACGCTCGAAGGCGATTAGCGGCGTGGTGCTTTGAATACTCAGCCATGGAAGCCCTATATTATGTTGCACCAGACATTTGTCAAAGAAATTTGTATAAAGCACGATGCTGGAAAAAAAAAGGAATAGAAGAAATACTCCCGCATTCAGCCATACGCGAAAACTTCGTGGAATGCGAAGTGATTGAATAAAAGAGCGGAAACACCAGCAATCTGTCGATGCAAACGATTTTTGCTCTTTGCTCGGAAAGACAGCAGTATCCACGGCCCGAAACAGGTGCCCCGCAATAATACTATTGCAAGCACGTCGAAAGACATCTCGGATCTGCAAGCTGCACATTACCACAAATCAAAAAGCTTCATCCGCCCCCGCCTAACTGCTTGTCCGTCCAGATCTAAACAACATAAGATATATATTACAAAAAAAATCAAAAGGGAATTTACGGGGAGTGCTTGGATTAAGTGATCTATCTGGTTAATTTTAAACAATAGCAATGTTACTAACCCATTTACCTTCCAGGATTCCCTCCCCTAGGACTTGGCTCCCGGAAATTTTAAGTTGACCTAATCGACGCAGGGACTCAAGGGATCCTGTGCGGTCCGAAGAGATTCGGGAGCACCAATCAAGTCCACTGCACCAGAACCGTACAGGTTGACCTCATAGATGCAGAGACTCAAGGGACTCTGGCCGGTCCGACACCATTCTGGGACCCCCTCTAGTGGGCTAACGCCTCTCAGGCTTTCAAGTTGACCTCATTGACGCAGGGACCCACGGGACCCTGTGCGGTCCGAAGAGCAATGGGAAGCAACCTAGTAGTCCACTTACCCCGAACCGCACACGTTGACCTCATCGACGCAGAGACTCAAGGGACTCTGTGCGGTCCGAAACGTGTTCGGGGTTTTCCTTTTTCGTTTTTTTCCCTTGTTTTTTTCTAGTGACAGTACGCCTCTTTATTAGGTGCATTTGGACTCCGTCCGCACGAGCTACAGGACCCGCTCCAATGGGACAGCCCATGGAGCACCTTTTTTTTTTCTTTTTCTTTTTTTGGGTACGGTAGAAAGGAGGGATCTCGTCACCATCAGCAGCAATTCGACTGCCTTGCATTTCGGCCCTAAAATTCTCCCTTCTCTGGCACTACTTAGCATTTCGGCCTTTTTAGTTTTGGTTATTTACTTTTCTAAATCTCCCTCAAAATTGTCCCCCCTGTTGTCTTCTAAGGACATGCCACCGTTTCGGCTCAAAAAAATTTTAGCTCCAGCCCCATTTTACCTGGCACGGCGAGTGGGAGTGATGTGCGGCGCCAAACTCAGTACATTCACAAAGGCAATAAGCTACTCAGTCGAGCAACCGTTAGCCACAATCAGCTGACCTCGGCACTTGTCTGCGTAGATCGTCCCCACTTTGCCGGCTAAAATTCCATCATGTACGCTAATGGCGCCTGGTGCATGTAAAATCCGTCGTGGGTGCAAAGTCCTCCAAGTTACCTGTGAATTATACCTCTGGAGGTGCCTTGCCAGGTGAAGGTCTCGTCATCTGATCAAGGCTCTAAATTACGAGACCATCTTGCGAAGCCATTTGCAATTCAAGCATCAGGATGTACCATTAATTAACAAGCGAAACAAAGTATGCTCAACGACAAGCAAACACTGCAGAAATGATGGCATGCATAGCAAAGTTTATTGCCACTACGTGGCAATTAGGCGGTCGTCCGCCCTGATACCAGGTATCTAACCCGTTAAGCTGAGAAAACTCGGCAGGTAGGGGCCTGGTCATCGGTTAGAAAGAAAGAAAGTATTGGGAGGGATTATTTTCTCTTCGTTCACTTCTGCAAACAACATAAGTCAAACTTACCGTTTCTGAAGATTATGACTTTTATTTGAAGAAATAATACAGTTATTCTTTCAGGTACGAAATTTTATAATATTGCAGTTTGTAAGTAACAAATTTAATTTATAATAAAAATAATAAATAAATTTAATCTATAATAATTTAATTTATAATTTGAAATTCGATTTATTTTAATGTAGCAGTGTACGGAAGCCTTTTTATGCAAGTAATATTTGCACTCAGCCGATTATTATCACTATTTGTTTCTTTGTGGTTAGATTTTTTTAATGCTGCAATTTATAATTAATAAATTTACTATACGAAAGCCTTTGCGAGTGTGTCTCTCATTCGACCGATTGTTCTCATTATTTCTTCCTTTGCAATTAGATTCATTTTAATGTAGCTCCAGATTTATTCTGATTTATAATTAATAAATTTTCTATACGGAAGTCATTGTATGCGAGTAAAAGTTTCACTTGACCGATTATTATGATTATTAGTTCTTTTGTAACTAAACTTTTTTACTATTTTTTATTTTTAAATTTTGATTAACAAGATTTTGTGCACCGAGTACCTATGTATACATATTACGCTATCGTATGTGGCTTAAAAAGCACGATTATTTGTTAATTGTTTGATGGCAACATCCAATTGAAACGCTTCTTATTAGTTACTGTGCTAAAGACCTTTGATAAGATTTAGGCTGTAGTAAATTTGATTTATTTATGTTTTGTTCTTTCACTGCAATTATGGAGCTTCAAAATATCATTATTTTTATTTTTTTCTGTTCTTTTTATTTAAAAAAATAAATAAAATTCATTAATTTTAAACTTTTCGGTTTCAAATTATGTATTATAAATGAAATGAGTGAAAGGATTATATTATTTTCATTTTAAATAATTAATTAAATACGAAAAAATGCCGCGTGTACAATATTTGGTTATCTGCGCCAGATTAACATAAAAATACTGAGTTCTTGATTTATGAGCACATATGTCATACATGCACCACACTGGCGCGTTATTTTTCAAACGCCAATTTAGCGAAAACTTTATATACATATTTTTCTACAATTTCTATTATTTTAAAAAAATAATAATAATAAATAAGAAAACGTTTAGTTACTAATTATAGAATTAAACAATTTATATTATTTAAAAAAAGGAATCAAAAGTAAACAAACAGTTTGTTAAAAATAAATAACAATAGCCGGATTACCTTTGAGACACATATAATTGCCATTTTGTTGCAATCGCGCCAATGTGGTGCGTATATGACATCTGTGTCTATTTCTCTAGCAGAATTTTCTAATTTGGCAAAAAATTGAGCAATTAAAATAAATTATGAATAAAAGCAATATGATTTAATGCTTAGTATATGCATTCAAGGGAGACCAAATTGGTCGCCAAACGCGGCTAGTTAATAAAAATTTATAATAATACTAGACCTTATTTCTAGTCTAATAAGAACTTCTACAAAAGACTTACTCCTGAAAAAGTGTTTCCTAAAGAAATTTTAACTCAGAAATCTGATCTTTGGAAGCAAAAATAACTTTCCTATTAAGGCGCTTGTTTAAATCAGCGAACTGCATTCTCTACAAGGAAAAAAAAAATAATAGAACAGAAATCGTAACAAGAAACTTTTGTTTTTGGGAAGAAAAATTACAACCAGGAAGAAAAAATGATTCCGCAAATTTGACCCTTTTTTTTCAATTTAACTTTTTACCAGAATTTTCTTGACATAAAAGGAGAAAATAAAATTAATTAGATTTTTTCCTTCTATTTTTTAGAGGCACAGAAATGAAGAAGTAATTCAAAAATTATGGGTAGACTTCAAATAGAATTTTCTAATAAAGAAAAAAGTTGGGATTATCAGTAATTAATAAGTATTTAGAAGGTATAAGTATTTATTATTTCTGTGGAATAGATAAATATTGGTTGTGGGAATTTATATTTACTAATTATCTCTTTCTATATATTTGTATGATGGTTGAGAGCAGTTGAGGCAGCATAGGCCTACTCATGTCAGGAAAATCTTTACCATAAAATAAACATTATTAAGAACTACAGAAGCCAATTAATTCGTAATAATCTCCACTATGAATTATTGTTAATAAATTTTGTTTTAAGTGTCATCTACATAGAAAATGTACAAAATTTCAATTTTCATATGGTAACACCCACTTTTTATACTTTATTTATGTTTGTGGATAAAAAAAATTTGAAAACCAGAGCTCGTATGCATCGAGGGATTCGGGGTAAATACTGGTCGCTATACTTGAAGGTAGATTTTGTTTTCATTAAGGCAACAATTAAAGCAAATAAGGCAAATATTACCATAAAAGGATTATAGCAAAAGGTGAGATTTATGAGAAAGAAGTAACAAAACGTTGATGAATTTAACATGGCGGAAATGGGGCTTTCTAGTCCCCTTAATAGAGCCAGCCTTCTGTATCCCTATCAATTTACGTCAATATGTCACTAAAGAATATAATTTTTTTTCTGCGAAAACACTGTATTTTGGTAATGTGCATATTATTAAAATGTATTCTTTTTATCATTATTCGAATGTTAATATAAAGCATGCGATTTAAATACCAATTAAATAATGTAGTCATACAATTAAATTCAGTAAAATCTGCTCAGATAAAAGCACAAAAGATTGGAAAACTGTTTCATTTTTGATATATTCCGTTTACACAGATTTTTCTTTATTAGGTTTGCGTTTGTCACATGCTGGTACACGGAAATGTGCATTTCTATTTAGTGGTAAGTCAGTCTGACAGTTTGAGAACACTTAGTCTATAGTACAGTCCAGTACATGAAATCTTTTGTGTGTCCTTGTAAATACATCTGATTTCTATTATAGAGGAGGTAATTTATATTTAATCTCAGGAACGTATATCAATTTCATAAAATGGAAAATAGTTTATTTAATACAATTAAAAAGAGCCCCAAACAATTTCCCCCTATACCATTATGTAATGGATTACTTTTGCATGGCACTGTAAATTAATAACAAATATTCTGTCCACCACAGTTGTACATAATGCATATTTTAGTATGTAATTTATAGATATAGTATCAACTTTATTATGTTCAGAGGATTGTAAAATCATTAAAATTCCCTTGAAAGTATTTTTTCCAATTGGGAGTTATTTAACTGAATACTCTTGATTGTTCCTATAGTTAAACTATTCATCCGATTTTAATAAAATTTTAAATTACGCGACAAAATTATGCAAGAATTATATATTTTAAATTTCAAATGATTCGTTTGGGTAATTTTTGCTCTGTTATATGCGAACAGACGGGCGGACAAATTGAACGACGAATATTGGTGCTACGTATTTACATAATTACAAAAGCACTTAAAAAAAAGGACGTTCTTATTGCTGTAAACTGAAACAGAAGAAAAAAAGTTTCAAAATTGTTAATTTTCTTAAAAATTAAAAATTTTACCAACAAAATTCTTTTCTTGACAGTTAAAATGGGTTTATATAGTAACGATTTTATTAGTTATTCTAACTAATATTTTAACAACATAGTGAGGATTCGTCACTAAAATCTAATATTTTTTGGATACAGATGTAAGCTACAAAAGAAAAATTAAGGATAAAATAACTACAAGCAACATTACTCAAGACAGGGTATTGTCTTATTTCTTACATAAAGGTTAACAACACAGGACGAGACAGGATATTGTCTTATTTCTTACATAAAGGTTATACTTAAAATAATCGATACACTAATATATTAGATTAAAAAAATATATATATATTATAAAAATAAAAACATATGACGAAACACAATTTTCCCTTTGTTTTAAACATAAATAATATGAATTTTAAAACGTTACGTTTAATTTAAAAGACGATTAAAACACTAAAAAATTTTTTTATAGTTAATTTTGTTTAAAATATCTTAGTAATTTCAAGCCTTAAACTAGGCGCTTAAATAGAGAATATTTTTATAATTAATATTTGTTTATTTATAAAAGTAAATAAATAAATTTAAATAAAAAAATAAAATTTTTTTCATATATAAACAAAAATTAGCTATAAAAATATTATCTGATGAAGAGTCTGGTTTAACCCTTTCGGGTCTGGTGTACTATTAATAATACATGTTTTTTCATCGAATATTGTTTCGTCTTAACATTTATTTTGTTATTTTCTAAATATAGAAATGCTAGTACATGTCTAGGCCTTTCTTATTATGACTTATTTTATGATTTGATAATTAGTAATAATAGTAATAATAAAATATTACTTAATTCTCTTTGTACCATTTCCGAATCCTTTATTTTATAGATATGTTTTCCTTTTTAAATTAAAAATATAAATTACTTTTTTAAACCAATCATGTACGATAAAACACAAAAATAAACATTAGAAAGTCGTAATACCCTCTCAAATCCTGTTGTAATAAGTTATTTTCCAAACGTCTCCAAAAACTCTTCTTTGACCTATTATCATATAAATATGAATTCAGTTGTACATAGAATAAGTACATTCGTTGCATTTCAGGCAGCAAAATAACATTTAAATATCAATAAGCCTATTTGCATACCTACTATCAACTTTATTAATGTAATAATAATTTTGTTCTCAAACTGGAAAAAAATTTGACACGAAAGGATTAAGGCTTGAAAATACTAAGATACTTTTTAGTAAAATCAACTATTAACATCTTACTTTGATTATTTTAATCACCTTCTAAATGAAACTAATAATTTTAAAGTTCATATTACGTATTTTGTGTAAAGTAAAATTAACCCAATATATTTTTAACTGTCTAAATGAAGCATCCGCAAAGTAAAGCTTTTCAATATTTTGATAAATATACACCACAAACTCCTAGAGAACCAAACCCAATTAATCTCAACAAAGTTAAACAAATTGTTTAAGGAAAAGTCAAGATCTTCTTTAACTTACTAATACTGAGCATCTATTGTTAGTTGATGAATGATTTCATTTACCTTTTGGGAAGAAAGGATATATACCTGTCAATGGTAAGGAAGTAAGAAGTTTGGAATATGTGCGCAAATACACAACGATGCATGAGTTGGATCAATTTTTTAAGAACAAAGAAATCTTTGATTTTCTTAACAATTGAAAATTAAAAATTTTTACTAACAATTTTTTTTCTTTTTTTCTTTCTTTTTCTTTATTTCTTTCTTTTTTTTTTTTTTTTTTTTTTTCGTCCGTTAAATTAAGTTTACCTAGTAATGACTTTTAACCACTTCACCGTTTCACCGTTTTTTTGGAGATAAGTCGGGAGTAAAAGCACTTTTTCCCCATACCTGTAGCGGTGAACTGATTAATAACGATGTGAGGATTTAGCACTTCAATCTAATATTTTTGAGCAGTATTTAATATTTTTTAGATGTGGTTTAAACTTCTAAAGAAAACTTAAGGATAAAATAATTTCAAGCAACATTACTGAAGCCAGAGTATAATCTTATTTATTTCATAAAAGTTACACTTAAAATTATCGTTACTCTTAATATTATCGGCCCAAATAAATAAAAATAAAAATAAATAAATAAATAAGTAAAATAAAATAAAATCACGATTTTTTTTTATGATCGAAATAAGTATCTGCAAAATAAATCTCTTCAATACTTTGATAAATGTACACCATAAGCTCCAATTAATTTTAGCAAAGTTGAACAAATTGTTTAAGGAAAAGTCAAGGTCTTCTTTAACTTACTAATACTGAGCATCTACTCAGAGTTGATGGATGATTTCATTTACCCTCTGGGGAGAAAAGTTGTAAACCTATCAATGTTGAGGATGTAAGAAGTTTGAAATATGTGGGCAAATAACACAGCGATGAATGGGTTGGATCAATTTTCTACGAATAAAGAAATCGCTAATTTTCTTAAAAATTAAAAATTTTACCAACGAATTTTTTTTTTTTTTTTTTTTTTTTTTTTTTTTTTTTTTTTTTTTGCCCGTTAAATATAGTTGATCGAGTAATGACTTTTTTAACGACTTCACCGTTTGTCTGGAGATATGTTGAAGGGGTAAAAGCACTGTGTTCCCATACTTGTAGTTGGTAAAGTGGTGAATAAAGCTGTGAGGATTTCGCGCTACAATCTAATATTCTTGCCTGTATCTAATATTTTTTATATGTAGGTTTAAACTTTTAAAGAAAACTTAAGGATAAAGTAACTGCAAGCAACAATACTCAAGCCAGAGTATAATCTCATTTATTTGATAAAAGCTACACTTAAAATTATTGGTATACTTAATATAATGAGTACAAAATAAATAAATAAAATAAAATAAAATAAAATAAAAACATATAACGTAATACAATTTTCACTTTGTTAAAAAAACAAAATATATAATATGAACTGTAAAACATTCAGTTTTACTTAAAAAGCGGTTGAAATGATCAAATATAGATGTTATTAGTTAATTTTATTTAAAATACCTTACAACTTTCAAGCCTTAAACCAGGCGCTTAATCAGAGGATATTTTTATAACTAACTTATGTTCATTTATATATAGATACATAAAACAAATAAAAATAAAATAAAAAGTTTAAATGAAAAAAAATTAAATAAAAAATAATTTTATATAAATAAGCAAAAATTAGTTATAAAAATATTCTCTGATGAAGAGCCTGGTTTAAGGGTTGTAAGTACTAAGGTATTTTAAATAAAATCAACTATCAACATCTCTATTTGATTATTTTAATCGCCTTTTAAGTAAAACCGAACGTTTTAAAGCTCATATTATATATTTTGCGTAAAATAAAATAAACCCAAGAATTTTTTGTTTTAACGATTTAAGTAAAGCAACTTTCAGCTGAAGGCTTTTCAATACTTTGTTAAATATACACCATAAACTCCTAGAAGAATAAACCCAATTAATCTCAACAAAGTTAAACAAATTGTTGAAGGAAAGTCAGGATCTTCTTTAACTTACTAATATTGAGCATCTACTCTGAGTTGATGGATGGTTTCATTTACCTTTTGGGAAGAAAGGATATAAACCTGTCAATGCTTAGGATGTAAGAAATTTGAAATATGGGTGCAAATAGCACAACGATAAATGATTCGGATAATTTTTTTTTTTTTTAAATAAAATTAATTTGTGTATTTTTCGTTCATTATTAATAAAAAATTATTTTTCTGTATACATTAACGACTGCCTGTAGATCATTCTAGTATATAGAACTGAGATATTTAGCAGAAATATATTTTAGATATTTTTAGCAGAAATATATTAAAAATTCTCTGAGTCCAGTTTTAAGATGCGATTGTAATTATGTAAATTGTAGAACTTATAGTCGTCAATCAGTTCGTCCGTCCGTCTGTCCATTTATAACAGAGCAAAAACTACCCAACCGTATCATTTGAAATTCAGAATATAACCTTGTTGCATAATTTTGTCAAGTCATTTCAAATTTTATGAAAATCGGATGTATAGTTTAATTACCGGGACAATGAAAAGTTAAAATAACGTTTAAACAGCACATTTTTCTATAAAACATGTATATCATATCTAATTATAATGTATTAGGCTCCAAATTAAAAATAAGTAATTGTAAACATCAGATTACGATATAAACAAACGAACTCTGTTGCCATTCAGATTTTCCAAATTTTGAAACAAATGAATGACTCTTTGAATGCATTATTAAAAAAAAGAATACAGGTCAATTATCTAATTCTGTTCTTAAAATATTTGTAAAATCATATTAAACTCTTTAAATAATTTGATTTTGTTTAAAACTGTCAAAAACTCTTTTTGCAATCATCTATTGGCAAATAATATAAAGAATCGAACTTTGTTATAAACACGAGTTAATGTTCGGCATATCAAAAAGTTAATGTGAAATTTTCAGAAATTACATTTCACTTTGCTAATAATTAATCGCGATCTAAATCAGAAGCATGCATTTTTTAAGAACTTTTTACTGTTTGTTAAAATGCAGACTTCTAATTGGTTAGTCACGTTTCGCTATCAGCGAAAGCAACCTGGATTGTGGTATTCTTCTCCATGGTATTCTTGCAAAAAAAGGAGTGAATCAATCACGTTTGAGAATCGTTCAATCAAAATTATTTGTACTTGAGAACGCATGTGTGTTTGTTGATCTTTTTGAACACGCGGTAGGTTTATATATTTTCAAGTAAATCATTGTTTCTATAATTCAACGATCATTTTAGCAATGTTAAATGTAAACTTTATCAGATAGTAGTGTGTTTACAAAAAAATACAATGTTTCTAGAGATTCTTTTCTAGAAAATTTTTGTTGCTATTGTATTACAAATGGAATAAGTTCTTTAATTGCATCGAAAGTTCTGTAATTTTTGATGTGTTACCTTTTTTTTAAATTTTTTTTTATCAAAGTTTTATTTTATTACTGGAATGCTTTGTTACTCAAGAGACATTAAAATTTATTTTCTACTATTAACTATTAAATAGATGCTTGCCAATATGCTAATTTACAATAATTTTGATTTATTGATGGAAAAGCTATAAACAATTCATAAGCATGAATTTGCTGTCGTATTTTTTGGATAGCTTTTTAATTTATAAATATCACTGCAAAACTTTACCATAAAAAACTAACTTATATAGTAGTTAGTGTTGACTTACTACAAGCTTGGCATGCCATAGTGCTTGCCAGCCCTTTTTAATTATTTTATATATCCAGCGGCTCTTTTTCATCAACTTATATACATGATGGTCTTTTTTTTTTCTTCAAATAACAAACATGATTTCAAAAGAAGGGTAGTTTTTCAAGACTTTTTGGCACTCAGTCGACAAAATTTGGAATTTTTCTACAGGCAGTCAACAAATCTCAGGAATATATAGTATTATTTTATTGTTGCAACACTTTGCCATTCAAGAAATGTTAAAATTTATATTCTACTATTAATTAAAAAATATATACTTGCCAATATTCAAATTTACAGTACTTTTGTCTTTATTTATGGAAAAGGTGTCATATGAGAAATAGATACTTGCATTAATCAAGTTTACAATATATTTGTTATTATTTATGGTATAGCTGCATGCAATTTTCTGTTGTATTTGATGTGTTAATAGTTTGATTTTGTTTAATATTTCTGCTGAACTTTATACTAAAAGGTAATTTTTTTCTTCATAGCCAGTATTATGTTAAATGTAAACTTTGTCAGATAGTAGTGTGTTTACAAAAAAATATAATCTTTCTAGAGATTCTTTTTTAGAAAAGTTTTGTTGCTATTATATTACCAATGAAATAAATTCTCTAATTGCACCTAAAGTTCTGTAATTTTTGATATGCTATCTTTCCTTTTTTTTAATCAAAGTTTTATTTTATTACTGGAATGCTTTGTTACTCAAGAGACATTAAAATTTATCTTCTACTATTAACTATTAAATAGATGCTTGCCGATATGCAAATTTACAATAATTTTGATTTATTCATGGAAAAGCTATATACAATTCAAAAGCATGAATTTGCTGTTGTATTTTATATTTAAAACTTTTTATATTTATAAATATAACTTATAAATATAAGTTAAAAAACTTCACCGTAAAAAACTAACTTATATAGTAGTTAGTGTTGATTTAAGGTGAGTTTGGCACGGCATAGTGCGTGGCAGCCCTTTTTAATTAATTTATATATCCAGCGGCTCTTTTTCATCAACTTATGTGCATGATGGCCCTTACTGCCGTTTTTTTCAAATAACAAACATGATTTCAAAAGGAGGGTAGTTTTTCAAGACTTTTTGGCACTCAATCGACAATATTTGGAATTTTGATACAGACAGTCAACAAATCTCAAGAATTTCATGTTCTTGATCAACGAAATTCATATTTTCTCTGTGCCGAAGTGAAATTTACATTTTTTATCTGTATGCAATTGACAAAATTCATGTCTTCTGTGAGCATGATCAATGATATTTAAAATATTTTTAGAATAGTGACTGACAAAATTCTTAACTTAACTAGTACATCTATAAAATATGTACTAAAATATACATTCTGTACGATCTATGGTGCAAAGAATAGTTTTATTAATTGATAAGGCCTTACAAATATTATATTATATAATGGTATACGGAGAAACACTGCTTAAGGCACGTTTTAATTATATTTTATAAAATTGCTTTAAAATACTTTTTATAAAATTGTTATACTATTTCATATTTTATGAAATTGATATATTTGCTCAGGTTTACTACAAGCTCCTTTCTCTGTAATAGATAGCAGATAGTATTTCAGGGACACACAAAAGATTTTGGCCTGTGTATTGTACCCGAAGTACTGGTAAACTAATATTCTAAGGTCTGAATATTTTTAAAACTTTGATAGAGTGCGAACGCACGTCATTTACTACGCTTGACGTGCAACTTGTTAAATTTCTATATTAAGAAATCTCGGTAACATTTGAACCTTTTTTTTTTTTTTTTTTTTTTTTGTTTAAGCAATTGAAACTACATTTTTGGCATAAAAATAAAGGACTCAATGAAGGAAAATGATGATACCAAGAAATTGTTTGATTTTCAAGGCAAAATTTGAAAAATTTAAGTAAATTTTACAATGCATCTTCTCGTACAATTTTTGCATTTTGAGCTATTTAAAGCTATTTTATATATTTTGAGCTATATAAGTTAATTAATTTGGAAGAAAATGAAATAAAATGCGGAAATATATGTAAAATTACAGTAAAATGTGAATTTATTTTATATTTTTATGTGCAAGAAAACTTTTTACATATTGTTTATCTAATATATAATTTTATTAAATAGTCCATCTGGTACAACCAAAAACGAATCCAGTCAATAGAACAATATATATATAAAGATTTTATCTCTTTGAACACTAATTCATCGAAAAAAAAAAAAAAAAAAAAAAAAAAAAACTGAGAAAAATCACTTATAAGTGAAGTGAATTGAGGCATTTAAAGGGGCAGCAATGTAATAAAAAGTGTTTTAAACTATATTTATAATTTTCGGATCTTTACGAAACTTTATCAGAATGTAATAGGCATCATAAAGTATAATTTAAGGAAAAAATTAGAAAATCGATATTTTTGTCATTTTTCGCTGAATGAAGATTAGAGAATGGAATAATCTTTTAGGAAAAATTCTATGGTGTTTATAAGAAGATTTTTATCTTATTTTAAATTTCTAATTTAATTGTAAAGGAAAAGAAGTGTAATTTCTCTTAGAGCATCACATATTAGCTAACGTCCGCAACATCTGTAAAGTATTTAGTGAAATCTGGTTGTAAAAATCTGTCATAAACAATAAAGTTGACTGCAATGTGTTGAAAGTAACGTTAAAAAGAAAAACAAATACGACGTTATTTTTCTGAACTATTATAATGTTAAATGTATAATTTGTTAAAAATAACCCTCTCGTGGCGTAATTTTCGACTTTTTTTTTTCTTTTTGCTTAAAGGGATTTGGGTTACATTTTAAAATTACTTTTATTTATGAAGTTAAAATTTTGAATTTTTTGTGATAGTTAACAATACTATTAGTAAACAAAATCACATGATAAAACTTATCTTATTATTTTTTTTAATTTTTAATTTAAAATTTATTAAAAAATAGGTAAATTAAAATCCTCATAAATTTAAATAGTATTTGTAGAATTTCATTTTTTTCATATAAATAAACAAAAATACATAAGTTTTAATTTTGATTCAGCATTTTAAAAATATTAATTTAAATAAAAACTAAAAATATTTAAAGAAATTTTCTTAAATGCAACTTTAAAAAAATCACATTTTTAAAAGCAATTTTTTTTTTAACTTGCTGCCTCAAAATTAGACTAAAACAGTTGAAAAGGTAAAATTACAAGTTTGAGCCATTTATTTTAAACGGTTCTTTAGTTATACCAATTGAAATGGGCGGAATGATGAAAACCCCATCATGAAGATAAACGCATTTTAAAAAGAAGTGTAAGAATTCGTCTTACAAATTTACAAGAAGAAAGAAGTGCATCACGTATCTTACTATGGATATCTCGGGGCTACTGGCTTTTTTAAATACTTTTTATTACTTGAAAAAAAAACAGCACTTACATATAGAACACTAACACACACACATTATCTACAAATAAAGCTTTTTACATAATTCTGGTGCACGCCACCATCACAAGACATGAACTACAGTTCACAACCAACTTTTTGTATTTTCGAACATCACCAAGAATAGAACATTTTTTAATAGAACTACTGTTGCCAGATCTTTTTTAAGACGAAAAATATTACAACTACATTTTTGCCCCACCAGTGGCCGAGAGGTTCAGACCTCTCAACTGGTAGACGGCAGGTGCTGGGTTCGAACCCAATCGCGGCTGTCGGCCTAACCGTTCGGAGTTTTCGTGGTTTTCTTCGAACCTTGCGTAAATACGGGTTAGGTTCCCTTAGAAAGACCCCCCACGAAGGGCATTCCCCCCTGGTCCTATATCCCTAGCGCAGATAATCGGACGTCAAAAATCAATCAATACAACTACATTTTTTTAAGTTAGCAAAACTCAGGTCACGTGACGCGTGACAGTCTATTTTTTTTCTTCTTTGGAATGCACGTGTTACAGAAGTAGAATTTTCCATAACAACCATTGCATGAAAGCTAGATTTTGAAAACAAACCAAAACATAAAAATTAATATTTCCTGCTTTAATTAAGATAGAAACCTAATTTAAAAGTTCTTTTTTAGCAGAAACGAACAGCGAAATTTTTAATGCACAAAAAAATAAATAAATAAATAAAATAAAAATAAAAATAAAAATTGACGATTTTTGTGTCCCGAACCAGATTGACCGAATTCCCATCTATTTCTTCTGTTTCTCGCAAAATTTCAATTTTTTGTGAACAATATTTTTACCTGTAGATAACTTTAAAATAAGTTAGTTTAAATATGGACACCCTGTATATGTATTGATGCCCGCTTGTCACTTTCAAAAATATATCTGACATCTATATTAAATATTGTTGTTTTGAAATTATCAGAAAAAATCCATAACTTTATTATAAATGATGTTTCAATAAAATGAAGTGCGATCGGTCTCGAAATAAACAGATATCGACACCTCGATATTTCCTAAAAAGATCAATAGGAATGATTTATAAGGATTTTAAGAGAGAGAATTTTAAATATTTGTTACGAACTGTCGTCCTGCCTGAGTGAAAAAGGGCATTTTCGGACATTCTGCCCATCAGAGAGGGGAAAAAATGAATTTGAAAACGTTTTACTAAGTAATTTCCCTTAAGGCATGGTGACGTCACTGCGATGTCGCTGTGAAGTCACATTGTGACTTTGTGACCATCGATTGTCGATGTGATGTCACGTGACGTCGATGTGAAGTCACAGTGACTAAAATGTGAAGTCGTTATAGCCGTTTTAGAGCTCGTTTGTGACGTTTCACAAAGTGGTCACAATGTGACAAGTTTGTGAAAAATGTGTCATTTGTGACTAATTTGACATTAACATTGTGACGAAACTGTGACAAAAGCAACGATATTTAAATTACCAGAAACATGTTTTTTAAAGTAAATAACATGTTTTGAAGAATATTTGTAATTTTCTAAAAAATTTTAATAAAGTCACATCTCAGTCACAATGTGGTGTCACTGAGTGGTGGCATTTTCGTCACAAATGTTATGTGACCAAAGTGACTCACAGTGACTTCATTGTGACGTCACTGTGACCATGCATGCTATGAGGGTTAGATTGTTTTTAGGTGCGTTCTTGATTATGCACCTGTAGTCGTCGTTCAGTCCGTCCGTCTTCATACAGCAGAGCAAATATTACCCAACGGAATCGTTTGAAATTCAAATTGTATAATTGTGGCATAATTTTGTTAACTCTTTTCAAAATTTATGAAAATTGGATGTATAGTTTAATTACAGAGACAATCGAAAGTATTCCGTTACATTTCGTTCAATGGGAAAGAATAATTTCAAGTGCATTTTAATGATGTTACACTCTTTCGAACGTAATTTAAAATTAAAATGAATCTATCAAGTGTATACTGAAATATACAATTCAATACAATCTTTGGTGCAAAGAATACTTTTATAGATTTACCGGGTCGCAAATATGTATTCCATTATATAATGGTATAGGCGGAAATATTGTGTGGGCTGCTTTTTAATTATAAAGTATTTGTACCCCATATGGAAAGGGCTCTCAATATGGACACCCGTAATATTTTTAAAGGTAATAATTTTGATCGAGAGATGGCTAAACATTTTCGCGAAGAAAAGCAGTTGAAAAGATAATTAAGTCTGGAAAGTGTAAAAAAGCGCGCTGTTCGCCATTTAGGAGGAAACTTGTTATTTCGAGATGTGCTGATCTTCATTACTTGTAAGCTTAAATTCTTATAAGATATGGTAAAATTGTATTAAATGTTGAAAAGTGGAGTATTTTAGAAAGCTAATAAAACATATTTTCGATTGCTATTGCATATTTTGCTTAAAATAATTTTCCTTATTCATTTGGGACAAGACTTAGTAAAACTACGCCCGGTTCCCAATATGGACAGCTTATGTCCCCATCGACTACAACTGTAAGAAAGAAGAAAATTCAAACTACAACTGTAAGAAAGAAGAAAATTCAACGTTGCCAAGCAATAACTTGAAAAGTCATCAAAGTGTTAAAATTTTTGTTCAACAAGATGCTATTTGAACAATTCCCTAAAAACTTTCCTCCAAAAAACCCTTGCTGAAAAATAAAAAGAAGCCATATCCCCCAGTAGGATATCTGTTGACGAAATCCTAGGTACCAATGGTATGACTTCCTCAACAAAGGAGAGCTGGTACTGCTTCTTTTGCAGTATTGATGCTTTTTCAAACATGCGGACATGCATCACATGTGGCAAATATGTTCATTAGGATTATGTGGGACTTACTGCCCAAGGTGAATAGTTTCTGTTTGTCCATGCTGTGAGAGCTGAGTAATAAAAGATGTAAATTCGCAGGCAGATGCAATAAAGCTAAGCAAAACCAACAATATTACTTCATAATATTTACGAGTAATTAAGGGGCTTTGCATGGGTCTTCGAAGGGTAAAAATCGAGAATGCCCCCTCTTTTCTAAAATGCATGATATTTACTGTCCCCCCTCCTCCTCGGAATACTTTAAGATACATTTTTTTTATTCCCTTTTCTCTAAAATCCCTTGTAAAAGTGGCTCTTCCATACACACTGTGTAGAAAGTCAATAAGGAAACACCTATCCATAATAGGGACAGGTAGTTCCTTATATGGACACTTGTAAACATTTTTTTGTTTTTATCATTTAAATTAAACCAGAATAATTACAAGGTCGCTAATTTTAATAATGATAGTCAATAGTCCAAGGATAGTGGTCACATATTTTTGGAGTCTTATGACTTGTACATGGGGGTGAAAAAAATACATTTTCCTTAGGGTGTCCATATTGGGTACAGGTACCTTATTAAACTGTTTCTCATTTTATGAAATTAATATACGTTGCCGAAATTTAATATAAGTTACTTACTTATAATAGAAAGCATATAATACTTACAGGGGGACACAATTTTTTTTCAGATACTATACTGTATCCTAAGTACTGTATACTATTACACCAAGTCTGAATATTTTAAAAATTCACTATAGTAGGTACATACCTCATTTGCTACATTTGACGTACAATTTCTGACTTGTCGAATAATAGTTTCGTTTGCAGACAACTTTAAAATAAGGTTGTTTAGTTATAGACACCTTGTAAATAAAATTTCTGAACTATCGTAATGCTAAATGTATAATTTATTAGAAATTGACAGCTGGTGGCGAAATTTTTCTATTTTTTTGGCCTAAATAAATTCATATCTTTTAAAGAGGAATGTTAGAAATTTTCACAACTTTATAAACAATTTTTTTTTTTTTTTTTTTTTTTTTTTGTGGATAACTTTAAAGTAGGGCACCGTAATTTCCAGTGTATGAGCCAGCCGCAGATCAAACAATTATTTCTGGACCCAGAAAATTTGTTCAGTAATTAAAGGAAAATTTTTTACCGCGATCTAAAATGTTAACTTTTATTTTAAAAATTTTCTGGGTCGAGAAATGATTGTTTGATCCGCGGCTTATACACCGGAAATTACGATAGTTTTGGATACCTTGTATATGGAAACCTGCGTCGCTTTCAAAAATATATCTGATTTTCTAACTAAATATGTTCGTTTTCAAATTATTTGAAAAAATCCATAATCTTATTAAAAATGATGCTGCAATAAAATGAAGCGCGGTCGGTCTTGAAATAAGCAGATAATCGACAATTCGAAATTTTCTAAATAGATCAATAGAAATGATGCATAAGGGTTTAAAAAAAAACGTGAATTTTAATCTTAGTTCGAACTGTCATAATGCCTAAATGCAAAATGAAACTTTCTGACATTTTGTCGATGAGAGAGGAAAAAAAAATTGTAGACTTTTTACTGAGTTATTTGGATTGTTTTTATGTGTGTTTGTAGTTCTGTAAATATGTAGCACCTATAACCGTCGTTCAGTCCGTCCATCCGTTTACCCGTTTGCCTGTCTGTCTGCATAAAATTAAAAAAAGTCTTTTTTTTGGGGGGGTGGGGGTGGGGAGGGGGTTAAATAAATTCAGATCTTTTTAATATGAATGTTACAAAATTTCACAACTTTATGAAGAATAATTCTATCTGTGGACTACTTTAAAGTAAGGTAGTTTAATTATTCACAACCTGTATACGGACGTTCGGGACACTCTCAAAAATATATCTGACACCTATATTAAATATTGATCTTTTCAAATTATCTGAAAAAATCCATAACCTTATTAAAAATGATGCTGCAATAAAATGTAGCGCTATCGGTCTTGAAATAAGCAAATATCGACAACTCGATATTTTCTAAATATATCAATAGGAATGATTTATAAAGGTTTTAAAAGACCGTGAATTTTATATCTTAGTTACGAACTGTCATCCTGCCAGAGTGGAAAATGAAATTTTCTGACATTTTGTCGATGAGAGAGGAAAAATTTTTTAAAATAAATTTGTAAACTTTTCACTGAGTTATTTGGATTGTATTTAGGTGTGTTCGTAATTATGTAAACACGTAGCACTTATAGTCGTTGTTCAATCAGTCCGTCCACATACACAGGGATGGGGAATTTTTCCATATTCTTACCAGCCAAGGAATTATTTCACCAGCTCGAAAGATGCAACACACACGCAGTTGAAAATAGTTATGACAAAATCGCACGCGATTACAGACAAAATTACTATTAATACAATGCACTTTCATAATTTTTTTTTTTTTTTTTTTTTTTTTTTTTGCCCCACCAGTGGCCGAGAGGTACAGACCTCTCAACTGGTAGACGGCAGGTGCTGGGTTCGAACCCAATCGCGGCTGTCGGCCTAACCGTTCGGAGTTTTCGTGGTTTTCTTCGAACCTTGCGTAAATACGGGTTAGGTTCCCTTAGAAAGACCCCCACGAAGGGCACTCCCCCTCTGGTCCTATATCCCTAGCGCAGATAATTGGACGACAAGAATAAACCAAACCAAACCATAATTTTTTTTCTATAATATTAGGAATTATGTATAACAGAGGTAAGATTAATATTAGATAGAACTTAATGCCATATTTACACTGTAATAATTTGGAAAGTTAAAATATCTAGATTAAAAAAGTGTTTCTGATAATGTGCCTATTGCCTACAGTCAAAGACTAAAAATGCACTCGCCTTGTGAGAAAATCCACTCGCCAATGGCTAGCAAAATGATGTATTTCCCCACCCCTGCACATAAAACATAACAAAAACTACCCAACTGAATCGTTTTAAATTTAAAGTATATAATAGTTTTTTAATTTTGATTAGTCATTTCAAATTTTATGAAAATCGGAATGCATAGTTTATTTACAGGAACAATCAAAAGTATACCGTTGCATTCGCCATGAGAAAAAATAATTTCAAATGCATTTTAATGGTGTTACACTCTTTCGAACATGATAAAATTGATATGCATCTATGAAATATACACTATATGGCCATTGATTATTGGACACTTGTGATTTTAGACATTTTGTTAAATATCTAGAAAAATACATGAGGAATCATCTCGAAACTCTTAGTGTATAATTATAATAGTATAAGTCATACATCTCCGTGAAGATTTTTTCCCGAAACTCCATAGGGGACCGTCAACAAATTAAAAAAGAATGAATATCTTTTGAATAACCCTGTCAAAACTAATGTAGCAAAAGCGCTCAAACTCTAGATTATGATTGAAAGCCTTATTGTAATACGCCTTGTTCATTTTTATGCGAATAGCATGCATACACGCAGAGTAATTAAGGTTTTTATAAAAATGGTCCCAAATTTTTCCAAGTTTTTTCCTTATATTTTTCAGAGTTCTTAATATAAAATAATATTTTTTTCAGAAAATATGACAAACAACATTGCACACAGTACCCTGTAATCAGGATTAAAAAATAATGAAAATTTTATACAAAATGAGTTGATTTACTAAATAATTTTTTACTGCGCAAGCGTCAACGATATCAAAATTTCATTTGCATATTATGTTAGCTAAATGTATAGAGCAACTTTTGTGAAAATCACAAAATCATAACTTGAAAATTCTGAAAATAATCGTCAATTGAATAATTTGAAAATCCGTTGTTCTCAAAATGAAACAAAAGCAAGAGGGGTTGTATCCATATATTCATTGATTAGTGTCAATATAGAATACACAATACGGGATGTACTACTACTTTTGGATAAAATTCCTCATTTTTTTGCTTCATTTTGGAAACAACGGATTTTGTCCTTTTTCTATAGACGATTACTTTCAGAATTTTCAAGCTATGATTTTGAGACTTTTACAAAAGTTGCTCTATACATTTAGCTAACATAATATGCAAATAAAATTTTTATATATTTGACGCATGCGCAGTAAAAAATTATTTAGTAAACCTACTCATTATTCATACAATTTTTATTATTTTTTAATTCTGATTACTGGGTACTGTGTGCAATATTGTTTGTCATATTTTCTGAAAAAAATATTATTTTATATTAAGAACTCTGAAAATTATAAGGGAAAAACTTGGAAAAATTTGGGACCATTTTTATAAAAACCTTGATTACTCTGCGAGTGTGCATGCTATTTACATAAAAATGAACACAGTGTATTACAATAAAGTATTCAATCATAATCTAGAGTTTGAGCGCTTTTGCTACATTAGTTTTGACAGGGTTATTCAAAAGATACTCATTCTTTTTTAATTTGTTGACGGTTCCCTATGGAGTTTCGGTAAAAAATCTTCACGGAGATGTATGACGTACACTATTATATTTATACACTAAGAGTTTCGAGATGATTCCTCATGTATTTTTCTAGATATTTAGTAAAATGTCTAAAATCGCAAGTGTCCAATAAACAATGGCCATATAGTGTATATATACTATAATATACCGGGTGTCCCGAAAATGACTGATGGATTTTAAAATTCAATAACTTGCAAACTGTGACAGCTATTTAAAATTTTTTTGCAGGAGGGTTATGTATAATGTCAGGAGTTTTTTTACCGTAATTTTTATTTTAGTTCGAATTTTAAACAATAGGTGGCGCTGATGGCGATTGAAGGCCACGTAGACGCTTCACTCAGCACTGATCACCTGATTTTAAAATCCATCAGTCATTTTTGGGACACCCGGTACATTCTGTACAATCTGTGGTGTAAACTATATTTGTTATTAATTTACAAGGACCCACAAAAGTATTCCATTACATAATGGTACAGGGAGAAACATTGTTTGGAGCGCGTTATAATAATATTAAACCATGTGACATTTAATAAAATTGATACGTGTTTCTCATGTTTACTACAAGTTACTTTTTGTATAATAGAAAATAGATAGTGCTTACAGTGACACACAAAAGATTTCGGTTATTATACTGTATCCGAAGTACTGTATACTATTACACCAAAATCTAAATATTAAAAAAAAAATTATTGTACGAATTTGCTACACTTGATGTGAAATTTCCAACTTGTTTAATTTAATAATAATAATCACAATAAATGAAAGCTATTAATTTATAGTTTTAAAAAAAAGCACTCTGAACTTAAAGTTTAAAAAAAAATAGAAGAAAAATATTTGAAGAAAATGAGAACAAAATAAGATTGTACTGAAATAGCAGCACATGAAAATATAATAAACATATAAAATGGTAATGAAAATTTCTTCTTTTATAAGTTCAGTTCTGCTGAATGAAGTTTGATAAGACATGCAATTAGATAATTTTGCAGGAAACGGTTCAGGATGCAGCTCATGTTCATAATATTAAAATAATTGAGATATGTAATAAAAATATTTTTCTTTTATTTATTCTTGATACGAAATAAATACTTACATTTACTTTTTTAACTGTTAATGAATTTTTAATGCATTGGTTATTTATTTAAAAAAAGGCAACTTAAAAAAAAAAAAAAAAAAAAAAAAAAAAAAAAAAAAAAAAAAAAAAAAAAAGCGGATTTTATATTTAAAAAATATATGTACTTTAATAATGTACTAGTTTTAGGTTCCCCTAGAACAAATTGGATAATCATTTGCAAAATTATTGTAATCTTTTAAAAATAAATTTTAGGTGGAGCTTGTTAAGCTCAAGCCTGGTAGGCCTCTCCACTTAGTTGAACTTGAAATTGAATTAGATATAACGTTTTAACTTTCTAAACCGTGCAGTTTTTTTTACATTATTTTTTGGGAAAGTGTTTTATAATTTATGCTTCACGCATGATTTTTTTCTTTCTTTTTAAAAATTGTTTTTAAATTAAACGTTAAAAGATAGCGTTGGTACTTTATTTTTTATCATATGAAGTATTTTAGTCGCCTGAAATAAATCTTTGTTTCAGAAATCTTTGTTTTGACAAATTTTTATTATTTTATCAATCATGGCTTAAAATATCTAAATTTGGAGCAACAATTTTTCAGAAAACTATTTTTACTCACTGCTATTTAAGTTAGATAGATAATATTTTGCAATGAAAGAAAAAAAAAGAATCAGGATATTGAAAGATGGTCCCTCGAGTCAATTTTATGTTTTTAAAACATAGGTTTCGTGATAGATGTTTTTCCCACGTAAAAGAAATGTATAATCAAACAAAACACCAAAAAATTCTTATTTTTTAATTTATTTAATAAGGAAAATTTGAACGACAATGTAAAAATATAATTTCAGAGATAAAAACTATCATAAATATTGCTACTTCTGTTGTCAAAATCCCATTTTTTGATGAAGTACAGTAGAAGGAAGAAAATCCTTTCGGTCTATGTCGGAAGAAAAAAATAACTTTCACATTCTTTCTTTCTTTCCTTTTCTTTTCTGTTCTTTTTTTTTTTTTTTTTTTTTTTTTTTTTTTTGTTAATACAATTATTTTAATCACACGAAGTAAAATAATTGGGGCTCGATTAAATGATTCAATAAAAATTCCTTTTTTCTTCCTTTTAATATTTTGCAAATTTTACTTAAGTTTTAAGAAGCTAAAATGTGACGAACCCTATAAAAGAAGTTATATTCTGTACAATCTGTGGTTCAAAGAATATTTGTTATTAATTTACAGGGTTACACAAAAGTATTTATTACATAATTGTATACCGGGAAACATTGTTTGGGGCGCGTTTTAATAATATTAAGCTATTTCGAAGCTTATGAAATTGATATACGTTGCTAAGGTTTATTAAAAGTTATTTCCTGTATAATAGAAAGCAAATAGTATTTACAGGGTTACAAAAAAGACTTCGGATACTCTGCCGTGTCCGAAGTACTATGTATTATTACACCAAGGTCTGAATATTTTAAAAACTTCCCTGTAATATGAGCACACATCATTTGCTACGCTTGATGCGCAATTTCCAACTTGTTAAAAATGTTTTTGAATCAAATGATATATTTTAGTCTCCTGAAACAAATCTTTGTTTCAGAAGCCATTTATCGCTTATCTGAACAACTTCATATTATTTTATCGACCAGGACTTAAAATATCTACATTTGGGACAACAATTTTTCAAAAAACTATTTTTAGTTACTCCTTTTTGAGTTACAAAGACAGATAATATTTTGCAGTGAAGGAAAAAAGAAAAAAAAAGAATCAGGATATTGAAAAGTGGTCTTTTAGTCGATTTTATGTTTTTAAAACATAGGTTTCAGGATTAATGCTTTTTCCCACGGAAAAGAAATGTATGACCAAACAAACATATTTTTTAAAAATAAAATTTAAATTACTAGCGGATATGACTGAGGTAAGCTCGATCAAAATTAGCATTGGACTCAAATCGATATATTGTTTTCACTGTATCATTCTCGTCATTTTAGGTACATTTAACTTGACCGGAGCCATAGTGATCCAAAATCACCCTCTAATCAATTTTTTTTTTATCTGTATCCTATTTCATATACGTAAGATATTTTTCCCTTACGTACACATTTCATTTAAGTCAAAGATGCCATTAATTTGTTTTTTTACATAGAAGTAGAAGTAATTTGTATATAAACAAATATTTTATGTATAAGGTTATGCTATGTATGTATATACATATGTTAATATGTACATAAATATATATAAATAAAAATAAATGTTCACCATATTTGTTTTCATAACTATTCATATATTTTGGCAACGTATTTTACTTTCTGGAGCCCGAGTTAAAAAAATGCCATGGCCTCAGTAGTGAAGAAGTGCTAAATAAATAAGCAATCATAATAAAAATAACAGAAATTAAATATTTCATTTCAACATCAAAGCATTGTTTCTCATTTATATATAAATAAATATGTATTCTACAATAACTTCAAATGAAATTACGTTGACAGCGCTTACTATATCATTTCATAAAGTAAACAAAAAGAAGAGATTCATTCAACATGAACAGTAGAATATATTAAATCATGAAGGTAATAATTTGCAAAACATGCTTTACCAGCAATGATTGTTTACCAGCAATATTCCTATGCCATAGTAGGTAAATTGGTGCCGCTATCATTTGTTTACATTTGCGTTCACGAGGGTTTTATTTTGATATTTCTCTTATTCAAGTCAATTTATTGTCTTATTTATGAACTCAGAAATCAAATGAATAGAAACAAAAATATGTATATTTATTATTTAATTATCAATTAATGAAAAAAAAATTACAACTGCATGATTTTCAAAATTTCAAAAATGTACTACTAATAAAAAATTACATTGAAGTAACGGCATGTTTATGTAAAATAAGTCAATTTAGGTAACTGATGAACAACTCTCAGTTTAAACAGCACAAATTTCACTCATTTTTACAGATTTTTTTAAGCTGCAAAAAACAATGGTATTTCTCAAAAAAAAAAAAAAAAAAAAAAAAAAAAAAAGATAACTTATTTGATTTTTTTTTCTGAAAAGAATTCTTGGCTAAATATTAAGAAGGTCCAATCCTGTAACATTTAAAAGTTAAGTATAACTTTTAAATAAATTTTTAGTATTTACTTAAAAAAAAATATATTTTTAAATTTTTACATCGTATTTTAGACTGTTAGTAATCGGTGAATGACGCGATCTAAACAGTAATTTCAGTGTCAGTCACCGCTGACTGAAGTGGCGTTTAACGTGTTAATAAAAAAAACCTCAATTAAAAGAATGAATAATATTCATAGTTCAATCAAAATATCGATTTTAATCAAACCGTAAAAAAAGGTTAGGATTTTCCAAAATTTGCCGAACTACTAGAGCAGGGACGGCGAATCTATAGCACGCGTGCTAAAACTGGCACGTCATGGTATATTTTTGGCACGGCGTTAATTGATATCCTAAAATAAAATAGAATGAAGTTAAAAAAAGAAAATGCTTATTTATACAAGCTGAGGTTTTTTTTTTAATATTTTTTATTGGAAAGCGAATAATTGAATTTCTAAACTATTTCAATGTAACTCAGTAAGGTAACAAATTGAGAGAAAGTTTGGATAATATAAAAAAGAAAAATATCAGGCATTATTAGTAAAACTGCCAATGATGAAAGCATAGCGACTCGATATAAAATTGACAATTTTCACAATTGTTTCCTCTATTTGTTCTTGCGATTTATTGTTTTTGGAAAAAAATGACATGAAAGTCATGAAAGTCTTATATATTAGAAACCACTTGATAGATAACTCGAATTCAGTTTACATTCTATTAAAAGTAACTAGGTTGAATACTATATTAATATTTGCTGTAACCGAAATCGCAATCACCATTTTATTACACATTAAAATATATTAGTCCAATTATAAGATGTATATTATCCCGTATTTTAAAATCTCAATAATCAAAAATCCAGAAATTTTAAATCCCTATTTTCAGTTATATTTCACTTTTCATTAATTTTCTGTGCTTGGCACGTTATGGTTATGCAAAATCTTAAAAAAAAAGAAAAAGAAAAAGAAAAAAAAAATTGACACGCAGGTGTAAAAAGTTTGATGACTCTGTAGTAGAGCAATACTGCACTGGGCGTTTTTAAATACCCGTATTTTAAAAACTACCGAAATTTTATTATTTGAAATTCCGGTACGGATAGACAAATAAAATCAAAAATCACAGAAAATAAAATACTTAATAGCATATACTTTCGATTCAGTATTTTTTTCGCGATTTTTTCATTTAAAAATATAAATTTAGACAAAATGGAGTTACATATATAAAATCATACAAATTTGATATTCTTTTAATGTTATTATCACTGGCTTGGGCACGTCCGCCGAACGGTTCAACCAGTTCTAAAATAAAATCAGACGATTTTGAAAGTTGCCCTATTTTGATACAATTAAACCAAAATAACATCATTTTAAAAATAAAACTAGTCGTTGGGGGCCACCGTAATACTTACCCATCATGAATATGTATATGAAAATAAAACATGTGAAACTATTTATACAATGCATTGCAATTCATAAGCAAAATTTAAATATTGTTAATATACATAGTAATGCTATATTAAAGAACTGGTGATGTACCAATTTCGACAAATTATATAAAACGCCAAACTACTCAAGTAGTACCGACCTGCGTAAAAGAAACATCCTTGTAACTCCAAAAATAATAATTCTATTAACTAACAATTAACTGCGCCGGATTAAGCGTCTCATTTTCAATTAAAATATACTTCTGAATTGAAATTTGGATGAAATACAGGGTCATGAAAAATCGAAGAATGTGGAAAACAAGATTACAAATATCTCGGCAACTAATAATCCGATCGACTTCGTTCTATATGCAAAATGTGTGTTATTTTATTGCCTTTTACGTCCATTCCTTAGAACAAAAAAATTCGAAAATTTTTATATACCTTTCATCAGAACGAATTTTTCGAGAGTCCGAAAAAAATAGTTTCGGATAATCGAGGTTGCTGATATTAAATAGGGTCCGTCCCATTCTTACATACTAACTACATACAAAATTTCAAGTCTCTATCTCAATTTGTTCGGGAGACAGAGCGTTTACAGACAGACGGACGGCAAATTTTTTTTTCTAAAAATATGTTTTTCGGAATCTCCACTATCTAAAACGTGTAAATCCGTCAAATTTTTTTTCCGATTTTCAAAACGATTGCAAGACTTACCCTATACTACGTATGATGGGTAAGTAAAAAATATTTTTTGTTTGTTTGTTTTATAGCAGAACTAACTACGATTTGTTTGGATTACATTTTACGCTTAAAACCAGTTATTGGAAATCGGATTTAATGGATTATTGGAACTGCAACCCATATTTGGAATTTATTAATAATAGATTTCTAGATTTTTATATAAAAATGTTCAATATTATATAAAATCAGTCTTATATTGATTTATTTCGTCTCAAGAAATTGTAAACATCATCATAATAGAAACAGAAATAACGAAACATATTTTCCATCCGTTCTTAAAGTACAAATCGATAAAATATATTTACTTTCAAGTTATTTTCTTCAACGGGTTAAAAATCTTTCTGGAAAGAAATCGATGTCAGCATTTATATATATTTCTTGACCTTTTGGCATAAACTTTTTTCCATAAATGATTCAAAGAATGTAAAATAAAACAAACTGCGGAAAAATAGTTTCAGTTGCAGAAGATATAAAACGACCCTCACTCTTTAGAGGAAATCCATACATAAAATTGGACGATTTAAAAAAATCTTGTCATTTTGGTACAATTAAACTATAAGAACATTATTTTATAAGTAACATTATTTTATAAATAAAAAGATCTGTTTTGACCGGATATTTTATTTTTTTTATCGGAACATTTTTTACTTCGCTTAGAGCTCTATGTATTCTATTGAAAACTATATTTCATCGACTATTTGCTGGAAATATAGCCCATTTTTGAAATTTATTATAAGAGATTTTTAGACTGATATAAATATTAGATATAGGGAAGAATAGGGAAGCTTGACTCACCTCTCAGTTTTCATATTTAAAAAAATTTCAGAGTTTTACTAATAAGTGTCATTCAAAGCTACTGGAATTTTCAAACAACTTCCTTTGTTTCATACAAATAATCAAAAAGGAGTAGAAAAATCACTTGTGAGGCGTTTATAGGCGCGTTCGTAATTATGTAAATACGTAGCATCTATAGTCGTCATTCAGCCCGCCCGTCCATCTGTCTGTCTGTCCGTTTGTCCACCTGTTTACATATAATGAAGCAAAAACTACCTCACTGAATTGTTTGAATTTTAAAATATAAAACTGTTTCATAATTTTGTCGAGTCATTTCAAACTTTATGAAAATCCGATCAATAATTTGATTAGAAAGGTAATCATAATTATTTCGTTACATTACGACCAATGGGGAAAAAAATAGTTTCAAGTGTGTCGCACTCTTCCGAACATAATGAAATTGATATGAATCTATGAAGTATGTACTAAAATATACATTCTTTAAAGTCTGTGGTGCAAAGAATATTTGTTATTCGTTTACAGGACCATGCAAAAGTATTCCAATACATAATAGTGTAGGATGAAACACTGTTTTTTTAGGGGGAGGGGACGTTATAATTATATTAAATTGTTTCACATTTTATGAAATAAATATACAATGCTCATGTTTATTACAAGTTACTACTTGTATAATAGAAAGTAAATAGTATTTACAGGGACACCCAAATAATTTTGGCTACTATACTGTATACGAAGACTGTATATTATTACACCGTGATATGATTACTTTAAAATTTTGTTATAGTACGAACGCACCTCATTTGCTACGTTTGACATGCAATTCCCGACTTGTTTTACCTACTCTGGGAAAAAAATCCCGCCTTCATCTAGAATGAATAGTTTGTCACTTTCTGAATACCTAAACTAGAACTATACATGACCGAACTATGCGAATAGGTTAAACAACTAAGCTGAATAGATGAAATGATCTAGCATTTCTAGTCTCTTGTTTTCTAGGTGACGAAACGATATTGAATCGTTTCAGCATCAAGAAATTATCGCTCGATTTCGGAAATGGTTTCATAAACTAGTATTATAGTTACTAAAACAAAACTCTTGTTTTCGCATCTATTTGCAGAGGTTTTTAAATAAGTTTCACAACGTGAATATAGGGAAATGCTATTGAATTCTAATAGGTGGCTCTAGAATTCTCTAACAAAAAGAGTTAGAATTTACAAGGATGACATGGAACTACTTTTTCTAGAGCCACAATTTAGAATCTAGATGCCAGAACTATATTTTTTTCTCAGTGAAAAAAAAAAGTGATTTTTGAAAATTTTGTAAAATTTTTGTAGATTTGAGGTATTATAGAAATTTAAGAATGTAGATTTTAAGTAATGCAGATACATAGTGCTTTCATTTCAAGCATAAAGATTATATAGTATGCTAGGCTTAAAATAACAATGTGCTATTCTTTAAAGAGGGCTATGTGGGGAAGTTTGACCCTATTTTATATGAGGGAGGATTGATCAGATGGTCAAGGCTCCGTTAATAAATGGTTTTGAAAATCTGTTTATTACATACTGTTCATAAAGGAAGGTTAATGATTACACAGTGAAACCTCTCTGAGGGACCACCTCCATTAAGTGACTGCCTTCCTGAGCGACCATTTTTTTCATGGAACGAAATTTATATGCATAGACTTAATCGTAATTTTACCTCAATTCAGAGATCATCCCAATTGAATTCATTTTTGAGCGACTTATTTTTTTTTTTTGAAGAAATGAAAGAAATTTCGTTTTTTCCTGGTATCTTGAAGAACGTTTTACTAGAAAAATAATTCTGGATGGCACATTACTTATCAAACTTCTAAACTAAGCTTAGATTTTATTATTATTATTATTCCGGTAACTTTTAAGTACTTATACTCCTTTTTACCTTTTTAGGCAATGAATTTAACTCTGATGGTGAATTTAAAATGGCGGTCAATATATAGGACCTCTGGCCTATTCTATCAGGAAACTGTCAAAGTAATAGGTAATGTAATGAAATCGTCATTATTTGTTCTAGATAAAAAACATATTTATTTATTGAACTTTGTAAGAACTAGGAAATATAAGTTATAGAAGATAAAACCGTAAAGTCGAAGCAAATGTCAAAATATTCATTTTTTAAATTCTGCAGTAATTAACTAATATATTTAAGCTTTGTTTTCATACTTAGAGTTTTATATATTTTTTCCTAATGTGAAAATAAATTTTTATAACATTAATTGTTATTTCTTCTTCAACAATTAAAATGTAGATTTAAACGTGACCTCCATTAAGAGATTTCCTCTCAGAGCGACAAAATTTTATTAGAATGGAATGTGGTCGGTTTAGAGAGGGTTTACTGTATACAAAATTAATGTAAATTTATTCTGTAAAGCTGCAGTAAAATGGGTTGATGGGAAAAAGACTGTTTAAAACTGGTTAAAGAAAGACATGAGAAATTGCTATAGTATCCACTACGACGCAAAATTTAATAAAATATAATTGGGAAAGATGATAGAAACTTTTAACCACTTAAATATTACCTACAGTGTGAAACGAGAATAAAAATAGAGCCCGAGCACGTTTCGGGCTGAATCCGTTCTCATCTGTAGGACACATGTTTACAGTAGCTGATGGCGAACTGTTATATTTTCCTGCTTAAAACATTTGCTGTGAATCGCTTTTTTCTTAATGGTAACTTATATAAAGTTGAAATATCTTAATTGTAAAAAAGCTTTTTTTTTTTTTTTTCTCAGATTTTGATTTTTTTCCCCTGTTGGAATTATTTTAATTTCGATTACAGCTTTTATTTTTTATTAGTTAATAGAAATTAAACATGAGAAATGAACTTTTTGAATGTCTGAATTATAATACATATTTGGAATTTATATAAAAAAATATTTTTAGATTTTTAACCATTATATAAACTTCACCATTCTATAAAATCATTTTTACGTTGCTATTTTTGCCTCAAAGAATTTCAAATGCCCACATAATAAAAAGAAAAAATATCATCAATATTCATCCCTGAAGTCGAAATTGATAAAAGGTATTTATTTCAAAGTTACTTTCTACTAAGTTAGAAAACTTTTTGTAAAAAATCAATATCAACATTTATATTTCTTTCCAAACATTTTAAACTTTTGTTTAGAAATTATAAAATAAAGTAAAAAATCAAGAAACACAAAGTAACAATAAAATAATATAAAAAAACACAGAAAAATACTTTCTAGAGTAAAATGTCGTTAAAATGACTGTTTATTCTTCCGACAAAGTTATCTACCTTGTAAAAATAATTTGTTAAATTTACGACAAAATCTGCTGGCAGCAATATTGCCAGCAGTTTTAGGAAAAAATCGTAGTAAAATTAATTGAAAATTTTATCGCATACTTTCCGTTATTTCAACGGATATAATTAAATAAGTAAATTTCACAGCCATTTTTCGATCATCATAGTCACCAGTATTTCTAAGAAATATTTTTTTTTTACATTTTTAATTCCTAAAAAACACTGATTAAATAAATAAATAAATTCTATTGAAAAATGACAGTGACTACTATCCTGATCAATCGGCAACTCTGTTTAAGAATAAAAATAAAATCTAATGTAAAAATTATCGCAGATTTTCAGACATTTTATTATGCAGTATAAATTTAACGTATAATGTACCGCAAAAGTTATTGTAAATAAAGTGAATTATTATTAAATAAATTCAGTATTTTCTACAAAAATTTTGCAGGTAAAACTTCAAATCCTTAAGTACTTTTTACTGAGATTTTTCTGCTTTAATATTAATGCACATAATTTTTTCTATTCTTTTACATAGAGTTTACTATTAAAATTATAGAAATTATTATGAAAATTTGTACGGAAATATTGCTATTATTATTTCTGCATTCATTATCCTTAGTCCTGGCACAAATATTATGAGAAACCCTCTACACCACTTTCAAATTACTATACCATCTTCAAAGGTAATATAGCATTTCCAGCTTAAAATATGTAGGGGTCGCCAGCGTCCCTAAAATTTTCGCACTTTTCTATCAGTATTTTAATTCAAAAATGCCAAATCAATTATCCAAGGTTTTCATTTTGATCATTTAAATTAAAACTACATAAAAGCTTCCATTATCGCAAAATATTCCTAATACTTTTGTGGAAATCGGGTCCAAATCTCGCTATTTAGCATTATTCGCTAGTTATAGTGTTTTTAAAATTTTTGATGCGTTAAGTTAAAACAATGCTTTTAAGTTGAAATTAAATATCATGGGGACATTATTTATTATTTTTCTTTTCTTTTCGTAAAAAAAAGAAAAAAAAAAAAAAAAAAAAAAGGAAAATGATGCGGCGAATTTTAGATATTTCAGTTTTAAATGAAGTGAGTGAAAAGATTATATTTTTAATAAAATACAGAAAAAAATGATGGAACAATGTTTGACTAATAATAACACATTGCTCAGTGGTGCACAAAACAGGAATTTTATAATACATTTGTACATATTAAAATAAAATATAATTATAAAATAAATTATTTTATTTTAATATGCACAAATGTATATTAAAATTCCTGTTTTGCGCACCACTGAGCAATGTGTTATTCTTAGTTAAATGTTATGGTGCAACTGTCCCACACATATTTAGAAACAATGTTTGTTTACCTGTGCCCCGCTAACAATAATAGCTCTTGATTTCTTTATCATACTCCTCGGATATGTCAAAAAATCGAGAAAGTAAATTGAATTATAAATAAAAACAACGTGATACATTACTTAGCATTCTTTTAAGGAATATCTTACTGGTCCAAGAGCGGCTAGTTAAAGTACAGGGTGGTCATAAAAAAACTTTGCCGATATACGGAGCCCTAGTGGCCAGTCCGCTCAACCGATCGAGATGAAATTTCAGATATAGCTATTCAGAGGTATGAGCTCGAGATTCTGTGAACGACAACAAAATGGCGCTCACGGTTACGGTTATAGTTACAGAAACTCGAAAATTTCCAATGGCAACACCCATTTTTTTTCATCGCAAAATGCTCAGCGCATGCGAAAACCCCAAAGAGCGTTGGAACCGTACGTGTATCGCAAGAAACGGACATGTTATGCACGCCCAAAAAACCGTTTTGGGAATCCTCCCCCCCCATAGAAAAAACTCGATTGGGGCGCAAGGAGGAAATTTACATATGACACAGAGTCAGTACACTAATCTCTAGAGATCAGAGATCAGAGAAGATCAGAGAAACTAAAACTTTTATTTTAATTGCACATTTTCTACATGGGTGCCATCACAGGCAATTACACATTGCATGGTGATGGCACCCATGTGGAAAATGTGTAATCAAAATAAAAGTTTTAGTTTCTCCGATATGTATTGTAATCAAAGATTAGTGTACTGACTCTGTGTCATATGCAAATTTCCTCCTTGTGCCCCAATCGAGTTTTTTCTATGGGGGGGGAGGGTTCGCAGAGCGTTTTTTTGTGCGTGCATAACATGTCCGTTTCTTGCGATACACGTACGTTTCCAACGCTCTTTAGGGTTTTCGCATGGGCTGAGCATTTTGCGATGAAAAAAAATGGGTGTTGCTATTGGAAATTTTCGAGTTTCTGTAACTATAACCGTAACCGTGAGCGCCATTTTGTTGCCGTTCACAGAATCTCGAGCTCATACCTCTGAATAGCTATATCTGAAATTTCATCTCGATCGGTTGAGCGGACTGGCCGCTAGAGCTCCATATATCGGCAAAGATTTTTTGTGACCACCCTGTATATTAATTAATTTTATCTTTATTTTTATTATATAAAATGGATTGTTGAACTTTAACGTTAGAAAGCACTTCATGAAAAACCTCGTATTCAACCCTAATACCCTAATAGCATGGTCACTGTGAGTCACTTTGGTCACATCACATCTGTGACCAAAATGCCACCACTCAGTGACGTCACATTCTGACTGAGATGTGACTTTCTAAATAATCTTTAGAAAATTATAGGGTAACATCCCCAGTAATTGGCACATTAAGAATTTGTCGTTAAACTTACTTAAATTTTCATTACAAAGAAATAAGCTATTTACTTGGAAATATTTTTAAATCAAAGAATGCATATCTGTGCATCTATTTTGCCCACTAAAAGCAAAAAAAAAATTGAAAAAGTATTTTTATAAAAATATATTTATAAAAAGTTGCTGAAATCACCAGTAATTGGCACCTAGAGCACCAATGTATGACACCTTGTGATCCAGTAATTGGCATATGTTTATATTTAAAAAAAAATTTACATTTTGAATTGGGTTTAATCGCTTTAAATTAATTTACTGTAGATGAAGATGCCATATTTCAGGTTTTTGAGAGTAAGAAATCAGCATATTAATCTGAAATGTGAACACTTTAAAACAATACAATATACTTACATTAATATCCAGTAATTGTCATGCTGCCCCCAGTAATTGTCATATGAAGCTTTAATGGATTCCAATTACTGATAAAATTTATATTTTCAAATAAAAACAAATGATAAACAAAATTAGTCTATAATTTTAAAAATACTTCCAAAATAAATGGTTTAATCTCAAATTCCTTGCGAATTCCTTGTAATTGGAATAGGTGCCAATTACTCGGAACTAGCAAAATTGAAGCACCATTAATTGGCAACTACCATTAATTCAGAAATCCAAATATTTGTGTCGAAAATACTTTTACACAATTAAAGTAACTCTTTTTAACTAAACAAAACTGTTGTCAATTAAAATTTAAAATATATTTTAAATCAGATAATAATGAATTGAAAAGCATGCCTTCCTTAAGCCAAAGAACAAGAATTTGCAACAAAATGGCTAATTTGATACAAGCCAGATTTGTTTCTCTTTCCTAGGCTCTATTGTCATCTTGTAAAATAAATCAAAGTTATAATCTTTAACGTAAATGAGCATATAACTGATATATGGTCTTGAATTTTTAAAAGACTGGATATAAATCTTTTTTAGGACATGTTTGTAAAATGTGCCAATCACTGGTGCATGCCAATTACTGGGGGTGTTACCCTAAATATGCTTTAAAACATGTTATTTACTTTAAAAAACATGTTTCTGGCAATTTATATATCGTTGCTTTTGTCATAGTTTCGTCACAATGTTAATGTCAAATTGGTCACAAATGACACTTTTCACAAATTTGTCACATTGTGACCACTTTGTGAAACGTCACAACCCGTAAAGCATGGTGACGTCACTGCAACGTCGTTGTGAAGTCACATTGTGACTTTGTGACCATCGATTGTCAATGTGACGTCACGTGACGTCGATGTGAAGTCACAGTGACTAAAATGTGAAGTCGTTATGGCCGTTTTAGAGCTCTTTTGTGACGTTTCACAAAGTGGTCACAATGTGACAAATTTGTGAAAAATGTGTCATTTGTGACTAATTTGACATTAACATTGTGACGAAACTGTGACAAAAGCGACGATATTTAAATTGTCAGAAACATGTTTTTTAAAGTAAATACATGTTTTGAAGGATATTTATAAATTTCTATAGATTTTTAAGAAAGTCACATCTCAGTCACAATGTGACGTCACGGAGTGGCGGCATTTTGGTCACAGATGTGATGTGACCAAAGTGACTCACAGTGACGTCACTGTGACCATGCATGCTATTAGGGAACCTGTAAGACATGGTGACGTCACGGTGACGTCGTTGTGAAGTCACATTGTGACTTTGTGACCGTCGATGTGACGTCACGTGACGTCGATATGAAGTCACTGGGACTAAAATGTGAAGTCGTTATGGCCGTTTTAGAGCTCGTTTGTGACGTCACATTGTGACCCCTTTGTGACGTCACGATGTGACCAAAATGTAAAAAATGTGTCATTTGTGACAAAATTGTCATTAAAACTGTGACTATTCTCTGACGATAGTGACAAGGTTGTGAAGACAGCTTGCGATTATTTTTTGATTTGTGACAAATTTGTCACTAACTTTGTGACGGTGGCAGCATTGTCAATGTTGTGAAATTACACTGGGACACAATTATACAGTTATGAACAATGTTATACAGAGTAAAATCCCTTACATCTATAATTTTATTATTCTTTGGCGATACATCTCAATTAAAACTTGGGAGCTGTTATAAAAAGAATGTACCAAAACAAAGTCACTGAATCAAAATGTAATGCCATGCAGACTTTAATCTTTGATACATTTTTTTTCTGTTGCAATAAATGAGAATATTTAAGACAATTGAATATTCGATCTATCACAATTATTTGAAATTTAGCAACTTGTTTTTCTAATAAGCATTAAAATTATCATAAAAACACTTCCTTTAAGGTTACTAGTCGCAGAAAAAGACCCGGATGATAGTGTAAAGTCTGTGGGAGCGTTCTTTTCAAATTTCTCGCACAAATTTTAATATTTTTGCATGATTTTTTGCATAGGATAGCTGAGGACGATCTACAACCGGCCTATTTTTTACTTTTTCAATTTTGCTTATATATTTTTTATATTATGATTGTTTCAATATCAGAACCGGTTTAAACCGGTTTTGAAATTTAAAATATTTTTTTTAAATCTGAAACCAAAATTGAAAAAGTAAAAACTAGGCTGGTTGTGGATCGCCTTCAGCTATCCTATGAAAAAAAATCATGTAAAAATATTAAAATTTGAGCGAGATATTTGAAAAGAACGCTCCCACAGACTTTACATTATCATCCGGGTCTTTTTTTGTGGCTAGTGTTGCAACTTAAAGGAAGAGTTTTTTTCTTTTTAATTTTAATGCTTATTAGAAAAACAAATTGCTAAATTTGAAATAATTGTAATAGATCGAATATTCAATTGTCCTAAATACTCTCATTTATTGCAACAGAAAAAAATATGTAACAAAGATTAAAGTCTGCATAGCATTACATTTTGATTCAGTAACTTTCTTTTGGTACATTCTTTTTATAGCAGCTCCTAAGTTTTAATTGAGATGTATCGCCAAAGTATAATAAAATTATAGATGTAAGTGATTTTACACTACATAACAATATTCATAACTGTATAATTGTGTCCCAGTGGGACTTCACAATATTGACAATGCTGCCACCGTCACAAAGTTAGTGACAAATTTGTCACAAATCAAAAAATATTCGCAAACTGTCTTCACATACTGTCTTCTATGAATATTAAAATATTACTAAAACATGCAAAGAGGAATTATAAAAAAATTAAAGCTAAATATTTATTAGTATATTAATAAACAAAAAAAACATTAAGGGGATATCCATAACTGGAAGGCTGTCCATCATAGACACATCTACCTAATAAAAATTCCGACGATAAACATAAAATAGAACAACAAATACGTTAATTATAATTATTAATATTTTATTTATAATATTAGAGAGCATTTATAATACCCACTTTAATCACGATGTATACTAATACTACATATAATGGATATTTTGAAATTTACCTCTGTAAAATGACTCATTAAAGGAAATAATAAAAGTGTCTGGAATGAAAAATTAATAATAAAATACAGTTATTACTTTTTAGCTTCATACCGTTCAAGTATTTGCGTTATTTGTTTTAAGTACAATCATGTTTAAATTCTTATTGATTGTCTTAACTTCCAAATTCTCTCTGAAAACATTCCAATAAGAATATTTACAACTGAAACGTTTTCACCCACTATGACTTTCTATTAAAAATTTTTATAACATTTCACAGGTTAAAAAATACATTAAACAGTCATTAACATTATTGTTTTTTTTAAATATCAAACATCTACGATTTCTTTTAATAGTTCTTCTCGTTCTCTTATAAATTCCTCTTCTGAGCGGATGCATTTTTAAAAATAACATTATGCAATATTTCCGAAGATTACTTAATACAAAAATTAAAAAAGGATGTTTGTTAATAATTTTATTCTATAAAAAAGCTTCTTTATTACAAAATATAATTATCTTTAAATGTTTAATAATTATAGTAACAATTTATTATAATATATTTTCATATGATTTTATGTTTATGAAAACATTTTAACCAATTATTTTAAAAAAGGAAACAACGCAGATTAAAATGCAATTAAAATCACTACCTTTGACAACCTAATCCAAATTATTAATAATCAAGTTTTTTGTGTCAACAAAATAAATAATGGATGTATTAGACTTTATTAAGTTAATAAAGCATTAATATTTTATAGCATCTTTTTGAGAAGGTAATTAAAATCCTTCTCAGAATAATAATGATAATAAATGCAACCATGAAAAATAATATTTTTCCATACCTTTTTTCCATTGAATTCATTCGTCTAGTTATTCTTTTTGCCGCACAAACTAAATCCGATAATAATTAAAGTGGCAAAGACAAAATCATTTTAACAGTCAAAGTCCCCTTAATTTTCTCGGACTTATGTTTTTCCGCTTCGAAGAGTTGTAGTGAACATTCTTGTTTAAATTGTAAATCCGTGTCAATACATCTGCTCACAAGTCACATCTGCCATAAATTCCAGTCAACTAACTTCTCGCATCTTCTATCATCAATTTAAAATATTTTTGTTTACGTTTATTTATTCTTTCGCTTGCAGACTAGACTCTAGCGAGAGTCCTAACTATCGTGCAAGGCACTCTCGTTACCAGGGTTTGTCAACATCAGCGATATTTTATTTTCCTAGTGTGCCTTGCGCTAGTCAGCTGTTGTTGTGATAGTAAACAGAAGTGTAGGTTGTTTATTTGGGTAAAATTTTTTAAAAGGTGTTAAAAAATAATAAAGTATCAAAATTACATGTTAAAATATGTTTAACAAAATAAACAAATAAATAAACAAACGAAAAAAAAAATAAAAAAAATATTTCTCGCATGTGACACTTCTGTTACGTCATTTCTCATATGGTTTTATTTTTCTTAACCGGAGCTGTTTCATCTCTGGTTACGAGAGTAGCCTGCACGGACTCCCGCTAGAGTCTTGTCTTGCAGACGATTTTCACTTTCCATGCGCATGACCGTTTTGTTTTTACTTTTCTTATGCAATAGTTTGGAGTTTAAATACGCAATAATTTTATGAGAGTGATTCTGATCAATTTTTTTTTATTTGAAAATTTTTTTAAATGTATTTTTATTTTTATTTTTTATTTTTATTAGTTTCTAAACAATTCAAGTTAAAATGAATTGCAAAATCATTTTTTTCTTTTTTTTTTGTAAATAATAGTTATTAATAATCAAAATTAAAGTTTATTAGATAAAATTTTGTTTAAGTTTTTAAAGATTTAAAATAATAGATTTAACGCTAATAATAAAAAAAACTTGTTTTAAAATAAAGTTTGTATCACATGTGAACATACATAGTATCTTCTTAATACAAAAAAAGGGGGGTTATCCTTATATATATTATAAATGTGAAAGTGTGTCCGAAAATTGGAGTGAACTTGGCCTCAAAACGGATGGATTAATGTCTTTGAATTTTTGTATATAGATAGATTGTTGGCTTGAAATGAACATAGGCTAATTTTTATTTATTTTATTCAAATATTTTTCTTAATAATTGAAAATTTCACTATTTTTCATACAGAATAAATTGAAAAATTTTCCATAATGTTTAATCATCTTTCTTTTTTCGTTGCCAAAAAATAAAAAAACCGGAATAATTATTTATCTTCTGTAATTAATTTTCAACTGAAAGATTTTCACGTGATAAAACAAAATGAATTAAATAAATAGACCCTATTCTGTTTTTCGGTTCGAGGTTAAAAACCGCAATTTTACCAATTGTGACGTCAGAGGAATACTGTTTTTCTTCTTATATCAGGCAGACGATTATGTAAAATTTCTTTTACACTTAGAAGACTTCACAAGAATATAACTTCACACTTTACAAGAAAATAAATATTTTAGTAGTTTTTCCAGATATTAATCCGTAATCCTAATGAACCTTTTTCTTTCTTTCGGTTCGAGGCTATACAATCCAATTTTTTACCAATTGTGACGTCACAGGACTACTTTCCATTAAGAATTTTAAACTTATTAATGTAACGTCATATCTGAAACAAAGTATAAGTTTTCAAGTTTGCATTTTAATAACACAATGTAATTTAGAGTAAGTGCTAAAAAGAGACGACTGTGACGTCACATATTAAAAATAAAATAAACATGCTCTGATGTTGTAATGAAATGAGATTGAATTATGACATCAAAAGTTATTATTTAAAGAAAATTAAGTTTATCGTCTGAGCGTGGTTAGTATAAATATTTAATTTTAAAATGAAATAAGTTTTTTAAAGATTAAGTATTAAATGATTAGAAAATGTTAATAATTTATACATATCGTAAATAACGTAATGATCAATGAAAAATACTTTTTACCATTCTTAGAAAGTAAGAAAAACTCAACTAATAATTAAAAAAATATATTTTTGTGTGTTAATTCTTAAAATTGTTCAATTCTTCAAATATAAATAAAAATCACTTTAAAAATGTACTATCGGGCTTAAAATCTAAAGATTTAATGTAATTGTGAGAAAATACATTCCCTCAGTCAATATCTCAATTTCGCATAATGCGCTCGAAGTGTGCTGGAAACAGGTTTGTAAATGGATATTAATTCCACTTTTTTTTAGCTCTTAAAAAGTAAAAATATGTTGTCACTTTTAAGAATATTTTTTTACAATAAATTTCTATAAATTTTTATGGTTTGCAAAACATATATGTACAAATTATACAAAAATGCCACCTAAAACACAGTTTTGAAATAGATTTTTCCTAACACTGTTTTTTTTTTTTTTCGTTTTACGGAAACTACCTCCATTTTGACACTTTCTAACATGGTCTAAAAGTGTTTACGACTTCAGCCTGTCTGTATACTGGATGCCGAGTGACTGGGGTCTGCCGTCTGTTTGTCCGTGTTTCAACTTGAGTAAATATAGTAGGATTCATACGAAAATAACTTACGTTATTGAGTTTTGCCATAGCATGTGCGGCATTGAAAATGCGCCAGGTAGCAATTATAGCTGAATCACAGGAGCACTCATAAGGAGACTTTACATTATGGTTTAAGGAGGAAAAATCATTTCTGGTGTATTTTGATAGTGTTACATAATTTTAAATGTAATAAAATTTACATGCATTTTTAACGTTCACAAGAACATGGTTACCATTGAATATGTTAAGTGTAGTACTTATAGTGTGCGTTCAGGGAGCTCAAAAGTATTTCAATATATAATGGTCTGTGAAGAAAAACCATTTGCAGCGCATTTTAATAATGTTATTTTATTAAAGTTACTTTAATAATATTGAAATTGATATCAGTTTCTGAAATGCACTAAAACAGGATTTCTATAGAAAATGGGGTGAAAAGATTTAACATTCATTTAGAAGATCACAGAAAAATGTTCGGTAATATAATAGTCCACGGGGAAAAATATTCTCAGCGTATTTTAATTGCGTTGCACTATTTCAAACATGATGAAATTAATATACTGAGATTAATCAATACAATGATAAATACTGAAATTTACTACAATATGCTTGCAGTTAAGTATGATTTGCATCACATTTGTTGTTCATTTACACAGACGCATAAAAGATTTTGGACCTGTGTCCAGATCTCAGATATTGTATCTAAAGTATGGTCTATTAGAAAAGAATGCTGAAGAGCTTTTACAATTATCGTATGTATTTTAAGGAAAACTAATGCATCATGAAGTTCAGCTACATTTAGTATAATAAGAGATGTTTGTAGAATTTGAATAAATCATGTATCGGACTATACAATAAACTGGATATATGGTCACCTGTGCAATAGCGATTCCCGGAAATATGAATTCAATAATTTTAATCGGGTTTTTTGCTTGAATAATTTAAGCTAAATATGCGGTCGTATAAATATTTGCACGTAGTAAACAGGACTGTAAAAAAGAATCCAAGTAAGTTTCTGTCTATTATTAGAAATTGCTAAAGGTGAATTTTAATCTTCGTTACTCTTTTTCTAACTAAGCAAAATTTTAACATTGTATTTAGAATATTTACAAGCACATAGATCATATACACAGCTGAAGAAAAGAATGGGCCGGGGAAGTTATGTATTATGGAAATGTTGGATTTTTTTTATTACCTAGGTTTAACATATGATTTTTCTTTCTTTGATATGGAATTCTGAAATACACTACAACATGATTTGTGTACAATTGGGGTGCGTTACAGTTGTTCTACAGTATAAGTAGTTGCAATTTCATTTTCGCGATTGCTCATATTATCTAACACATTTCCATTTTATTTGACCGAGTTCTTTAAGTCCCCCATAAAAAAACTACTGCATAGCCTCCTATAAGATATGTGTTATATATATTTTAAATTATTATTAATGAAACGTTTTGTTTAACTAAAGCGTTTATCTTTTTTTAATGCTACGTGAACGACGTCACGGGTAACAGCTAGTAGAGGATAAAAGCTTTTTATTTGTGTCTTTCGATTCAATTTCGGTCTAAAAATCTTTTTTCCGTCTATCCTAATTAATAATTACGTGTAATACAATCATTTTTTAATACAAATATTTTTCTATATTTACGCACACATTTTCACTGTCAAGGATAACAAATTTCTCATTTGATTTGAAATGTTAGATACACATCCATACATTAATGTTTAAAATTATTTAAATGTTTTGAAATGATAAAAACGTTATGTAATATATAACTGCATATTTTAATGACATTTCATAGCCCGATTTTTACATGATTGTGAGAAGAAAAACAAGTTTTGCATATTTGGTACGGAAAATGGATAATTGCCCTTGCGTAAGTGATTCTTTGTAGTTTTGTTATTACAGGAAAAAATTTAATCATTTTTCAAAATGTCGAAAAATAAATTACTAAATATTAAATAAAAAAATTGTAAGATTATCAATCTCATTCAAGCTCGAAATACATTTACACGGCCTATTTAAATTACAGTTCAAATTATTTCTCTCTTTATATGTTGAAATTTTTTTAAGATTATTGAGATTTTTTAAGTTCATATTTTTGTTACACTGCAGCTTTACAATATGGTGTTTTTTTTGTCACAAATGTGGCATGACGTGCATTACATGCAGTGGCATAGCAATGATGTCACAATATATTTTTTAATTGTCAAAAAAGTGTAATTTTACAATAAACTAGCTGACCCGCCCGGCGTTGCCCGGATCCGTATTAACAATATTAAACAAAGTTGAAATTTGTATGATTTTATCATTAACTCGAAACATGCAGAAATGCATTGTCTGAAATACGTGATCACTGACTGTGTGAAAAATCGGTTTAAAAAACAGCTAATGTTAAGCTCTAAAAATACTCAAAATGAGCGATGAGAAACGCGGGAGGGAATATGTATCCAACGACTGCGTGATTTTCGTGTTAAAGTGTTGATATTTATCAAAAATCACTGTTAAGTCACGTAACTAATTATTTTTTTTCACATAGAAATCCCAAGTGAAATATTTTGAATTTCAAACTAATTATATCACTCTTAAATCCGACTATACCATGAATGAAATCGATACTCGCTGGTAGCTAAAATGTTGGTACATAGTATTATAATTTCAGAGCCATTTAACAAAAGTAAGTGAAATTTTTAATCAAATCATGCGTAATGTTCACTCTATGGATAAATTCCTAACCGTAAACTTTTGTACCGTAACAAAAACCTGCCTGTAACCTAACTTTGACTTAACAGTACCTTACCGTAAATTAAATATAATATAAATGTAACCTAGCCTTCACTTTATTGTAACATATCCTTATTCTAACCATAACATAAATGCAATTTAACTTTAACGTAACTTTAACTTAACCGTGACCTAACTGTAACCTAACGGGAAATTAAATATAATCAAAGATTTACCGTAATGTAATTGCAACCTAAATGTTACCAAACCATATATTGGTTTCATGTCCATGGAAATTATTTTGTCTTGTTCGTATCTGGTTATGATTCATTAGAACATTTTTGTCGGGTTCAGATTTCGTTCGGTTCAAATTTTAGGTATTTTTTGATATTGAGTTTTAATGTTCGGGTCGTATTCATGTCCATGGAAATTATTTCGCCTTGCTCGGATACAGTTATGGTTCTTTGGAATATTTTTGCCGGGAACATATTTGTTTCAATTCAGATTTCGGCTTTTTCTTCAAATGGAACTTTTGGGCTCGGGTTTTCTTGCGTGTTCACGGAAATTATGCTGCTTTGTTCGAATAAGAACATGCTTCACTGGAATATTTTTTTTCCAAGTTCAGATTTGGTTCAGTTCAGATTTTGTGATTTTTTCAAAGAAATTTTTTAGGTTCAGATTCGGTTCATGTGAATGGAAATTTTTTGTCTTATTCAGATCCGGTTTCAATTCTTTGGAATATTTTTTATCAGGTTCCAATTTGGTTCGATTCAAATTTCAGGTATTTTTTCAAATAGAATTTTTAGGTTCGGATCTCGTTCATGTCCACGGAAATTATTTTGTCATACTCGAATCCAGTTATGATTCTTTCGAATATTTTGGTCGAATTTAGATGTGGTTTGGTCAAATTTCAGTTTTTTTCAAATGGAATTTTTTAGGTTCGAGTTGGGTTTATGTCCATAGAAATTATTTCGTATTGCTTGGATTGGGTTATAGTTCTTTGGAATATTTTTGTCAGGTGCAGATTTGGTTCAATTCAGATTTCGGGTTTTTTCTTCAAATATAACTGTTGCATTTCACGCATCTTGCATTGTTCACGGAAATAATTCTGTCTTGTTCGAATAAGGACATGCTTCACTGGAATATTTCTGCCAAGTTCAGATTTCGTTCAGTTCGCGATTTTTTTCAAAGAAATTTTTTGGGTTCGGATTGTGTTCATGTCCATGGAAATATTTTGTCTTGCTTGGATCCGGTTGCGTTTCTTTGAAATAGTTTTGTCCGATTCAGATTTGGTTCGATTCAAATTTCAGGTATTTTTTTGAATGGGAGTTTTAGATTCGTATCGGGTTCATGTCCACGGAAATTATTTTGTCTTACTCGAATCCGGTTATGGTTCTTTCGAATATTTTGGTCAGATTTAGATGTGGTTTGGGTCAAAGTTCAGGATTTTTCAAACGGAGTTTTTTAGGTTTGAGTCGGGTTTATGACCATGGAAAGTATTTTGTCTTGCTAGGAACCGGTTATAGTTCTCTGGAATATTTTTATCGGTTTCAGATTTAGTTCGAGTCATATTTGGGTTTAAAAAATATTTAGGTTCGGGTCAGGTTTCATGCTCACGAAAATTATTTTTCCTTGTTTGAATCGGGTTATGCTTCACTTGAACATTTTTGCGGGATTCAGATTTAGTTCGGGTCAGTTATCAAATCCATAGTTTTTTCCAAACAGAATTTTTAGGTTAGGGTCGGGTTTATACTCACGGAAATTTTTGTGTATCACGGATCAGAGTGTGGTCTGTTTTTTTTCTGGTTGGGATCGGGTTATGTTTAAATTAGTCTAAACATTAAGGTTATAATCAGTTTTGCTACTATTCTTTTTATGGCTATTTCTGATAGATAATTTACTTTGCTATTTGATAATTTATTATGGTGAATGAATCGTTTGCGGATACAAACAATTGTGCGCCAAACAGCTATTTTATTTTTGTTTTAAAAAACAAATTAAAGCCAAATTACAATTTTAAATTGAATAGAACACATTTAAATTTAATCAATGATTAAAAAAATAAACTCATAGAAAAGTGTTGTGTAATGTTTTTTACTGCAACACAGCTAATGACTCATAAATTCTAATGTTCGAAATGCCAAAAATTTGCGTACAACCATATAGTAAAAAGAAATTAATAGAGTGGCAGTATAATGTCTTGGGGTGACGCAAAAAATGTAACTCTAAAATCCGCTACATTAAGTCCAAATAAGCACCAACAAAACCATGTGCTTTGAAACTCCGATCAATTCAAACTGCTTTAACATTCCTACCCTGTTGATATTTTACTCAAACTTGATTAAAATATTTCACACCAGAATTTCTATTTAGATCCATTTAACATACTTATTTAACTTAAATCTTTGCGTTATTTATTTAATTTACTTTATGAAACATTTTCTGGTTTGAATCGAATGAAACCCATTATAGGACTGGGTCGATTAGACCCATTCAGGGTAGGAAGGTTAAACCAGTATTTCTTTTTTTGTTTTTTACCTTTTAAATTGTTATTGAATAGATGACTAAAATTTCGTTTAAAAAATAACGTTTTGTGCCCTTATTGCCTGTAATACACGATCAGAATGCATGAAAGATACAATTAGATCAATCATAGGCAAGAATTATTTGATTATTTTTATCATATGACTTTGAAATATCAATATAGAAGCATCATTTAAGACTTTGCTTGAAAAATCAACATTCTTTCGTTAATCTCTTAAAATCGTCTGCACTCTGAAATCTAGATTTTAGATTAATATTATTATTTAAGTGTTCATGCATGATTTTAAAAGAATCTTTTCATCACTATATTTTATATATTGACATGGAATTATTAATATGTTGTTAAATCATAAACATTTTTCATCTACGTTATAAAGTATTAAAAATTTCTGAAAAAAAAAAAGAGAAAACTTTTAGTAATACAATTTTTTACTTTAAATCATATGTTTTCAATATTTTATTTAATTTTGTTTTGACATTTAATTATTTTTAATTTTCCAATTTTAATTATTTTAAAAGCAAACATTTATTTTAATAAATAATATAATAGAAAAAACCATTTAAAAAATTACTATTTCTTCGTAAAATATACTTCAGCTGTAATTCATTTCTTCCAATCCGTCTTATTAATACAAAATTGCTTCCTCGTGCTTTATTTTGAGACATTAAAATTTCAGCGATAAATGGTTTCATATTGCAAACCTTTGTTTTCGGTTTACTTCGCCACCACCTATCTTTTTCCTCCATGGCGTCCAGCAGCTGTGATTAAAAAAAAAAAAAATTCCTCATTTAAACTGACAGTTTGCCAGTCTATGAATTTTAAAGGTCAGTCCCAGTTTTTTAAATTATTTCTGCGAAAATTTTATGCAACCAATCAACCATAAGAAAATGAAAGGGAAAAAAGCTAAAAAAAGCGATTTTTTATGAGAGTGAGGTTTGGAATTTAATTAATTACTCAGTTAATAAATAGAATTTTGAAATTCTGAGCGTCAGGTGCACCAGAAGAGATATTGGGCTACTCTCAGAAAAATTTTGAGCATCGTACGTACCGTAGTTTTCGCTAACTATCGCAGACACACACACACACACACACAGAGCGATTTGTTATTTTATTAATATAGATAACAGATTTTGGAAGTTTTCTAAGAAGGTCACCACTCAGTCACAATGTGACGTCACTAAGTGGTTGCATTTTGGTCACAGGTGTGACGTGACCACTGTGACCATGCATGCTATGAGGGCGTTATTTGCAGTGGCATTACAGTGACGTCACAAAAACTTTTTCAATTGACAGAAAAATATTTTTTCCATTAAATAACATCTTTTAAAGAATTTTTGTATTTTTTTTAAAATTATCTAAGAAGGTCACATTTCAGTCACAATGTGACTTCACTGAGTGGTGGTCTTTTGGTACAGTGACGTCACAAAACCTTTTTCAATTGACAGAAAAATATTTTTTCCATTAAATAACATCTTTTGAAGAATTTTTGTATATATTTTTTAATTTTCTAAGAAGGTCACATTTCAGTCACAATGTGACGTCACTGAGGGGTGGCATTTTGGTCACAGATGTTACGTGACCACAGTGACTCACAGTGACGTCACTGTGACCATGCATGCTATGTGGGAAAAGAGCTCTAAAACGGCCATAACGACTTCACATTTTAGTCACTATGACTTCACATCGACGTCACGTGACGTCACATCGACAATCGATGGTCACAAAGTCACAATGTGACTTCACAACGACGTTGCACTGACGTCACCATGCTTTACGGGAAATGTTCACCCAGATATAATAACCCTTGTATGTCGATTTATTTTATCTCAAAAAAATATAGTCATATTAAAAACAGAACACATGATTAATATTTCACATCCATCTCTGATATCGAAATCGATAAAAGATACACCTTCGGGTTATTTTCTTCAATAAGTTAAAACAGCTTTCTGAAGTCAAATCAAAGTCAGGATAATATTTATTTATTAACCTTTTGACGGAACTCTTTTCTTAAATGATTCAAAAATGTGTAAAATGAAATAATTTGAATGAAAAAAGTATTTCCTTGTTAAAGCTGTAAAATAAAGCTCTTTAAACACTGTATAAAAATACATTAAATTTACGGCAAAAATTGTTGGCAGCAATGTTGCCAGCAGTTTTTTCCTTAAATATTGTAGTAAAATTAAATTTAATAAAAAATTTACATCTAATTTTACTGCAATTTTTACGGCAAAAACTGCTGTCAACATTGCTGCCAGCAGTATTTTGCCGTATATTTAAAGGATTTCTATTATTAGCACTTTCCAACAAAGTTGAAACGTGCTTATGCATTCGGTTTGTCTGGCCGTCTGTCCGCGCTCTAACTCTCCTAAATATACTCGGATTGCCATGAAATTTTTGGACGTTATTGAGGTTTACCCTAGCACGAACCCTATTGAAAATGAAGTTTCTACCATGATTAATTTATTTACAGGGACAATCAAAAGCTTTCGATTACATTACGGCCTATGGGGAAAAATTGTTTCGAATGAATTTAACGTTTATAGCACTTTCCGAAAGTTTGAAAAGTGCTTATGCATTGTTTGAAAGTGTTTATGCATTCAGTTTGTCTGTCCGTCTATCAGTCTATCCGTCTGTCCGTCTGTCCGCACTCTAACTCCTGTAAATATACTCGAAATGCCCTGAAATTGTTGTATGTTATTGACTTTTACCCTAGCACGAATCCTATTGAAAATGAAGTTTCTACCATCATAAGTTTATTTACAGGGAGAGTCAAAAATTTTCCATTACAATTAATGCCTATGGGAAAAAATCTTTTCAAAGGCATTTTTAAGATGTCATACGCTGCCAAACATATTAAAATTTACATGCATTTAAGAGGTGCACTAAAATATGCATTCTATAAAATATGGGGTGAAAATATAGATATTATTCATTTACAGGGCCACACAAAAGAATTCCATTGAATAATGGTAAAGGGACAGAGCGTGCGACATTTTTAAAAATATATTAAACTGTTTCATGTATAACAAAATTGATGCATGTCACTGAGGCTTAATATAAATTATACGATACTGTTTTGCATAATATGAAGTACATTGCATTTACAGGGGCATACAAAAGATTTCAAATTGTATATTCCGCGACGGACTGTCTCCGATGATGGCTGATGGATGGATGTAATACATTTTAATTATGATATACGCATTTAAGTTTCACTAAATCTTCGTACTTTATAAGGGTGTGTATAAATGTTATAGTTGATACTGATACACAGTGCTACCCAAAAGAGCTCACCAACGTTAATCAGTATGAGCGTAAATTACTTAAAGGTGGTTCTTAAAAAAGGTATACATTTTTACGCTGAACTGCATTCAATTTACAAAGAAATGTTTGCAGAATATAGATAAAATGATATACAGGGCCACGAAAAGAATTGTGTGCATGGACACCCATGAATGATAATTTATAACAATGTGATTTCAGTTGATTTAAGAGTGTTTTAATTTAAAATGAATTTTAGCTTCTTACTAACGCGTAATAAAGGTACAACTAGAGGCCTGAACAAAAGTTTTCAAGTATCTTTCCCATTTATTAGTACAAACTGCTCAAAAAGAAAATTTTAAGCTTTTTTCTTGCTAAACTAAATTTTTCCATTATATAATATGTACAGGGTGGTCATAAAAAACTTTGCCGATATACGGAGTTCTAGCGGCCATTCCGCTCAACCGATCGAAATGAAATTTCAGATATAGCTATTCAGAGGTATGAGCTCGAGATTCTGTGAGCGACAACAAAATGGCGCTCACGGTTACGGTTATAGTTACAGAAACTCGAAAATTTCCAATGGCAACACCCATTTTTTTTCATCGCAAAATGCTCAACGCATGCGAAAACCCTAAAGAGCGTTGGAACTGTATGTGTATCTCAAGAAACGGACATGTTATGCACGCACAAAAAACCATCCTGGGAATCCTTCCCCCCCATAGAAAAAACTCGATTGGGGCACAAGGAGGTAATTTGCATATGACACAGAGTCAGTACACTAATCTTTGATTACAATACAGATCGGAGAAACTAAAACTTTTATTTTGATTACACATTTTCCACATGGGTGCCGTAATTGCCTGTGATGGTGACGGCACCCATGTGAAAAATGTGTAATCAAAATAAAAGTTTTAGTTTCTCCGATCTGTATTGTAATCAGAGATTAGTGTACTGATTCTGTGTCATATGCAAATTTCCTCCTTGCGCCCCAATCGAGTTTTTTCTATGGGAGGAAGGATTCCCAGAATGGTTTTTTGTGCGTGCACAACATGTCCGTTTCATGCGATACACATACGGTTCCAACGCTCTTTGGGGTTTTCGCATGCGCTGAGCATTTTGCGATGAAAAAAAATGGGTGTTGCCATTGGAAATTTTCGAGTTTCTGTAATTATAACCGTAACCGTGAGCGCCATTTTGTTGTCGCTCACAGAATCTTGAGCTCATACCTCTGAATAGCTATATCTGAAATTTCATTTCGATCGGTTGAGCGGAATGGCCGCTAGAGCTCCGTATATCGGCAAAGTTTTTTTATGACCACCCTGTATATCAACTGACAGATCAAATACAGTGCTGATCAAAAATATTGGAATACATATTTGGCTATATAGGGGAAGATGGGGATACTTGAGCCATTTTTTGAATTTTAATTTTTTTTAATTTTTTATATTTTTTTAGAATAAAATAAAATATTGAAAATGAAAATTTGATAATTTTCCTTCAACTAAAAACCACTTTCAATAAATTTTGAACTATTTTTCTATGTATAATAAATGTTTATTTTTTGTTTTACATCATGGCTCAAGTATCCCCATGGCGGGGATACTTGAGCCATAGTGAAGGGATACTTGAGCCACTATGGAAAAATACCTACAAAAGTAATTTTTTTCGCTTTATTTTTGCACAAACATTTTACAGAATGATAAATTATGAAACGTAAAGTCTTTCAAAACCAATTGAGAAAACAAAGCTAGTAATACGATCATTTTTTGTCGTTAAAACTGGTTGTCGAAGGATAATTTGAACTTGAGTTATAATGACGGTAGAAACATCCTCAGTTCAGAGCCATTTAAATTTGGAATCTGCAATTCTTCGGGCAAATTTCATTTTCAAAATATTAAGCACTTATTCAACAAATATTTTTACAGTTTTCTTTCTGGCATATTTTATTAGTAACCAACCATCAATAGAAGGTTTTCTTTCACATCATCATCATCATTGACAGAATTTTCCTCTAATGATATTGTCGAACTCATGCTTTTAGTTTAGTAGCTGTCGGAATTTAAGCCAGATGTATCATTCTACTATTTCAAACACTTTTTTGATTTCACAGGAAAAGATTTTGTCTTCCTCTTTGGCTCCATGTAGGTAAGTTTGAACTGGGATTTTTGTTGCTTTTCTTGTTTTTGTGCGTTCTTTTTACCAATTTTTCTTCAATTTTCTTAGTTTAAAAAAAGTTACAGCAACAGAGGTTACGATTTCAATATAAAATACTAATCTTAATATGTTATATTAAAAAATAAATATTTTAATATGTTGGACCTAACTAATTAAAGTATTAGAGATTATAGCCTGTATAACCGTTTTAAAAAGTTATTTTCATTTAATGAAAGTTAAATTGAAAACTATGTTTACATCTATCTAGACAGGCTATTTTGTTAGTCAAATCGAAAAATAAAATAGACATTTTCATTTAAAAAATATACATTTTTAAACATTTTTAGGTCGTTATTTTTTTAAGAAAAAAAAAAAAAATAAAATGAAAAATTATTCTCCTTTTTCTCCAGAAAAATATCTATTAGTGAATATAAAGATGGAATTTTATTTTTTGTTTGTTTCACCCATGTTTAATTTCTAGTGGGGATGGTTAAGACATGGCTCAAGTATCCCCACTCTCATTGGCTCAAGTATCCCCACTATCACTATTTTTGTTTCCCAGAGTTTTACTAAATAAAGCATGCAGCAATTAGAACTATTTTAGACTCAAAATACAATTGAAATTATGCTTATTGAATGTATGTATATAGTTGCAACTTTAAACAAAACTTTGATTACAAAAAAACAAAAAAACCTTGCACCCAAATATTTACTTCAGATAGGGAAAAGACAACTATTAATCACTATACTTTCAAAATGGTACCAAGATGTGTGATTTCTTTTTTACATGTTCAGAACTATAAATATGTTATCATATTGGCAGTTTTAGAAAGAAAAATTAACCAGCTGTAGAGATAATAGGGGTGGCTCAAGTATCCCCTATGCTCAAGTATCCCCACTCTCCCCTACCCTTATTCCCTAATTAACGAAGTTTTGTTAAAGATTTCATGAAGTGTTGGAAAGTGCTTTATAATGTATGCTTAACGCATGATTTTTCTTACTTGTTTTTTTTTTTTTATAGTGAAGGAAATCTTAGTATTTTTTCGTTAAACAAACACCAGACACAGTTTTGTGCCAAAGTGTCAAATGTAGTAATCGGCTCAATTTATGTTAAAAAACATCGGCAAGCTATGAATTTAATAACAGAAGTCAGTTTCAAAGTTTCAAATATAAAAATTAAAAGTTTTAATAAATTGGTATTTTTAAAAATTATTGAACAGGAAAATTGTTGTACCATGGTTTTTGAATTGAAAAATTTATTGTTTTGTACAATCTCAGTATCAAGACGACCTCTAAGTTTATTTTCTTTTAGGGCGATTCTTAATCACCGTACTCAGCAAGCGAAATTTTCTGACACATTTTTGAACGTAAAATCATAAAGTTCACAGAGCTGACTATTGAAGGTGATTTGGAAACATGTTTACGTTCTTTGATTCTTGAATTATATATTAAGTCATTTGCGAAACTGGTCACATGACGAATGGTTCTTATCCTGTCTCGCGATGTCGCGTGCGGAAATTCTGTTGAAAATGCTCATTTTAACAACATTTTTTGAAAAGTCTTTTGCGTTCACAAATAAAAAATTATAAGGTTTTTTGATTACATAACTTCTGAATACATGCCAATTTCACATATTTCAGAAAAAAAATGAATTAAAAAATGTGTCATATAATAGTTAGTTCCTTTGGATTTAACTACAGCTTAAACCTATGTAAAAAAAAAATTGTATTAATTCACAGCCATTTATAGTCGAATGTCTTTTATCGTTCGTATCTGAGGCAACTTTAGATTTAAATATATCCCTCTTTTTCTCTTTCTTTTTTTCTGACTTTACTTTTACTACATATTTTTTTTTACAAGAAAATTATGGGTGAAATAACATAAAATTTTATCGGATATTTTCAATAAATAGACGGACTTACTTGAAGAAACGATACAGTTTAAACAATAAAAGTCTGTTATTTTTCCAAATTACGAAAATCTTCTACTCCATCAAAATCTGTCTATTTAAGATCGGATTGTTCATGGAAAACTTTTAATAACCAAGAGAACAGAAAAATATTATAATCTAACACAAAATCCAACAAGAAAAAAAAATCATGCATTAAGCATGGATTAGAAACACTTTCGAACAGCGGACAGACGGTAAGACGGACAGACAAATCGAAATCATAAACACTTTTCAACTTTGTTAAAAAGTGTTAAAAATTGTAATTAATTTTTTAAACCCTCTATTTTATTTAATAATTAATAAAAGTATGTATATATTTAACATAGAATTGTTCATAAAAAATATTAATCTTTTTTTAAAAATAATTAATAAATGAGTCAAAACATTGTATTAATACCAGTGTCTTGATGGAAATTTACACCTTGTTTTAAACTCAAAATATACAAATAAATACTTAAAAGGTGTTGAAAAATAGATATTTATTTATTATTTACCTTAGATCTTCCGGATGAACTCGCATCCATTTTCAAAGGAATATAAAAGAAGATAATTGATTAGAAATTGAAAACGTAAAAAGTTATAATTAATAAAATTTCTGTTATAAACTTAAATTGTAGCAATAGAAATACTTTGCGCATAGTTTTAAAGAAAAATAAATTTCGACACTAATCAATTCAAAGATTTTATCACATTTTTAAGAAAATGCTTGCTAAACTTTTAAACATTTTCGAAAGATTTTGTTCAGCTCATGAAATATTAATATTCAATTTCTTGTAGATGTAATAATTGCATGATCCCTTGGATCTTTACAGACATCTGAATTGCGAGAAGAGTATAAAATTACTTGAGGGGTATTTAAGGTTTTTAAAAAGAAATAAAAAATTAAAGAATTTTATTCTCATATCAAAAATAAAATAAACTTTTTCAAAAAAAAAAAAAAAATATAACCGACTTCAATCAACGCTCTAAAAAGAGTTAAATAATTCTTTAAAATACCCTAATGATGAATTGTTATCTAATAACCACACATCAGATATCATGTACCGACAAAAAAAATGGTTATAAGTTTAATACATAGAACTTAATATCCAGCAAATATGGTTTTTCTAACAGAATATTTTTTACAAGAGATTAATTTACATATTTTTGATTTAATTTATGAATATATACATATAAAAAGTAATGAATTACTTTTTGAAGTTGGTGCCAAACGATCACAATCAATAATGATTTTTACCATTTTATTTATGGTATTAGACATAATATAACCACAATTCTTACTATACTTACAATAGTTTGGCACCAACTTCAAAAAGTAATTCATTACTTTTTATATGTATATATTCATAAATTAAATCAAAAATATGTAAATTAATCTCTTGTAAAAAATAATTCTGTTAAAAAAACCATATTTGCTGGATATTAAGTTCTATGTATTAAACTTATAACCATTTTTTTTTTGTCGGTACATGATATCTGATGTGTGGTTATTAGATAACAATTCATCATTAGGGTATTTTAAAGAATTATTTAACTCTTTTTAGAGCGTTGATTGAAGTCGGTTATATTTTTTTTTTGAAAAAGTTTATTTTATTTCTTACTTTTTAGTTATTTATACCGTAATACTTAGTTTAATCGGTTGGATAGTTGCGGTGTAATCGGTGAACATATATAAAAAAAAGTACATATGCGGTCGAATTGATGATAACCTTCTGTCCTTTTTTAAGTCAGTTAAAGAAATAATAATACGGAAAAATACTGTATGTTATACATGGATGTCAGGAATGGGGTTCGAACCCACGATCTATTTCGAGAACCAGAGATTAAATCGCGTGCCTTAGATCGCTCGGCTATCCTGACTGCAATTAAAACGGTGAACAACGCCATATTACTTTTCGCAAGTCAATTATTTTAGCACACTTTCACTGATAAAGTACTGAGTTGCTAAAAGATCTCTGATACTCTGTGCTAAAGGTTAAAAACAAAATATTCTTAATAGCATAATTAGTATTTAATTTGTAAAATATATGTGTAAAAAGAATAATACGGAAAAGGCTTTTGTATATATGTACGTCAGGAGTGGGGTTCGAACCCACGTTCTCTTTCGAGAACCAGAGCTTAAATTAAGCGCATTAGATCGCTCGGCTATCCTGATTGCAATCAACTCAGGGAACTTATTCAAGGTCATGTTATTTTTCGCAAGTCTATTAATTTAGCACTCTTTCACTGATAAAGTATTGAGGAGATAAAGGATATCTAATTCTCTGTGCTAACGGTTAAATACAAAATATTCTTAATAACATAATTAGTATTTAATTTGTAAAATATATGTGTAAAAATTATAATGCTGAAAAAGGTTATTGTATACATGCATGTCAGGAGTGGGGTTCGAACCCCCGCTCTCTTTCGAGAACCAAAGCTTAAATCAGGTGCCTTAGACCGCTCGGCTATCTTGACTACAATCTATTCGGTGAACTTATTCAACGTCATATTACTTTTCGCAAGTCTATTATTTTAGCACTCTCTCACTGATAAAGTATTGAGTTGGTAAAAGATCTCTGATACTCTGTGCTAACGGTTAAATACAAAATATTCTTAATAGCATAATTAGTATTTAATTTGCAAAATATATGTGTAAAAATTATTATACGGAATAGGTTGTTGTATACATGTATGTCGGAAGCGGGGTTCGAACCCACGCTCTCTTTCGAGAACCAGAACTTAAATCAACGCGCCTTAGACCGATCGGCCATCCTGACTGCACTCCATGGTAGGAACTCATTCAACAGTTTTAATTAGCGAAAAATCACTAATTTTAATAGTTTTTGCCCGTTTACTAAAAAATTACTGAACCAATTTCTATGAAATGGAAGTGGTACCAATCTGAGAGTAAGTTCTTTAATTTAACACCGAAACCAAATTAATCAGTTGGATAGATTCGGCATAATTGGTGAGCATACATTAAAAAAATACATACGCGATGAATTGATAACCTCCTCTCCTTCTTGAAGTCGGTTAAAATATTCTTAATAGCATAATTAGTATTTAATTTGTAAAATATATATGTAAAAATTATAATACGGAATAGGTTCGGAAACTTATTCAATGTCATGTTACTTTTTGCAAGTCAATTATTTTCGCACTCTTTCACTGATAAAGTATTGAGTTGATAAAAGATCTCTGATACACTGTGCTAACGGTTAAATACAAAATATTCTTAATAGCATAATTAGTATTTAATTTGTAAAATATATGTGTAAAAATTATAATACGGAAAAATATTATACACACGTAAGTAAGGAGTGGGGTTCGAACCCACTGTCACTTTCGAGAACCAGAGCTTAAATCAGACGCTTTAAACCGCTTGGCCATCCTGACTTCACTCAATTGCAGGAACTAATTCAACAGTTTTAATTACCGAAAAAACACTAATTTTAATAGTTTTTGCTTAATTACTAAAAAACTACTGAACCAGTTTCTATGAAATGGATGTGGTACCAATCCGAGAGTAAGCTCTTTAATTTAACACCAAAACCAAATTAATCGGCTGCATAGTTTCGGAGTAATCGGTGAACATACATAAAAAAAAAAAAAAATACATACGCTTCGAATTGATAACCTCCTCTCCTTTTTGAAGTCGGTTAATAACCACACATCAGATATCATGTACCGACAAACAAAAATGGTTGATTGATTGATTTTTGACGTCCGATTATCTGCGCTATTGATATAGGACCAGGGGTGAATGCCCTTCGTGGGGGTCTTTCTAAGGGAACCTAACCCGTATTTACGCAAGGTTCGAAGAAAACCGCGAAAACTCCGAACGGTTAGGCCGACAGCCGCGATTGCTTTCGAACCCGGAACCTGCCGTCTACCAGTTGAGAGGTCCGAACCTCTCGGCCACTGGTGGGGACAAACAAAAATGGTTACGAGTTTAATACATAGAATTTAATATCCAGCAAACATGGTTTTTCGACAGAATATTTTTACAAGAGATTAATTTACATATTTTTGATTTAATTTATGAATATATACATATAAAAGTAATGAATTACTTTTTGAAGTTGGTGCCAAACTATTGTAAGTATAGTAAGAATTGTGGTTATATTATGCCTAATACCATAAATAAAATGGTAAAAATCATTATTGATTGTGATTGTTTGGCACCAACTTCAAAAAGTAATTCATTACTTTTTATATGTATATATTCATAAATTAAATCAAAAATATGTAAATTAATCTCTTGTAAAAATATTCTGTCGAAAAACCATGTTTGTTGGATATTAAATTCTATGTATTAAACCTGTAACCATTTTTTTTTGTCGGTACATGATATCTGATGTGTGGTTATTAGGTAACAATTCATCATTAGGGTATTTTAAAGAATTATTTAACTCTTTTTAGAGCGTTGATTGAAGTCGGTTATATATATTTTTTTAAAAGTTCATTTTTTTTAAGTCAGTTAAAAAAATTATAATACGGAAAAAATACTGTGTGTTATACATGGATGTCAGGAATGGGATTCGAACCCATGATCTCTTTCGAGAACCAGAGCTTAAATCGGGCGCCTTAGACCGCTCGGCTATCCTAACAGCAATCTAAGCCGTGAACAACGCCATGTTACTTTTCGCAAGTCTATTATTTTAGCACACTTTCACTGATAAAGTACTGAGTTGGTAAAAGATCTGATACTCTGTGCTAACGGTTAAAAACAAAATATTCTTAATAGCATAATTAGTATTTAATTTGTAAAATATATGTGAAAAAAGAATAATACGGAAAAGGTTTTTGTATATATGTATGCCATGAGTGGGGTTCGATCCCACGTTCTCTTTCGAGAACCAGAGCTTAAATCAAGCGCATTAGACCTCTCGGCTATCCTGATTGCAATCAGCTCAGGGAACTTATTCAAGGTCATGTTATTTTTCGCAAGTCTATAATTTTAGCACTCTTTCACTGATAAAGTATTGAGGAGATAAAAGATCTCTGATTCTGTGTGCTAACGGTTAAATACAAAATATTCTTAATAACATAATTAGTATTTAATTTGTAAAATATATGTGTAAAAATTATAATGCTGAAAAAGGTTATTGTATACATGCATGTCAGGAGTGGGGTTCGAACCCCCGCTCTCTTTCGAGAACCAAAGCTTAAATCAGGTGCCTTAGACCGCTCGGCTATCTTGACTACAATCTACTCGGTGAACTTATTCAACGTCATATTATTTTTCGCAATTCTATTATTTTAGCACTCTTTCACTGATAAAGTATTGAGTTGGTAAAATTTCTCTAATACTCTGTGCTAACGGTTAAATACAAAATATTCTTAATAGCATAATTAGTATTTAATTTGAAAAATATATGTGTAAAATTATAATACGTAGAAGGTTGTTGTATACATGCATGTCGGAAGTGGGGTTCGAACCCACGCCCTCTTTCGAGAACCAGAACTTAAATCAGGCGCCTTAGACCGCCCGGCCATCCTGACTACACTCCATAGCAGGAACCCATTCAACAGTTTTAATTAGCGAAAAATCACTAATTTTAATAGTTTTTGCCTGTTTACTAAAAAATTACTGAAACAATTTCTATGAAATGGAAGTGGTGCCAAACCGAGAGTAAGCTCTTTAATTTAACACCAAAACTAAATTAATCAGTTGGATAGTTCCGGCGTAATCGGTGAATATACATTTAAAAAATACATACGCGATGAATTGGTAACCTCCTCTCCTTCTTGAAGTCGGTTAAAAATATTCTTAATAGCATAGTTAGTATTTAATTTGTAAAATATATATGTAAAAATTATATTACGCAATAGGTTCGGAAACTTATTCAATGTCATGTTACTTTTTGCAAGTCAATTAATTTAGCACCCTTTCACTGATAAAGTATTGAGTTGATAAAAGATCTCTGATACTCTGTGCTAACGGTTAAATACAAAATATTCTTAATAGCATAATTAGTATTTAATTTGTAAAATATATATGCAAAAATTATAATACGGAAAGTTATTGTACACACGTATGTCAGGAGTGGGGTTCGAGCCCATGTCACTTTCGAGAACCAGAGCTTAAATCAGGCGCTTTAAACCGCTCGGCCATCCTGACTTCACTCACTTGTAGGAACTAAAGTTTTAATTAGCGAAAAAACACTAATTTTAATAGTTTTTGCTTAATTACCAAAAAACTACTGAACCAATTTCTATGAAATGGAAGTGGTACCAATCCGAGAATAAGCTCTTTAATTTAACACCAAAATCAAATTAATCGGCTGCATAGTTTCGGAGTAATCGGTGAACATACATTAAAAAAAAATACGGGTCGAATTGATATCCTCCTCTCCTTTTTAACCGACTTCAAAGAGGAGGTTATGATTTCGACCTGTATGTATTTGTTGTTCACCCATAACTTTTGCAAATATGAACCGATTTTGATAATTCTTTTTTTGTTTGAAAGCGTATGAGGCCCATGTGGTCCCATTCGAATTTCATAAAAATCCGATAATTAGAACTTTTTTAAAAATAAAAACTTTAAATTTCAAACTCATTTTGAAGCAATCGACCAATTAGAAGTGTTCCTTTTGCATGCTTTCATATTACACTTACATAGACACACAATATTTTCACTGTTAAAAGTTTGAAGTTTTTGCTGCATCATCACTCCACCGCTTTTATGGAATATCTCCATTTTGACCAATGAGAATTCACCATAATACAATGAAGTAATCATTTTCTATAAAAGCGATGGATAGACGATAAAGTAAAAGTTTCAAATTTTTAACAGTGTTCAAAGTGCAAAATCCTAACTGGACGAGGGCCAGGATTCACATAAATTTTGCGCTGTTTGCGAAACGAGATTTATTAACAAGAAAATTTATTTAAAACATTGAAAAATTTGCTAAAATTCAGGCTTCTGATTCGTTAATCTGGTTTCGCTAACAGCGCGAATTCTACCTGGATTCCGGACAAGTTCTCTTATGCAAGAAACCGGAAATATAGCATCTAGGGGATATAGTGTGGAAATCGGCTATCTCAGGGCGTGTTCAGAGCAACTTACAAAAGTAACCAATGTTACCGATCGATTGTAGGGCAGTACAAAAGCAAACTGTGGCAGCAATGAAAACTATTCTGTTGAATTGTAGCTGACGTCACACTTTGCTTTGATTTTCATTTCGTATTTGTCTACAATCGGTAAGTGGTCGGTAAGTAACCGGTAAGTTGTGGTGAACACGCCCTCTTTAATACTTAAAATAAGCGCTAAAATGTTCTGTTCGTTAAATGTGCAACAATGCTAATGAAATTTAAAGATAGAAACGACATCTGCAGGACATTTTCTAAAAATGCAAGAATTATTGCGAGTCTAGATAATGTATCACGAAAATGCCGCAGATGTCGCTGTGATCGACACTTTGGAATTCAGTAGTATCGTTGCACATTTAAAGGATACAAATTTTTAGCACTGCTTGCATTGTAAAAAATTGAACCCTTTTGCTGCATCGTCACTCCATCGCTTTTATAGGAAACGATTACTTCGCTCTATTATGGAGCATTCTCATTGGTCAAAACAAAGAAATTCTATAAAAGAGATGGAGTAACTATGCAGCAAAAGGGTCAAATTTTTTACAGTGTCGATAGCAAATTTTCACTCCATGTAATCCAGACTCTCTCCTTCGAACAATGAAAAGTTCTTAAAAATAAAGGCTTATGATTGGTCAATCTTGTTTTGCTTAACAGCGAACAATCATTCTCGATCCTAACCACTGTTGCAGAGATGCTAGTTTTTTTTTCAAAGTACGAAATCTTAGCTGGAACAATTCTCGTATCCACCAAAGTGAAAGATCCACATCGATCCAGACATGAGAATTCGATATCGAAAAGCTGAAAATTCATCTCTAAAGAGCCTTACACGCTAAAGCAAGAGTGTCTGTAAATCAGGGTGCTTGTTATGCCGGATTCACAAAGTGATTAAAGTACATTGCTATGTGCTAGATTTACATTTGGACAAATATAAATGACGAAAAATTTTGATAAGCTTACCATTAAAGTTAAGCGAGTTAACTTCTTTCACCCATAAAACAAATTCGTTCAGGCGACTACCGCCAAGTTCTGGAATAAAAATTCTTAAATTTTCTGTACTTTGAAAAACCGCGTTTATCAAAGAACATTCTTAACTTCAAATATTACTACTTTCATATAGACGCATGTTGAATCATGGTGTGATTTTGATAATATCTTCCTTTTTATTTTTTAACCGACTTCAAGGAGGAGGTTATGATTTCGACCTGTATGTATTTGTTGTTCACGCATAACTTTCGTAAATATAAACCGATTTTGATAATTCTTTTTTTGTTTGAAAGCGTATGGGACTCATGTGGTCCCATTCAAATTTCATAAAAATCTGTTGATTAGAACTTTTAAAAAAAATTAAAACATTAAAATTCAATATCTTTTAGAAGCAATCGACCAATTAGAAACGTTCATATTTCATGTTTTTAAGTTACACTTACATAGACACACGATCTTTTCAAAATGTGAAATCCTAACTGAACAAGGTTCACATTTATTAACAGTGTACACTGTAAAAAAATTGACCCTTTTGCTGCATAATCACTCCCCCGTTTTTAAAGAATATCTCTCTCTTGACCCATGAATATTCTGCACGATAGGCCGAAGTAATCGTTTTCTATAAAGGCGGTGGATTGACGATGCAGCAAAAGGGCCAAATTTTTTACAGTGTACACTGTAAAAATTTTGATCCTTTTGTTGTATCGTCACTCCCCCGCTTTTATAGAATATCTCTCCTTTGACGCATGAGAATGCTCCATGATACATTGTTAAAAATTTGACCCATTTGCTGCAGCGTCACACAACAACTTTTATTGAATATGTCTTTATGACCAATAAGAATGCTCCGTAACACAGTGAAGTAATCGTTTTCTATAAAAGCGGTGGACTGATGATGCAGCAAAAGGCTCAAAGTTTTTATAGTGTAATTGGGACCAAAGCGTTTGTAAAAAGAAATATTTCCGAATCAAATGCTGTCACTCTCTTATAGAGGCAGCCAGATGTAGGTAATGAGTTTCAGATTACTCATCGAATACGCCACCGCTCATTTCCGATTACAGTGTCACTGTAAAGAATGTGACCCTTTTGCTGCATCGTCACTGCCCTGCTTTTGTAGAATATCTCTCTTTTGACCCATGAGAATACTTCGTAATTGGGTGAAGTAATCGTTTTCTATAAAAGCAATAGAGTGATGATATAGCAAAAGTATCAAATTTTTTACAGTGTAGGTTCCCTCGATATGAATATGACACATGTAGCACAGTATATAATTGGTTGAAACGATTCTGGACAAAAACGAGTCACCAAGCATCTTGTTGAGCGGGCAATTTTCGTCAACCTTGTTAACTTCTCATACGAGTACAATCTAATTCTTCCAGGAAATCATCATCATCAAATTCCATAATGAAAAAATGCCTGGCAATGCAATGCACTGTTAAAAATTTGCAACTTTTGCTGCATCATCACTCCATCGCTTTTATAGAATATCTTTACTTTTATCAATGAAAATCCTTCATAATGCATTTAACTAATCTTTTTCTATATAAGTGGTGAAGTGATGATACACTGTTAAAAATCTGCTGCATTTTGTTGCAACGCACTCCGCCGCTTGTATATAATGTCTCTACTGCGACCTTTGAGAATGCTCCTTAATACAGTCAAGTAACCGTTTTCTATACAAGCGCTGGAGTGCGTAGCAAAAAAATGCAGCAGATTTTTAACAGTGTACACTGTTAAAAATCTGCTGCATTTTGCTGCAACGCCCTCCACCACTTGTATATAATATCTCTATTCCAACCAATGAGAAAGCGCCATTTCACGGCCAAGTAACCGTTTTCTATACAAGCAGGGGAGTGCGTTGCAGCAAAATGCAGCAGATTTTTAACAGTGTACAGCAAAAGTTTCAAATTTTTAACAGTGTAGTTGGGACAAAAGCGTCTGTAAAAGAAATATTTGGGAATGAAATGCTGTCACTCTCTTATAGAGGCAGCCAGGTATCGGTTATGAGTTTCAGATTCCTCGTCGAATTGCCACTGCTCATTTCTGATGCCATTACTACCTGTATAGGTATTAGAGTGTTGCTCTTTATCGATTGAAGCATAGTGCGATTTTTGCTAAAATCTTTCTTTTTCCTTTTTCTGAGTGAAGGGGGAGTACTTTTGACTGACTACACTAGAAAAGCATTTTACTATACATTAATATATGAAGTCATTTTGCTCATATATGGAAGCACTATGTCGCGCTCTTATGTATAAGGACACTTTACTTGATGGATTGTCACCTTTTGAAAGCCACTTTCGATGACCGTAGGATTCGATGCAGACTAAGATTTCATAAATGCGGTAGCTTTTCGAAGTGGCAGATCTTGTCTGAAGAAGTTACCATACAAAAAAAATCTTAAGATTCACAACGATACTAACCGATATTGTAAGTGGTTTCAGAAAAGTTGACAATCAAACAGTGACAAGTAAACTGAATACATCAGAACTTAGCAAAGTGCGTACATTAATATTGCATTGCAAAGAGCTATCGTGTGCCAGTACACATAATTATGTATTACGGTATGCATAACTAAAAAGTAGGAAATAAAATAAGCTTTTTAAGAAAAAAATATCAACCGACTTCAAAAAAGCGCTAAAAAGAATTAAATAATTCTTTAAAGTTCTCTAAGGCCAAAACGTTATCCAATAAGCACACATCGGATATTAGATACCGGCATAAAAAACGGTTAAATTTAATATGTATAATTTAATGTCCACCAAACATAGATTTTAGAGATAATATTATTTTACAAGAGATGAATTGACATATTTATGATTTATTTTATGAATATATACATATAAAAAGTAATGAATTACTTTTTGAAGTTGGTGCCAAACTCTATTTGATGTATATTAAGAATTGTAGCTAAATTATACCTAGTGCCATAATTAAAATGGGGATAATCATTATCGATTGTGATTGTTTGGCACCAACTTAAAAATGTAATTCATTACTTTTTATATGTATATATTCATAAAATAAATCATAAATATGTCAATTCATCTCTTGTAAAATAATATTATCTCTAAAATCTATGTTTGGTGGACATTAAATTATACATATTAAATTTAACCGTTTTTTATGCCGGTATCTAATATCCGATGTGTGCTTATTGGATAACGTTTTGGCCTTAGAGAACTTTAAAGAATTATTTAATTCTTTTTAGCGCTTTTTTGAAGTCGGTTGATATTTTTTTCTTAAAAAGCTTATTTTATTGAAGTCGGTTAAAAATATTCTTAATAGCATAATTAGCATTTAATTTGTAAAATATATATGTAAAAATTATAACACGGAAAGTTATTGTACACGCGTATGTCAGGAGTGGGGTTCGAACCCATTGTCACTTTCGAGACCAGAGCTTAAATCAGGCGCTTTAAACCGCTCGGCCATCCTGACTTCACTCATTTGTAGGAACTAATTCAACAGTTTTAATTAGCGAAAAAACACTAATTTTAATAGTTTTTGCTTAATTACTAAAAAACTACTGAACCAATTTCTATGAAATGGAAGTGGTACCAATCCGAGAATAAGCTCTTTAATTTAACACCAAAACCAAATTAATCGGCTGCATAGTTTCGGAGTAATCGGTGTACATACATAAAAAAAAAAAAAATACATACGCGTCGAATTGATAACCTCCTCTCCTTTTTGAAGTCGGTTAATAAAAATAAGAATAAGGTAGAACATAATGTAATAAAAAGAAAAATGCTCACTTTGAGCTCGCAGGCTATTTACACAAATTGTATATTATACTCTTATTTCAAAGGAGAATGCCTTTCAAAAAATAAATTAAAGGGGAGAAGCCCGAGATTCACCAATTAATACTTAACCAATCAACATCCAAATACAATCAGGGAAGCGCCTTAAACCTGCATACAGAATTTGAAACAAATCAGATTACTCTGCATGTAAAACTCATTTCGCTAAAATTAAGGGGAGAGATTATTAGTTCCCCTATTCCCTCTTTCTATTTAACACATGAACCTTAAAATCTAATCAGAGATGCTCCTTATCAGAATAAATCTAGAAAAAAAATTAAGAATATTAATAATTAATAAATAACTCTGCCTAAAACCGTTTCATCTGAATTAAGGGAGCGGGAGGAGGAATCGTCTTACCCGATTTTGTACTTAACAAATGAATCTCTGAATCTAACCAAGGAAGTACCACATTGGAATAAAGCAGTACGACGCCCAATCCAAAGTTGCGGGTGTGACATTTACACAACTTAATTTAGTCACCAGCAAAAACATTTTTGAGCATTGGTTTCAATTTGTATGAATTTCAACGTAGACCACTTACACATACATTTATCCAAATTTGAAAATTGCCCGATGTATCATTTATTTATAAAAAAAAAAAATAATTTCCGCCTGTTGCGGGTGTGACATAAAAAGGACATGCATTTTCATCTTTCAGTGCAAAAATGCAAAATTCTGTGAATTATGACAACTGAGTGAATTGATATTTTTATATATTAGACAGTAATACTTAAATAATTATTCTATGAAAAAATTAAATTACTTACTCAATTCTTGCTTTTGTGGAAAATATTCAAAATTTTCGTTGTGGGTGTGACGCCCTGTTGCGGGTGTGACTTGTATAGCCAATAAAATAATGACATACACAAATATTTTCAAGGCAGATTTTTTTAATTAAAGAATTAATCAATATTACAATTATAATATCTAGAGAGGAAAAAATAAAAAAAATTTCATTTCCAATCTTGAATTTATAATTTCTGGTGGTGGTAGCTTTTTTTACAAAAATGCTATTTTTTTCCCTAAGATGCATCTGACTGACTGGGCCAAATATGCACGTTTTCTTAAATTTTTTCAAACATTCTAATTCTATATCGTCACCATCCATTTGTCTTATTTGACCATCAAAGTTTTCACTTTTTTAATGTCGAGAATAAAACAACTTCTACAAAATCTCCAACTGCACTTTCATCGTTGGATATTATATCCTTGTCAAAGTATGGACACATCTAACTGACTGAGCCAAATATACACATTTTCTTGATTTTTATTCCGATACTCTTATTCTATAATATCCCCATTCATTTATCTTATTTGTCCATCAAAGTTTTCACTTTTTTTTAATGTGGAGAATAAAACAACTTCTACAAAATCTGCAACTGCACTGTTATCATTGGATATTATATTTTTGACAAAATATGGTAACAAAAAAATTCTCTTGTGATCACTTTCTGAAGTTATTGCTACATTAACTGTTCCTACGTCAATAAAAACAACATGATGTATCGATTGAATGTTGAGCTCCGATTGTGCTTGGTTCATGAAGCATTTTCTCAATATCTTCTGAAATTTCACTTTCAGCAAAGTTCTTTTATATTTTTTAGGACTTTTTCTTCACACATGGCAAAATCTGAAGCTGAATTTATAGTTGCAGAGCATTGCTAGTGTTATCATTTTCTTGGCAATTGCACCAACCCCATCGACAACTCCTTTACCATGAGATGAAATGCAAAAGGATTGCCATCCTTTACCATGATTTTTTAAAATAGTCTCTTCTTTTCTCTCCTTGCTTTGCCTCTTTCCTTCTCTTGTTGAAGATATGCTTCATATTTAAAAGGGTTTTCCTTAATCTTTTTTCAATGATATCGTGATCTCTTTGTACTCTTCATTCTCTGCAAAAGAGAAGAAATTAATGTGTAAACTGAATAAATATAGCACTTCCAGTCCAAAAATATAAGCTTAACAAGTTTTTAATAGTTATCCCTTGAAATTTCTAATCTTACATAAAGTTAATTATGTTAAATTTTGGTTAATTTCAAACTTACTATATACATTTTATGCTAACTTAATAAACATTTTAACAGTTTCTATTATTCTTACTTCTACTTTTTATTTAAATTGAATTAAAAGAGAAAAAAAAACCTTCCCCTAATATTGATTTACTTATTTTAAAAAACTAAAAATATATATATTAGATAAATACTATCAAATAACAAAATTAAAAAAATATATATAAAAAACAAAACAAAATTAACAAATTTAAAGAAAATTGCTAAAATATTGTTTCGTAATTTTCTTTTTTTTAATTTCTATAAAAATCTTACCTTTTAAATTAATTTCTTAATCATATATCACTAATAAAATTATTTTCTTGCAGTAAAGCAACAATTTTATCAATCCAAACTGAATAAATCAACTGCACACAGTGTCACATGCTCAGATGATGCAAATTTTTATTTATTAACTGGAATTCCCTCTATTAAATCAATGGGTATAGTTAAATTTGCCAAGTACATGTTTTCCAGCATATTATTCTTTTATAAATTTACATATAATTCGTTCAAATATGCATTTGTAATCAATTTTAAAAGACGTTGCGGGTGTGACTTTAATTAAAAGTCACACCCGCAACAGGGACATGTCACAACTGCAACGCTCAATAATTATAATTAAAATATTAATTAATTTCTTTTGTGTCTGTAATTCAAAGTATCTTAATAAACTATTTTTGAATATAAAGTTTCATAACTTTAAATCAAAAATATTTTTCTGCAGAGATATAAATGTAACTTTTTGTTGCGGGTGTGACACAATAATTAAGAGTAATTAAATATGCTTACCTTTTGTAATGAAGATAGAGAACACTTCTCTGCCGACAAAAACTCTCAATAATAGATGTCAGATCATATATATCCAATTTTGGAGATTTTCAGAATGTTTGTTCAGCTGTACGAGACCATGAAATGTAAAGATTTTTGCCGCAGTCTAATTTACAAAGTCATAGTGTCACTTTATTAATTAAAATAAATATGTTAATGACAAAAATTTAATTCTTCAATCAAATTTTTTAATTCAAAAATTTGATAAAATATGAAATAGTATACTCTTAACAGTTAATATGCTAAATTTCAATTAGATTTTAAGAAATTTAAATTTTTATCCTCATGTCCATTTTTTCGTGGATTGGGCGACATCAAATTTGAAACAAATCGAACAAGTCTGCATGAAAAACCACTTATCTAAATTAAAGAAAGGGACTAGATCACTATCCCCCGCCGCTTTATACTTAACCAGTGAATTTTCAAATCTAATTAAGGAAGCTCTTTTATATAATAAATAGACTTATCAAATTGAAGCAAATCGAATAATTCTGCTTGAAAAATCAATTTATCTAAATAAAACGAATGAGCTAGCTCCCCTTTCCACCTGTACATTTTGTCATGAATTACAAAATCTCATCATCGAAGTTCTTTATTCAAATAAAACGGTATATGAAATATGAAGTGAATCGAATAATTCCTTTAAAAAACCCATTTGTCTACATTAAGGGGAATCAGTTTCCAGTACATGCCCTATATATGTAAATAACGAACCGTTAAAACTAATCAGGGAAGCCTTATCAGAATGAACCTAAGAAAAAAAAATTGAAGCAAATTGGATATTTCTAGCAAGAGTTATCACATTATGTAAATATACACATTACATACGTACATAGAGAACCGGCGTGTACATAAGCTCTCAGGCTTTGATAGCTATGAGCTAAAAATAATCAACATCCACACACGCACGCACACAAAAAAAATAAAATAAAATAAAAATAAAATAAAATAAACGAAGCATTTGAAATTACTACAACGAGGAGAAATAGAGTTTTTAGCAAACACTCTTATGAATTTATCAATATATATCTTAAACTAAACGATAACAGAATTCTTATAATATTTGCAGGACTAATCTGTCATTCACAGGTGTGCAGCTTTATAACTTGAAGAAAAATGACTGCGGTTGTAGTAATAACTACTCGTTGAATAACGGAAACTTTCTTAAATCCCGAAGAAAAAGCATTGAAAATCTTTTGTTATATGTTTAATGAGCATCATTTCGGTATAATTTGAAGCTTTAATAAGAATTATTACAAACTTAAAATAATAGAAATCTGACATTAAAATCCACATTTATATTAGTATTGTTAAAAAGGCTTCGAAATATATTTATTTAAACTTTGTTTATTAATTACGTAGAATGTAATTAGATGCGACTGTTTTGTTTGAGCAATGTATTTGAATTAAGTTTTCTGATTTGACTTAATGAAAAATACAGGGTGTTTATAAAGTCCCGGACCCTTTTTGATGTTTAATAACTCATAAAATATTGAAGATATAAGCAAACTTATGGCATTTATTGATGGAATAACTCATATATTTTCGAACTTTATTATTAAGACCTTTTTTATTAAGAAAAATTAAGACTGCATGCATACAAAATCAAATCTGCTTAATTAAGGAATGCTTGCCGCTACCAGGCGTGAAACTGACTATCGACTTGATATTCTCCGTCGAACGAAGGGAGCACACGTGGAAGTTCATTGACAAAGGTCATGAAACTTTTTGAGTGTATCTAACCATTTATGTTGTTAATTTTAATCTATCTTTATTATTTTACGAATTATTAAACATCAAAATGGGTCCGGGACTTTATAAACACCCTGTATAATGATCATGCGACTATATATGTGTCATTATTTGCTTTATAAAATAAACATTTGAAAATTAACCAGAAAACTTTTATGCTGTTACAGTTTAAATTTTGAAATAATCATCAATAATAATTATTTTTTAGAAGTACCGGGTAGTTATAATTACCGTGAATTACCGTTAACACGTCCCCTTTTAATATGGATTCTCATTATTACGTACAAATACAAAATCCCTTGTTAAGGTCTATAAAAAGTGCCTGTCAGAGACATCGATTAATACGAACAGTACTTAAAAATTACTTAAAGATGCAGCATTTGTTAGATGTAATATTTCGACAGAAATAGACGATAATGGTTTTGCAAGTTTTGGCAACGACGTCAGAATTGTTGAAAAATTGGTCGATCATGAAATAATCGATGAAGTACAAGAAAATCTAGGAACATCTAGAGATGGTGAAAAGGAAGAAGTTTCTCCATCAAAATGTCCGTGATGTTCTGGTGACAATTAGGAAATTTTATTAATTACTTGAAATGTTGCTTTTGAGAGCACTTTTGAATATCTGACTAAACTTCAGAATAATATCGAAAGTAGGTCATTTTCAGAAGAAAAACAAATGATGATTAGTTTTTTTTTTTTTTTTTTTTTTTTTTTTTTTTTTTTTTTAATTTTTTATAGCTTATTACGTACTCTCGACCGTCTTCTTTCATAGATACAATTTGCACCTTCCAGTAACAATGTAAGTATACTTTAATGTATACTAGAGTTTCATATATATATATATATATATATATATACTTCATTTTAATATTGTTTTCGTATATTCTTTTGTTGTTGTTGTGGCTTATATATTTTTAGTAAAATACCATAAAATGTTGGAGTAAACAAACTTTTAATCATAGTGTAATGTATGTGTTCATAATAATTACTCTTACTGTAATGTAAAACGACAGATTTATGAACTCCTCTTCTAAATGGATCTCGTTAATAAGGGCAAAATATGCTTGCCTTTCACTATCTTAAGAGTATTCTCTCTATCTTTATTTGGAGCTGTCTTTTGCTAGAAGGAATAATGCGAATGAAACTAAAATCGATCAGAGAAATTCGAGAAGGGGGTAGAAGAATGGAACAATAACAACAAAAAGAAATGTTAATAAATAAATGGTATAGGTAGGAATAATCGCCGACAGATGGCTCTTTTGAGTGTGAAATCAAATGTGTAATACAAGAACAAAGAGTTAAAATGTAAACACATGGCACTACAGGAGCTGCCGGTAGAAATACCGTTGTAATCGGCAAAATCAAGAAACGATAATTTCTGGCAGTATGATTGTAAAACTTTTTTTTTTCGACAACATTTCACAGATGATAGACTAATATGCCGGTATTTTCGTATGGCGTGGTCTCCTTGATACCCTGATTTGACGCTGCAATTTTCGGTTTCGGAATTACTTAAAACCTATTAAGTACCATGGAAGTGTCACAAATCTAAATGATTTAAAAGTTCGCATTTCACAACATTTGCGACTTTTATGCGTTACATTCCGCAGTTAAACACATCGTGGAATTGCTTGCATTGCTTCTTTCAACACAATGGCCACGTGGAGCCTGAACTTGATCGGCACCGCCGTGGGAAAGCGTAACAACGTTCGCTGTAACATTTTGCAATAAATTAAATATGCCATCCAGTTTTATACCTTAACTCTTTGTTCTTGTATTACACATTGTATTTCACATTTAAAAAGCGCCATCTGTCGGCGATTATTGTAACTTGTTCTATTTTTATTAATATTTTTTAACCGACTTCAAAGAGGAGGTTATGATTTCGACCTGTATGTATTTGTTGTTCACGCATAACTTTTGCAAATATGAACCGATTTTGATAATTCTTTTTTTGTTTGAAAGCGTATGAGGCCCATGTGGTCCCATTCAAATTTCATAAAAATCTGATAATTAGAACTTTTTTAAAAATAAAAACTTTAAATTTCAAATTCATTTTGAAGCAATCGACCAATTAGAAGTGTTCATTTTGCATGCTTTTATGTTACACTTACATAGACACACGATCTTTTCACTGTTAAAAGTTTGAAGTTTTTGCTGCATCGTCACTCCACCGCTTTTATGGAATATCTCTACTTTGACCAATGAGACACCATAATACAATGAAGTAATCATTTTCTATAAAAGCGATGGATTGACGATAAAGTAAAAGTTTCAATTTTTTAAGTGTTCAAAGTGCAAAATCCTAACTGGACGAGGGCGAGGATTCACATAAATTTTGCGCTGTTTGCGAAACGAGATTTATTAACAAGAAAATTTATTTAAAACATTGAAAAATTTGCTAAGATTCAGGCTTCTGATTCGTTAATCTGGTTTCGCTAACAGCGCAAATTCTACCTGGATTCCGGACAAGTTCTCTTATGCAAGAAACCGGAAATATAGCATCTAGGGGATATAGTGTGGAAATCGGCTATCTCACAAGGAAGGTCTCCATACGGGCATACTCAGAAAAATCTGAAAAAAATACAGAATGGTCTTCTCATATAGTTATATATGTTTATAAAAAAATTTTCGGCGGAACCTCCTTATAACGTCCGTAAAAAAATAATTAAAAATTCGTTTATTTGGCGATTTATCTCCGGTTGGCGAAAAAACGAAATTTTGAAAAATACGCTTTTACGCTTCGAATACTTTTTAAAGAAAAAACTTTCTATGTTCAATTTATTTAAATAAGTTTAGTTTAAGTAATTTTAGTTTTGCATTTTTACTTTACTTTAAATGTAATTTTGTCATGTACGTTTATATGTACTTATAACAAAATGAAATTAATATATTTTATCATTTAAAACACAATTTAAATTGATTAAAATTGTTCCAAATTGAAAAATACACTGTTAAAAATCTGCTGCATTTTGTTGCAACGCACTCCCTTGCTTGTATAGAAAACGGTTACTTGGCCGTGAAATGGAGCTTTCTCATTGGTTGGAATAGAGATATTATACACAAGCGGTGGAGTGCGTTGCAAGAAAATGAAGCAGATTTTTAACAGTGTATGACACGGTCAATTCACAGTGCTATGGAGCATTCTCATTGGTCAGAAGACAGAGATTCTATAAAAGTAGTGGAATGACGTTGCAGTAAATGCTGCAGATTTTTAACAGTGAAGTCAATTAAAATCAATTTTCAGGTTCGTTAAAATCGTCTGCTTTTGGCGAGGAAATGCACTGCTCGCCAAATCCCGCGTCGCTTTCAGCTTTTCACGCCAATTATTCCAAACTATTTTATTTTTTACATATCTAATAATGTAATTCCGCCGCTAATTTTCACTGATCCTTTATTACCTACATGAGTAGTTTAATTCGTATTTTTTTCAAAAAATTCTGAGTATGCCCCCAATGGAGACCTTCCTTGTCAGGGCGTGTTCAGAGTAACTTACAAAAGTAACCCATGTTACCTACCGATTGCAGGGCAGTACGAAAGCAAATTGTGGCATCAATGAAAACTATTCTGTTGAATTGTCGCTGACGTCACACTTCGCTTTGATTTTCATTTCGTACTTGTCTACAATCGGTAAGTAACCGGTAAGTTGTGCTGAACACGCCCTCTGTAACACTTTAAAAAAGCGCTAAAATGTTATATTCTTTAAATGTGCAACAATGCTAATGAAATTTAAAGATAGAAGCGACATCTGCAGGACATTTTCTAAAAATGCAAGAATTATTGCTGGTCTAGATAATGTATCGCGAAAATAGCGCAGATGTCGCTGTGATCGACACTTTGGAATTCAGTAGCATCGTTGCACATTTAAAGGATACAAATTTTTAGCATTGCTTGCATTGCAAAAAATTGAACCCTTTTGCTGCATCGTCACTCCATCGCTTTTATAGAAAACGATTACTTCGCTCTGTTATGGAGCATTCTCATTGGTCAAAACAAAGAAATTCTATAAAAGCGATGGAGTAACGATGCAGCAAAAGTGTGAAATTTTTTACAGTGTCGATAGTAGATTTTCACTCCATGTATTCCAGACTCTCTCCTTCGAACAATGAAAAGTTCTCAAAAATGAAGGCTTATGATTGATCAATCTTGTTTTGCTTAACAGCGAAAAATCCTTCCGGATTTTAACCACTGTTGCAGAGATGCTAGTTTTTTTTTCCAAAGTACGAAATCTTAGCTGGAACGATTCTCGTATCCACCAAAGCGAAAGATCCACATCGAGCCAGACATGGGAATTCGATATCGAAAAGCTGAAAATTCATCTCTAAAGAGCGTTACACGTTAAAGCAAGATTGTCTGTGTATCAGGTTGCTTGTTATGCCGGATTCACAAAGTGACTAAAGTACATTGCTATGTGCTAGATTTACATTTGGACAAATATAAATGACGAAAAATTTTGATAAGCTTACCATTAAAGTTAAGCTAGTTAACTTCTTTCACCCATAAAACAAACTCGTTCAGGTGACTACCGCCAAGTTCTGGGATAAAAATTCTTAAATTTTCTGTACTTTGGAAAACCGCGTTTATCAAAGAATATTCTTAACTTCAAATATTGCTACTTTCATATAGACGTATGTTGAATCATGGTGTGATTTTGATAATATCTTCCTTTTTAGTTTTTATGACTGAAAAGAGTATTTTAATACATACGAACATTTAGAATTACTTTACTATGCATTGAATCATAGAAGCAACTTGACGCGCTCTGATTGTATCCGCATACTTTAAACTGAAAAAAAAATCTGACCCTTTTGCTGCATCGTCACTACCCTGCTTTTATAGAATATCTCACTTTTGATCCATGAGAATGCTCCATAATATGATGAAGTAATCGTTTTCTATATTAGCGGTGGAGGGACGATGCAGCAAAAGGGTCAAATTTTAACAGTGTACACTGTTTAAAATATCTTGAAAAATTACCTCTGTTTTTAAAGACTATCTATTTTCTGACCAATGAAAACGCTCCATAGACTTTTTAGATCGCTCTCATTAGTCAGAAAATAGATAGCTTAAAAAACAAAGGTAATTTTCCACAATAATTTTAACGTGGCCGAGTGGTTAAGACGCCGCTCTGCTACGCTGGAGGTTGTGGGTTCGATTCCCGCTGGCTCCATTGCACACACACTTTGTGTGGAGCTCCTGGTTGTATTTCGCTTGTGATGTAAATTTCCTTGTGCTATCTCGTCCTTGTAAATTGACGATGACTTATAAGCAGACTTTCATGTCGAGCACACAAGTCAGATGTATGTTGTTCAAATAAATAAACTCTTAATAATTTTAACGTGTACGGATGGATTGTCAGCTTTTCAATGCCCAATTACGAAGTCTGTAGATTTCAATGTGGACCTTAAGGCACTACACTAGTCTCAGAAAAAGACCCTGATGTTAATTTTAATATATTTACATGATTTTTTTTTGCATAGGATAGCCGAGGATGATCTACAACCGGCCTAGTTTTTACTTCTTCGATTTTGCTTAGGTATATTTTATATAATGATAGTTTCAATTTCAGAACCGTTTAAACCGGTTTTGAAATTTAAAATATATTTTTTTTTTAATCTGAAACCAAAATTGAAAAAGTAAAAACTAGGCCGGTTGTGGAATATTCTCAGCTATCCTATGCAAAAAAAAAAATCACGCAAAAATTTTAAAATTTGAGCGAGATATTTGAAAAGAACGCCCCCATAGACTCCACATTATCATCCGGGTCTTTTATTGTGCCTAGTGTGTGGCCTTAAAGTTTGCTGGATGCGATAAACTTCCAAAATGTTAAAGATTAAATGGACAAGTTCTCGCATCCACTAAAGCGGAAATAGACATCGATAAAAATCGACATCCTTAGGTTGTTGAAAAGATGAAAATCCTTTAGTATATATTTTGCTCCGGAGGAAGAAATTATCTCTACATATCAATGGAAAATAAAGTTCATAGATATGTGTAACAAAATTATCTTTAGATTTAGATTTGATTACCGGATTAGACACCAGAATGATTTCAGATTTTGTTCATGTAGGATTCCTCGATGTGAATATGACGACACATGGAGCACAGTATACGATTGATTGAAAAGATTCTGGACAAAAATGAGTCATCAAGGGGGTCCTTGTGGCCGAGTGGTTAAGACACCACGCTGCTAATCTCTTGAGAGCGTAGGAGATTGTGGGTTCGAATCCCACTGGCTCCGTTGCACACACTCTTTATGTGAAGCTCCCGGTTGTACTTTTCTTGTGTCGTAATATTTCCATATGCTATCTTGTCCTTGTATGTCTACGAATTTGTAAGATAATATGGATTATGCATTTATGTCTGTGTAGGAATAAAGGATCCTTCGGCGTACAATCGAATGCTACCAGGAAATTATCATCAAATTTTACAATAGAAAATGCCTAGCATTGCGATACATTGTTAAAAATTTAACTTTTGCTGCATCATCACTCCATCCCTTTTATGGAATATCTCATACATACGCTGTAAAAAAAAATTACCCTTCTGCTGCATCGTCACACCCCCGCTTTTATAAGATATTTGTCTTTTGACCCATGAGAATGCTCCATGATAGGCTGAAATAATCGTTTTCCATAAAAGCGGTGGAGTGACGATGCAGCAAAAGGGTGAAATTTTTAACAGTTTAGTTGGGACAAAAGCGTCCGTGAAAAAAGTATTTGGGCATCGAATGCTGTCACTCTCTTATAGATGCAGCCAAGTACAGGTTATGATTTTCGGATTCCTCGTGGAATCATTACCGCTCATTTCCGATGTCTTTACTGCATTTATAGGAATTAGATTGTTGTTGTGATTGTCTATTGAATCATAGAACGATTTTTGTTAAAATCTTTCTTTTTGCTTTTTCTGACTGAAGGGGGAGTACTTTTGACCACTCTAGAAAAGCATTTTACTATTCATTGATACATGGAGTCATTTTGCTGTTTACTCATATATGGAAGCGCTTTGCCGCGCGCTTGTGTAAGGACACTTTACTTGAGGCATTGTCACCTTTCGATAACCACTTCCGATGTCCGTACGATTAGATGTTGACGTTAAGATTTCATGAATGCGGTAGCTTTTCGTCGTGCCACATCTGAAGAAGTTACCACATCCAGAAAACCTAAAGATTCACAACGATACTAACCGATATTGTAAGTGTCTTTTGAAAAGTTGACAATCAAACAGTGACAAGTAAAGCGAATACATCAGAATTCAGCAAAGTGTGTTCATTAGTAATGCGTTGCAAAGAACCATCATATGTCAGTACACATAATTATGTATTACGGTACAAATAACTAAAAAGTAGGAAATAAATTTAACTTTTTCAAAAAAATGTATAACCGACTCCAAAGAAAAGCGCTAAAAAGAATTAAATAACTCTATAAAATTCTCTAATGACAAATCGTTATCCAATAACCTGACATTGACTATCATGTACCGGTATAAAACGGTTAAATTTAATATATAGAATTTAATATCCACCAAACATAGATTTTCCAGAGAATATTTTTTACAAGAGATTAATTTACATATTTTTGATTTAATTTTTGAATATATACATATAAAAAGTAATGAATTACTTTTTGAAGTTGGTGCCAAACTATCTTAAGTATAGTAAGAATTGTGGATATATTATGTCTAGTACCATAAATAAAATAAGGAAATCATTATCGATTATGATTGTTTGGCACCAACTTCAAAAAGTAATTCATTTCTTTTTATATGTATATATTCAAAAATTAAATCAAAAATATGTAAATTAATCTCTTGTAAAAAATATTCTCTGGAAAATCTATGTTTGGTGGATATTAAATTCTATATATTAAATTTAACCGTTTTATACCGGTACATGATAGTCAATGTCAGGTTATTGGATAACGATTTGTCATTAGAGAATTTTATAGAGTTATTTAATTCTTTTTAGCGCTTTTCTTTGGAGTCGGTTATACATTTTTTTGAAAAAGTTAAATTTATTTAATTGTTATTCGATCATTTTCCCACCTACTTGGGTAGTAAGTACACCGATTTTGGTTTTATTCGTGTTATTCTTTCAAGCTGAGGACAGTTCCAAATAGAGATTCTTACATTTTGACAACCCTGTATAATGAGCAGCGGAGTATTGTTATCTTTTGATAATTATATCTTGAAATGTATTTTGAATGATATTTCGTTTAATCGAAGATCACCTGAAGTGTTTTAGAATTGAGAACAGAAGATCCTTATCCAGAAATTCGAGTTTTGGAAAATCGCCGAAAACTACTGATTGCAGCTATGGGTTTGTGTGAACCAAGACTTCACAATGCCTTGATATATAGAATAAATTAATAGCGAAAACAGGATTTTTTAAAATTTGCGATAAAGCGAGTTTTAAAACTCACGACCTGAATTAAAAAAAATGAATACAGTGTCTTGTCGATACAAATATAGAGCTTGTCGAATACCCGCATTTTTTTTTTTTTTTTTTTTTTTTTGTATCACATTTAGTTTGGTATTCATGGTATTTTTTTTCTTGTTTTCTCTAATTTTAAGTTAAGAATGTCAAATTATTAAAATTTTTAATTTCGTATTAAGACATACAAAACATTTGATATTTAAAAGTATTCGCTTTAAAATTTATAGTTTATTTGCACGTTCTTAACAGGTACCTGTTAAATAAAAGTATTAAGTTTTAGAAATCATAAAGCATTTAATTGTTAATTTTGTTTCAAATGAATAAAAATAAATTAGTATAATTTCTTTCTTTTAAGTGTGTCTTTACAAAGTAAACAGTTTATTTAAAATTTGCAAAAATAAGTTGGTTGTTGGTTGGTTGTATGGATTTTAGTGGCACAAAATCCCCTGAGGGACATGCTGCGCCAAAACAATGAGTAATAAGACAAAAAAAAAGGAGACAAAAAAAAGACTGTCTGGATGGGGTATCCCATCCATATACAGTCAGGCAAATGTAAAAATTAAAATATAAGTACTATCCCATCCAGATGTCATTAAAGTGTTAAGAGTTCAAGTCATAAAAAACTATGATACAAATGAAGAGATCATATTTCATAATAGAGTCTAGCATGTTTTAAAAAGGTAAAAAGTGCCTCATGAGGTGTCTCCCCAATGAGGTTTGTCAAGATTGGTGATGATGAATTAAAATACAATCTGTGCAAGTGCCGGAGGCCAGGACAGTCAGTTAAAATATGATGTATGGTCAAGATATCAAAATGACAATTAGGACACATGGGAGCATCCTTCCGAAGCAAGAGATGTTTATGTGTGATTCTTGAGTGTCCAATTCTCAGACGAGTCAAAAGAACGTCTGTTTTCCTTAAGTCGGAGGCCAGGTCACAATTGTAGATTTAATACGGTGCAGCTTTTTATTGTATTCTAAATTCCAGTCTTCTTGCCATTTATTGTGAATAAAATGTTTAATATCTAATTTAACGTCTGAGAATGGAATATTATGGCATAAAGCATTACTAGCAAGTTTTGCCGCCTCATCTGCTTTCTCATTACCAGGAATGCCCATGTGTCTAGGTACCCAGCAAAATAAAATATTATAGCCACGTCTAATCAATTTAATATAAAGATCTAGGATAACAGAGACATAAGCATGCTTTTTAAAAGATTTAAGTGCGTCAATAGAACTATTTGAGTCAGTATAGATGATAAAAGAAGTGTCATGATGATGGGATATGTGTAACATCGCTCTCTCTATTGCCATCAACTCGGCTGTAAAAATAAAAGAATGAAGCCGATAACTTAGAGAAATACCATCACAAAAAACACCGCAACCAACAAAACTCCCATTCTTAGAACCATCTGTGTAAATGTCCATGTGATTACTAAAATCAGCGCGATGTGCAGCAAATAATTGTTTACACGTAGAAGGGGCTAAATTCTTCCTATCATAACCTTTAAAAGGATTGAGGGTGCTGATAGCAGGTGGGTTCCAAGGAGGATATATATGTAATGGACAAGAGCTAACCTCAATATTACTCATAGGGCTGTTGTTGGTTAGGTTCCTCATTCTGACACCAAAAGCTGGGGTGCAAGAAGGACGATGCTGATAAAGAATATCATTGTCAGTATTTAAAAGAAATGTATGAAGTGGATGACCAGGGTATGAAAGGATACGGTAAAACAACTCCAAAAAAAGTTTTTCCCGAGTATAGTGTAATGGAGGTTTATAACAGTCAACATACATGCTTAGAACTGGTGATGTACGAAAAGCACCAGAGCACACACGGAGTGCGCTATGGTGCACAGTGTCTAATTTTTTAAGAACAGAATTGCAAGCAGAACCGTAGATCTGGCAGCCATAGTCAATTTTAGAACGAATAACAGCACGGTATATATTAAGAAGAGAAGTACGGTCTGCACCCCAAGAAGTGTTAGATAGTACTTTTATTAAATTTAGAATTTTCTCACATTTTTTCCTTAATTGTAAAACATGTGGTAAAAACGTAAGTTTTTTGTCAAAATCTATACCGAGATAACGAATATTATCCAGAACAGGAATTTGAGATGAGCCAATAAAAATTTCGGGATCTAGATGTAGATCCCTACGTCTACAGAAATGTACACAAGAAGTTTTGTCCTGAGAAATAATGAAACCATTTTTATTTGTCCAATTAAGAATGTGGGTGATGGCAATTTGTAACTCTCTTTCAATAAAACGGATATCATGCCCCATACACATAATACGGAAGTCGTCAACATATAAGTCTCCCTTCACAGAAGAAGGGAGTTGTCTAAGATTATCATTTATTTTAATAGCAAAGAGGGTGACACTCAGGACACTGCCCTGAGGTACACCCTCCTCTTGTTCATAAAAGCTAGACAGAGTTCCCCCAATTTGGATTTGAAAAAGTCGAATGGCAAGAAAATTTCTGATAAAAATTGGCAGGTTCTCGCGGAAGTTCATGTTAAAAAAGATCTCTGAGAATTCCGTATCGGTATGTTCTGTCATAGGCTTTCACCATGTCAAAGAAGACTGACACCAAATGATTGCGTTTGAGAAAGGCTGTCTGAATATAATGTTCAAGATGGAGTAAGTTATCGATAGTTGACCTACCACGTCGGAAACCATTTTGAAAAGCAGTGAGCATATGGTTAGTCTCTAAAACATACACGAGGCGGCAATTGACCATTTTTTCAAGTAATTTACAAAGGCTGCTAGAGAGTGCGATAGGCCTATAATTATTTGGATTGGAAGCATTTTTTCCAGGTTTAGGAAAAGGAATCACAATAGCTCTACATCATGCTCGAGGAAAAATCTGCTCCATCCAAATTCTATTATAAAAAGAAAGGAGAGCGTCAAGAGAGGGTGCAGACAAATGCTTGATCATAATATAGGTGATGCCATCGTGACCTGGGGCAGATAAGCGACTATCTTGCAAACACTTTAAAAGTTCTGACATAATAAATGGTTCATTATATGTAAAAGAGTTATGAGAATTAATATCAATCCTGGTCTTTTCAATTCGTCTTTTGTATGATAAAAAAGGTTCTGGATATGCGTCTGATTTTGAAATAGAAGCTAGGGTAGACCCTATTGCCTCGGCTATGTTCTTGGGAGAGGTGATAGTTTGAACGTTATGTTTTAAAATAGAAATGTGATTTTCAGAGTAAATGCCCATACATTTTTTCACTTTAGCCTACATTTCTTTACTGGAGGTATTTGAGTTTATGCTTGATACGTAGTTAACTCAGGATTCACGTTGGCTTTTACGTCGCACTCTTCTAGCTTCAGCCCTTGCTTTTTTATATAATATGTAGTTATTGTTATTTGGGTACCTCCGAAAAAGACCCCAAGCTTTTTGTTGTTTCCTTTTTGCCGCCTGGCAGTCACTATTCCACCATTATTTTCTGTGTTTATGTGAGGAAGAAGTTTTTGGAATGCTAACATCAGCAGCACTGATAATACATTGAGTTATATTATCAAGTGCTTTGTCAATATCATCAGCTATGATGTTATTAGTAATTTTTGCAAGAGCAGTAAACGTCTGCCAGTTAGCCCTGTCATATGCATATCTTTTTGGATAGTTATTAGAATCTCCATCAGAATTAGTCAATGTAGTAAAAATAGGGAAGTGGTCACTGCAATTCCTCTGAAACCCAGAAGTTCCATAATGGATAGAGTGAAGGGGAGCAAATGGAAAGGTCTATGGCATGGAAAGTACGGCTCGGTTCATGAAAATAAGTATAATCACCATTATTAAGTAGGCATAAGCCATTGTCAGAAATTAAATTCTCTATTATACCTCCACGTCGGTTATTATCAGTTACCCCACAGTTGGCTATGGGCATTAAAGTCTCCTACCATAATTAAAGGCATGGGGAGTTGGAAAAGAAGATCATCAAGATGTGCTGAGTTAATAGTTTGGTTTGGTGGCAGATATATGGTACAGATTGTAATGAGACTTTTTATATGTACACGGACTCAACAGCTTGTAAATTAGTGTTTAAAGGTAAATGAGAATGAGGTAAGTTGCGAGAGATGAAAAGCGCCACTCCACCAGTGGCCCTTTCATTTTCAGTAAAATCTTTTCGGTAGGTTGCATAGCTGCGTAATTTTGCTTTGTGATTGGGTTTCAGATGGGTTTCCTGTAGGGCTAAGCAAAGTGGATGGTAATCATTGAGAATATTACGAATTTCGTCATATTTATTCTGATAGCCACGACAGTTCCACGAAATAATATTAGTCATAAATAAAGAGGGGGTTAGATATGTATATCTGTGTCATTTTGTTTGGAGACAGTAGACATACTACTATCTCCGTCGTCCAATATTTCATCCGGTTCAGGATGAAGCTCCATAGCGTCTTAATCCTCCGTAACTCTTTGATTTATTTTAGTACTGTTCCTTAAATTAATCTGATTTTTTGATGTTTTATTTTTCTTTTTTGGAGGGAGAGATTCAGGTATGTTGGCTTTAGTCCTTCAAAGATTGTGTTTTTCTACATTTGATTTATTATTTTGTTTTGAAGATAGCGTTTTAGAAGTGATTTGGGTATTTTTATTATTTAGAGGGATTTTGGAAGTATTAGGAAGAACAGACTTTGGAGAGACAGTTTGAGATAAATTGGTAGGAGTAGACTGTGTTGATTTAGATATCAAACTGATATTATTGGCAATTTTATTTTCAGTCTGTTTTAGACGAGTTGTTTCTGCAATGTGTTCAGTCTGAGTAGCAATGGTGTGATAGGTTATTAAAGATGGCTTTGATACAACAGCTGCATATGATACACCAACTGTTGGTGTTCTGGATTCAACTATTTTCCTGGCTTCGGGGTATGATATGTCTTGTTTTATTCGTATTGTTTGTATCTCCTTTTCTCTTTGTCATTGCTCGCATGTTTTTGAGTATGATGGACCCTCTTTCTTGCAGTTCACACAACAAACTTGTGTATTGCACTGTGAACTGTCATGGCCTACTGCACTGCAGCGCCCACAGCTCAGATTTCCCCGACAATTTGTCTTGGAATGTCCAAACCGCTGGCATTTAAAACAGCACAGTGGGTTGGGAATGTATGGTCTGACTGAGCATGATAGGTATTCGGCTTTTATTGATTTTGGTAGGTTAGGTGTGCTAAATGTAAGGATTATGTGCTTTGTCGGTATCTGTACTTGATTGGCTAGTATTGAGTTATCCCGTCGAAAGATTTTAATTCGTCTAACTTCAATGACTTTTTGTTCTTTTAAATTATCCAGTATTTCATCTTCAGCAATATTTAAGAGGTCAGGTTCAGAGATCACGCCACGAGATGTATTCAGAGTTCTGTGTGGGGATATAGATATGGCAATATTAGCGAAGTGGGTACATTTTTTTAAATTGGCAGCCTGTGTACTATTGGATACTTCAATCAAAAGTTCACCTGTTCGGAGTTTTTTTATAGTTTTGGGTTCACCGACCAATCCAAGGATAGATTTGTTAATCAAAAAAGGTGATGTTTTGCCGAAACTTCGATCTTGGCTTTTCACTACAAAAAATCTCTCCTCAGATTTACCTGCTTTGGAGAAAAAATCTTCCACTCTCTCTCCCCATGATCGTTTTTTATCTTGGTCAACCACTGCAGAGTCTGAAAAAATTATTGAGCTAGATCTCAATTCAACTTCCCTTTCACTGTTTAACTGTGGGGCCTCCACATCGCATATCTGATTTCCTTTAGTTGTAGCCATTATTAGAGATATATATAATAAAGCGCCAGGCATCGGGCCTGGTCACCGACCCTTCTTCTTACCGTTACGTCTGGTGCAGGTCTCAAAAGGGCGAAAACTATTTTCAACAGACCCCCACATTTTTCGAACATTGGGTTAAACTCGATAGCATCTCCAAAGCTCCAGCTCTTTCCCAGGGAGAATGGGTAGCCGTAGGTAAGCCTTTACAGCTTTGTCCAACCTACAGCCGGCCCTTACGCCGAAAGGCACCAGTCGCCGGTGTTGACCCTAACAGCCACCATGCAAGCATGGCGCCCCCCGATCATGGAACCGGAGTTCGGAGATGCCCTGCACCCTGGGACTCGATATCAACCTAAAAAGGAAGAAACGAGTCGATGAGGTTAAAAGAAACCTCAACACCCAGGGTGTCTCACGTGAATAAAAAAAACCCCTATTGTATATAAAAAAAGTAATGTGAGATAAGTTTAAACAAACAAGGTGTATTTTTTGTCTTTTGAACATTTCTAATTTTTTTTGTCTTTTTTTTTCAAACTAAAGAACGAGAACAAATTTAGTTGAGCAAAGAACTCCGAACAAAAATTTAGTGAAAAACAAACGCGAAAAAGAACAAAGAGGGATAACAAACTGAAAAAAGAAGATTAAAAAGTGTGAAACAAAGAGAAAAGGATAGACAACTAAAAAAGAGAAGAAAAGAGGAAAGTAGAAAGATCGCTCAGGATCCCGGGGTCGCGAAACCCGTAAATACCTAAAGAAGGTATTCCCCTGGGGATTGCAAAAATAAGATCATAATCCAACTAACTTTGTGACTAAAAGTAAGCAAAATAATGAATTTTTGATTCAATGTAATAAAGCTTTTCAATTTTGTGCAAGAAGATCGACGTTTTCTATTGAAATCGATGTTACTTTTAAGGGCTCGATTATTGTAACCCTTTTGATACAGCGCGTGTCAAAATTTAAGCACAACAGAAAATTTCAAAATAAAATTTTATTAATGGGTGAAAGTTACTTCCCTTTTCACATAGCCTACAAATTGTAGTTTTGAAAAGATAGTTAACAGATTCATGCTATAAAATTTATCTTAAATAATAAAATTTATTAAAACAACAAAAATGAGTGTGTCAAAAGTTTAAGCACAGTAGTTTTTTAGTCTTTAGCAGAACAAGAATAAAAAAAAATTAATACTTGATTATTGCTCCTTTCTGCTGAATTACTTTAAATATACGGTAATTCCATCGTTAAAATGAGGTTCTGTATTGTTTCTGGCTCATTTTTAAACCAAGCGTTCTCAATGGCATCTTTCAAATCTTTAACTGAAGAATACTGCTTTCCATTTGGATAAACTGCATGAGTGAGAATACCCCACATACTTTTTTATAGAGTTTAAATCATGACTAATTGCCGGCCATTTCAAAACAGACACTGTTTTCGACTTTAGACACGATGAAGTTGAGTTTGAGGTATGGATGGAAGCATTATTATGTTGAAATAACCATTTTTCTCCCCTTAAAAACCTTTCAAAGTGTTCACGACCACTGATGAATGCTAGAGATGTCTGACCATTGAAAGAAATAGCCCCCCATACCATTACAAAACTACCATTATGTTACCGGCTAAATACACTCCTAGGTTCTTTGCGGAGATCATGCCAATAGTACTTAAACCCATCAGAGCCATCTAGGTTCCATTTTTTTTCATCGCTGAATGTGACATTCAGCCTTTTTTCACCAAATGACTTATGCTTTTTGGCCCATTGTAATCTAGCTTCTTTATGGTGTCGTTTGAGACACGGTAATCGAGCCATTTTACGGTATTTGATGTATTTGAATTCCAAAACCCTTCTATAAACAGTTTTTTTCGATATTTGTTATCCAAATGCATATTTTACTTCCGAAAGGGAGTAATTACCAGTTGAAGCCATATTTCTGATGCGGCTATCTTCGCTCAAACTAATCACTCGCGGCCTTCCTGAACGAAATTTTCGTTTAAAATCATTATCACGAGCCAAAATTTGATGAATACCTTGTTTTGACCTTTTTAATGCACTTGCAATTTCAGAAACAGAATTACATTTTGCTCTCATACTCCAAATTTTTATCATCTCCTCCTCTGAAAATTCTTTCGACTTGGACATTTTGTACTAACTCAAAAACAACAGCAGACTGCTTCTTATACACGCAGAAATTGTTTGCGTGCGCAACCGTTTACGTCAGACTGTAAAATTTGCATAAAAACGATTTTGTGCTTAAACTTTTGACACGATAATTTTTCTTCTATTCTTAAACTCCATGGTTTGAAATAAAATTTAAAAGTTAATTTAAATGAATATGGTGTAAAAATAGATATTATTAACATATACAAGACATATATTGAAATAAAGTTAATATTTAAAGTTTGATTTTAAAATTGCTAGTGTGCTTAAACTTTTGACACGCACTGTATAAGGGGGCATAAATGTTGTTGTAAGAATTCAGAAATTATGTATTTCAGAACGTGCTTTCAATTCATTAAATATATCTTTTTATTTTATTTTACCTTTATTTAGTCAAACTACAGTTTTCGAAAATGAATATTTACCAGATTAGTGATTTCGGTATGATCATGAATAGAAAGTATAGATAAACAAAGAAACAAGCATAAAATTATAAGGTATCCTGGGGTAATAACGCCACTTTAAGGTTCGACAAATTAACTGCTTAGTTTTAATTTTGTACTTTCAAACATATATAAGATCTGATACAGCAACGTATAATAATGCACATATGAAAGAATATTTTAGCAGATATGTATTCATAAAATGTAATGGCCTGTTTTCCTGATCAATACTATTTGGTGTTATTACCCACTTAGTTGGGTAATAACGCCACTCAAACAAAACTATAAAATAAGATGAATTAATGACATGTAAACTGTCCAATTTTAAAGATACAAACTCTTTTCCTTCCTATTTACTCGCAATTCTTTATATTTACTCGCAATATTAGCACATGGCGTTATTACCCACCTTGGCGTTATTACACCAGGACACCTTACATTAAATTGCTCAAGATATATTTGTTATCATTTCAAATATAAATATCATTTTAAGAGGGATCCTGGATCAAAAATCTTCAATTTTTCTAAAAGAAAACTTTTATTGCACTAGTTTTTTTCTGCTTAAAATGATGTTTAAACCATATTTTTATTTTAATTGGAGCAGGAAATATTATTTTTTTTTTCATTTTGGTTTGTAAAAAAACTAGCTTAAAGCAGTGGATGTCAAGAAAACGAATTTTTTTGAAAATGCGTTTCTCGTCATGATGGGGTTTTTCACCATTTTTTCTATTTAAGGGAGTTCTCAACTGCTCCACTCAATAAGCGCAAAATGTTTTGACACATTTACACATTCATTTTCTAACAAAAAGATACAAAATTGGAATGCCTGATTATGGAAGCGATTTCATATCTAACTTATTTTTCCATTTTAGGATTATTAAATTACATATCCAGTTCTAACCTATTTCGGTGATCACCCGTTTTTCTCCTGCTTTTCGACCGGTTTTTCTGCTTTCGTCGGGAAATGTGCCCAAAAACGTCCACTTTGAAGGCTTGTTATGAAAGATCTAATGTATTTTTTTTAAAAACAGAAAATTGAGTGCAATTAGACAGTTTCTGAATAACGACACCTGTTATTTTCATGCATTTCCAAACAAAAATAAATTAAAGCATATGTCTCAAAGTTGCCCTTTTTCATTTAAGAATACCCTTAAGTTGTTACAAATCAAAAAACATTAAGATAAATGGTTCAAACTTGAAACATATCCTTTTTAATTGTTTTACTTTAATTTTGATTCAGCAAATTTGAATAAAAAATATTTAGTTTTAAAAATATGATTTTTTAAGTTATTTTTTTCACTTTAAATATTTATAATTTTTATTATATTAATAATTTTAAAAATGCTGAATCAAAATTGAAAACTATACATTTATGTTTATTCGGTTTGTATATACGACTGTCTACCTTTCCACTTATCCATGATTTAACTTCCAAAATATACTCGTATTTTCACGCGATTGAAATATTTGAATTTTGAAATTGATTATTATTTAGAGCCATCGAGGCATATTTGGTATGCAAATGAAATATATGGGATTAATAGTTTATTTACAGTGGCAGATAAAGAAATCCCATTACATTATGGACTATGAGGAAAAATTGTTTGCAGAGCATTTTATTAAGATTACACTATTTCAAATGCATTGAAACTGATATAAATCAACGAATTTCACTACAAGATGATTACAATAAAATAAAACATTTATAGTACAGTCGACTCTCGTCGAACTCGTCGGGACCACAAGAAATGTTCGAATTATCCGAAGTTCGAATTATAGAAAATATGAAATAAAAATATGCTTAATATGGTACTACTACAAAGGAATTAATGTTATAGTGCTTTTTAAATATATTTCGTCTGTTATCATTAGAATATGACTTAATAATAAATTAGAATGCATAACTACATAAACTAATTAAATGATTAGAAACAAGCCCAATGGAAGAAAAATTTGGAGTGTCCGTGATGGACAGACTCGGCACTAAGAAAGTGGATATCAAATGCATTGGATTATATGTATACTCGTTCGGAACAATTTTCACAAAAAACAAGGAAAGAAAGTTATTCAAATTATCTGAAATCCGTGAGAAAAAGAAGAAAAACGAAAATCCGATTTCAATTTGTTCGAATTAAACGAAGTCCAGAGAAAATGAGTTCGAATTAGTGAAAGTTTTTAACTTTATTCTGCCATTGAAAATTTCGGGACTTCATGTTTAGTTCGAATTAAGCGAAAATTCGAATTATCCGATTTCGAATTAACGAGAATCGACTGTATTTGTAATTTATTTATAAAGACCACAACAGAAATAAGTTACAGGAGTAACAATTTCTTAAAGTGCATTTTAAATTCGATATGAGCTTTTAAATTTAGCTAACTTTTCCCGTGTAACTCGTTGTAGATAAATTCAATATCTCATATACAGCGCAGCACAAAAGAATTCATGTACCAATCTCCTTAGTACATGAAATTGCTGAAGGAAAGTTTTCAACTAAGATATATGTATTTCTTAACTAAATTAAATTTTAGCATACATGTAGTTAAAAGATACAAATTTATATATTGTATACACGGCTGCTCAAAGACTTTTGACAATTTCCTGATTATAGATGTGAACAGCTGAAACGAGGGTGATCAAGCCATAATATCTTAAGTCATAAACGGTTTAGGCCTTTTTTTTTTACATTATTTTGAATGTGTTGGAAGGTATTTCATAATCTATGTTTCACGCATGATTTTTTTTCTTCTTGTTAGTATTATAGACTCACTGACAGTTATTTTGTGCTTATTGAAAAAAAAAATATTTTAAACAGATAAAAGATACCATTTTTAGAATGAACACAAAAGCGTGCTGATAAAAAAAGCTTTAAAAAAAAAGCATATATAAGTCTTAAAATGTTTTCTTATCATTTTAAGAAATCTTACATTTTTTATCGTCTATAAGTTAAATAAAGATCACGTAGCAAGTTTTACTTATATGACACAGATATAAAGATATCATTATATTTTACTGTTCTTTGAGAAAACAGCGATCTTAAACTAAATCGCTGAGTGTGAAATCATTTGCTGACTCGCCAAGTTTTAAGCCGAAAATAGGTACATCATTTTCGAAATGAAAAACTCGAAAGATATATCTTATTTGATTTTGAGTTTTAAAATATTACGTAAAAGGATATATATAAAAATTTGGTCACGGAGTAAATAATTTCAACAGACCTGTGCGAAAATTTTTCAAAAGGGAAATGTTAAGTATCAAGCATTTTTAACTCTTTCCAATAAATTTGAAAAGTGTTTATGCATTCGGTTTGTCTATCTTCCTATTCACGCTGTATCTCCCGTAAGGTTATTCGTATTTACATATAAATGATAAATGTTATTTAGGATCACTCAGGCATATTTTGTGTTGTATATGAACCGAAATAATTAATTAATAATAATTTAAATAATAATTCCAAACGGAAACAATCATATTTTTTATATGTGTTTAATTCTATTTTAAAGCGCCTAGTAATCTACGATTCTTTAAAAAGAATAAATTCTAATTTTTAATTGTAGAATAATGACAACTTAAAAGTATATGTTTTTTTTGCAAAAATTTTTGGACCAAGCCAAATTTTACTGATTTACGAATAGACTTGGCCACGTCGAGAAAAGGATTTTCATACGGGATGATTCCACAGGAATTGATTATTTTGGTCCGTGAAGAGTAGGAAGAATGAAATCAGTCTCGTCTTCGTACGGGAAAAATACGTTAAGCCGGGCCCGATTCTCCAGGGAAAAAATTAAGGCCCGTACCCGGTCCGGCCCGAAAAGATTAGCAACTAGGCCCGGCCCGAATCTTCAGAAGTAAGGCCCGAGCTCGGCCCGGACCGAATGCCATCAATGGAAATCGGCCCGAACCCGACTTTTGGATTACACGATAGCCTAAGAAGTTTTGAAATATCTAGTTATTTCTATCGCAGGCATTTCTAAACATTATTTTGTATTTTTAAAGCATAATTTAGAAACTTTTTGGAAGCAAAAATTAAGATTTTGGATTTCCATAAAACAGGACTTAATAAATCTAAATCGATCAAAAAAAGTATGTTTCATTTATAATTGTTTCGAATATTAATTTTATAATTGATAATTCATATCGTGAAATTATAAAAAATGCAAATTCAACATATTTATATTTGGGTAATGAAAATAAATAATGAAAATAAATATGAAAATGTAATTTAACACTAGAAACACTAAATTTTGAATGTTTATAATTCAAACATTTATCATTCAAATGACTTGAAATTTTTCGTTTAGGCATAGTTTAAATCGAAAATTTGAAATATCGTGCTAAAATTGAGTATTGCCATTGAAAAAAAAAGTTTGGGTTCATTTTAATATGTAGATGGCTTCTTAAGTAAATTTTATGTACATCAGTTAAAAGTAGACCTTATTTCCAATCGTTCGGACCAGTAACTTTCTACTACGATAATTTGTTGAGGAGTTAGTATGGGGTGTTTCCATTTTTTCCCACGACTGTACTTCAGTTTCCTGAAGGTTATTTCTGCCAAAGTATATTGAATGAGGGTAAAACACCCTGTATTTCAGTTTTCTGAAGGTTATTTTAGTCAATGCATATTGAATGAGGGTAAAACATACTGTATTTTTGATTCAATACGTGGTTTGCGACCCTATGTTTTAGAATAATTTTTTTTCCTCTTGATGCGTACTAACACTCCTCTAAATTTGTCAAACCCCTGTATATTTTTAAAATGTTTACTATAATAAATACAATATTTAAAATTCCATTTATCTTTTATCATTTCAGTATTTAGTTGTTTCAGTACACTTATATATATATTTTTAAAAGTAACGAGTGGAATCCCGTCGAATTTGACGAATGAAATGTTTAAAAGACCCGATCGATTTGGCTTTTAAAAAAAAGCAAAAGTTATTACATTATTGAATCAATATATAATAAATATATTTCCAAACTTAATGTCAAGTTTGCCAGTGACAATTTTGCAGGCAAATATTCGCACATCTTCAGTTAAATTTGTAATATGAGTGCCGGCGAAATTCAGAAATTTTATTTTATATGCACTCACAGAAAAATAGTTTTATATATATATATATATATATATATATATATATATATATATATATATATATATATATATATATATATATATATATATATATATATATAAAAAACTAATTTTATTTTTACTGTGACATTATTTTCACTAACTGAAGTCATCTGGAAGTAAAATTTCAATCTCAGTGTCCATAATGAAAAGAAATATTGAAATGTAATATCGTTATGAGTAAAAATGCGATGTTTGAAATAGTGACGTCATTTTCTCTTCAAATGTTTTTTAAAAGTTATTGTTATTAGTAATATGAAAAAGGCATCCGTAATAATATTGTAATTCCCATTTATCTGGTTGCTGAATGACATCATTTTCCTCATTTGAAATTTTTCTTATTTTGCTTTAGACATTAATTTTTATCATAAATTATTTTCTGTTATTTTATTTACATTATTAATATTATTTCTCAGTAAATATATATAATTTTTTTTACCTCAATTAGTGCGTAATTATGCGCAATCATTTTATTGTGGTTAAATTTTACGAAAACAATTAACTTTTTTCTTTTAAATGCGAGGACATGTTCACTGATGAAATAAAGCTTTTGACTGGTGGAAAGTGATAATGGAAAATAAATTTTTATTATCGAGTGAAAAGCTAATTTGAGTTGCCACCATTTTGAAAAAAATATCGTAAAAAGTATTTAAAATTAAAAATAAAATATAAAAATGGAAATAAATTAAAAAATAGCTAAAATGGGCACAACTTCAAATAAATAGCTTTCATTTAAAAAAATAATTATCAAAATCGGTTGAGTAGAAAATTCAGGGCTGATGACTAAAAAGCAGCTAGGTCTTTTAAATATATAGATTATATGGAATTTAGAACTTTTGCCGCTTCCCTATTTTGTCCCTACGTCATATGGACAACGTGTTTTTGCCAATCATGATTTGCCCCTACCACACACGGACATCCTTATTACAGTCATGACTTATTATTCTCACCAGTATTTTTTACTGTAAATTTTGCATTATTTAATCTGAGCATTTTTCTGATTCATATAGGGAAAATTTTCTGTTTTGAAATACCTGTGATAACAGGTTAAAAATTTTGTAAAAGACATGAGAAAAAAAATGCATTATTTGAAGTAATTATATGAACTTTAGAGCGTTAATCACTTCCCCGATTCGGTCGTTCGTCATTTGGCAACGTGTTTTTGCAAATCATGATTTGACCGTACAGCGCACGGGCATCCATATTTCAATCATGATTTATTATTCTCACCAGTATTTTTTACTGTAAATTTTGCATTATTTGATCTGAGCATTTTTCTGATTCAATTAGGGAAAAATTTCTGTTTTGAAATACCTGTGATAACAGGTTAAAAATTCTGTAAAAATCATAAAAAATAGGCATTATTTGAAAGTTTTGAAAAAATACTGATCAATTAAATGATTATTATTATTATTATTATTATTATTATTTTTTTATTTATTTATTTATTTATTTTTTTTTTTTTTTTGCTTTTAGACAGTGCACAATAATTTATGGGGAACAAATTTTTCAATTCTACTTAGAAAGATAATCACTTACAAATCACGAATTGCTACTATTTTTATATAATTAATTTGTAATTATTTTCATCTATTGGAATCGATGTATCTAGAGAATTGCTACATAATTTGATTTTTAATTATAATTCTCTTTTTGGGAAATAACCCAAAATTTAATCGAATTTCGTTTTATAATTTAAATTATAATTTCCATTTGATTCCTATATCACACAATCTCATTTCATGTCCATATTCTTATATATTTCTTTAGTTTTTTGAGGGATATAAGTTATATCAAAACTCTTTATAATTTCATCTATTATTCATTCCATATTGCACTAAAAAAGTATCGCAAAATTTAAAATTAAAGTTATGAACATTATTGAAAGAAAGGCGTCAAATATTTTTAATAAATTCTAAATTATCAAGCTGTTGCCGAAGATGAATAAAGTTTTCCCTTTCTAATATGTCTTAATAATTTGTTTATCTTGAAATCAATTTACAGTTTGAAAAGAAAAATGCCAAAGTTCTCCATACATTTCATATAATTTGTAAATATTTTACTGTAATGATTTTGATAATATGTAAAATAAAGTTTTGTAAAAGATTAAAAATACGAAACATATGCTGGTTTATTAATCACTCGTATCGAAATGTATGCCCAATCGCTTGTATGTACTGTTCTATTTTATCTCAATGGTTTTAGTACCACTCTCAATGTTATTAATACTAATGCTAAGGAAAAATAACGCACAACACCCTTCCCCCCCTCCAAAAAATTGTTTTTTTTAAAGGACAGTTTATCAAGTAAAATTTTACTGTACATTTAATTTAAAATTAATTTTTAATTGAATTTTTCAAAATCCCCACTATTTTTAAGTATTAATATTTTTACCCAATATTCATGAATATTTTCAAATGTGTATTACAAAAAACTGCTCATATAATTTTAGATACATCTAATACTTTTAATATGTTTTTAATGACGTATGTAGAGTAAAATAGCGAACGTACCTTCATGTATTTTTACATAAAAAAACATACCTAAAAATTTGAAGGTCAATTCCATGCGCAAATTTATCACATACACTCAAGAGTCAAAACATTATGACCACCCCCCACATTTTGTAATAAACTCACCTGGATGACGTGGATGGCACATATTCCAGTTGGTATGGTATATAAATGCTGCTAGGAAGTCTGAAGACTCATTTTTGTTACGTCTGCTTGTGAGGGTAAAGGCTGCTAATCTAAACTACTTTGATAGAGGGCAGGATTCAGTCGCTCGACAGCTCAGAACGAATAACATCTACACTGCACGTCTCATGGGTTTTTCGGGACATATCGTAGTTTATAATTGTAGAAAGTGGGTGACTAAAGCTGAAATCATCAGTAGAAGCCAACGCGTTGGATGCTCAGGAGTTATCAAATAAAAGGGACATCGCCCCCCTCCCATCTTGGTAAAGGAGAATCGGCACCAGAGACTGGCTCAATTTACATCCCTAGACAATACGTGTCCAAGTGGAATTTTTTACGAGCAAACAGTTCAACTGACACTGTTGAATGTGAGACTACAAGGCTAATGTCCCACTCATGTAACCCTGTTGACCAAACATCATCGCCACATACTACTACACTAGGCCAGAGAATATCATGACTGGACTATGGAAGATAGGTAGAGCGTTGCCTCATCGTATGAAGCATGATTCATCCTTCAGCATGTCGATGACCGTGTTTTGGTACGCCGTCTTCCATGCGAATTGTTATTATCTCATATACAACAAAAGATACACAGGCCAGTTGTGGCAATATTAGGCTTTATGGAAATTTCTCATGGGTGTCTGGGAGGCATGTGGGTTACTGTAGAACATATTATGAACACCACGGTCTTTTTGAACATCATTATGGATCATTTACTCCATTACATGTTGTATTGCTGTCTGTCTTCCGAAATGGAAATGGAGTATTCGTGCAAGACAACGCTCCATGTCACATGGCTCGAATTGTGCTAAATTGATTCCAGGAACATAATATTGAATTTCAGTTAATGTCCTGGTCGCTTAACCGTCTTAATCTGACAGAGCACATTTCGGGTATCATTCAACGGCAGTTCAGGACACAAAAACTTTCAATTTAAACAAAAAATTAAAAAAAAATTAAAAATTAAAATTAAATGCGAAAAAATTAAAAGTTGAAAAATACATTTTGGAATAACCCGGATGCATTTTCAGAAAGAATCACGTTTTGAGCACCAGCCTTGGCGAATTGGCAAAAGCGAGAACGTTCAGCTAGCTGCATCGCCAAACACAAAATAAACTGAGTTCAAATGTGTCACAAAACATATGATTAATAGAATTATATTTATCACAAGAGAATCTTTACTACTGTTTTTAATTAACTTCTCAATTTCTTCGAACATAGCGAGTTAAGGAAATAATATTTTTGAGTTGAGAGAAAAAAAAAAAACCTATGTTTAGATGTTCTGTGAAATTTAAAGCAATTTAATATGAAAAAGCTCTTTATTTTAAACTATGTTTTAACCGTAAACAATGGTGGATAACATTTCCTCATATGATAGTCTTTGCTTGATAACATTAACGGAAAAACAAATGAGCAATAAACGCGATCTCTTTGCAGAAGGACGGGGTTGCTATTCGCTAGGAGTTTGACGTCTCAAACAAGAAAGGGTGCGTAGCATTGACTTCATCTCCGCGCCAATCCTTGTACTGGCGATAAGGTGATCAAAACGTGATTCTTTCTGAAAATGCAACCCGGATATGCCTGACCGCTGCTTAAGCAACTAATACAATTTATCTCCGGTCATCTACTAAGAACTTGTGGCACCCATGCCAAGGCGGTTTTTAGATTTTTTGCGGATCAAAGGTGGACAGACACATTAATAGTTAGGTGGTCATAATGCTTTGGTTCATAAATGTATATAATAAACAACGTGTGCAAAAAATTTTAAATCTCTATCTCGAATACAAAAAAAAAGAAAGAAAAATAAAAAGGTCTTTGTACATACTTTTTAAAACTTGAAAGTATCGAAAAAATGAACATGCAGAAAAAGTCTTTTAAAGTTTAAATTTGTGTGGAAAATTGTGCTGTGTGTATTGATATTGACATTATCTCGCGTTATAATTGACGCTAAGCGTGTTCGTGCTAAAAAAAGTACAATCAAAGTTAATGTCTATACAACTTGACTAGACAACCAGAAACAGTTCGTGTTAAATATAATTTGCGTTAAGCATGTTCGTGTTTACGGTGTTCGACTGTTTAAGCGAATATGTGTCCATAAAAAACAGGCTCCATATTTTTTTCCCCATAACAAACATTGTATAATAATCCTGACTAATCTGTTTTTTTTAAATTATTTTAGCTATATTTATATTTGTTTATATATATATATATGTACAATATAGCCTCATTAAAACGTTTTAGGTAACTTTCATTACAAAAAGTAAAAAGCTACCTATTGCAGCCTTCCGGAGAAAAGCGCTTCCAGAAAATTTTGGTATATTTTCACCGATCATGACCCCCAGACCCCAAAACCACCCTCCGTTCAAATGTTGATATATATATATATATATATATATATATATATATATATATATATATATATGTATATATGTATATATATATGTGATTTTTGTCATGCGATAACTAATGTATTTATGAACCGATTTGAAGGAAACTTGGTATGTACATAGTACATACAAATATCTCGACCGAGTTCGTTGTCCAGCATCATCCGCCATCTTGTTTCAAAATGGCGGCAATTTAAAATTTAAAAAAAATTAAAAATTAAAATTAAATGCGAAAAAATTAAAAGTTGAAAAATATTTTATTTTATGTGTTATATCTTAAAACATTAATTCCAGAACACTTTTTACTTTTTCTATATCTTAAAAAATGATTGAGTTATAGTACTTTGAATTTTTCTTATGGCTGACATTTTGAAACGATCTGATATTTGTCATGCTATAACTAACGTATTTATGAACCGATTTGAATGAAACTTGGTAAGTACATAGTACATACAAATATCACGAGCGAGTTCGTTGGCGAGCATCATCCGCCATCTTGTTTCAAAATGGCGGCCATTTAAAAAATTAAAAAAAAAATTTAAATATAAAATTAAATGCGAAAAAATTAAAAGTTGAAAAATATTTTTATTTTATGTGTTAGATCTTAACACATCAATTCCAAAATACTTTTTACTTTATATCTTAAAAAATGATTGAGTTTATAGCACTTTGAATTTTTCTTACGGCTGACATTTTGAAACGATTTGATTTTTGTCATGCTATAACTAACGTATTTATGAATAGATTTAAATGAAACTTGGTATGTACATAGTACATACAAATATCTCGACCGAGTTTGTTGGCCAGCATTATCCGCCATCATGTTTCAAAATGGCGGCCATTTAAATTTTTTTAAAAAATTTAAAATTTAAAATTAAATGCGAAAAAAATTCAAAGTTGAAAAATATTTTTATTTTATGTGTTAGATCTTAAAACACTAATTCCAGAACAATTTTTACTTTGTCTATATCTTAAAAAATGATTGAGTTATAGCACTTTGAATTTTTCTTATGGCTGACATTTTGAAGCGATCTGATTTTTGTCACGTGATAACACTCGTATTTTTAAATCGATTTAGATGTAGCTTGATGCGTGCATAGTACATAATAAAGCCTGGATCGAGTCCGTTAACCATTTCCATCCGCCATCTTGTTTCAAAATGGCGGCTATTTAAATTAAAAAAAAAAAAATAAAATTTGAAATTAGGTACAAAAAAGTGAGAAATTGAAAAAGATTTTTCTTTTATGCATTTGACCTTGATACAAAGTTTCCAAAGCATTTTTTGTTTCGTCTCTATCTTAAAAAATGTCTGAGTTATAGTACTTTTAATTTCTAGTGTTGCTCACATTTTGAAATGATCTGGTTTTCGTCACGTGATAACAGGCGTATTTATACACCGATTGGGATAAAACTTGGCGCATAGATAGGACATATTGATGCTTGGACCGAGTTCGTTGACCACTTCCAACCGCTGTCTTTTTTAAAATGTCGGAATATTATTTTTTTAATTTAAATTTTAAAATTAGGTGCAAAAAAGTAAGAAGTTGAAAAAGATTTTTCTTTTGTGTTTTGACCTTGATACAAAGACTCCAGAGCATTTTTTGTTTCATCTGTATCTTGAAAAATGGCTGAGTTTTAGCACTTTCAATTTCCAGTATGATTGACATTTTGAAACGGTCTGAAATTTGTCATGTGTTAATACGCATAGTTATAAACTGATTTCGATATAACTCCGTGTTTTCATGGTACATACCAATGTCTTCACCGAGTTCACGTTCTAACTTTATCCGCCATCTTCTTTCAAAATGGCTGCCATTTGAAAAATGGCTGCCATTTGTCGAAAATCTTTTAAATATATAATGATGTATAAACAAAAAATTAGAAATTGAAAAATGTTCTTTCTAAACTATTTATCTTAATAATGAATTCCGGAGTATTTTTTGATTTGTTTTTACATTGAAAAACGCCTCGGATATAGCAGTTTGAATTTCTAATGTGGGTGACATTTTTTTTTTAAATCAATTTGTCCGCGACAGCACTCGTATATATTAATCGATTTCGATGTGAGTGTGCATGTTCACATGAATTAAGATTTCGATTAAGCTCTTTTTTTTTTTTATCCATCATGCTTTTTTTTAAAATGGATATCGTGAAATTTGGCGACCCTATATATCGCTTAAAATAAAACCAGGTTGAATAAACGATAACTAATTTCTAAAAATTCTTATTAATATTCAGTATTGACAAAAACTAGTATTCAATCTTATATAATCGTGTTCCACTTTTTTGAGCTTCGTATATTTGATTTATATAACTTAATTTAAAATAAATAAATAAGTATATGAAAGCTACCTGTTCCTCCCGGCACTGCCGGAAGGACTTTTTCGAACTGTTACAGATCAGAAACCTTAACATAACTGTTTTTACATTTTTCTTGTATATTACTTTTTAATTGTACAGACAACATTTTCTATATCTTACATTCCATAGAATTAGGATATGAATAGATGAATAAACAATTACAAAAAACCTAAATAGTAAGCACTTTTCAACTGTAATTGAAAATGCTAAAAATAAATAAGACAATGCATAACAATTGTGATTTTATTTTAAGTCCAGTAAGTTTATTATGGTTTCAACAAACGCAATAATGAAAAAAAAATCTTTAAAAAATATGATAAAAATTTATCTTTTATAATTAAAATTCAACGTTTGAATTATTAGTGCAACATTCAAAGTAAAAGCAATGCATAGCATAGCGAGTTATTATAGGCTCTGATTAATGATTCATAATAACCTAGAGTAACGTGACTCAAACGTTACTATATGAAATTATAATTTTAATCTACTTTAATATGCTATTTTTGTTCTTTATTATTCTTTAATTTTTCCGTTCTGAATTATTTTTTTACATTATAATCTTTACATATTCTAAAAATGCATGAATGATTTATTTCAGCCCAAAGTTTCACAGAAAAATTTTAATAAAAGATTCTAGATTTCCATTTCGAAATTTAACGATGCATTTTAAAGCTGAAACCCACAAAATTCAATTATGTTTCCACCAGTAATTTTCTTTAAATATTTTAATGACAATTCCTGTGCGAACTTTCACTTTGTTAATTTTATTAATTTCTATTTTTATAGTTCGTCTTACGTAGTAAACAGTCCCTATTTAGTTTAATTGATATGCGTGTTAGGCTTTGTCTATTTCTCATTACATTTTATAATTATTTTTTAACTATGCTTTGCTAAATATTAAATTAGTAGCGTTATTAGGAAAAGGCATGTTATAAAAATCCAATAATTTTCTTAAGAATGGATATTAGTGATAACTGAGGGCCAAATGCATTAAATATGTATTTTTTATATATATTAACTGATTTTCAAACCCATAAAAAATACCTTTTTCTTACCAGATTTTTTTTACTAGGAATTATATTTTTTAGTACTAGGGGCTCTGCTCCATACGAGCTACCAGAGTTCTCGTTGCCGATCGCCTTTGCTTCAAATTGTGACAAAATGCTTTATTTGGTGATTAAGCGAACAGTCTAATTCGCCAAATCTCAAGTGCTCGATTTCTGTTCTTTTTTGTGTGTTTGTATGTGTGGTGTCAATTCAGATGAGATTATTATCCACATTACTGTACGATTGATGTCGCACCGTGCCATTTACATTGCTCTATTTATAGAGAGAATTACTCAACACCAATTCACTTTAGCAACAGCCAAAGGCAAAGTAAGGTTTGCGCGATTATTATTTTTCTACTCTCTGTTAACCCTTTCACCGCCCGATCAGCCGCAGATCGTCCGAGACACCGGCTTAGTTTCGGCCTAGAGTGACGCGCGGGAATATATGCGCTTTTCTTAAACTCTTTCCATTCATTTCTAAGGGCTAAAGCTTATAAAAAAACACCAATTATCTGAATAAAGAATGCGAATTGCTTGCTGCTTGCTACTTGCCAATCTAACCTAACCAAATCTAACAGAAAGATCAAAAGTCGATTAATCGACGATCGGTCGGTAAGCGCTGGGGAGCAAATGTCGAATAATCGACGGCCGGTCGGTAAGCGCTGGGGAGCAAACGTCGATTAATCGACGGCCGGTCGGTAAGCGATGGGGACCAAACGTCGATTAATCGACGGTCGGTCGGTAATGTGTTAATCATAATCGATGCGCCAGCGTTGCTCCATCATTAACACAAACAAAATCCCTCGAACGAAGCACCGAACAGAGAGAACTTTTTTTCTGGAACGTGGTATTGAAATTAGCCACTTACCATACAATTCATTAGTTTCATGCACAGTGTCACACACAGGTCCATTCTTTTATTAGTACAAGTAGAAATCTCATATGGTAATTTTTAGTGCACATTTTCACAACTGTGAATCGAAGATAGCTGTTTTTATTTTTATCTACAAATTATTAATTATTATGTATATTATTTTACTTAGAAATTATTTTTTATTAAATAAAAGAAGGTCTAAAACATTTACACATTTGGGTGAAATTTAGAATGTACTTAATTGGAATATTTTCCGTAGCTTTCTATTATAATTTCTATTTTATAGAAAATTTCAAAAATAGGTTATTTTAGAACCTATTAAAAAAGGATACAATAACGGGTTAAAAATAGATTTTTCAGTGTTTCATTCGGATACTTGTTAACATTTCTTTTCCATTAGCTAATGTTTTATGGTTCTTATTCGTCAAATCACTAATGTTTGTCAAAAACCAGCGAGAACTCTGCGAGCTAAGTTCATCAACCCTTTCCCGCCTCTAAAATTCAGTTAATTTGATCGGCTTTAAAATAAAATTACGGAACAATGAATAATAATAATAATAATAATAATAATAATAATAATAATAATAATAATAATAATAATCATAATAATAATAATAACAATGGAGATGGCCCAATAAACGGGTATTCATTCTTTTACGTTGTACGGAGGAGATTTCCCTGTGACAGACTTTCAAAAGAGTAAATTTGTAATGTCGTTTTCTCTGTATTTTATTGTAAATGCTAAAATGATAATTTCAACATTATATAAAAATACTTGATTAATTATATTAATGTGAACCTTGAGAATATTAATCATTGTACAATACATTAAGAATCCAATAAATCATGGAATATATATTATATATTATATAATACGAGGTGGAACCCGTCGAAATTCGACGAAAGAAAATGTTTCAGAAGGAATTATTTCATTCCTTTATAATAAATCTTCAAAATTAGTTACAGTAAAAAAAATGCATCTTATATTGGTCAATCTAACTTTCAACAAATATTATTTTAAGCTATAAAATTAACAAAATACTATTTCTATAAAACTCAGTCGTCCAAATTATTAAAATTAAACTTTATATTGCATAAGTAATCAATAAATTATAATAAAGATAAGCTATTATGATGAAGTTATCAATTGAGGCTCTTACGTTTGACATAAATGCGAATGAAAAAAAAAAAAAAAAAGATATATATTTCAAATTGACACGATCACAGACGATATATTTGACACAGTATGCGCATTTTAATTTCAATTTATTTATTTTTTCTTTCAACTTTAGGAGAAAATGAAGTGATACTGTTGCCACTGTTACGAAATTGGTACTAAAAACTATAAAAAAATTAATATGGCAAAAATAAATTCAGATACAGATTTGAGATTAATTGCATTTAAAAGTATATTTTTTCTCTATACGACGGTGTAAAAATTTAAAATGCGCCATGTTTAGAAGGGTTATATTTGCAGTAGCGATAATTGCAAAACCGAAATTGCATGGGAAAGTGTTGCCATTCGCAAAATGACGTACGCGTTACGCACAGATACGTTTGGCCTTTATAATATAGATATATTACTCTAAATTTTGATCATATTGCAGTGAAACCTGGAGCTTAGTGAACATATTAACACGATTATGAGGGTGTTCAGTGCAGAGGGAGATTAGAAATGCATTACTACTACTAATTGACCGGGCCAGTAGTTGATCAAATAAGGTTGGTACTATAGGGGGTTTATTATATTTTCTTTCTTTTAAGTTTTAAAAGTAAACTAATATGATTTCTACAAACCTTAATTATTGTCCTATCATGGACAAAAAAAGAAATCTGCTGAAATTAAATAGCAACAAAATTACAAGCAAATAGTTTCTTTAATTTCCATTTTCCCAGTAATTGATCAATCAAAGTAATTAATCGAAAATTCAAAAATTAATCTTTAAAATATCATACTTAAGATGTGATTAACAGTAATTCATCTAAAACTATTATTTGAAAAGATGGTAGCTAACTTGTCGTAATTGTCTCCAACTAATCAATAAAAAAAAAATACAGTTTCTAATTTAAAAAAAAATCATAAAATGGCTTATCCAGGAATTAGCTGACAACAATGGGACTACAAGTGTTCCAACATTTAACTGAACATTTTATTTGAAGTATTCAAGTACATGCTTACAATCTAGCAGTTATTTTGCCGCTTATTTTTTATATCGAGTTCGTTGAATCTTTTTATTTTTCTTTAACAGTTTCACCGAATTTCCATGATGGAAATTTGAATTCAGATTACAAACACATATTCAGTTTACAGAAAGTTCAGTTTACACCCAATTGTGGTAGAAATTGGGACTAAAACTAGCGTTCATAATGGTGGAGTGTTCAGATTAGAGAGTGTTTAGAATACAGAGAATTCACCTTTTGTTAAGTCTATGGAGTTTTGCCGGGACCGAAGGAATGTGTTCATTATACTGGGGAGTTCAAATTAGAGAGTGTTCATTTACAAAGAATTCACTGTATAAAGTTCTTTTAATTTTTCGTTCTGATTTATTTTATTTTATTTTTATTTTTTGTCAGACAGCATTCCTTTCAGTTTAAGTAATAATAATCATAAAATACAATATTAAAAAATAATATTCCCATAAGAATTGTTCTGCAATGGCAAATCTTTATTGAAGTTCTTTATAATGCCTTCATCTGCATTCTGTTTTATAACATTGCTGAAAAAAGAATAACATTGTAAAAGAATTTTTAATCTTTTTCATTCAATTTTTTCTTGACAAAATAAAAGTAACTTCAAGAGAATTTAAGAATGCATTTAAGAAAGATTGCCATTTGTGATAATTTCCTTTGATGTAGCATATGATACTAAAATTCTACTTAATGTAAAAGAAGTATTTAAAAAGATTCTGAATAAGAACTCGTTTTTTTTAATAAAGATTTTTTTAATTTTTGGTTCTGATTTATTTTATTTTATTTTACTTTTTGTTGGATAGCATTCCTTTCAATTTCAGTAATAATAAATCATAAAATACAATGTAATATTAAAAAATAAATATCCCATAGGTATTGTTCAGCAGTGACAAATCATAATTAAAGTTTTTTATAATGCCTTCATCTGTTTTATAACTGCATTCTGTTTTATACCATTGCTGAGAAAAGAAAAAAAATTTAAACCAATATTTATTTTTTTCGTTCAGATTTTGTTTAGAAAATAAAAGTAACTTCAAGAGGGTTTTAGAATGCATATAAGAAAGATTTCTTTTTGTGATAGACTCTCTTGATATAGCATATCGATTCTAAAATTCTATTTAAGGTAAAAGAAGTATTTTAAAAGATTCTGAATAAGAACTTGTTTTTTTTTCTTTCTTTTTTAAAAAAGATCATGCAGAGAGGGGAAAAAATCATCTTCAAAGATAATATATTATGAATAAAAAAAAAAAAACTAAATCTTGATGAAAGTAAATCATTAATATTCATAAATAATTTTTGAATGCCTAATTCTTTTATAGTATTTTACTACAGGGTGTCCAGCAAATAACACCCTGATTTCAAAATTAAATTTCTCAAAAACAAAGATCAATAGAAACATGCAGTAAACGGTTTGTTTATCAGGTAAGCTGTAAAAATCTTATACAAAACTTTCGAACAGTAAATATTTTGAAAAGATTGTGTTCTGATTGCAAAGAATGATTTGATTCGACATTTTTCTTGCTTTAGATTGCTGCCAGAGAATGTGTTTTTCGGCTTAAAGTGCCATATTTCATAGTTTTTTGAAAGTAAATTTTTAAAATGTCGAAATTCTAAAAATTTACTTCGAAAAATCTTTAAAATTTTGCACTGTAAGCTGAAAAATTATTTCTCTGCAGGCAATCTAAAACAAGAAAAATGTCAAATCAAAGCATTCTATGCAATCAGAAAGCAATTTTTTCAAAATATTCACTGTTTGAAATTTCTGCATAAGATTTTTACAGCTTACACAATGAAAAACTAGTCGTTGGGGGCCACCGTAATACTTACCCATCATGGATATGTATATGAAAATAAAACATGTGAAACTATTTATACAATGCATTGCAATTCATAAACAAGATTTAAATATTGTTAATATACATAGTAATGCTATATTAAAGAACTGCTGATGTAACAATTTCGACAAATTATATAAAACGCCTAACTACCCAAGTAGTACCGAACTGCGTAAAAGAAACATCCTTATAACTCCAAAAATAATAATTCTATTAACTAACAATTAACTGCGTCAGATTAAGCGTCTCATTTCCAATTATAATATACTTCTGAATTGAAATTTGAATGAAATACAGGGTCATGAAAAATCGAAGAATGTGGAAAACATGATTACAAATATCTCAGCAACTAATAATCCGATCGACTTCGTTCTATATGCAAAATGTGTGTTATTTTATGGCCTTTTACGTCCATTCCTTATAACAAAAAAATTCGAAAATTTTTATATACCTTTCATCAGAACGAATTTTTCGAGAGTCCGAAAAAAATAGTTCCGGATAATCGAGGTTGCTGATATTAAATAGGGTTCGTCCCATTATTAAATAATAACTACATACAAAATTTCAAGTCTCTATCTCAATTTGTTCAGGAGATAGAGCGTTTACAGACATACAGACAGACAGACAGACAGGCAGACAGACAGACGGACGGCAGAAATTTTTTTCTAAAAATATGTTTTTCGGAATCTCCACTATCTAAAACGTGTAAATCCGTCAAAATTTTTTTTTCGATTTTCAAAACGATTGCAAGACTTACCCTATACTACGTATGATGGGTAAGTAAAACCGTTTACCGCATATTACTATCGTTCTTTGTTTTTCAGAAATTTAATTTTGAAATCAGGGTGTTATTTTCTGGACACCCTGTATCTGTTAAAAAAAATGTTTTTACTCTATAGTTAATCATGTGGCTCAAAAATTACAACACTAAAACGTACAATAGAACCTCGATTATTCAAACCTTGTTTAACCGGATTTCTTCGCAATCCGACGTCGGTTTTCTGATCTTTTATTTTCAGTTTTTTTTTTGAGGGGGGGGGGGTTGTAATTATATAAATAATCGACTAAACATCTATAGTCGTCGTTTAGTTCGTCCGTCTGTCAGCATATAACAGAGCAAAAACTATCCAACCGAATCGTATGAAATTTAAAGTACTTAATTGTTGCAAAATTTTGTCGAATTATTTCAAATTTTATGAAAATCAGATGTATAATTTAATTACAGGGACAATCAAAAGCATTCCGTTACATAACGGTCAATGGGAAAAAATAGTTTGAAGTGAATTTTAATGATGTTATACTCTTTCAAACATTATAGAATTGATATGCATCTAAAAGAATACATCCTGCACAATCTGTGGTGTAAAGGATATTTGTTATTAATTTATAGGGCCACACAAAAATATTTAATTACATAATGGTATGGGGAGACATTACTTGGAGCGCGTTTTAATATTGTTAAATTATTTCATATGTTATAAAACTGATATACGGTGTTATTGTTTACACAAGTTAATTACTGTATAATAGGAAGGAAGATAGTATTTACAGAGACGCACAAAAAGTTTTGATAAGTAACTACAAAAAGTAAAAGTTTCAAAAGTAAAAGTAACTTCAAAAGAGTTTTAGAGTTCATATAAGAAAGATTTCTTCTTGGACTCTTTTGATATAGCATATCGATTCTAAAATTCTATTTAAGGTAAAAGAAGTACTTTAAAATATTCTAAATAAGAGCTCGATTACTCTTTTCATTTTCTTTCTTTTTTTTTTAACATCGTGTAGAAAGGGAGAAAAATCATCCTGAAAGATAATATATAAAAAAATTAAAAAATGGTAAATATAAAAAAATTATAAAAAAAATTAAAAAAAAAATCTTGATGAAAAAATAATGCTTGATATTCATAGATAATTTTAGAATGCCAAATTCTTTAACAGTATTTTAACAGCTATAAAAAATACATTGTTAATCTGTGTTTAATTACGTGGGTCACAAATTATAATACAAAATGTACAATAGAACCTTGATTATTCGTTTAACTGGGTAATTTGTTTAACCGGAACTCTCCACAAACCGACATCGGTTTTCTGACCTCTTATTTCTTTTTCTTTTTAAAAAGAAGAGTGGGAATAATTTTTACTCTTTTGTCAGATAACATTTTTTTCAATTTAAATGACAATAAATCATAAAATACAGTCATATATTAAAAAATAATAATCCCATAAGTATTGTTCTGCTGATGCAAACCAGTGTATGGAACCATTATTGAAGTACTTCATAATGCCTCCACCTGCATTCTATTTTATAACATTGCTGAGAAAATAAAATTTGTAAAGGAATTTTTAATTTTTTCGTTCAGATTTTCTAATACCTTGGGGAAATAAAAGTTACTTCAAAAGAGTTTTAGAATACATATAAGAAAGATTTCTTCTTGTGATAGACTCCCATGATATATTTAATTCTAAAATTCTACTTAAGATAAAAGAAGTATTTTAAAAGATTCTGAAGAAGAGCTCGATTTCTCTTTTATTTATTTTTTATTTTTTAAAAAACATCGTGTAGAAAGGGAGAAAAATCATCCTGAAAGATAGCATATAAAAAAAATTAAAAAATGATAAATATTAAAAAAAAAAAAAAAAAAAAAAAAAAAAAAATCTTGAATCTTTAATTTTTTTTTATTTTAAAAATTATTGTATAGAAAGTGAAAAAAATCATCCTGAAAGATAGTATATAAAAAAATAAAAAATGATGACTATAAAAAAAAAATAATATTAAAATCTTGATGAAAGAAAATCCTTAATATTCATAAATAATTTTAAAATGCCAAATTCTTTAATTGCATTTTAACAGCTATAAAAAGTACATTGTTACTCTTTATTTAATCACGCGGATCATAAATTATAATACAAAATGTACAATAGATCTTGATTATTCGTTTAACTGTGTAATTCGTTTAACCGGAACTCTCCGCAAACCGACATCGGTTTTCTTACCTCTTATTTTTTTTTCTTTTTAAAGAGAAGAGTGGGGATAATTTTTACTTTTTTGTCAGATAACATTTCTTTCAGTTTAAATAATAATAAAACATAAAATACAGTCATATATTAAAAAATAGTAATCCCACAAGTAATGTTCTGTAAACACAAATTACTGTGTATGCTTATCATTATTGAAGTATTACTTCATAATGCCTTCACCTGCTTTCTATTTTATAACATTGCTGAGAAAATATAAAGAGTAAATGAATTTTTAATTTTTTTCGTTCAGATTTTCTAATACCTTGGGAAAAAAGTACGTTAAAAAGAGTTTTAGAATGCATATGAGAAAGATTTCTTCTTGTGATAGACCTCCCTTGTCATAGCATATCGATTCTAAAATTCTATTTAAGGTAAAAGAAGTATTTTAAAAAATTTTGAATAATAATTCAGTTTTTCTTTTCATTTTCTTTGTTAAAAAAGAAAATCATGTAGAAAGGGAAAAAAATCATCATGAAAAATATTATTCTATGAATTAAAAAAAATTAAATCTTGATGAAAGTAAATTATTAATATTCATAAACAATTTTATATACCTGGTTAGTTTATAATATTTTATTATCTATAAAAAAAATATGTTGTCACTCTACGGCTAATCATGCGGCTCAAAAATTATAATACAAAAATGTACAACAGAACCTCGATTATTCGTTTATCCGCAAATCGACGTGAACTTTCTTATAAAACATCATAAACTGACTATTTATTTATTTTATTTTATTTTATTTTATTTTATTTATTTATTTATTTAAAAGAGGAGTGGGGTCATTTTGTATTTTTTTTGTCAGATAGCATTTTTTTCAATTCAAATAATAATAAATCACAAAATACAACCTTATAATAAAAAAATAATAATCCCATAAGTATTGTTCTTCAGTGGTAAATCATTATTGAAATACTTTAGGAATGCATATAAGAAAGATTTGTGATAGACTCTCTTGATATAGCATATCGATTCTAAAATTCTATTTAAGGTAAAAGAAGTATTTTAAAAGATTCTGTATAAGAACTTGTTTTTTTTCTTTCTTTTTTAAAAAAGATCATGCAGAAAGGGGAAAAAATCATCTTCAAAGATAATATATTATGAATAAAAAAAAAACTAAATCTTGATGAAAGTAAATCATTAATATTCATGAATAATTTTTGAATGCCTAATTCTTTTATAGTATTTTACTACAGGGTGTCCAGCAAATAACACCCTGATTTCAAAATTAAATTTCTCAAAAACAAAGATCAATAGAAACATGCAGTAAACGGTTTGTTTATCAGGTAAGCTGTAAAAATCTTATACAAAAGTTTCGAACGGTAAATATTTTGAAAAGATTGTGTTCTGATTGCAAAGAATGATTTGATTCGACATTTTTCTTGCTTTAGATTGCTGCCAGAGAATGTGTTTTTCGGCTTAAAGTGCCATATTTCATAGTTTTTTGAAAGTAAATTTTTAAAATGTCGAAATTCTAAAAATTTACTTCGAAAAATCTTTAAAATTTTGCACTGTAAGCTGAAAAATTATTTCTCTGCAGGCAATCTAAAACAAGAAAAATGTCAAATCAAAGCATTCTATGCAATCAGAAAGCAATTTTTTCAAAATATTCACTGTTTGAAATTTCTGTATAAGATTTTTACAGCTTACCCAATGAAAAACTAGTCGTTGGGGGCCACCGTAATACTTACCCATCATGGATATGTATATGAAAATAAAACATGTGAAACTATTTATACAATGCATTGCAATTCATAAACAAGATTTAAATATTGTTAATATACATAGTAATGCTATATTAAAGAACTGCTGATGTAACAATTTCGACAAATTATATAAAACGCCTAACTACTCAAGTAGTACCGAACTGCGTAAAAGAAACATCCTTATAACTCCAAAAATAATAATTCTATTAACTAACAATTAACTGCGTCAGATTAAGCGTCTCATTTCCAATTATAATATACTTCTGAATTGAAATTTGAATGAAATACAGGGTCATGAAAAATCGAAGAATGTGGAAAACATGATTACAAATATCTCGGCAACTAATAATCCGATCGACTTCGTTCTATATGCAAAATGTGTGTTATTTTATGGCCTTTTACGTCCATTCCTTATAACAAAAAAATTCGAAAATTTTTGTATACCTTTCATCAGAACGAATTTTTCGAGAGTCCGAAAAAAATAGTTCCGGATAATCGAGGTTGCTGATATTAAATAGGGTTCGTCCCATTCTTAAATACTAACTACATACAAAATTTCAAGTCTCTATCTCAATTTTTTCGGGAGATAGAGCGTTTACAGACATACAGACAGACAGACAGGCGGACGGCAGAAATTTTTTTCTAAAAATATGTTTTTCGGAATCTCCACTATCTAAAACGTGTAAATCCGTCAAAAATATTTTTTCGATTTTCAAAACGATTGCAAGACTTACCCTATACTACGTATGATGGGTAAGTAAAACCGTTTACCGCATATTACTATCGTTCTTTGTTTTTAAGAAATTTAATTTTGAAATCAGGGTGTTATTTGCTGGACACCCTGTATCTATTAAAAAAAAAATGTTTTTACTCTATAGTTAATCATGTGGCTCAAAAATTACAACACTAAAACGTACAATAGAACCTCGATTATTCAAACCTTGTTTAACCGGATTTCTTCGCAATCCGACGTCGGTTTTCTGACCTTTTATTTTCAGTTTTTTTTTTTGAGGGGGGGGGGGTTGTAATTATATAAATAATCGACTAAACATCTAAAGTCGTCGTTTAGTTCGTCCGTCTGTCAGCATATAACAGAGCAAAAACTATCCAACCGAATCGTATGAAATTTAAAGTACTTAATTGTTGCAAAATTTTGTCGAATCATTTCAAATTTTATGAAAATCAGATGTATAATTTAATTACAGGGACAATCAAAAGCATTCCGTTACATAACGGTCAATGGGAAAAAATAGTTTGAAGTGAATTTTAATGATGTTATACTCTTTCAAACATTATAGAATTGATATGCATCTAAAAGAATACATCCTGCACAATCTGCGGTGTAAGGGATATTTGTTATTAATTTATAGGGCCACACAAAAATATTTAATTACATAATGGTATGGGGAAACATTACTTGGAGTGCGTTTTAATATTGTTAAATTATTTCACATGTTATAAAACTGATATACGGTGTTATTGTTTACACAAGTTAATTACTGTATAATAGGAAGGAAGATAGTATTTACAGAGACGCACAAAAAGTTTTGATAAGTAACTTCAAAAAGTAAAAGTAACTTCAAAAGAGTTTTAGAGTTCATATAAGAAAGATTTCTTCTTGGACTCTTTTGATATAGCATATCGATTCTAAAATTCTATTTAAGGTAAAAGAAGTACTTTAAAATATTCTAAATAAGAGCTCGATTACTCTTTTCATTTTCTTTCTTTTTTTTTAACATCGTGTAGAAAGGGAGAAAAATCATCCTGAAAGATAATATATAAAAAAATTAAAAAATGGTAAATATAAAAAAATTATAAAAAAAATTAAAAAAAAAAAATCTTGATGAAAAAAAAAATGCTTGATATTCATAGATAATTTTAGAATGCCAAATTCTTTAACAGTATTTTAACAGCTATAAAAAATACATTGTTAATCTGTGTTTAATTACGTGGGTCACAAATTATAATACAAAATGTACAATAGAACCTTGATTATTCGTTTAACTGGGTAATTTGTTTAACCGGAACTCTCCACAAACCGACATCGGTTTTCTGACCTCTTATTTCTTTTTCTTTTTAAAAAGAAGAGTGGGAATAATTTTTACTCTTTTGTCAGATAACATTTTTTCAATTTAAATGATAATAAATCATAAAATACAGTCATATATTAAAAAATAATAATCCCATAAGTATTGTTCTGCTGATGCAAACCAGTGTATGGAATCATTATTGAAGTACTTCATAATGCCTCCACCTGCATTCTATTTTATAACATTGCTGAGAAAATAAAATTTGTAAAGGAATTTTTAATTTTTTCGTTCAGATTTTCTAATACCTTGGGGAAATAAAAGTTACTTCAAAAGAGTTTTAGAATACATATAAGAAAGATTTCTTCTTGTGATAGACTCCCATGATATATTTAATTCTAAAATTCTACTTAAGATAAAAGAAGTATTTTAAAAGATTCTGAAGAAGAGCTCGATTTCTCTGTTTATTTATATTTTATTTTTTAAAAAACATCGTGTAGAAAGGGAGAAAAATCATCCTGAAAGATAGCATATAAAAAAAATTAAAAAATGATAAATATTTAAAAAAAAAAAAAAAAAAAAAAAATCTTGAATCTTCAATTTTTTTTTTTTTTTTTTAAAATTATTGTATAGAAAGTGAGAAAAATCATCCTGAAAGATAGTATATAAAAAAATAAAAAATGATGACTATAAAAAAAAAAAAAATATTAAAATCTTGATGAAAGAAAATCCTTAATATTCATAAATAATTTTAAAATGCCAAATTCTTTAATTGCATTTTAACAGCTATAAAAAGTACATTGTTACTCTTTATTTAATCACGCGGATCATAAATTATAATACAAAATGTACAATAGATCTTGATTATTCGTTTAACTGTGTAATTCGTTTAACCGGAACTCTCCGCAAACCGACATCGGTTTTCTTACCTCTTATTTTTTTTTCTTTTTAAAGAGAAGAGTGGGGATAATTTTTACTTTTTTGTCAGATAACATTTCTTTCAGTTTAAATAATAATAAAACATAAAATACAGTCATATATTAAAAAATAGTAATTCCACAAGTAATGTTCTGTAAACACAAATTACAAAGTATGCTTATCATTATTGAAGTATTACTTCATAATGCCTTCACCTGCTTTCTATTTTATAACATTGCTGAGAAAATATAAAGAGTAAATGAATTTTTAATTTTTTTCGTTCAGATTTTCTAATACCTTGGGAAAAAAGTACGTTAAAAAGAGTTTTAGAATGCATATGAGAAAGATTTCTTCTTGTGATAGACCTCCCTTGTCATAGCATATCGATTCTAAAATTCTATTTAAGGTAAAAGAAGTATTTTAAAAAATTTTGAATAATAATTCAGTTTTTCTTTTCATTTTCTTTGTTAAAAAAGAAAATCATGTAGAAAGGGAAAAAAATCATCATGAAAAATATTATTCTATGAATTAAAAAAAATTAAATCTTGATGAAAGTAAATTATTAATATTCATAAACAATTTTATATACCTGGTTAGTTTATAATATTTTATTATCTATAAAAAAAATATGTTGTCACTCTACGGCTAATCATGCGGCTCAAAAATTATAATACAAAAATGTACAACAGAACCTCGATTATTCGTTTATCCGCAAATCGACGTCAACTTTCTTATAAAACATCATCAACTGACTATTTATTTATTTTATTTTATTTTATTTTATTTATTTATTTATTTAAAAGAGGAGTGGGGTCATTTTGTATTTTTTTGTCAGATAGCATTTTTTTCAATTCAAATAATAATAAATCACAAAATACAACCTTATAATAAAAAAATAATAATCCCATAAGCATTGCTCTTCAGTGGTAAATCATTACTGAAATACTTTAGGAATGCATATAAGAAAGATTTGTGATAGACTCTCTTGATATAGCATATCGATTCTAAAATTCTATTTAAGGTAAAAGAAGTATTTTAAAAAATTCTGAATAAGAACTCGGTATTTCTTTTCATTTTTTTCCTTTTTTATAAAATATCATATAGAAAGGGAACAAAAATCATCTTGAATTATAGTATATTATGGATAAAAAATATTTAAATCTTGATAAAAAAAAACTTAAATATTCATAAAACATTTTTGAATGCCTAATTTTTTTATTGAATTTTTATATCAATAAAAAATACGTCCTTACTGTATAATTAATCATGCTACACAAAAGGTGTAATACAAAAATGTTTAACAGAACTTCAATTATACGAATTTCGTTTAACCGGAACTCTTCGCAAAACCGACATAAGTTTTCTGACCTTTTATTTTCAGGATTTTTGAGGAGCGTTCGTAATTATATAAAAAATTGAATAAGCACCTATATACGTCGTTCAGTCCGTCCGTATCCGCATGAGCAAAAACTACCAAATTGAATCTTTTGAAATTTAAAGCATGTAATTAATACATAATTTTGTCAAGTCAATTCAAATTTTATGAAAAAAAAGTATAGTTTAATTACAGGAACAATGAAAAATTTTCCGTTACATTACGTCAATGAGAAAAAATAGTTTCAAGTGAATTTTAATGATGACGTCATAAAAGTGCGGCTGCCTTGCGTTCCGGCAGGATAGGACCTGGCAGACAGTGATATTCTTAATGTGCACATTGAGACCTACATTTTGATGTATGTCCGGTCCTTTTACTCGATACATAGGTAAATCGACGGTTGGCTCCCGGACTATAACGCCGATCAGTGTAAGATTTTGAGATTCTAGCGGGTCAAAATTCAATTTATGAAAATTACCAAAAGGGTGTTCTTAAATCAAAAAGAGCAACTTTGTGACATTTGTTTTAATTTATTTTTGATCGGAGATGCATGAAACTAGCGTTTGTTGATGTTCAGAAACTATCGAATAATACTCATTTTCCCGTTTTTTTTTTTTTTTTTTTTTTTTTTTTTCGAACGCCATAGATTTTTTAGAACAAGCCGTCAAAGATGACATTTTGAATAGCATTTCTAGATTTAGATAGCATTTTTAGATAAAATCATCCTGAAAGATAGTATACTATGAATAAAAATATTAAAGCTTGATGAAAGTAAATCATTGATATTCATAAATAATTTTAGAATGTCTAATTCTTTTATAGTATTTTGTCATCTATAAAAAAATAGGTTGTTACTCTGTAGTTATTCATGCATGTCAAAAATGATAATAAAAATATGTACAATAACACCTCTATTATTCAAATCTCGTTTAACCTGTTTTCTTCGCAAGCCGCCGTCGGTTTTCTGACCTGTTATTTTCAGTTTTTTTTAGGTACGTTCGCAATTACACACTGAAAAAAGTTAAGTACTCAAAAGTGAGTAAACACTCTCAAAAAAACTTCCGTCAATTCACAGAAAAAGTACTGGCAGCAGTGCTGCCAGCAAATTTCTGTAAAAAGACGGATATCCGTCTTTTTATTTTCCGTCGCAGGAAGAAATTTTTCTGTTTTTTGAAGGAGCGTCCGTCATGTTTTTCTTCTTTAAAAGAGAGAAAGTTTCCGTCTTTTGATGGAAGTCCGTTATTATTTTCTCCGTTTTAGGGAAGAAATTTTTCTGTTTTTTGAAGGAACGTCCGTTATGTTTTTCTCTGTTTTAGAGGGGGGGGGGGGGATTTTCCGTCTTTTGAAGGAATATCCGTCATGTTTTCCTTCGTTGCAAGAGAAAATTTGTTTTTTGATGGAAGTCCGTTTTTTTTTGCTTCGTTTTACGGGGGGGGGGGATTTTCTGTTTTTTGAGCAAATGCATAGCTCTCTTACTAAGGCCTGGAAGCGAAAATGAAGCCGCGAGTCACGTGATCAGGATAGACAGAGAAATGTGTGTTCAAATGAAAAGAAAGAAAACAATTTTCCAAATCCTCCAAAGATTATTACTGTTTTTTAATCATTAAAAATTTTTATATAAAAATACGATAAAAATAGATCAATATTCGTCAAATATTATTCAATTTATTAGATGAATATTCATCAAACAAAGAATACACATTTTCTAAAAACACTGAAAGCATTTTCACTTATATTAATATACAACATAGGCTAATTCTCCTTTAACTTATTTAACTAATAAAAATATGAATAATATGTAGAAATAAATCATAAATATTTCCCTTTATGATAACATTAATAGAACATAATAATTTTTAATATTTAATAGTTTCAAAGCTACAATCAATGTAATTAATAAAGTTAATAGTAATTTGTTGCATACAGAGTTGTTTTGTCATAGATGATGAATAAAATATTGAAAATTGACAGTAATAGATTTTTAAGAACTCCTGTGAATTAAAAAATTGTTTTTATTTGAAAAAGAAGGGCTTACACCCCATGAGCATCTTCTTTTCCTATGCTTTTGAGAACTGAATTTTACTATTTGCTTTCTAAGTGATTTGTTTAGGGAGAAATTGGGTCCTTTAAAAGACCCTTCACAAAACTTTTTAAATCTCAAAACAGCACCCTTTATAAAATTCTTTGTCCTGAAAATAGGCTTTTGACAAAAATTTTCCATCTCTAAACTGAACCTTTCTCAAATTTGATAGTTAAAAACTAAAATCTAATCTTTACTTTTACACATATAAAGAAAATATATTCATTTTACACACATATATTTCCTTTGAAAAATGTAAACAAAAACCTGAATGGATGGATCATTTCAAATTTACAAAATTATAATTATATTTTTCACAATTTTACAAAAAACAGGATTCTAAAAAAAAAAAAAAGTCGACAGATTAAGATTTTCAACAATAAACCAGATTATAAAACATGCAATAAAAAATTAAAAATAATAAAAACAGAATTTTTAATTGTTATTCTTTTATAAATAAAAAATATTTGGAAAGTGTCAATAGTGCCTATTATTGGCATATTTACTTTATTTTTTTTAATATTAAAATAAAATTTGTCGCTGTTTCCATGCCACCCAAAGAGGTAAGCGACCAGCTCGTTTTTTTTTAATGTGGTGTCCCTGTTTCATTTAAGTAAAATTACATTGACAGGCCTAGTCCACTATTTCCATCTTGGTTATAAGGTAGATGTGCCAGTAATGAAACCCCTTAAGGAATTTCTTTTAAAAATATTTTTTTATTAATAGTTATAAGTATGATATTCCACTTTTTTTATATTATATTAATCTTTCAACAATATTTAATTTATCAATATTAATTAATAATAAATACCCATATTTACATTTCCCAACAGAAATAAAAATTTAATTTTAAATAATAGAAATATGTCTAAACACCCAAAAACGCAGTATTACACACCCCTCCTAAAATCTTAAAACTAGTAAATAAAATTTTGTAAATGACCATTGGTATATGAAATTCAAAGATTCAAATCCAAACAAAAACATTCAATTTTTACAAGTAAATAAAAATATTAAATAAATAAATTCAGCTCTCAGCATGTTCATTAAGATTTTCAATAGAAAAACAGTGAACAGTTATTTTCTGTTTCCTAATTGCTTTAATGAAATGTTTAAAAAAGTAATCTAGATTAGAAAACATGCAAGGAGGAGTTAAGAAAAAAACAATAAAAACGTAACTATTTATTATTATTATTTTATAAACCAAAAACTGTGAGGCGGCTCATTACTGGAAAGAGGTTGATTTCTGGCACATCTACCCTGAAATAAATATTTACATATTTTACCACTAAATAAAATAGAAAACTAATACAAAAATTTTTAAGATTATTAGGACTATTATTTACATTTATCAGATCATTTTTATGTTTAATAGAGTTATTTAACATGATTTTACATGAAATCGAAAGAATATTTCATAATCTAGTTTGTAACATCATTTGATAATCACAGGTATCTGATAAAGTCAAACCCAATTCTAGTTAACCATAAATAATAGTTCTTAGACCAATAATAACAAAAATTTCACAATATTATTATATAAATAATATAAATACCTTCTTTAAATGTTATCCGCCTTGTAAAACACAGTTATATGTATTTTTTAATCACAATAATTAAATAAAACGCGAGAACTACAGTTATGCGTGTCAAAGTATTCCTGACTTCGCGGGAATCACTAAAATCGTACGACGCTGTTGGTGACATGACTTTCGCATCCGGGCCATAGTAAGAGAGCTATGAAAAAACACATGCAAACATTATTTAGTCTTACGTCAAAAATCTACAAAGAATAATAATAATATTGCTTACATTATGTTTGCTTTTTCACCTGCCATTGGAAAGTTTGGAACGATGATTAAACGCGGAAGTAAAATGGCGTCTGTCGTCTGCAAACATACGATTCTAATCAAAACAGAAAATTGATTTCTTTGCACTGAATTTGGCGTTACATATCAATAATTTCGATTGTAGAATAGAATATCACCATTCCGAGTTTATTCTTACGCAAAATTTGATGTTTTATTGGAATAATTGCGACTAAAGAATAAAATACCATCATGCCGAGATTATTTTTACACTTTTAACGGAGCTATTACAGAAAATAGTGTGGATTTAAAGTATATTTAGCATTTCATAACTTCAATTTAAATGCAATAATGCTCCTTTTTTTCACAGTGTAGATAATAAAAAAGATCTATGACATGTGCCAAAGACATGCCTAATAATTTAACAGTTATACAATGAAAACATAGAAATGATTAAAATCAAATTCTGAAATAAATACTTGCCCATTTTTGATGATATATTATGCTAATCTTTTAATATTTCGTCAAACTTGTGGCGCATGTGCCGACACAGAGAAGAAAAAGACAAATGCGCATGCGTGCGGGGAATAAACGGAATTTCTTCTTCTTCTTCAAACTTGCAGGAACGATTCACAGAAAAATAACCTCTTTAAGAAGTACAGAAATTATTTGTTCGAGAATGAGGCAAAATGTAGTGTATAAAGACGAATATTTCTGACAGTGAATCGATATACTCATATTGAATTGAGTATGTTTGGTTGAATAAAGAACACGCTGCTTTCTTTATTTTGAAACATCATATGTTATCAAATCCAAACAAGCAATAATTTTGTGTTCTGTATTGGTTTATTTCATTCTAGGTAGCATAAAAGATGCTTATTTATGTAAATATGCACAATATTTTAAAATAATTTAAAAGTTCTTGCAAATAGTGTTCTTGTCATAAAAGTATTCAATTTTAGTATTTTGCAAATCGTTTTCCATTTTTTCTTAATAAATAATCAATAAACATTTATAATATTGAGCAAGAAATAAATGGTAATATATTTTATTTTTATTTGTAAGTTCAGAGGGCAGTCCGTAGCGATTTGTATTTGAACAAAGCCATGGAAACAAAAATGAGTACATGTGTTTCTCGGTTTTGAGTAAATTTGGATCGGAGCTATTTTGAGTATCTGAAATACTTAAAATTGAGTACTTTTTGCTCAATTTTGAGAACCCATTTTTTTTTTTCAGAGCGCTAATAAAAATAAATAAAAGAGATTTATAATCCACTTTGCCCATATTCATCCGGAACAGATACAGTCAAACCTCATTAACATGAACACTATTAACCCTTTCCGGCGCACTACTCTTTAAAGTTGGAGTTTAAAGGAAAAAAAATTAGGCAATCTGTTAAGGCCTAGAGGAGTACACAGGTATTGTTTTGTAAAGATTGCACTAACCATGTTAATTATACAGCTGTTGCCGAAGTGGTAACCTCCCATAAGTAAAGCCTTGATAAGCGCAGTGAGAAAAGCATTGCTGTGAAGCGCATATTACAGTAAAACATTTTACCTACTATTTAAAAACAGTAGAATTTGATATGTGTAGTGCTGCCATCTAGAACTCATAAGAAAGATTTAAAGTAGCCATTAGAGTAGTTTTTGAAATATTCACGGAGTTTTTGTCTCTAAACAGGGGGAACTTTAAGTATTGCCGACCCGGCAACACTGCGCGTTAAGGGGTTAACGTGAATTACTTTTAACATGAACTGTTTTCACAGTTTCCAATAAAGACGGATACAAAGATTTGATACTGATAACATGAATTACTGTTAACATGAACAAAATTTTGATTTCCCCTGAGGTTCATGTTAACGAGGTTCGACTGCATATAAAAATACATAATTTGTATTACATTTATTTTTCCTCAATATAATTTATAAGAAATGGTTTTAGAAATTCATGACAGTTTACCGACATTTCTGACTTTTCTTTACCTTTCATTCCGGCAAAATATTTTATTCTGCTTCTTCCTTTGATCTAGGAATTTTGAATCATCTATAAAGATGAAATTATGTCAAAAGACGGCAAAAGAAATTTAACTGCTGACTTCGACTTCTATACAAAAACTTTTAACGCCGAGAAAGGGAAATGTTGTGAAAAGTTTTTCACTGATTTTAAAAGTAAAATGGAAAAGAAAAAACGAATTTCTTCTATTATTCATTTTATGTTATTTCGAAAATATTTCCTATGAGTCCAAAAGAATCGGAATAAAAACTTTTTACAGACTTGATTTAAGGTTTTGAGTAAATAGGATTTATTATAACTTGAACTAAATACAGTTAGCTTCTCATCTATAAATAGCAATAATAAGAATAATATAATCTATCCTACCTTAGTTGATTCACTTTCAATAGGTATGTAAATGGTGTACCCATACTTTTGATATGCTTATCTTTATGTTAAAATTGGCGCAACATATTCGTCATGTAGAATAACACAGATAAATAACTATATATACTCGAGTAACTAATTTAATTAAAAATTAAATAAATATTAGTAAAATTTTACATAAAAATATTGTTGTTAGCTTAGAGAAAACAATTAGAAGACTGATAGAAAAATGTACTTTCGCATTCATATTACATCAATTGCATCATTAAGACGAAATGCATACTTAGCGGGAAAAAACAATTATTATTATGAAATGAAAAACCCGAGTACATATTGAAAATGAAAGTCTCTTGATTAAATAAAATAAGATTTATTACAGTTACAGAAAATTTATAGTTACAGAAAATCATATATCTATCAGGATTTCAAAAAACTTTTTATTTCACAGTAATATTGTAGGATTAGTGTAATCAAAAAAGCACAATCTTCTGAATTAGCTGCCAATCCTTCAACTTTTTTCAGCTTAAGGCGGAAAAAAAAAGAAAAAAAAGTAATTTTCTTAAATTTTTTTCTTATTTTCCTGTTTAAAATAACGTTTAAATATGTTTAAATCGTGTCTATCTTAATTGTAACAGGAAATATTAATTTTTTTCGTTCAGGTTTGTTTTCAAAATGTAGTTTCTGAGCAATTGCTGTCACGGAAAGGACTTCTCATGAAAATGAGTTTCTTTTTACAATGGAATTTTTCAGCTTTTCTCGTATTTAAATCTCGTATTTAAATATTTATAAGTCAAGAGCTGTTTAAGTTAAATTATTCAAACTTGGAACATGTCTTTTTCAATTATTTTACTTTAATTTTGACTCATGAAGTTTCAAAAAAAAAAAAAAAAAAAAAAATTACTTTTAAAAATATGATTTTTTTAAAAGTTACATCGTTTTTCTATTAAATTTTACTTTAAATATTTTTTTTTAATTTAAACTAATGTTTTTAAAAATGCTGAATCAAATTTAAGATTTACATATTTCTGTTTTAAATGAAATTCTACACATAATACTTCGAGTTATAACGACTTTAAATACCCCACTTTTCTAATATATATATATATATATATATATATATATATATATATATATATATATATATATATATATATATATATATGCGAAGTTTTATCAAGTGATTTTGTTGACAAATAATGCAGTAAACAATAAAATATTTCGAAATTTTAACTCAATAAATAAAAGTTATTTTAAAATGTGTCCCTGACCCTCAAGAAATCAGTTTTGGAGATAAAATATATGTTGTTTTTGTGTCAAATTTGTTGAACTTTCTTTATTAAGAGGACTGTCAACTTTGAAAAAAATAAGAAATATACCATAAATACGATTTTTGGATTTTGATTCTTAAAAAAATAATAATAATTTAAGAAATATAAGACAAAATCTCAGTAACTGACACCTTAAAGTTTTTTTCTCGTTCAATCCCCAGTGGCAAAATTTTGAATCTGTTTTATACTTATCTTTAGTTTGTAAAGTACTCATTAAAAATATTTTGCAAGTTACATATACTTAATGTATGAATGCGAAACTTCTTAAATATTAAATAAAACTTTACTGAAATAAAAAATAATAAACTTTAACTGTGTTTGATCTGTACTGTTGTTTGTCTTACAATGGTTAAAATGTACTCATGAGGACTTGCGGTTACTTGGAAAAACCTCTATTGAATGTATTTTTAATGTTTTTAAAGGTTGTTAATCTCTTTATAAATTTTATTTGAAACTATATTCAAGTCTGTATTGCTTTATTTATTTTATTTATTTTTAAAAGGTTATTTATATCTAATTTAAAATTTTTTTGTTACTAAAAATTAATTTTTTTCATAAATATGATCAATAAATTCACTAACAGATTACACCCCTAATATTAAACATCAGCGAAATGTAAAAAGTAAGTTTATTTGTGTTTTTTTCTACCAAGTGTCTAAATAAATAAGTCAAAATCTTAGCCTGCAGGCTCTTTTTGAATATCTGCTTTTTAAAATTGTGAAATTAAGGATTAAGCTTATTTTTTATGCCTTTTTGTAATGAACAAAATATAGCTTGCTAGGCAGAAATAGGTACATATATTTATTAGACATTTAGGAGACAGTTATATATGTAAAGTTCTATTCAAGATGATTATGAAACAAATTATTTTGTAGCCTTAAATACGATTATTCTTAATTTATTATTACTAATATATACAATGTTAACTGTCTATGTAAATAAATAAATAAATAAATATATATTTTGTAGATGATAAAAATACTACACTGCTAATTCTCAAACACAAAAATAAACACATTTCGAAACACTTTTTGTCCCCACATTCACTATACATTAATGCGTTGTAAAGCGTTCTTTTTTTATGATCGTATTCTTAATATATTGCAAAGTATTGCTATCTAGAAATGTGTTCAAAAACTAGTGCTTTTAATTGTGTTGTAATAGTCTTCTAAATAGTGTTGATGAATATATTTTCTTAAAATACTATTATGCCCAACACTTTAATCCAAATTAACCACACATTGTAAACATCTCACAATTTAGAACATTATAAAACAACTCATGTTAAACACTTTCAGAATATTTTCTACATGTTGCCTTTAAAATTGCGAAATTTAAAAAATGATTACTTTGAAAATACAATTTCTTCTCTTGTAATTTTTAACAACACATTTTACACAATCTTTTAATTTCATACAACACATTTGTTCCATATTCACAGCACAATCGAAAATGATTTCAGTTAGAAGTATTAATTTTTATGATTCGTTAGTGTTGAAAAAGTGTTTCATGCATTTGCATGTATTATAGTATACAGTATGCAATTTAAAAGCTTAACTTATACAGACTTAGGCAAAACATATAACTTTGCCTGTTTATTATACTATTGGCTAGTTCCATGGGTTTTGTAGTGTAAGTCACATTGCCTTATAATTGTTATGCTTGTTTGCCACCGTTATTTTCGAAAAGTCTGCTTGGCCTTCTTCAATTAATGAGAATGTGCCGATAACATAAATCACATTTTTACGTTCTAAAATACTGGTAGCCAAAAATCGTAGCCAGTGACTTACACTACAAGTACTCATGGAAATAGCCTATTACAAATATTATGCATATTCACATATTTAATACATTTATATTTATAACATAAATGCAAAAAGCAGCTAAATTTTTTTTAGTATTTTTCCGGTTCATTTTGTAACATTTAAAAGGGATTTTAGCAAAAAAATTGAGAAAATCAAAACTAAGGCACAAATGTTTAAAATTAAGTAAATTTCTTTAGAAACATGAGCCGATTAATTAAAACCCCTCCTAGAAAAATAGCTATCTATTTTCATTTGACACGTAACTGCACATGTTATTGAAATTCAAGATGCATCTTTCACACAACATATATTAAAAAGCCTAAAAAATTACGAGTTTATATTTTATCAAAAAAAAGCGTAATTTTTGGTATTTTCAGAGTTTATTTTACAACATTTAAAAGGGATTTTACCAAAAAAAGTGTGAGAAAGCAAAATAAAAACATGAATTGTTAAAATTAAGTCATTTCTTTAAAAGCATTTTTTTTTTTTTTAGAAAAATAGCTTTCTATTTTTATTCGAAACACAACTACTCATGTTATTCCAATTCAAGATTCATATTTCACAATCCATATATTTAAAAGTCTGAAAATTTTAATGACTTCCCATGTAGTCGGAGATTAAAATAACAGAGAGTTGCAAACCTATTCTTTTTTCTATTATCAACTTATTCAAATAAACGAGATTTTTTGCAGAAAAGGAAAACCAGACAACTTCCTTTTTCGGTAGATTATGGTGAAATATACGGAATATTTATTTCCGGTTTGATTCCATTTCAGTTTTTAAAACATGGTGATTTCGCTTATCTCGTTTAGAATGTTATATTTTTACGTTTGTGATAAATATTTTCCTCGTACACTACAAGGTTTCTTTTTATATCAATATTTATAACTTCGATACCCGAAATTCAGAACGTTTAAAAGGAACTTTACCAAAAAATTTGTAAAAACAAAATTAAGGCACAATTGGCTAAAATTAATTAATATCTTTAAAAGCATGTACCTATTAATTAAAATGCTGACTAGAAAAATAGCTTTCTATTTTCATTCGAAACATAACTGCTCATATTACTCAAATTCAAGATACATCTTTTACACTCCATATATTTAAAAGCCTGTAAATTTTAATGACTTCTTATGCAGTCGGAGGTTAAAATAAGAGGGAATTACAAAAATTTTATTTTTTTATTTTTAACTTATTCGAGATTATTAACTTATTAACTTAAGCGAGATTTTTAGCAGAGAAGGCAAACCGGACGACTTCCTTTTTTCGGCAGATTATGGTGAAATTAACGCGAATATTTATTTCCGGATTCATTCCATTTTAGTTTTTAAAGCAATGGTGGTTCGCTTATCACGTCTCAAATGTAATTATATTTTTACGATTAGGATATATATTTTCCTCTTACACTACAAAATCTCTTTTTAAATCAATATTTTTAAACAGTAAAATGCGAGGAAAAATGATTAAGTTTTTTTATAACATCTAAACCCAAATTTCAGACATATTTGTTTCATTACATTTAACATTTTTAATAGTTTACGAAAAATTTGATATTCATAAATTAATATGTTATTAAAAAATAGCGTAATCAGTTAGGATTCAAATGCTGTTATTATTACTATTTTTCGTTTTGTTTTGTTTGCGCTTATTCGAGAATTGTCTCGAAGAATATTATTGCAATTTAATTTTTCACATGAAATGAGATGCTGGCTATAGTTATTCAAATTTCCAAACAACACGATCTTTACCCAGTAATTTCTTTAAAAGCCTGTACCTATTAATTATAATTCATTCTAAACAAATAGCTATCTATTTTCATTCGAAACACAACTGCACATGTTATTCAAATTCAAGATTCATCGTTCACACTACAGATATTTAAAGACCTGAAAATTTTAATGACTTCCTATGTAGTCAGAGGTTAAAGTAACAGAAATTCGCAAACATGTTCTGTTTTTTTATTGTCTACTTATTCAGGAAAGCAGCGAGATTTTTAGCAGAAAAGGCAAACCAGACGACTTCCTTTTTCGTTAGATTATGGTGAAATGAACGGAATATATTTATTTCCGGTTTGATTCCATTTCAGGTTTTAAAGCAATGGTGGTTTCGCTTATCAAGTCTCGAATGTAATTATATTTTTACGTTTATGATAAATATTTTCCCCTTACACCACAAAGTCCCTTTTTAAATCAATTTTTATAAAGAGGGAAATGCAAGGAAATTTTTTAGGTTATCTATAACATCGAAACCCAAATTTCGGCCATATTTGTTTCATGATTTTTATCATTTTTACTACTTTACGCAGCATTTTATATTCATAAAATAATATGTTATTAGAAGGTAGCATATTTTAATATATGTGAAGTTCGAAGAGTTATTTAATAAAATCAGAATTAAAGAAATTAGGATTTTTTAAACTAAATCTTTGCTCAAAAAGTTGATTTTTAAGTGAAATCTTCTAGAAGATAACAGATTTTTTCTCATTTTAAAAGAACTACATATGTAATTAGAACTCATATAAAGCACAAAAATGTATTAAAATTACTTTTAGATTCAAACTTACAATGTAAATTTATTTAAAAAACATTAAAAATCTTTAAAATACCCAAAACGTTGTCAACCATTCCATGGCCGTCTGCAGTTAGGATTCAAATGTTGTTATTATTATTATTTGTTGTTATTTTTTGCGCTTATTCGAAAATTGCGTAAAAGAAAATTATTGCTTTTTTTTTTTTTTTTTTTTTTTTTTTTTTTTTTTTTTTTTTACGTCAGATGAGATGCCGGCTATCGTTATTCAAATTTCCAAACAACACGAGCATTTACCAAGTAATTTGTTTAAAAGTCTGTATCTATTAATTAAAACCTCTTCTAGAAAAATATCTTTCTTTTTTCATTTGAAACACAACTGCTTATGTCATTCAAATGCAAGATTCTTCTTTTACACTCCATATATTTCAAAGCCTGAAAATTTTAATGACTTCCTATGCAGTCGGAGGTTAAAATAACAGAAAATCGGTAACATGTTCTCTTTTTTCATTATCTACTTATTCGAGCAAAGCAGCGAGATTTTTAGCAGAAAATGCAAACCAGACGACTTCCTTTTTTTCTGTACATTATGATGAAATGAACAGAATTTTTATTTCGGTTTGATTCCATTTCAGTTTTTAAAGGAATTGTGGTTTCGCTTATCACGTTTCGAATGTAACTCTATTTTTACGTTTGTGATAAATAATTTCCTCTTACACTATAAAGTCTCTTTTTAAATCAATATTTATAAAAAGAGAAATTCAAGGAAAATTTGTTAGGTTATTTATGGCGTCGAAACCCAAATTTCAGATATATTTATTTCATTAAATTTAACATTTTTAATAGTTTACGAATTGTTTTACAATCATAAATTAGTATGTTAAATGCTGTTATTATTATTATTATTATTATTATTATTATTATTATTATTATTATTATTATTATTATTATTATTATTATTATTATTATTATTATTATTATTATGTTTCGTTTGCGCTTATTCGAGAATTGTCTAGAAGAAAATAATTGTAATATAACTTTTTACGTGAGATGAGATACCGGCTATATTTATTCAAATTTCCAAACAACACAAGCTTTTACCCAGTAATTTCTTTAAAAGCCTGTACCTATTAATTAAAACCTCTTCTAGAAAAATAGCTATCTATTTTCATTCGAAACACAGCTGTACATGTTATTCAAATTAAAGACACATCTTTCACACTCCATATGTTTAAACGCCTGAAAATTTTTAATGATTTCCCGTGCAGTTAAAATAACAGCGAATTGCAAACATGTTCTTTTTATTATCAACTTATTCGAACAAAGAAGAGATTTTTCACAGAAAAGGCAAACCAGACGACTTCCATTTTTCGGTAGATTATGTTGAAATGAACAGAATATTTATTTCCGGTCTGATTCTATTTCAGTTTTTAAAGGAATTGTGATTTCGCTTATTAGGTTGTGAGCGTAACTATATTTTTTGCGTTTATGATAAATATTTTCCTCTTACACTACAAAGTTTCTTTTTAAATCAATATTTATAACATTGATACCAGAATTTCAAAAAGTTTAAAAGGAATTTTGCCAAAAAATTTGAGAAAACAAAATTAAGGCACAAATGGTTAAAATTAAGTAATATCTTTATAATCATGTACCTATTAATTAAAATGCTTCGTAGAAAAATAACTTTCTATTTTCATTCGAAACACAACTGCACATTTTATTCAAATTCAAGATACATCTTTCACACTGCATATATTTAAAATCCTGAAAATTTTAATGACTTCCTATGCAGTCGGAGGTTAAAATAACAGAAAATCGCAAACATGTTCTCTTTTTTTTATTTTCTACTTATTCGAGCAATGCAACGAGATTTTTAGCAGAAAAGGCAAACCAGACGACTTCCTTTTTCGGTAGATTATGGTGAAACGAACGGAATATATTTATTTCCGGTTTGATTCCATTTCAGTTTTTAAAGTAATGGTGGTTTCGCTTATCACGTTTCGAATGTTATTATATTTTTACATTTATGATAAATATTTTCCTCTTGCACTACAAATTCCCTTTTTAAATCAATATTTATAAAGAGGGAAATGGAAGGAAAATTTGTTAGGTTATTTATGACATCGAAACCCAAATTTCAGCCATATTTGTTCCATTAAATTTATCATTTTTAATACTTTACGCCGCATTTTATATTCATAAAATAATATGTTATTAAAAGGTAGCATATTTTAATATATGGGAAGTTCGACGATTTTTTTAATGAAATATGAATTAACGAAAATATCAATTTTTAAACTAAAACTTTGCTTAGAAAGTTAACAATTAATTTTTAAATAAAATCTTCTAGAAGACAATTCATTTTTCTTACTTTAAACGAACTACATATGTAATTAGAATTCATATAAAGCACATAAAATGTACTAAAATTACTTTTAGTGCAAACTTATAACGTAAATTTATTTAAAAGACATTAAAATATTTTTATAATACCCAAAACGTTGTCAACCATTCCGTGGACGTCATCAGTTAGGATTCAAATGCTTTTATTATTATTATTATTATTATTATTATTATTATTATTATTACTATTATTATTATTATTATTATTATTATTATTATTATTATTATTATTATTATTATTATTATTATTTCTTTTGTTTGTGCTAATTCGAGAACTGTCTAAAAGAAAATTATTGTAATGTAATTTTTTACATGAGATGAGATGCCGGCTATAGTTATTCAAATTTCCAAATAACACGAGCTTTCCCCAGTAATTTTTTAAAAACCTGTATCGATGAATTAAAACCCCTTCTAGAAAAATAGCTATCTATTTTCATTCGAAACACAACTGCACATTTTATTCGAATTCAAGATACATTTTTCACACTCCATACATTTAAAAGCCTGAAAATTTTAATGACTTCCTATGCAGTCGGAGGTTAAAATAACAGGGAATTGCAAAAATGTTCTTTTTTTTATTATCTACTTATTCGAGCAAAGCAGTGAGATTTTTAGCAGAAAACGCAAACCAGACTACTTTTTTTTCGGTAGATTATGGTGAAATGAACACAATATTTATTTCCGGTTTGATTCCATTGCAGTTTTTAAAGCAATTGTGGTTTTGCTTATCACGTTTCCAATGTAATTATATTTTAACGTTTATGATAAATATTTCCCTCTTACACTATAAAGTGTCTTTTTAAAACAATATTTATAAAGAAAGAAACGCAAGGAAAATTTGTAAGGTATTTTTACCATCGAAACCGAAATTTCAAGCATTTTTGTTTCAGGAAATTTATCATTTATAATACTTTACGCGGCATTTTATACTCATAAAATATTATGTTATTAAAAGGTAGCACATTTTAATATACAGAAAAACCTCGATAAAGCGAACACGTTCCGTTTTAATAGAAATTGGTCTCTCCGTGAGATGGTCTCTTAATGGAGATTATGTTTAAATCTACATTTTAATTATAGAAAAGGTTTAACAATTGATGTTACTAAAATTTATTTTTCACATTACGAAAGAATATACAAATTTACGTATCAAAAAACAACTTAATTACATAAGTTAATTACTGCAGAGTTTAAAAAATGAATGCATTGAAGTTCGTTTTGATTTTACAGTTTTATCTTTTATAATTTTTATTTCCAAGTATTTTCGAAGTTCAGTATATAAATGCATTTTTTTGGACGGAAATAAATAATGATGATTTTAATATTTAGTCTATTTTTTTTAGAATTCCGTGACAGCATAGGGCAGGGGAGTTTATTATCATTCTTAATTTTTAAAAGTTACCAGAACTTACACTTAATTTTACTAGAATAATAATAAAAAAAATCTAAACTTATTTTAGAGGTACGGTGAATAACGTGCTTTCCGGAATATTTTTTCTAATGAAATCTTCTTCAAGCGACCAGGAAAAATGGAATTGGTTTCATTTTTTTCAATGAAATTGGGTACTCTTGGAGGGATTTCAACTGGTATGGTGTTTCAATCAAACCTAATTAAATTTTTATGTCTTATGGACAATATTTTCGCCAAGCATAAACTTTTAATCCTACATTTATATATTTTGCAATTGAAGAAAAGTTCTTTACTGACTATTTTTTTGCATTAAAACAAAAATTTCTGATATTTTATCTATTATTAAATACAACTTTTTAAATGGATTATGTAGTACTTTCTAAATTTTATTTGAATGGGTTTTTCATTTATAAAAAAAAAAAAAAAAAAAAAAAAAAACGACTTTAAAAGAACATGTCTTGTTGTCACGTTAATAAAGACTTAATTTTATTAACAAGAAAGGTAAGTTTACAGTAAACTCCCGATTATCCACGAGTCTAAATTTCAATTTTTAAAAAATGTCATAAAAAAAGAAAAGCGTTGCTCTACTAATTGAGGTTGAATTAAAACTGATTTATCCAGTATTAGATTTAGGCTTCTAGCATGTAACTGATGAAGAGATTTGAATAAAAATTTTATTTTACTTGAGAAAGGTTTAACGAAAAATGAAAAACAAATATTATTGACATGTTTCGATTCCAATCTAAAATGAACCATAATCATAATAAAAAAAAAATAAAAATACAATTCACTGCCAATACAAATGGCAGGCGACAATGAGATGTAAATTAAAAACCACGCGCTCTATTGTAACAACAATAAATTAAAAATAGACCATGATCAAAATTAATTTTCAACTTGGTTCATCATTGTATTCAAGCTTTCACGAGGAATTTATTTATAAACTCTAACCATAACTTAGGAATAATAATAATAAAAAAAATTATTATTGCAAAAAATTTTTTTTTCAAGTATAAATTTCAACAGACTCCCTTATAATGGATTTACGACAACAATTTGATATGAAACATAATTTGCTTTCATTGAACATAATTTTTACTTCTTCATCTAAATGTAATCTAGGTAAAGCAGTGTTAGTACGACCAAATTTAATATCAGATTCATGTTCACCTTTTCTAATTCCAAGTTTTCTCCCTGTCATGCCTATGTGATATTTTAAGTCACCTTTTTTCTGTAACCTAAGGAATTTCATAAACCCCTGCAAAATCCTCATGTACTATAGGGTCAAATTGTTTATTAATTAATCTCTTTAATTTTGGTTGCGGTGTTGCAATCAATTCAATATAAAATGAATATTTATTATTTTTATAATAGAGCGAGTGGTTTTTAATTTACATCTGATTGACGCGTGCCATTAGTATTGACCGTGAAACAATTTGTACTTTTATTTTTATTTTATTATGATTATGGTTTTCTTAGATTGGAATCGAAACATGTCAATAATATTTGTTTTTAATTTTTCGTTACACCTCTCTCAAGTAAAATAAAATTGTTTATTCAAATGTTTATATATAAAAGGTGAATTTATTAAACTCCTGTGATTTAAAAATCTAAAAGATTTAATAACTTTTTTTATGATGAAGAGATTTTAGAGAAAGTGTTAGGTATGAATTTTGAAGAGAGCGATGAAGAAAATGGTAAGAAACAAAAGAAAGTGAGCCACTTAAGGCAGCACACTAGTCACTGAAAAAGACCATGATAATAATGTTAAGTCTATGGCGATGTTCTTTTCAAATATCTCGCTCAAATTTTAATATTTTTGCATGATTTTTTTTTTTTTTTTTTTGCATAGGATAGCTGAGAACGATATACAACCTGACTAGTTTTTACTTTTTCAGTTTTAGTTTCAGATTTTTTTAAAAATTTCTTTAATTTTCGAAACTGGTTTGAACCGGTTCTGAAATTAGAACTATCATAATATAAAAAATATATAACCAAAATTGAAAAAGTAAAAATTAGTCCGGTTGTAATTCCTCCTCAGCTATCCTGTGCAAAAAGAATCATGTAAAAATATTAAAATCTGACTGAGATATTTGAAAAAAAAAGCTCCCATAGACTTAACAGTATCATCCGGGACATTTTCTGTGACTAGTGTTGCACTTTAAGCTGACGTTTGAGGCCTTGCTCAGTATTTAGATGAGGACGATGACGCGTCACTTTGTGATAAAACAGTTCTAAAAGACTTCAGTCCCAAATAAAGAAGAAGTATTTCAATTCAAAAAGAAGAAAAATAAATAAATAAATGAAACGAAACTTCTGACTGATTTCTCAAAGAAGCAAATCTACAAATTTGTAAGAAGATAATAATTTTACTAATCCTTAAACAATAAGTATGTTTGTGTTACCTATTGTGCATATAAACTGTTCAAGTGCATATTTATGCTGACTTGTTCTTTTTTTTTCATAATTTTGTGGATTATGATAGATAATTATCTATTAAATCAGCTTATCTGCAATAGCCGCGCCACTCAATTCCGCGGATAATCGGAAGTTTAATGTATGTGTATGTAAACGAGCCGAGGCGCCTCTCTAACGAAATAAAATATTACGAGTTATAATTCAAATAAAACAAAAAAATTCTTCGAAAATTTATAATTATTTTTTTAATTAAAACCACTTGAGGAAAAATATCATTTTATTTTCATTCAAAACACAATTATGTGCATATTTTTATACTTAAGATACACATTTCATGTTTAAAACAATAAAAAAATACAAACTTCCTGTGTGGTCGTCGTACGCTAAAATAACAATTAATAACATGCATTCTCTCTTTTTATTATCTCATGCTCGCATTGGGGAATAATTTTTAGTAGAAGATACAGAACAGACAACTTCCTTTTTCGGGAGATCATTATGAAAATAGCCGAATGTTTACTTCCGATTTGATTCCATTTCCGCTTTTTAAGGGACGGTGATTTCGCATATCATGTTTCCAACGTAATTGTACTTTTAAAGTTATAGCAAATATTTCCCTCTTAAAACGATAAAGTTTTATGTAAATCAATATTTATTTTCGCAGAAATACAAGGCAAATTCTTTTTTTCTGTTAAAATACAAAACTTCTAAATTATTTATATCGTTAATTTTATTTATTTTTTAAAGATTTTATGCGTTTTTTATGAAAGTCTTTAGAACACTGCTTTCGGTAATTAGAACAAGTATCACAGTTTCATCTGAATAGATATAAGACATTTTGTGTATGATTAAAAAATATTTTGGCATGATTCTACAATGTTTCGATTGTTAAATTATTAGATGTAGCAAGTTATTCATTTGTCAATTAGTCGATTAGCCAATTAGTCATTTAGCCAAGTAGACAATTATTTTTCAGTACTTTAAATTAGAAACTCTTAATGATATTTAAAAAAGTATCTGTATTATTAAAAAGGATATAATAAAAAACAAATATTCCCTGCTGCACACATTTTTCTTTACTTATTTTTGTTATTGTATTCTACTATTGCGTTTATCGTCATTACGTCAAGAGCTTTCTTTGATTTTATCTTTTGAAACATCGCTGATGTCATCACTAGTTTCTGAAAAATTTTCTGTAATGCTTTCCGTTTCTTCACTTCTTTGTAAAAAAAAGCACATCTTCCATTAAGACATCAAACTACATGCATAAACATGGAAAAAAGAGTTACGAGTCCACCTATATAATCTCATTTCAACACAGAAAAATTTTCTTGGAGCTACGTTCGTCAAATGCCTACTATTCAAGAAAGTAAGATCAAGAAGAAATCAATCAAGCAAAATAATGAAAGAAAATATGTACGCCAATTTTATAAAATGTCACTAGAAGTCAATTAGATTTTCTTACAGCGTTGACCGTAAAGGACCAACTAGCCATAGCCATACACTTACATAAAAAAATTTTTGTTCAATTTGATGCATAACTTCATACAATTTTAGTCAGTACAAAATTAAAAATGGCACAAAAATTGTTATTGCAGCGTCTCCTTCCGGCGGAATATATCAAACTTGAAAGAGAACTGCTTGCCAAAGCCGAAAACATTCACAAAAAATCGGTTCAATTCTATGCATAACTTCATACACTTTTTGATGGTAGAATGGCGACTTATGGACACACATACGCGCAGACACACGGACAGACTGTAAAAACATTTTTCGGAATCTCTGAACTCTAAAACGTGTAAATCCCTCGAAAACCGGAAGTCGAAAAAAATTTCGATTACAATACTTTCTTCGACTGAAGATAGAGGAAAGTAAAAATCATATTAAACTGGATTTATTCATTGAATACCCTCTATTGACTTCGAGTAAACACACCGAGTTTACTACTTAACAAATATTTATTCACTCGTTTAACAAAAGAAAAAAAATATTTCGCTTAAATTCTATTTATTCATATTGAAATTGTCTGAAAATAAATGGCAATGAACCGCTTTTTTAAAAAACAAATCGTCAATAAATTTTAATTAAAATCACTGCCAGAGACATTCTCATCGGTTTCACGATAAAATATCAGCGTAGAGATTACTCATAGTTTAAACATACAATTTTCCACCGCTACATTTAATGATTTTAAACTTTAAATTACTTCCTACACGGGCGTATTTTCAAATATCGGGAGTTTTAAACATGACCTTTTGTAAACACACAGTGCCTTTTAAAACATGAAATACAAAGCAGACGATTTCCGTTCAAAGCAAATTACTGGGAAAGAATGTAATATTTATTTCCTGTTTGATTTCAGAACCCTTTTCTAAAAAAAAAAAATTATTGTTCTGTCCATTCGTTAAAGTATTTTTCTTCTTCTCTGCAAATAATTTCCATAAAAAGTGTGAAAATCACGGCTTGTACATGCATTAGTAATTGTGAAAAGAAGTGAAAAGTTCGCTAAATGTTTAATTTTTTGGAAACATGTTAATACAAATAGCATTTTCTCTTGATCAACAACTAGACACAGCGTTTTTTTTTTCAGCTGGCGTTAAAAAACTTTCTGGAGACTAGTAAACATACAGTGCAAATAATTGATTTCTATTTTTGTACTAAAGCGATAATTATTGTTAAAAATGTTATTTGGCTCTTTTGTGATGACACGTATATATTTACTATTAAAAATTTAATTTATTTGCAATTAATATATATAAAGATTAATTTTGCTTCTGAGAAATATGTAAAACTTGTTAAAAACATTTAAAAATTTTTTATAACTCATTAGTTATAAAATTTTTGTAAATTGTATCTTAATGTATTTTGTATTTTATATTTTGTGAAATTGCATCTTACTATCAAAACGGTTGTGCATAAATGAAACGTAAATTTTGAATAGGTGGGTAATAAGGTATCCTGGGGTAATAACGCCAGTATGGGTAATAAGATCAAGTGCCAATTTTACACGTAATTATGAAAGAATTTCTGAGACGGCACCTACGGGTTCTGCTCACACGGACACTGAGTCATCTAAGTCACAACTGCAAAACGTTAATTTGTTAATTCGTTCAGTTTGTGAACTTCATCGCTTGAAGAAGGACGTAGGAGATAACTCCTTATCTAAAAATTGTGAGGTAAGTTCTGTGTACGGAAAACTATAGATTTATTAGTAAATACTTTGTTAATTACATAAAATTTGTAGCGTATTCCATATACTTTCAAAATGTTTTAAAAGTTTTTGGATGTGTTCACAAGGTCATTGTTGTTTAAAATATACTGCCCAATAAGTGTTCCGGAGTAATAATGCTCCACTGGCTTTATTGTTCCGGTTGAATCTTCTCTGGGTTGGAATTGCATCCGAAGATGATTTATATTTTATTTATGCACAAGTGAGCATTATAGTCATTGTTGAAAAACAAAAAAGGATAAAGAGAAATTTGTGTGTCATAAGTGCCGCTAATTTTTCATGTCAAGAGAATAAAATATCAAATGATTATTACTGCATCGTGATGTCGCAATTAATGGGTAAGTAAGAAAAATTTGACAATTTCCAGGACTGTGGAATTTTATAGCTTTGAATGGAATAATTTACATATCATTTTCCCGTCTTACTTTATAGTTTTCTTTACATGTCGCTAAACAAAACTGCATATATATTAAGTGTTCCAAGATAATGCTGGAATCTGTCGTAAATTAACATGCTGCGCCAGCTGGTGGCAGGGGTGCAAATGAATGCGCGGGTTTGACGTCATATATGCGCAAATGTTTATTATCTTTGCATCTCTTACGCATATTTTCTGAATTTTCTCTCAATCGATGACAGATTAATCAAGTCTACGAGATTTATTGCAAAGTATTTTTGTTACAGTTTGTTTCGATAAAATCATGTACATTTAAAAAATTAGTCACAATATCATTTTAATTTTGGGAGAAAAAGTAATAACTAGTACTCATAAGTACCATATAATGCTGCGAAAAATATTGACTTTTACCCTAGAATTATAATAACAATGCGACTTTTTTAAAAATACACATGGTTTTTTTTTTATTAAAAATATATGTATTTAAAAAAGTCGCATTGTTATTTTAGGGTAAAAGTCAATATTTTTCGTAGCATTATATGGTACTTATGAGTACTAATTAGTACTTTTCCTCCCCAAATTAAAATGATATTGTGACTATTTTTTTAAATGTACGTGACTTTATTGAAACAAACTGTAACAAAAATATTTTGCAATAAATTGCAATAACTTGATTAAGCTGCCATGATTGAGAGAATAGCTTGAAATTTATGATTGAATTTTTAACATGAATTCTCAAAATAGCTTTGTCTGTTAAAAAAAAAAAAAAAAAAAAAAAAAAAAAGAGAGAGAGAGAGAGAGAGAGAGAGAGTCTAATCTACGGTTTTAGGAAAATTATTGTCTAGAACGTTGAATATTTAAACAAATAATTAACAATATTTCTTTGTTTAACAAAACAACATTTAATACATACATTTAAAATTAAACTTATTCCGAATATACGTATAATGAAATAGGTTTTTAAATTAAAAGGATGAAATGTTTATATGTCAAATAATAAAAGTCGATACGACCAAGAAAACATTTAATTTTTATCGTCTGCAACTGATAAATGAAAAATGGAGCTAAAGTTGAATGTTTTATTTAGTATTAAATTCTATACATTTTTAAATATTGATTATTATATTATCATAACAACACAAACATTATATTATCATAGGAAATACTACTGTATATATCATTTTGTATAATTTAGCTCATCAAGAATTTAGTAAAATGCGACACTATTTCAAAATTCTGTATTTATATAACTACTACTTACTAAGTTTAATGAGTCATCTTTCATTACATTAAAAACATAATTAAAATCGAAGATATTTTAATCAGCGATATTTGTATCACATAATTAAATGATATTTCATTTTAGTATATTTTATGTTAATATTTAGTAGTACTACACTTATTTATTCTATATTTATTTACAACATTTCAAACCTAAAACTTATTTTACGCAATGTTTTAAAGTAACATTTTATAGAAACAAAAAAGTTTTGTTGCCATTCACACAAAAGAAACTGCAATCTACTTAATAATCCTCTAGTTATGCACCCCTGCCGCTAGATGGCATATGCCTTGACCAAGCCTTTAATCTTGCGGACACCTCTTCCATAGGAGTTGGAACTAGTGATGGGCGATTCTGGAAATTTTGAGAATCGATTAAAATCGATATCGTATAAAACAACATCGATCATAAAAAGAATCGATTTCTCAGTTCTAGAATCGATACTAGAATCGATATTTCGATATTCAGGTTCACACAGAGAAGATCCAAATTACTAATTCCAAAACTTAGACAATCAGCAGGACCGTAATTACCGCCTCCCACCCCCCATCCCCATTTAGGGGGGCATAGAATTAAGCTATTGCAGATTTTAGAGTCGCATAATAAGAGTTTTAAATTTTAAAATGATTGTCACTTATGGTTGTCACTTACACAAAAACTTCGACAAATTTGAGAGACATAACTCAACTAATAACAACACTGAGTAACTTGGCATTAAACCGAGTATAAAGAGTGCCAAGAGCGTGTAACTAGGATGGGGAACAAGGAGTATAGACAAAAAAAAACTTTTTTTTCTAATACCAACCAAATGTTACACGAGATAGTTTGGAAGAACAAAAAATATGCCCCATTCCCAAGGGGGCAGGTAAACCCCACTCTTGACGGAAAGGCGACCATAGCCCAAATGTATCTTTTGTCGAAGTTTCAAAATGAGGATTTACAATAAAATAGAACGAGAATTGGACATTTTAAAAATTGCATGCATACTTTGAACGGCCCATTTAGTAAAGACTGGCGAGGAGGGGGGGGGGGGCGAGGGATTAGAACGGATGAACTTGAAAAAAAAACATAATTAACTAATAACCCAAATAACTGAGCTTCTAAACAAAAATATAGTGTTTAATTTAGTGTTGAATTCACGGGGTGGCTTGCGGGAAACATGCACTCTTTGAAACTATAAAAAGTGCCAAGAGCATGTAACTAGGTGGAGGGAGGGGTAGTAACAGAAAAAAGACGAGGAGATAAAAGCTTTATAACGATATGTTACATGAGATGGTGTGGAAGAAACAAAAAATATGCCCCCCACCCAGGGGGGCAAGGTAAATACCAGACGGACAGAAGGGCGACCCCGGCCCAAATGTATCTTTTGTGAGGTTTCAAAATATGGATTTATAACAAAATAGAACGAGAATTAGACTTTTTTAAAACCGCAGTCATAATTTGAACGAACCTGTAAGTTAAGATTGGTGAGGAAGGGGAGGGGGGCGATAGAAGTGAAACCTTGAACAATTACGTGTGTATTTTTTGAATCGTTAGGATATATAATTTTGAATCGCCAGGAAATACTTTTAAATGTATAAAAAAAGGTTCTATAATATTAAAGAACATATTAATATCTATATAAAAAAAACGCGCGATACCATATGTCCAGCTATTGTAGTTAACTCACTATAACTACTTTCTTACATTTTAAAACGCGATAAATACACCAACCAAAATTAGACCATACTATCGATACCTTAATCCTTATCCAAATAAACCATTTTGTATTAATGCCTGTTACAATATCTGTAGATTACTTTTTGAATTATTCAAATCGGACATTCCATTCAAAAGATATTACGAATTTAAATATGACAATCTAAATAAATAATAGCACTGCTGAGTACTCGGTGGCCAATAAGCTCAGGGATTACGTGTGCAATCAAACGATTGCGGGTTCGAACCCCAATTTCGTTGATATATATCAATGTTTTTTTTTTTTTTTTTTTTTTTTTTTATCTTTGAAGAAGTTTGAAAAATTAAAATTTTAATACATTATGGGTCCGTAACGTGACCTAAAATGATGGGAGAAAATTTTTTATGCTAGATTTGTAATGTAGGAAGCATAAGCTTCAATAGACATATTGTATCAAGAAATGAGAAAAAACCCCTCTGCCCCCCCCCCCAAAAAAAAAGGTCCTATAGGGAAAGCCGGGAAACTGGAATAGCAATAAGAACGGCGAGAAATGATTAGCTATACTAGAATTTTTCTCATCACTGTAACCCCTATAGAAGCAAAGTTATAGCCTTTTACAGATTGGAATGAAGTGAAGAAATAAGCAAAATTAGGGGAGTGATCGACAGGGGGGGGAGGGGTCCACAGCTCTGGGGGTGCCATGTAGCTTAAACTTTTACGTTAACAATGGTAGAAAATTAAATGAGCGAAATTTTAAGGTGTATATTGGGGGAGGGTGCAAGACCCTCCGCCCCTATAATTTTTTTTGTTCTTTTTGAAGAAACAAAAAAATATGCCCCCCGGCGGGGCGCAGATAAACCCCAAACGGGTGGAAGGGCGACCCCATAGAAGCAAAGTTATAGCCTTTTAAAGATTGAAATGAAGTAAAGAAATAAGCGAAATTAGGTGAGTGATCGACAGGGGGGGAGGGGTCCACAGCTCTGGGGGTTCCATGTAGCTTAAACTTTTAAGTTAAAAATGGTAGAAAATTAAATGAGCGAAATTTTAAGGTGTATATTAGGGGAGGGTGCAAGCCCCCCCCCTCAAATTTTTTTTGTTCCTTTTGAAGAAACAAAAAAATATGCCCCCCCCGGCGGGGCGCAGATAAACCCCAAACGGGCGGAAGGGCGACCCTTTATTTATCTTTTGTCAAGGATTTAAAATGTGGATCTAAAATAAAATAGACCGAGAATTGGACATCTTTAAAACTGTATGCATATTTCGAACGACCCTGTAAGTTAATTCTGACGCGGAGGGGGGGGGGGGATTAGAAGAGACGAGCGTGAAAAATAAAACATAATAAACTAACACTTCAAATAACTGGGCTTCTAAACAAAAATATAACGATTTAACCTAGTGTTGAATTAATGAGGTGGCCCGTAGGGGATTACCACCCCTCCCCCCTCAGAAGTTATGAGATTTTATGCTTTTTAATGCACAAATTGCGATTCCCCCTCTCTTACAGAGCTGTAAAACATGATGCCTTCCTCCGGAGGCGAAATTTTAAAATGGAGGGCCAAAATCACAGTCCGGTGAAATCTAAACACCTCATTGGTCATTTGAGTCGCGTCCTTTTCAGAGAACAATCTCTTAACGGTAGGCGAAATGTCGCCTTACTCCTTTTTCTGAAAAAAAAAAAAAAAAAAAAAAAAAAAAAAAAAAAAATCGTAGCGTCAATTTTGATGTAAATCTTATCTGTTTTCATTTATAATCAATTTTTCACTCTCATTTTATATAATGTCATCAAAATATCTTAATTGAGTTAATTTCGTTGGTTTATCGTAAATAAGAACAGACGGTAACAATTGCTTCAAAATTACTTTACCCCTCACTCTTTTTCAAATGGAGAAACACGTTCGTGATTTTCACCTATACCACACGACCAATGAGGTCCTGGATCACACTTGACTGTGATTTTGCCCTCCATTTAAAAATTTCGCCCTCCGGAGTCGCAGAAAAATACCTGCATTCAATACTGATTTAGCTTAGAAAAAAAAAAAAAAAAAAAAATCGAAATCGAATCTAAAGATCGAAATCGAATCTAAAGATCGACATCGAATCTAAAGATCGACATCGAATCTAAGATCGACATCGAATCTAAGATCGAAATCGAATCTAAAGATCGACATCGAATCTAAAGATCGACATCGAATCTAAAGATCGACATCGAATCTAAAGATCGACATCGAATCTAAAGACCGATCTTACGGGCAGAATCGATTTTACATTTTTACTTTCTTTTGTAACTTTACAAGAAGAGAGTATTAGATTCGTGAAAAATTTGACTTCCCGTTTTTGATGGATTTATATATTTTAGAAGGTCTTTAACACGATTTCATGGTTTTTAAGAAATATCTGTCTGTGTGTGTGTCTGTCACTCTGTGAGTCTGTATACGACAAAAATTTCTGACCGTTCTATCTCAAGAAAAAATTTACAGAGTTCCACAAAAATTTAGATTTAGTTTGACCTTGATATAAACTGAATCTAATTAATTTTTGGTGCATATAGCCTAACAGGTGGCGCTGCTATGCTGCATTTTTTGAGATTTGCGCAACAGCTATATCTGAATAACGAATGAACGGATTTTTATCACATTTTAGATGCAGTTAGTCCTTGACATGAATTGATGTTTTTTGCATTTTGATGGATATAGCTTCTCAGATGGCGCTGCTATACTGAATTTTTCACAATTTCCACTCAGAGCCATGTGAAAGGGGGGGGGGGCGGGGCAAAAGGAAGCGGTCGTTCCGAGCACGGAAATTTAGGGGGCGCCAAATTTTTACTACTAACATCACTTCTAGCCTATCACAAGAAAAAGCTAATAGGGGAGGGGGAGCTAAATTGGAACTTTGAACCGGGCGCAGTTCTCTTTTCGCACGCCCCTGTTTCCATTTTAACTTTATCTCAAGAACTAATGCACGGACTTTCATAAAAATTTAGATTCAATTAGTCCTTGATATTATTTGATGCTAGTTACAATTTGGAGGAAATCGCTTAAGGGTGTTCTTAAATCAAAAAGGGCAACTTTGTGACACATGCATTAATTTATTTTTGTTCGGAAATGCATGAAAATAGCAGGTGTTGTTGTTCAGAAACTGTCTAATTGCACTCATTCTTTTGTTTTTTAAAAAACACAATAGATTTTTCATAACAAGCCTTCAAAGTTGACACTTTTGAGCATATTTCCCGACGAAAGCAGAAAAACCGGTCGAAAAGGAGGAGAAAAACGGGTGATTGCGTCATCGAAATAGCTTATAACTCGATAAGTAATTTAATTATCATAAAATGGAAAAAAAAGTTCAATTCGAAATCGCTTTCATAGTCAGGCATTAAAATTTTATAACCTTCTGTTAAAAAATGAATTTGTAAATGTGTCAAAACGTTTTTCGCTTGTTGAGCGGATCAGTTAAGAACACCCTTAAGAGATGGCGCTGCTATACTGCATTATTCATGATTAACGCAATAGTGCTATCTCAAGAACGAATTTTCATCAAAATTCAGATTCAGTAAATCTCTGACATTGATTAGTGTTATTTAGTTCTTGGTGTAAATTGCCCAACAGGTGGCGCTGATATGCTGCATTTTTTATGATTTCGCAATAGCTGTATCTCGCGCTTTCATGGATTTTCATCAAAATTCAGATTCAGCTGGTACTTAATAAAAATTGATCCTGATCAATTTTTGGTGTACATCACTCAACAAAAAACGCTATTTTGTAGAAGGGGGGGGGGGGTCTGAGGTTTCGTTAATTCCTCTATCTTAGAAACTAATACACTGAAATTTTGGAATTGGCACATCCGTCTATTTTATCTTCGACTTTTGAAGGAAAATGAAAATTATATTACCTTCAGAGAAATCGATTAAAAATTTTAAAGTATCGATTAAATCGAGTTGGCCGTAGTATCGATTAAATCGATTTAAAAAATCGAAATCGCCCATCACTAGTTGGAACGTTTGAAATATATGCAGTTTTGTCACTAAACGCCAAATAGCATTGTTTAAAAAATTGCGCTATTCCATTTTATGAATACACATCTGTTCAAAACTGCATATATATCAAGCGTTCCAAGACAATGCTGGAATCTGTGGTAAATTAACATAGCAGCGCCAGCTGGTGGCAGGAGTGCTAATGAATGCGCGGGTTTGACGTCATATATGGGCAGATGTTTATTATCTCCGCATCTCTTGCGCATATTTTCTGAATTTTCACTCAACCATGACATAATAATCAAGTCTATGAGATTTATTGCAAAATATGTTTGTTACAGTTTGTTTCGATAAAATCATGTACATTTAAAAAAATAGTCACAATATCATTTTATTTCGGGAGAAAAAGTACTAATTAGTACTCATAAGTACCACATAATGCTACGAAAAATATTGACTTATAACCTCTTCAGTCCTTGAGTACCCAAATGGGTACATCAGTTTTGTCCCATTTTATTAATGATACTAAAATATAAATGAAATTTCGATATAAGAATAATATGTTTCGAATTCTAAGATTCGAGCTAATGAAAATAAAACAAAAATCTCGCTCTGAAGTCAAACGATAGAAGAAATAATTCAGTAATAATTAAAAATAATGTAATAATCGCCAGTAGCGAAGAGGTTATAATAAAATTAAAATGGCAATGGGACTTTTTTTAAATACACAGATTTTTTTTATTAAAAATATTGAAGCTTATTCAAAATAAAAATTTCAAACAAGGTGCATGATACTCCTTGGAAATTGTAAATAGTCCGGCAATCCTACATTATACAAAAATACATAAATAATAATAATAATATTTCAATCTCAGAACTCGTAACCATATCTTTTAAGCTCTTCGGACCCTGGATCCCGGGGACACCGTTTTTTTCATATATAAGTAAAATGTTCTTTTTTACATTTTCACATCACTTCTTTATAGCTGAATGTTTTTTGCATTGAAAGCAAACGAATGAATGGCTGCGTCTAAACTGAATCCCTCTTAAAATAACAAGGTAGAACCCGTCAAATTTTGACGAAAGAAAATGTTTAAGAAGGAACTGTTTCATTGATTTATAATAAACCTGCAAAATTAGTTTCGTAAAAAATGCATTTTATATTGGTAACTCTAACTCTTAAACAAATTATATTTAACGTCAAATTAACAAAATATATTTCTATAAAACTCAGTTGTAGAAATTGTAAAAATTAATCTTTTATCGTACATGTAAGAAGCAAAAAATAATACAGATCTGTTATTATGATAAAGTTATCAATTAAGATTCTTATGCTAGTAATACAAAATAAATAAAAAAAATATAAAAAACACAATTTATTCAGCTAGGAGTCAATCATAGAGTTTTCCCCCCGTGAAATTTAAACCCGGCATTATTTTCCCATATCAAATTTACAAATGCACATTTTGTATCTGTATTCACCTTTTCAAAAAAATTGGCATTTAAATTTCTTCATTTTGATTCATTTGAAGTCTCAAGGACATTAGCTGAAACATATATTAAACTGTTAATATTCTTTTACGTGTAAATCAAATTTTGTAAATGAAATCAAAATTCACCGGGTTTTATAACAGAAGATATTTAAATTTCCCTTTGAATGAGAAAATGGTAACATAAAGACACAGTAATCATTTTTTCCTGTTTTTTCCTTTGCTTTTAATAGAAATGGAGTACTTATGTTGCCACGATTAGAAAAACGGTATTAAAAACTACAAAAAAATTAATAATTCAAAAAGAAATTAAGATACAGCTTTCAAACAAATTTCATTCAAAAGTACATTTTTATGCCTACACGATAGTGTAAAAATTTAAAATGTGCTATATTTAGAACTTTAAAAATTTCTAGTATCAAAAATAGCAATAACGAAATTAAACTTAAACTTTAAAAGTGTTGCCATTCGCAAGATGACGTATGCGTTACGCACAAATACGTTTGGCCTTTATAATATAGATAGTTATTTACATCAGAGTTTGCAATATGTCTAAAAATGCCCAAAAGACAGTGTGACCCAGAAAGTGATAAATTTTCGTAAGTATTTAATTTAAATCTTTTTCAGTAATTTTTTTTTGAGAATTTGTAGATTATTTACTCGTTTAAAGCTCTTAAATTTTTGACAGCATTAATTTAGATTAATAGTTATTAAATTTGTGTTTTAAGGAGATTTGTAGATTAAATCTACATCCATATTTTTGAACCTAAATTACTAAATGCCCAAATGATTAATTTCAGAAAGGATATTTTTTCTGCCATTTATGATGTCATTTTGTTTGTAAAAAACCAATAAATAAGTATTTGCTTAGTTATTTTACTTTCGTAATTGAAGAGGTTCGTTGAATAAATTATAATTTTTTGTCTAATTAAGTAAGACGAAAAATTTTGTTCAAAAGTTCCAGTAGAATTGTGACTACTCTGTACGAAGTTTTATAGATTTACACTGTTAAAATTTTTACTCTAGCTTGAATCAAATTTTGGTGCTCAGTATACTGAAAAAAAGCTGAAGCAGAGATTTACTGCAGCAGGGATTCCAGACAATGTCCGTAAGAAAAGAAAAAAAAAACGGACTTTATACTTACAAGGTAGAACCCGTCAAATTTTGACGAAAGAAAATGTTTAAGAAGGAACTGTTTCATTAACTTATAATAAACCTACAAAATTAGTTATAGTAAAAAATGCATTTTATATTGGTACGTCTAATTCTTAAACAAACGATATTTATCGTCAAATTAACAAAATACTATTTATATAAAACGCAGTTGTAGAAATTGTTAAAATTAAACTTTAATCGTACATGTAAGCAGTAAAGAATAATAAAAGTCAGCTATTATGATAAAGTTATCAATTAAGGCTCTAATGCTAGTATTCCAAAATGATAAAAAGCAAAATTTATTCAACTTTGACTCAATCATAGAATTTTTTTCCCGTGAAATCTAAACCCGACAACCTTTTCACCATATCAAAATTTACAAATGTACATTTCACATCTGTATTCACGTTTTTAAAAAATTGGCATTTTAATTTGATAATTTTGATTCAAAACTTGAAGTCTCAATGCTATTAGCTGAAATAGATGTTAAACTGTTGATATTCTTTTACGTGAAAATCAAATTTTGTAAATGAAGTCAAAATTCACCGGATTTTATAACAGAAGATATTTAAATTTCTTTTTTTTCCCTTTTAATGAGAAAATGGCAACATAAAGATACAGCACTCAATTTTTTCTCTTTTTTCCTTTGCTTTGAATAGAAATGGAGTACACCTGTTGCCACGATTAGAAAAGAGGTATTAAAAACTACAAAAAAATAATATTTCAAAAACAAATTAAGATACAGCTTTCAAACAAATTTCATTTAAAAGTACATTTTTTTCCCTACACGATGGTATAAAAATTGAAAATGTGTGACATTAAGAAGTTTAAAAACTTTTAGTAGCGAAAATTGCAATACCGAAATTCATTTAAAGTTTGAAAGTGTTGCCATGCGCAAAATGACGTATGCGTTACGCACAGATACGTTTGGCCTTTATAATATAGATATATCAACGAACTTTGCCATTACATTGACGGTTTTTGTCCGTAAAAAACAAAAAAAAAATTAAGGGAGTTGACCGTTTATGTAAAAAAGTGACACATTCCGTAAATTTACAGGATAATACACGGTAAAGTAGCGTAAATTTACATTTTTTTTTCCTTACAGTGTAGCTGCCACCATAAGATGGTGAAATCTCGTACCAACATTTTGATCTTCCTATTTTAACTTCGTTCCAACTATTAGGACTATGCTTCAATAGTAGCTCCAAATATTGGCTCAAGATTTCACCATTTTACAGTGGCAGCTATTGAGCAACAATATTTAGTTCAAACTAGGACAAGATTTTTAACAGTGTGCTTTACAATTAAATAAGCAATAGACTCTATCAGTGTGACGTCACAGGCAACTCAACTCCACATATCAGCCGCAAATACGTTCCAAACAAACACATAGAGTTCAGAGTATTTTAGAGATGTTCTATACCGTCAAAACCACGTGCAATATGATCGTTAAAAAAAAAGACAAGAACCTGGAACTAGGACTGAATTTCCTGAACTAGGAAAACTTTCCATATCGAGCAACAATAATTTGGCCGCATTAGAACCCTCTTTACGATTGCAATTGCAGCTTTATACCTAAACAACACTCTTTCATCTCTATCTCTTTCTGGACTCTGTTGTTTGTTTGGAACACATTTTCGGCTGATATGTGGAGTTGAGTTGTCTGTGACGTCATCACTGATAGAGTCTATATTCCTTAGAAACGCTGTACTGTAATTTTGTGCTATAAGTTAGTAACAATAAACAATATCCTTAGACTAAATTTGTGCAAGTTGAAATATTTTATTTAAAAATACTATAATGAAATTAATTGTATTTTTAAACTGCTTATTTAAAGACTTATTGCGTTTTTTAATTTTTTTTATCACTGCATTAAAACGTTAAACATTGCATAAAATTACAATTTTCTTGTAAAGTCAAAATGTTGGAAACTCCTTCAAAAGTTTGAGTACATAGCGTTTTGCTACAATCGACAAACAAATTCATGTTAAACTTCAAAAACTTTTTCAAACACAATTTTCTACTTAAATAGGACGAATTTCCACGTATTAACTTTTAGAAAACATACTGTAAGGTTTTCAACTTATTCTTATACACTTAAAATAGTATACTGTCTACTTATTGCGTATTTCCCGACAAATTTTATTTGAATTTCAAGAAAGCATGAAATCTGAATATGAAATAAATCGACAACCAAAAATCTAAAATTCATATTTAAGCAACTAAATCTGTGATAGAATTCAAATAGATTATTTGAATAAAAGAAATAGCATATTACAATTTTTTCTTTAATCAAAAAGTAATTTCTTTGAGTACATATTGATGTTGAAATCACGAAAGTTATAGTAAATTTTTCTCTTTCCATTTCTGACTTTTGCCGGTTTCATTTTGCTCTAATTGCTTCTTTATACTTTCAATCTCATAATAATGTTTTGTCGATCGAGAGAGCTATTTTGAAATTCGAATCGCTCTGTTCACTCAATTGTAAAGAGTTGCGACGCTGTTGTGTATTAAGGAACATATTCAGAATTTAAGAAAAAGAATTCAAATTGAATTAACAATAAAATAAAAAGAAATGTGCTTAGTTAAACTGATGGCATTAAGCTCACAAGTTCTTCCATTATTTGAATATTATACTCTTAATTCAAAGAATAAAACTTCTTGAAAAATAAATCAAAGGAGGGGGTGAATAGCTCCCTCATTTCACCCTTTATTCTTAATCAGTGAACCTAAATATCAAATCAGGCAAACACCTTATCAGAATAATTAACCGATATACCAAATTGCTGCAAATCGGATAATTGTGTTTGAAAAACAATTTATCTAAATTAAGGGGATATTACTCCCCATTCCCCCATTCGTTTTAACCAATGAATCTCCGAAAGTAATTAGGAGCACCTTATTAGAAAGAGCCTATATACCAAATTTGAAGCAAATAGGACATTTCTATCAAGATTTCTATCAACCTGATTCCACATTAGCTTCAGCGTTTGATAACCTGTCAGCTAAAAATAAATAAATTTGATTTTGCAGAATCTATTTTTTATTATACTGTTAAAAACGGCAAATGATTCGTGATGTAGGAAAATATGATACGATCACGAACACAAATACAGGGTGTCACATAAACATGGCTTCTATCCAAATGGATTGCAATAGGTAGCATTTATTATTCTTTTTCTAATGGTAGCTACTTGATGTCTACTTATATCGACTCTCTTATCTTTTTCAACCGAAATAGTAACTTTGTGAACCCTAATAGAACATATAATCCTGAAACCCTAAAAAAAAAGTTATGATAGGATGCCTTTCACTTAGATAAAGAACGTAATTAATGAAGCTGACTAATTTATTTATCTCATTACATTGACAGAGAAGAACAAGATAGTAATAAATGCATAAACTTCGCTTTTTTCCAGTAGCTACCATATACTTGCTTCCGGCAGCAAAGAAATTACTTAAGCAAGAGAATAATCGTGTAGTCATTTTTTGACTAAAGAAGAGGAGTGTTTTGATATTTCGAAGAAGAAGTGCAATAAAAAGTTTGGATTTCTCTGTCAATAATTATCATATATTGTAAGGAGAAATGAATTTTTAGTATCTCGGTTTATTGTGCAAATATAGAAGTTATTTTTTCTTTTTTTATTTAAATAAAAAAGTAACTGTATATTATCTTTAAGGTTGAAGAGGAAGGTATAAAACTCTTTGCTTTTTGAATACACATTACAAAAAAGTCAAACGCATTATTTTTAAATCATGGTAAGATTGAATGCGGAAGGTATTGAAAAATTCACCATTTTCTTAACCTGATTCGTCTAAAAGTTAATAAATATAATAATATCGTTTTCATTAAATAGAATTAATAACTATTTGGACGAAAAGTAAAAAAAAAAAAAAAAAAAAAAAAAAAAAAAAAAAAAAAAAAAATCGAGAAAATGAACTTATTTGATTACGATAAAAAAATTAATATTGGAATTTATTCTTTTTTCTAATTCTTTTTTTCTAATTTTTATTCTTTTTTTTAATGGTAGCTATCTGACATCTACTTATAGTGACTCTCTTATCCTTTTCATCTCAAATAGTAACTTTACGAACCCTAATAAAACACATATAATGCTGAAAATGTAAAAAAACATAATGATAAAATGCCTCTCATTTAGATAAAGAACGTAATTAATGAAGCTGACTAATTTATTTATCTCATTACATTGACAGAGAAGCACAAGATAGTAATAAATGCGTGAACTTAGCTTTTTTCCAGTTGCTACTATACACTTGCTTCCGGCTGCAAAGAAATTACTTAAGCAAGAGAATAATCGTGTAGTCATTTTTTGACTAAAGAAGAGGAGTGTTTTCATACTTCCAAGAAGAAGTGCAATAAAAAGTTTGGATTTCTCTGTAAATAATTATCATATATTGTAAGGAGAAATGAATTTTTAGTATCTCGGTTTATTGTGGAAATATAGAAGTTATTTTTTAACTAAATAAAAAAGTAACTGTACACTATATTTAAGGTTAAGGAGGGAGGGTATAAAATTCTTTGTTTTTTGTATATACATTACAAAAAGTCAAACGCATTATTTTTTAATAATGGTAAGTTTTAATGCTACATAAATTTGCTCGAGATATTGAAAAATTCACTACTTTTGTAACCTGATTCGCCTAAAAGTTAATAAATGCAATAATATTGTTTTCATTAAATAGAATTAATAACTATTTGGACGCAAAATTTAAAAATAAATTGTAGAAAAGATTCGATGATCTTATTTGATTACGATAAAAATTTTAATATTGCTACATAACAAGACAAATAAGTATTTAAAATTGACTTACAAGTTTTTTTTTTTTTATACATTCTCAAAAATGAAGATATAATGTAAAATTCAGCAATACAGGTTATATAAAATTTCTTTTGAGTTTATTGAGCTATAATTTGTGTTGTGCTTTAGTCCCCTCTGAGAAATAGAAATGTAATAACCAAATTTAAATAAAACATTTTTTTCCAACTTATGTATGACATTATATTAATGTTGAAAAAAAAATGTAATACAGATTTATAATAATTTTATTTAGTGCTTATCCCTGGGGTAAAAAAATTCAAATAAATATTATATAATATATTTTTCGTTGTAAAACTTGAATTAACTTTTTATATATATAATATATATGTTCCGATAGGAGCTTTGACATAATGGGTCTTTCACGATGTTAGCAGAAAAAAGCCTCTTATTTTAATATAATATAATAATTAATTAAAAGTTTATGTACATTAGCTATAAACCTTCCGTAAAGGTTTCTTAAAGTTATCAATTTGTGGAATTACAGCAGAATGCAAAGCATATAAACACTAATTAATGTTAATGCTTATTAAATATCAATAAGTTTTTGTTGGCTGAATGTTCAGAGCTGTAGTATTTTTAAATGATACTTAAGTGTTCAGAAAGAACAAAGAGATAGATTACTGTGCAAGCATAAATCGTACAGTCGAAGAAATTACTAGCAGCAAAGAAATAAAAACGTTTCAGTTATGTTTTGCCATAGCTCTGATGCCGATAAAAGTTTATATTTTTCAAGTGAAAATACATATTTTTATCAGGAAAGAGTGGCCCTAAATTTGGTGAAAAGGTTTCTGAATTAAGTGTCATTCTGTGGAATAAAAATGACCTTTTGTGAAATTAGGGGATTTTGGAAAACAAGTGATGTTCGAAAAAAAAGTCGTAATCTTATACTGATAAAAAAACAAAACGCTTTGTCTGTCTGTGTGTCTGTGTGTCATCGATGACTAGCGAAATCTGGGCCACGTACGAGGCTCATTTTTTTATTTTTATTTATTTATTTATTATTATTATTGTTATTTTTTTTTACAGTAGCCCAAAGTCTATGCTGATGTACCTGATATTAAGAATTTCAAAATTCTAATTATTAACTGAGTAATTAGTTAAAATCTAGCACTCACTCTTATCAAAAGATAGCTCTTTTTCCGCTTTATTCTCTATGCTTGCTTTCAATTGGTTGGTTGTATAAAACTTTCGGAGAAATAATTAAAAAAGCTGAGACAAAATTAGAGAAACCAATTTGAGTCTTTAAAATTTCAAAAGTGAATGTTTTTTCCAAAGACCTTTAAAATACATAGACTTAGTCCATAGAGAACAGTTTTCTATTTTATTATTTCGATTGTTTTTTTAATTCTTGTTTGTCCCTTTATTTTTTCTTATCTGCCCTTTGTCGCGTTAGGTTCTTTTGCAATTGGCAGGTGCGGCCCTGTTACGAGTTTTTGTATTAATACTGCCCACTGTAACGATTCTGGTGGTCTTAGCTTCGTCTAAATTCTGTTTTTTTAATAGTTTAATAAAAGCGACCAGGAGGGACACTATGCTCTACAGACCTAGCTTCCTTGTCTCAGCTGTCCCTGTTAGGACAAAAAAAAAAAAAAAAAAAAAAAAAAAACTAATATCATTTGTTCTTTTTCTTGTGGAGTTAAAAATTTTATACACTCTTTCTGCGCATCCTGTACTTCTGTTATTGATTAACACGAAAAGAGAGTTTTCAGAAACAGAATTAATATAAAGATGCTACATTTATTAAATAAAAACAGGTAATTTAGCCCCTTTTCTTTAAAAAGTTATTGGAATTAAAAGTAATAGATTAATTTTTTTTCTTTTAATAAAGGCATTTTTGGCACTGATCGTTAAAGTTGCATTAAATTGCTCAGAAAGCGGTAAATGATTTCCAAAGAGAAACTTCTTCGAGAGCGTTCAAGAATTTCTTCTCTCAGAAACAGACGTCTTTTTAAAAACCAAAAATATTGATTCTTGATACAGAACTACTTTTCTTAAAATATCTTATAAATATCATATAGAGTAACAATGACATAACATTAGGAAACCGTTTAAAATTTCATTTTTGTATTTGGCCGGTTCTTTTTTTCGTGAAGTTTAAAATTTTATATGCCCTTTCTACACATTTTGTGTTTTAGTTATTAATTAACATGAAAATAGATTTTTCAAAAGAATTTATATAAAATATCTGGATTTATTAATTAGAAAAAGGTAATTTGTTTTTTTAATCTTTAGTAAGGGATGGAAATAAAAACGATTGATAAAAAAAAAATCGCCTTTTAAATAGAGGCATTTTCGGTACTGATCGGTAAAGTTGCATTATACTGCTCAGAAAGCGGTAAATGATTTCCAAAGAAAAACTTCTTCGAGAGCGTTCAAGCATTTCTTTTGTCAAAAACAAACGTCTTTTTAAAAATTAAAAATATTGATTCTTATTTTATTGTTTTTTATTGTTGTTATTGTTATTGTTATTGTTATTTTTATTGTTGTTATTATTATTATTATTGCTATTTTTGCTTAAATATCTTCTAAATGCTAGAGTGAGTTGTAAATAACGAAATAATAGGCTAATTTCTTAAATATTATTCTTGGATTCATACTTCCATTTGCAAATCTTCATAAAATAGCAGCAAATTGTGATAACATAAGTTGCAACTTCGGGTTCTATTTGAAAAAATACGCCAATTAAATTTTTTTACTATCACCGTAGGTCAATATTCCCAGCTATAAAATTATTCCTTATCCATTCCTGAATTCGTCAAAAAAAATTTTTCATCTCCATATTTAAAATTTTCACAGACATATTAAAATCTAAAATTCTCTAAAATTTCTGACTTACACCACTGAACCATGCCTCTAAGCGAAGAGCTTTTTGACTCATTTTGAATGTAACAGAAGGATCATCACAAATTGTCTGTTATTAAAAGTAGATTTGAGACAGTGCCTCTCATTTGTACATAAAGAAGCAGCGTACAGATTTTATGCTAAACATTTTTTCGAATAAATTAATCAAAACTTACTGATTTGAAAAACCCGGTGAAAAAACATTAAAAATTCTGTAAAAATTCTGAAATTTTGATTAAAAAAAATTGATCAGAGGGAGATTTAAGCGGCGTGTAGAGGTCGCTCTTTTCCAAGGGGTTAAGTGCAAAAGACAATAAAAATTATACATATTTTTTAGAAAGGAGAGGAAGACTTGATTAAGTTCAAAAATGTGAAAGGAGAAATTAATTATAGAAATGGTGATAAGTAAACATATGGGGTTATTCATTCTTTGGTAATTACAAAAAACTACTGTTATTCGTTTTCTTCTTGTCTAATTTAAAATTTTATTCTCTCCTTTTGTACATTCTGTACTTTTGCTATTGGTTTATATGAAAAGAGATTTTTCAGAAAAAAGAATTGCATGATTTATTAAATAAAAAAATTTAATTTATCCATTATCTTTTGGAATCTATTAAAATAAAAACTGATTGATTAAAAAGAAATCGTATTTTAAATAAAGGCATTTTGTGCGCTGACCGTTAAAGCTGCATTTCATTGCTCGGAAAGCGGTAAATGGTTTCCAAAGAAAAACTTCTGCGAGAGCGCAAGTATTTCTTTTGTCAGAAACAAACGTCTTTTTAAAAAACAAAAATACTGTTTTGTGTAGCCTTGTAACTTAATAATTTTTTTTTTTTTTTTTTTTTTTTTTGCAAAACAGATTATACAGAATGCAAATTTTAGTATACATTTTAAAAGATGCATATAAATTTTGCTATGTTCAAAAGAGTATAACGCAATTAAAATGCGCTTGAAACTATTTTTTTCCATTGGCCATTATGGAACGGAATATTTTTCATTGTCCCTGTAACTGAACTATGCATCTGACTTTCATAAAATTTGAAATGACGCGACAAAATTATGCTTCAGTTATATATTTTAAATTTGAAATGATTCGGTTGGGCAGTTTTTACATTTATATTGCGGGCGGATAGACGGGCAGACAGACGGACAGACAGACAGAAAGACGACGACTATAGGTATTACGCATTTATATAATTAAGAATGCACCTAAAAATGGGGGATAAGTATAATGATATGTGATGATATGTTCTTTCGTCCTCACAGAAAATGACTATCATTTGTTCTTTTTTCCTGTGAAGTTTAAGATTTTATACGCTCTTTCCGAACACCCTGTATACTTTTGCTATTGATTAACATTAAAAGAGGTTTTCAGAAAAAGAATTGATATAAAATTGCTAGATTTATTAAACAGTAAATAGGTAATTTATATTTTTTTTTCCGAAAGGAATAGAAATAACAAGTTGGAAATTGCACGTGAAGCGTAGCAAATGAGGTGCGTTAGTACGATAACGAAGTATTCAGATTTTGCTGTTATAGTAGACAGTACTTCGGATACAGAATAATAGTCGAAATCTCTTTTGTGTTCCTGTAAATATACAGGAAGTAAATTTAATTAGACCTCAGCATCGTATAACATATTCATATAATGTGAAATAGTTTAATATAATTAAACAATGTTTCTCCGTATAGCATTATGTAATGGAATAATTTAGTTTGGCACTGTAAATTAATAACAAATATTCTTTGCACCACAGATTGTATAGAATGTATATTTTAGTATATATTTCATAGATATACAGGGTGATTCATAAAAGATGGGCAGAACTTTAAGGGGTTATAGTACACTTAAAGACAAATAATATTAAATAGGACACTAAGGGTCCCAGACGTATTCCCAAGGAGATAGGGGGCATTAAAGTTTAGGGTCCGAAATTTCAAATGATTATAAAAAATGGAAAAATTGGTCGATTCGTTTGCGGTTTTTGCAAAAAATTTTCTTTATGCCAGTATTTTCTTGAAATAAAATTTTAAAGTTCAATTTCAAAAAATGCCGATAGGGGGCGCTTTAGACTTTGGAGTAACAAACAACTATTTTTTAACGTTATTTTTTGTATTTCTTTAAATGATTTCGAAAGCTTAGACTTAAATTTTGATCTAAAAATCTGAGTCCTAACGAGTAGTTAAGTAGCGTAAACTGAAATTTGAAATTTGAAACCCTTCTCCCCCCAGAACAAAAATCAGTTATTCCCGATCTTTGTGTCGTAGATTAGGCTCTAACTACTTCCGCGTTTTGCTAAAATTATTCTTTATGTCAGTATTTTCTTGAAAATAAATTTTAAAGAAAATTTTCAAAAAATTCTGATAGAGGGCGCTTTAGACTTTGGAGTAACGAACAACTATTTTATACCGTTATTTTTTGTGTCTCATTAAATGCTTTCCAAAGCTTAGACTTAAATTTTCAGCCCAAAATCTGAATCGTTAGACGTGGTTAAGTTTCTGGGGAGAGGGGTTTGAAATTTCTACTCCTGAGCACAGTTCAGTTTACCATGTCCACACATTGTGTGCTGTGATACGAGGTAAAAAGACACAAATTAGGATTATGTTACCAAAGCATATTTATTAACATGTAATTACAATAAATGTTCAAAATTGTGACCACCAGAGGTTATGCACGCAGAACAACGGCGAAGAATGGAACGGCGAACATTCGCGAAAACATCAGGCTTTTCGAGCACTTCCCCTACAGCGGCGGAAAGTCTGGCGACCAGTTCCTCGGGGGATTCAATGGGTGTCTCATACATAAGAGCCTTCAATTGTCCCCAAAAAAAGAAATCGAGAGGTGAAAGATCTGGCGAGCGAGCAGGCCAAGCAACAGGACCACCTCGACCAATCCATCTGTTCGGAAATGTGATGTCCAGATAGTTGCGGACGTCTCGTACGTAATGGGCTGGCGCTCCATCGTGCTGGAACCACATGACCCGCCGGATGCGTGGAGGAACAACGTTTAACAGGTCTGGCAGCACATGTTGCAGAAATGTGAGGTATGCTTTACCGTTGAGGCGTTCAGGAAGAAGGTACGGTCCGATTAGGTGGTCTCCGAGGATTCCTGCCCAAACATTGATGGAAAAGCGTCTCTGATGAGCATGTGGATACGTAGCATGTGGATTGACATCCGCCCATACATGTGCATTGTGTGTGGTGAAGGTACATTCATCGGTGAAAAGCACAGTTCGTCCAAAATGTGGATTTAGCGCGTTCTGCTGCAGAAACCAGCGGGCGAATTCAATACTATTTGGATAATCCCCTGGAGACAGTTTCTGGACTCGTTGCATATGAAACGGGAGCAAATGTTCATCCTTCAGTACCCTCCAAGTCATGGACTGTGAGGTATCCACCTGCCTAGCCACTGTTCGTGTACTTGTACTTGGCTGCGCCGCTACTACATCCAGAATGGCTTCTGCAACAACTACTGATTCGTCCTTTTTTGCACAACCTGCATTCGACCGGGAAGCGAGAAATGATCCCGTCTCACACAACTGTCTGTGCAAGCGCTCGAAAGTTTTGCGGTTAGGCAACCGCCTGTTGGGAAATCGCTCTCCGTACATTCGTTGTGCCTCTGCACCATTTCCATCTGCCGCTCCGTAAATTAAATGCATCTCAGCCTTTTCCTTATTCGTGAAGGGCACCATCTTCCGATTCATTACTACAGCGACTTACACTTGACTCACCGTTCAGTGGTTTTTATGCCTGAATCGTGTCGAAATTTTGCATACGTGTTCTTCTTCTTCCCCATTTGACATTTGCATACTTTCTGTCTCCTTCTTCACCCGGTGACTAGCGTCAGGAATGGAGCTTTAACGTTTGCATGAGCGACGTTTCCAACTGTGCCAGTGCCTTTATGAGTGAATTCCGACTATGCAGTCCTTGACAAAAGTTGTATTTTTGCCTCGTATCACAGCACAGAATCGTTGGGCATGGTTAAGTAGTGCAAACTGAACTATGTTCAGAAGTTGAAATTTGAACCCCCTCCCCTCGCTACTGAACCACGCTCAGCGATTCAGATTTTGAACTGAAAATTTAAGTTTAAGTCTAAGCTTTAGAAAGCATTTAATGAGACACAAAAAATAACGGTATAAAATGGTTGTTCGTTACTCCAAAGTCTAAAGCGTCCTCTATCGGAATTTTTTGAAAATTTTCTTTAAAATTTATTTTCAAGAAAATACTGACATAAAGAATAATTTTAGCAAAACGCGGCAGTAGTTAGAGCCTAATCTACGACACAAAGATCGGGAATAACTGATTTTTGTTCTGGGGGGAGAAGGGTTTCAAATTTCAAATTTCAGTTTACGCTACTTAACTACTCGTTAGGACTCAGATTTTTAGATCAAAATTTAAGTTTAAGTCTAAGCTTTCGAAATCATTTAAAGAAATACAAAAAATAACGTTAAAAAATAGTTGTTTGTTACTCCAAAGTCTAAAGCGCCCCCTATCGGCATTTTTTGAAATTGAACTTTAAAATTTTATTTCAAGAAAATACTGGCATAAAGAAAATTTTTTGCAAAAACCGCAAACGAATCGACCAATTTTTCCATTTTTTATAATCATTTGAAATTTCGGACCCTAAACTTTAATGCCCCCTATCTCCTTGGGAATACGTCTGGGACCCTTAGTCTCCTATTTAACATTATTTGTCTTTAAGTGTACTATAACCCCTTAAAGTTCTGCCCATCTTTTATGAATCACCCTGTATATCAATTTTATTATCTTCGAAGGAATGTAATACCATTAAAATGCATTTGAAATTTTTTTCCCTATTGACCACAATGTAACGGAATACTTTTGATTGCCCATGTAATTGATTTATGCATCCAATTTTCATAAAATTTGAAATGACTCGACAAAATTATGTAATAATTATACATCTTAAATTTCAAACGATTAGGTTGGATAGTTTTTGCGTTGTTATATGTGGACATACGGACAGACGGGCGGACTGAACGACAACTATAGGTGCTACATAGTTACATTATTACGAACGCACCTAAAAACTGATAGATTAAGAAAAGAAATCGTTTTTTAAACAGAGGCATTGTCGGTACAGTCGTTAAAGTAGCATTAAATGGCTCAGAAAGTGGTAAATGATTTCCAAAGAAAAACTTCTTGGAGAGCGTTCAAATATTTCCTTTGTCAGAAAGAAAGGCCTTTTTATAAAACAAAAAAAATTGCTTCTTGATACAGAACTATTTTTCTTAAAATATCTTATGAATGCCATATGGAGTAAAAATGGCATAACATTAAGAAACCGTATTGTATCGAAATTTAAAAAATATGTATATCTTGGTGTAATAATAAACAGTACTGCAGATACAGTACAGTGCAAAAAATCTTTTATGTCTCCCTCTAAATACCATGTGCTTTCTATTATAAACGAGGACCCGAGAAGCCAAGGGGTATAAGTGACAAAATTGAAAAAAATGAGTTAAGTGCACAGGGTATCTGGAAATATGCTTTTTTCATTTCAGGTAAAGAAATATAGGTCATTTTCTGATTATTTGGGGAGTTATAGAGATAAACCACTTTTTTCGAAAAACAAACAATATTGATTAATTATACATTTAAAGAAAATTGTATTCTATTTTTTTAACAGTTATTGAAATGAGAGTTCAAAGATTAGAATGCAACAAGAAGATGTTTCCTATTTCAATTTAGTCAATTGTTATTGATGTTTCAATTTAACATCAATTATCTTTAAACTCAATTTACTCCAAATCGACATTTTGTCACTTGTATCCCTTGGCTTCTGAGATTGTCATATAAAGTAACTTTTAGTATACTTGGGCAAGTATATCAATTTCATAAAATATTAAATAGTTTAATACGATTAAAACAAGCCCCAATCAATTCGTCCCCTACTTTATTATATAAAGGAATACTTTTGCATGGTCCTATAAATATATAGCAAATAATCTTTACACAGCAGATTGTACAGAATTAATCTTTTAATATATACTTCATAGATGCTTATCAATTTTATAATGTTCGAAAGAGTGCAACATTTATAATGCACTCGAAATTATTTTTCTTTTTCATTAGGCGTAATGTAACGGAATAATTTCGATTTTTTCTGTAATTTAACTATGCATCCGATTTTCATAAAATTTTAAATGACACTACAAAGTTATGCAACAATTATATATTTTGAATTTCTAATGATTCGGTTGGGTAATGTTTGCTCTGTTATATACGGGTAGACAGACGGTCTGAACAACGTCTATAGGTACTACATATTTACGATACATCTGTTTAAAACGTCATTAAGTGATTTTTATTACGACTTTTTAACTGTATTTCTATTAATATTCTATTAATTATTTGTTTTTTCGTTATTTAAAATAAAAATTATGTCAATATGCATCATTCGGCTATTAGTTTGATGATTTGTATAATTTAGCGAAATTGATCGACGGTATAACTAAGTAGTATGATACATAATTACGAACGCACCTAAAATGGGGATAAGTAATATACTATTTAATGATACTTTCTTTCCTCATCACGGGAAAATACTATCATTTGCTCTTCCTATCGTGAAGTTAAAAATTTTTTACGCTCTTTTTGGAAATCCTGTACTTTTGATATTGATTAACATGAAAAGATTTTTTTCAGGAAAATAATTGATACAAAGTTGCTGGATTTATATAGTTAAAAAAAAAGGAGAATTTAGACCTTTTTAGTTGAAAGGAATAGACATAAAAGCTGATAGGTTAAAAAAAATGTCTATTAAATAGAGGTATTTTTGGCACTGATCGTTAAAGTTGCATTAAATTGCTCAGAAATCAGCAAATGATTTCCAGAGAAAAGCGTTCCAGAGAGCATTCAAGTATTTCTCTTGACAGAAACAAACGTATTTTTAAAAACGAAAAACATTAGTTCTTGATACAGAACAATTTTTCTTAAAATAGTTATGAATGTAACATAAAATGCGGTTTGCGATCTTTAGTAAGCCACAGTAACGTATGTCAATTTCACAAAATGTGAAATAATTTGATATTACGAAAACGCGCCCAAATAAAGTTTCCTTCTAAACCATTATGTAATGGAATACTTTTTAAAGGCTCTGTAAATTAATAATAAATATTCTTTGCTCCGCAGATCGTACAGAATGCATATTTTAGTATATACAGTGAAACCTCCATGACGGATACTCCCGAATAGCGGACACCTCTATTTAACGGACAGTTTTCCAATCCCCACTCCCAAAACCTAAATTTTCGTATGTTTAACCTCTGTATAACGGACATTACAAATAGCGGACACTATTTTCGGCGATAAAGAATGAAAAAGTATTTTTAACAAGAAAAAAAAAAGTAAAAAAGTCTCTAAATTTATCAGGGCAATGTGTCACAAATTTTGTGATCACATGATAAATGTCGAGGGTGGGCTAAAGAAATTTCTCCTTCCCGTTCACTGTTAAATTCCGGGAGTTGTTTGGGAAGAACAGCTCCCAAAACATTCAAATGTCTATGTCCCCCCCCTCCGGAAGATTTTATGATTTTATGTTTTTAATGATCAAAAAGTGTAATCCCTATCCCCGCTCGGAACTCTATAATGACCAATAACATCACATTTAAAAACAAATTACACGTAATCGCAAACAAAAGTAAACTTTTGTAACAGATATTTTATTTTTTATCTTTTTATTTTTTATTTATTTATTTATTTAATTTTTTTTTTGTATGTAAGCATGTAATAAACAGCAGTTAAAGGTGTGCAAAATTTTATTTATTTCTTTATTTATTTGCTTAAAAAATAATTTTATTTCTTTATTAATCTTATAATAAAGGTTTTAGAACATATATATGTCAATAAATGAAATATTAAGCATTTCTTAGCGATATTTGTATCTCTGAGCTTTTCCCAATAGCGGACACCTCCGAATAGATGGCAATTTCTGCGTTCCCGAGGTGTCCGTTATTTAGAGGTTTTACTGTACTTCATAGATGCATATATATTTTATTACGTTTGAAAGAATCAATATAATGCATTTGAAACTATTTTTCCTCATTCACCTTTATGTAACGGAATAAGTTTGATTTTCCCTGTAATTAAGCTGTGCATCCGATTTTCATAAAATTTGAAATCTCTCCACAAAATTATGCAACAGTTATATATTCTAAATTTCAAACGATTCGTAGGGTAGTTTTTGCTCTGTTATATGCTGAAAGACAGGCAGACGGACGCACTGAAAGACGACTGTTGGTGTTAGGTAGTTATATAATTACAAACGCACCTAAAATAGGGATAGGTAATGCTATGTCATGATACGTTTTTTAGTCATCACAGGAAACGACTATCTTTTTTCTGTTTTGGGAAGTTTAAACCGCTTAACTGATCAGCAATTTTGAGAAAAACCTTTCAAATAATGCCTATCTATTCATGTCGTTTGCATAATTTTTAATCTTTCATTACCAGTTTTTTTTAAACAGACGTTTTCGCTACATGGAATAAGAAAAACGATCGTATTAAATAATAGAATACTTGCAATAAAAATTTGATGGTGAGAATAATAAATCATAAATGGCATATGGATACTCGTACGTGTTACGGACAAATTAGGTAAGTAGTTAAGCTTTTATACGCTATTTCTGCACATCCTGTACTTCTGATAGTAATTAAGACCCCACACTAGTCACAGAAAAAGACTCGGATGATAATGTAAAGTCTATGGGAGCGTTCTTTTCAAATATATTGCTCAAATTTTAATATTTTTTCATGTTGTTTTTGCACAAGATAATTGAAGACGATCCACAACCGGCCTAGTTTTTACTTTTCGATTTTGCTTATACATTTTTAATATTACGATAGTTTCAATTCGTTTCCGGTTTCGAAAGTAATTTTTTTTTTAAATCTGAAACCAAAACTGAATTTACATTATTCCGGTCTTTTTTTTTTTTTTTTTTTTTTTTTTTTTTTTTTTTTTTTTTTTTTGTGCCTAGTGTTGCCCCTTAAAATGAAAAGTGATTTTTCAGAAAAAAAAAAAATAATATAAAATTGTTAGATTTATAAAATGAAGAAAAAAGGAATTTGGCTTTTTCTTTAGAAAAGAATAGAAATAAAATAGATAGATTTAAAAAAATTCTTTTTCTAAATCGAGACATTTTCGGCACTGATCATTAAAATTGCATTAAATCGCTCAAAGAGCGGTGTATGATTTCCAAAGAAAAACTTCTTCGAGAGCGTTCAAGAATTTCTTCTGTTAGAAACAGACGTTCTTTTAAAAATCGAAAATATTAGTTCTTGGTGCAGAATTATTTCTCTTAAAATATCTCAAATGTGATATAAAATACTATCTGCGAACTTTAGTAAGCCACAGTAACGAATATCAATTTCATAAAATGTGAAATAGTTTAATGTAACGAAAACGCGCCCAAACAACGTATTCTTCTATACCATATTGTAATGGAATACATTTTATTGCTTTATAAATTAATAAAAAAATACTTCTTGCTCCGCAGATTGTACAGAATGTATATTTTAGTGTATATTTTAGACATATTTCATAGATGCATATCAATTTTATTGTGTTTGTAGTGATCTCGATCTGTATAAAGTGAGTTACTAGCAGAAAGTAACTGGCTTGGCCTTTTGCTTGACGCTAACGTTCTCATTCCTGATCACGGGATCCTCAGATCAAATACAACCGGCCCCAATCTCCTCACTGGTGACTCCGGACAAGCACGCAACATTCAACAACAACCAACGCACAGCAATCAACTCACCTCATAATCAACGGATGGCAGCACCAAATAAAATCTCTTAACGCAAAACCTGTCCACGCATCACACTATGCGTACGACAGCATTCATTCACGAGTGCGTATCGCTCGTCGTCATGAGTGCATATCGTCAACGATACATCTTTCTTACTGGGGGGATACTCCTGTAGCGATCTCGATCAGTATAAAGAGAGTTGCTAGCAGAAACTAACTGGCTTGGCCTTTTGCTTGACGCTAACGTTCTCGCTTCCTGATCACGGGATCCCCAGATCAAATACAACCGGCGCCAATCTCCTCAGTTCAAAAACGTCTAACATCATTCAATGCACTTGAAACTATTTTATACAATTGAACGTAATGTAACTGAATACTTTTGATTGTCCCTGCAATTGAACTATTAACGTAAAATTTGAAATGATACGGCAAAGTTATCAAATAATTATATAGTTTGAATTTCAAACGATTGGGTTGGATAGTTTGTGCTATATTATATGCGAATAGAGGAACGGGCAGAACGACGACTATAAATATTACGTATGTACGTACATAATTACGAACGCACCTAAAAATGAAGATATGTAAAGATATGTGATGATACGTTCTTTCGTCATCACGGGAAAATACTATCATTAGTTCTTCTTTCTTGTGAAGTTTAAAATTTTATACTTTCCTTCTGCACACCATGACTTTTTGCTATAGATTAACATAAAAGGAGATTTTTCAGAAAAAGGATTGATACAAAATTGTTATATTTATTAGACAAAAAAAGTCAACTTAGCCTTTCTCCTTAGGAAGAAGTGGAAATTTAAACTAGTAGATAAGAAAAAAAAACCGTTTTTCTAAATCGAAAAATTTTTTTGGCACTTGTCGTTTAAGTTGCATTAAATTGTTCAGAAAGCGACAAATGATTTCCAGAGAAAAACTTCTTCGAGAGCTTTCAAGTACTTGTCAAAAACTAATGTATTTTTTTTTTTTTTTTTTTTTTTTAAACATTGATTCTTGATATAGAACTATTTTTAAATGATTCGATTAGGTAGTTTTTGCGTTGTTATATGCGGACTGACGGGCGGACGTTCGGACAAGAGTACAGAACGACGACTGTAGGTGCTATATATTTATATAATCACGAACGCACCTACAAATGGGCATAAGTAATAATATATGATGATACTTTCTTCCGACATCACAGGAATCTACTATCATTACTTCTTTTTCTTATGAAGTTTAAAATTTTATACACTCTTTCTGCACATCCTGTACTCTTGCTATTGATTAACAAAAAAGAAATTTTTCAAAAGAAACAAAAAAAAAAAAAAAAAAAAAAAAAAAAATTGATATAAAATTGCTAGATTTATTAAACAAACAAAGGTAATTTAGCCTTTTTTCTTTAGACAGGAATGGAAGTAAAATCTGATTGATTAAAAAAGGAAATCGTATTTTAAATAGAGGCATTTTCAGCACTGATCGTTAAAGTTGCATTAAATTGCTCAGAAATCAGCAAATGATTTCTAAAGAAAAACTTCTTCGAGAGAGTTCAAGTATTTCTTTTGTTAGAAACAAACGTCTTTTTGAAAACGTAAAATATTGGCTCTTAATACAGAACTATTTTTCTTAAAATATATTTAAAATATCATATTGAGAATAAAAATGTCATATCCGAATTCTTAATCGTTTATCACTGTTTTTTAAAGCAGATATTTTTGGTTAATTGGATCGCGAAAATGCTCGGATTAAATAAGGCAAAATTTGCAAGAAAAAATTTACTGGTGAGAATAATCAAGGATTCTAAGCAGCTTAAGGGTGTTCTTAAATCAAAAAGGGCAACTTTGTGACAAATGCTTTAATTTATTTTTGTTCGAAAATGCATGAAAATAGCAGGTGTTGTTATTCAGAAACGGTCTAATTGCACTCATTCTTTTGTTTTTTAAATAAACACAATACATTTTTCATAACAAGCCTTCAAAGTTGACACTTTTGAGCACATTTACCGACAAAAGCAGAAAAACCGGTCGAAAAGCAGGAGAAAAACAAGTGATTATGTGATCGAAATAGCTTAGAACTGGATAGGTAATTCAATTATCATAAAATGGAAAAAAAAGGTTCGATTCGAAATCGCTTTCATAGTCTGGTATTCCAATTTTATATATTTCTGTTAAAAATTGAATTTGTAAATGTGTCAAAACGTTTTGTACTTGTTGAGCGGAGCAGTTAAGAACACCCTTAAGACCGGTTTCTCATCCCCAACGGGTTAAATAATAAAACTTATTTTTTAACCCTCTAAGAGTTTGGAAAGTAGTATTTCGTTCACTAAGCTCCAGGTTTCACTTCAATATAAGCAATATCTAAGATAATATAATTCTCTAGATTTGAGGAATTTTCAATACATTTTAGAATGATTATTACTTTCAAGGATTACATTCATATTTGTAATTAAATTTGTAAAAATAATGTTGAAAGAATCATATTTTCTAGGCATTTAAAACAAAATACAGAGAAAACAACACTACAATTTTACCCTTTTGCAAGACACTTAGAGGGTTAAATAATAACAAGTTGGAAATTGCACGTGAAGCGTAGCAAATGAGGTGCGTTCGTACGATAACGAAATTTTAAAAATATCACTCTCATTAAATTATAAATAATTACAAATAAAATGTGCACTAAGCAATGTTTTCCCTATACTATTAAGCAATGGAATACTTTTGTGTGGCCTTGTAAATCAATTTTAAATATTCTTTGCACACAGATTGTGCAAAATGTATATTATAATATGTATTTTATAGATGCTTATCAATTTTATCACGTTCGAATGAGTATAACACCATTAAAATGCATTTGAAACATTTTTCCCCATTGACCATAATGTAACGGACCACTTTTGATTGTCCCTGTAATTGAACTATGCATCCGACTTTGGTAAAATTTGAAATAACTCGACAGAATTATGTAATAATTATGTATTTAAAATTTCAAACGATTAAAATGCATTTGAAACTTTTTTCCCCATTGACCGTTATGTTATGGAATACTTTTGATTGTCCCTGTAATTGATCTATGCATCCGATTTTCATAAAATTTGAAATGACTCCACAAAATTATGTAACAATTATGTATTTTAAATTTCAAACGATTCGGTTGGGTAGTTTTTGCGTTGTTATATGCGGACAGACAGACAGACAGACAGACAGACGGACGAACGGGCGGACGGACTAAACGACAACAATAGGTGCTACGTATTTACATAATTACGAACGCACCTAAAAATGATTTATGCAAATAATAATAAAAATTAGATCTTCTTTTTTAGAGAGGAAAGGAAGATTTTATGAAATTTAAATCTGTGAAAAGAAAAATTAATTATAACAAGTCAGAAATTGCACGTTAAATGTAACAAATGAGGTGGTTTGTATTATAACGTTTTTAAAATATACAGTACTTCGGGTACAATACAATATTCGAAATCTTTTGTGTGTCCCTGTATATAGAATATTCTTTATATTATGCAAAAATTAACTTAAAGTAAACCTCAGCAACATATATCGATTTCATAACATGAGAAATATTTTAATATAATTAAAACACATCCCAGACAATGTCCCCCCCCCCCCCTTTACCATTATTATGTTTCGAACGTGTGTAACATCATTAAAATGCACTTGAATTTGTTTTTTCACATTGACCGTAATGTAAGGGAGTACTTTTGATTTTCCCTGTAATTAAACTATAATCCGATTTTCGTAAAATTTCAAAAGACTACAAAATTATGAAACAATTACAAGTGTAGTCATAAAAATGACAGAGGGTATACGCTTAAGGCAGAGAGTATACTCTAGAATGTGTATACTATAGAATTCTTCAGAAATAGAGGGTATATGGTGTTCCTTCAAAAAATCCAGGAGGTATAGGGCGTATAATTCCGTACACCCTCCACTGCATCCCTGGCAACAATTACATATTTTAAATTTTTAATAATTCAGTTGGGTAGTTTTTGCTCTGTTATATACGGACAGACAGACGGTCTGAAGGACAGACGTCTATAGGTACTACATTTTTACAAATTTATGCACGCACCTAAAACTGGGGATAAATATAATGATATGTGATGATACCTTCTTTTGTCATCACTGGAAAATACTATCATTTGCTCTTTCTCTTGAGAAGTTTAAAATTTTGTATGCTCTTTTTTGACCATTCTGTACTTTTGCTATTGATTAACACGAAAAGAGATTTTTCAGAAACAGAAATAATATAAAATTGCTAGATTTATTAAATAAACTATTATTATGTCACGAAAGCGTGTAACATCATTAAATCGCATTTAATACTATTTTTCTCATTGACGGTAATGTAACGAAATATTCTTGATTTTCCCTGTAATTGAACTGTACATCCTTTTTTCATAAAATTTGAAATGGCTCGGCAAGATTATATAATAATTATATTTTTTTTAATTTCAAACCACTCGACTATGTAGTTTTTGTTCTGTTTTTTCGGACAGACAGACGGACTAACGTCGACTATAGGTATGAGGTATTTGCATAATTACGAACGCACCTAAAATGGGGATAAGTAATGCTATGTGATGATACGTTCTTTCGTCATCACAGAAAATTACTATCACTTGTTCTTTCTGTTGTGAAGTTTAAAATTTTATACGCTCTTTCTGACCATCATGTACTTTTGCTACTGATTAATACGAAAATAGATTTTTTAGAAGCAGAATTAATAGTATAATTGCTAGATTTGTTTTTAAATAAAGGCATTATTATGAGACATTATTATGTCTCGAAAGAGTGTAACATCATTACAATGCACTTAAAACAATTTTTTTCTCATTTACTGTAATGTAACGAAATATTCTTGATTGTCCCTGTAATTGAACTGTACATCCGATTTTTATAAAATTTGAAATGACTCGACAAGATTATGTGATAATTGTATATTTTAAAATTCAAAAGACTCGGCTAGGTCGTTTTTGTTCTGTTTTTTTTTGGATAGATGGAGGGACTGAACTTCGACTATAGATACATACTCTTAGAACGAAAGAGCTGATTTGGCCTCTCATGAAAGAACTGTAATTTTTCCGATCATAAAAGAGTTGTTTTTCAAACGATTAAATCGTCTTGATCTAAATTGGTTATTTAAATAGCTCAACTTCATTTAAATTGGTTAAAACTCGAGTTATTTCAACTCTTTTTTGAGAAGCTGCCTTTCAACATTGAGATGGGTGGATTTCAGCTCAACTTGAACTATTTTGTGGCTGACTTTTTAAGAGAGTAGGTATTTGCATAATTACGAACGCACTTAAAATGGGGATATGTAATGCTATGAGGTGATACGTTCTTTCGTCATCACAGAAAATCACTTTCATTTGTTCTTTTTCTTGTGAAGTTTAAATTTTATACATTCTTTCTGCGCAATATGTAGCTTTGCGGTTGATTAACACGAAAATAGATTTTTCAAAAGAAGAATTATTATAAAACTGCTAGATTTATTAAGTTAAAAAAGGTAATTTTCTCCTTTTCTTTAAATTTGAAATAGAAATGAAAACTAATAGATTAAAAAGAAAATCGTTTTTTAAATAGAGGCATTTTTGGTACTGATCGTTAAAGTTGCATTAAATTTATTAGAAAGCGGTGTATGATTTCCAAAGAAAAACTTCTTCGAGAACGTTCAAGTATTTCTTCCGTCAGAAACAAACGTCTTTTTAAAATCAAAAAATTTTGGTTCTTGATACAGAACTATTTTTCATAAAATATCTTATAAATGAAATGTGGAGTTAAAATGACATTATATTAAGAAACTGTTTAAATTTTTTTTTTTTTTTTTTTTTTTTTTTTTTTTTTTTTGTATTCTATCGGATGTACAGTCGTAGAAAAAAAAGCACCCTTACTAACTTAGCAAGAAATCATTGCTGAAGAAATGACAGGTACCAAATGATCTGAAATAAAGTCTTCTTTTAAATGATGCATACAAAATTTGCTTAAGGGGTTATCTATGTATCAAAACAAACACAAACTTCTTCTTTTTTTTTTTTTTTTTTTTTTTTTTTTTTTTTTTCGGAGATATCATTAAACTTGCAATACCCAATTTTAACAAGTTGAATGAAATCTTCGGTTCAAAATATGCCTGAACATAAAAAATCAAGTCATTTGAATGATAAGTTTTTTGAATTATAAACATTTCAAATTCTAGTGTTAAATTAATTTTTTATATATTTTTTAATGTCTCCTGAAATTATACTTCTAATGTGCTATTTTTACTTACCCATCATACGTAGTATAGGGTAAGTCTTACAATCGTTTTGAAAATCAAAAAAAATCTTTTGACGAGATCTTTTGAGATTCCGAAAAACATATTTTTAGAAAAAAATTTTTGCCGTCCGTCTGTCTGTCTGTCAGTCTGTCTGTCTGTCTGTAAACGCTCTATCTCCCGAACAAATTGAGATAGAGACTTGAAATTTTGTATGTAGTTAGTATGTAAGAATGGGACGAAGCCTATTTAATATCAGCAACCTCAATTATCCGGAATTATTTTTTTTGGACTCTCGAAAAATTCGTTATGATGAAAGGTATATAAAAATTTTCGAATGATTTTGTTATAATAAATGGACGTAAAAGGCAATGAAATAACACACATTTTGAATATAGAACGAAGTCGATCAGATTATTAGTTGCCGAGATATTTGTAATCCTGTTTTCCACATTCTTCGATTTTTCATGACCCTGTATTTGATTCAAATTTCAATTCAGAGGTATATTTTAATTGAAAATGAGACGCCTAATCCAACGCAGTAAACTGTTAGTTTATATTATTATTATTTTTGGAGTTATAAGAATGTTTCTTTTACGCAGTTCGGTATTACTTGAGCAGTTTGGCGTTTTATATAATTTGTCGAAATTGGTACATCAGCAATTCATTAATAGAGCATTACTATGCATATTAACAATATTTAGATTTTGTTTTGGAATTGCAATGCATTGTATAAATAGTTTTCACATGTTTTATTTTCATATGCCTATCCATGATGGGTAAGTATTACGGTGGCCCCCCAACGACTAGTTTTAGTTAGCATTAATACTAAAATACCAAAGATTAATACGTTGTACTTGCAATTTTTATAATTTTATGATACGAATTATGACACTAATGTTCGAAAAAATTATGAATTGCAACCTACAATGTTTTGGTGGATTTTGATTTATTAAGTTCGAGAATTTAAAATTTTTCTTCAAAGTAGTTTTCAAACTATGCTTAAAAAACGGCAAAAATATGGTTTAACTTTTATTTTTTTTTCAATAGCAATGCTCAAATTTGACATAATAAATAATTTTATCCCATTTTAATAAGTGTAAGTCCAATAATTTACCAAATTTTATATCATTAGCTTCTTAGAAACTAGAGGATTTTTAAATAAGCATTTTTTTAAAAGGATGTATCTAAATTGAAGTTCGATACTAGATTGTTGGAATACTACAGAATGATTATGTCACTTCTATAAGTGTAGTATTTCTTACCACTATGACAATTTCGCTCACTTAATTCATATCTTATATATATTTTAATTACGAAGTCAGTGTATGTATATTTGATTTTTTATTATTATAAACAAACAAAAATATTATAACATTACGTTTATAGAATTTCAGGAGATATTAATAAAAATATAAAAATGTAATTTAATATTAAAAGCTATAAATATTAAATGTTTATAATTCAAAAACTTAACGTTCAATGAGTAGAAATTTCATTTCTAGATGTAGTTTGAACAGAAGATTTAAAATATATTGTCAAAATTGAGTGTTTTTATCGAAACAAAACGAAGTTTTGTCTGATTTTTTTTATTTGTAGATGCTCCTTCCCTAATAAAAATTTATATGCATCATTTAAAAGTAGAATTTATTTCCAATCGATTGGCACAAGTAACTTTCTTTTACTATAATTAGTTGCAGAGGATTAGTGGGCGTTTACTTTCTTTTTTTATCACTCTACAATATACAGGCCTGGCGTAGGCGGCTATATTTATATTCTATTCGAATCACTGTTTTTAAAAATGATATTTTATTGTACATTTTCTGGAAATTGCTGTCAACGCGTTTGTAAACGATTTTTGTTTTTGAAAAAGTGATACGCAATAGAATTAAAAAATAATCGCCTGTGGCTTTCCTTATATATAAAGAAATCGACACATGAATTTCAATAATTCTTATGAGCATCTATAGACTGGTACACATTTTGTGAAGTATATTTTAAACTGCGAGCTACCTCATGAACACATCCAAAATCTCCCATAACATTTTCAAAGTGCATGATATATATTACAAATTTATTATAGATGAAAATTCACTGTGGCCAGTGGCCACGCGACGACTAAATTTTTTGGCTTGGCAACTTAATTTTCGGTGTCTAAGTCGCCATCCTGTGGTGAATTTTACTTTTTTTTCCCCCTCAACCTCCGTTTTTTTTTTTTTTTTTTTTTTTTTTTTTTTTTTTTTTTTACAAAAACCGCTTTTTTCCGCATTATTCTACACTGTAAAAAATATTCGTTGAATTTAAACCAACTAAATTGCCATCAAAAGTAGTGTAAGAAAACACCACAAAAAAGTTGGTGTAATAAATAACCAACAATCGACAAGTGTAAATAAACACCCCTTTTCCACCATTTTTGGTGTAAAGTAAGTATTATGCTTAAAATGTATGTTATAATAAATTATCTCAAATAAAAGGAAGTAAATTATCTGAAATAAAAAGAGGTTTAGCAGCCTCTTTGCGTGAAGCTATTTATTTTAAATTATGACAGCATTAAATTTAAAATGTAATCTTTAAATTATTTTTTTCCACCACTTATTAAAGTACACTAAATAAGTGTTACTGTGAGTTAATAAAAAACGAAATTATTTACATGAGTTTAACAGCAAAATAAAAAATAATTTAAAGATTACATTTTAAATTTAACGCAGCAATTTTTTAAAAGGAATAGTTTCACGCTAAACTTTCTTTGAAGTGCCAGGTACGACAATGTTACCACTGCCAACAATCTGAAAAAGAACAGCCAGAACATCAGGTCATTATACATTTAATTTTGATTGCTTTAATATTGCTTACAAATAAATTGTGAGTGATTTGAATTTCTATAAATAAATATAAAATGGTTTGCTAACTCATTTTCTATGAAAAATATGCATTGGTGTTATTTTGTTTCCATATTTTCCAAACGTATCAAAGTGTCCCATGAGGTGTATTAATCTGCCCAGGGGATGAGCACATTGATACTATAAAATCATTCACACACTACACAAATTATTCCATAGGCACTGATTATATTAAAAAACATTTTATTAAAAGAATAACACTCACTCGCAGCTCACTATTGCATTATCGTCTGCACATTTCTCAAACACAACTTTGGAATAATAATATAAAAAACACTTCACTTCTTTTCACTTTCTGGACACTGAGATTTTAATTATAGGTAGCACGGTATCGTCTGCCTACATGGAACATACCGGCCCCCATTGACATGTTTCACATTCAATAATAACTCTTTTTTTTACCAAGTACACTAATTACACAAATAAATACAAAAGGTTTAAATCTGTTCTATTACATTAATATAACAGAAATTTTATTAATTTATTTCCATATCTATCTCAACATTTCACAATTGCTTAAACTCAATACCAAAAAAAAAAAAAAAAAAAAAAAAAAAAAAAAAAAAAAAAAAGATCCGCAAAAAGATCCATCAACTCAAGAAATCAAAAAGTGGATCAGATCTTCAAAGACTCACTCCTTCATCAAAAGAGTTGAATTTTTAGCCTTACACGTGATCAACTTTCAACTTCCAATTAACAAAATTCAACTTTAAAAATTATTTCTTAAATTAGCACTGAGCAGGCATGACACTAAACAACTGCAAAAAATCCTTTAACCAAAACTCCATAGCAAAAGTTTCCAAATTCTGATTACACCAAATTTGTTTAAACCATACTCCACTATGACAATTACCTCTCAACCAACAGAAAAACGTCAGCGGATCTTCAAGCTTTCGTGGGGTGGTCATACACTATTCACTTAAGATATCCAACGCAGAAGATTCTACATTTCTGTTCACCAGAGAGGGTAAGTAAACAATTTAAATCTTTAAATATACTGATCCCTAGAATATGCTATTCTCAAAAGACATGACAATTGTACTGCCCACAACGGAAAACCTATAACAACAACAGCAAGCTATCCACAGAGAACTTAATGTATATATTCAACACTTATTCTAATTTTATCTTTTCAATTTGGGTATGTATCTGTGTAGCACCAAGTTTCGAAATCATGCCTTTCACATTTCCCAAAATGGAAAGTATCTATTGCCATTTTTGTGATTTATATTCAAAAAATATTGCACAATTACAGAAAAACTACAAACTAAATCAACTATACTTAAAACAGAAATAAACAAAGATTCATTATTCATTTTATCTGTAAAAATAAATCATATTTAATGCATATTTCATTGAACATTTGCATACACATTTAACAGGACAAAAATAAATGTACCAAACCAAACTCGAAAATCCTAACACTTAAAATGATGGATCTCTTCCATGGCTCTAAAACTCTAAATCAACTTTAAAACTCTAAATCAACTCTAAAACTCTAAATCAACTCTTAAACTTTAAATCAACTCTAAAACTCTAAATAAACTCTAAAACTTTAAATCAACTCTGAAACTCTAAATAAACTCTAAAACTCTACATCAACTCTTAAACTCTAAATCAATTCTCAAACTCTAAATAAAAGAATCTGTAAAACATATTGCAAAAATTAATATTTTTATGAGAACTCAGAAAAAGAAAAGAAATATTTATCTCCGATTATAGATTATATGCACTAAATCAATGACTGGTGTAAAGTAAATAATAAAATTCATCCAGTAAATAAAAATTCAAATTTATTTAGAATATTCTGTACTTAATATGCCAAAATTTTCGTGAGATCATGTTTCCCTAAATCTAACACTAATAATCAAGAAACCTCCCATATTGAGAAAAAATATACTTGATTTTTTAAAACATAATATGCTAATCTTTAAGATTATATATTAAAAAATACTAAGCTTTTAAACTAAAAAGAATAGGACATAAACTCCAGGAAATCAGCAAGATCAAGTAAACCTCTGGAGCCATGTCACAAAACAAAATTTAAAATATTAAATTACTCAAAAATATCTATAAACTTTCATTAATAATTCATAAATCTCCGCCATTTCCCAAATTCCATTCTGAGTTTTTACCTGAACTACGCGAAATTTCTCATCATTACCGTAATATACTTCAATAATTCTGCCTAATGGCCACTTATTGTTTGGTGTATTTTCCTCTACTAACAACACTAGATCTCCTATTTTTACATTATAATTTTCAATTCTCCACTTACCAAATCTTACAATTAATTTCAATTATTGATTAAATTAAATAGAACTTTAACTTTAAATTTAATTTTTTAACAATTGATAAATAAACTGCAAGATTTGGTAAGTGGAGAATTGAAAAGGATAATGTAAAAATAGGAGATCTAGTGTTGTTAGTAGAGGAAAATACACCAAACAATAATTGGCCATTAGGCAGAATTATTGAAGTATGTTACGGTAATGATGAGAAATTTCGCGTAGTTCAGGTAAAAACTCAGAATGGAATTTTTAAAAGATCGATTAGTAAATTATGTATTTTCCTATGCCTAAAAACCATAGTACTTAAAAAGAGATAAAAGATAAATATCTATTTATATATATATACATTTTAATATAATCAGTGCCTATGGAATAATTTGTGTAGTGTGTGCATGATTTTACATGGTCCGACGTTCCGGGAGGTGAAAATAATTATTTATTTGAGTGAATAATCATCGAATTTGAAATATGTGCTGATGTTATGTTAAGAGTTCTGTTTAATTTAATCAATAATTGAAATTAATTGTAAGATTTGGTAAGTGGAGAATTGAAAAGGATAATGTAAAATCATGCACACACTACACAAATTATTCCATAGGCACTGATTATATTAAAAAACATTTTATTAAAAGAATAACACTCACTCGCAGCTCACTATTGCATTATCGTCTGCACATTTCTCAAACACAACTTTGGAATAATAATATAAAAAACACTTGACTTCTTTTCCCTTTCTGGACACTGAGATTTTAATTATAGGTAGCACAGTATCGTCTGCCTACATGGAACAGATACAAATGAATGTTTTTAGATTTTTAGCTCACAGGCTATCAAAGCCTGAGAGCTTATGTGCCCGTCCGTTCTGTATGTACGTATGTGCGTAACGCGATAACTCATGACAAAAATATCCGATTCACTTGAAATTTTGGATGTATGTATATTCTGATAAGGCACTTCCCTGATTAGATTTTGGAGTACATACGATATATATAACAGGGGGAACGGGGTCTAATGCCCACTCCAAATCATATCTCTGATTAGTTTAAGGACTTCAATGAATAAAACGGGAAAAAACGGGGAAAGTAAAGTATAAAACGCGGAAATGGAGGAAAGTGATCCCCCCCCTTAATTTGTTTTTCGAATAGAATTAATCCTTGAAAATATAAGGCTGTAATATACAATTACAATAAAATAGAAATACAATAATGTCTAGCCTGTGAGCTCAATGCCATCAGTTTAACTGGGCAATATTCTTTTTATTTTAAATTACATGCAAAAATACTACATAAAACAACAATTGTACATTTTAATAACACACTTCACAAATTTTGCTGACACCACATGGAAAAATAACTTGAAATTTCAGGTTTCTCGACACCAAAAAAATTCTTAGAAAAAAGCCACCTCAATGTTTTCCAGTTCCCTCTAAGAAAAAAATGCGGCTATCGAAATGGCATTTATAAAATAACATTTTCGTACGATAACATAAAATGTAAAATTTAGAATATGTTTCTGAAAAACATATAGCGAAGTTTTACGTAGCACTTTAAAAGCTTTACTTATTTTGAGTGTTCCCAAACATTTTTTTCAACTTTAAAATGGAATTTTCAGACTTAAGAGGAAACTCATAGCTTCTCCCTCTTATTTAAATGCAAAATCAAATTCTTTGAAACACCTAAAAGAAAAAGTTCGGAGTTTATGTTTTCAGATTTATTTTTATTTATTTATTCATTTTCACGTCATGCAAGGAAATTCTGATATTCAATTTGGAATAGACACACGTAGGTGCATATAAATCATAAATATAGTAAATATAAAAATCATATAGTATTGTTATCAGAAGCACACTTTCTGACATTATTATTATTATTATTGTTATTGTTATTGTTATTATTATTATTATTATTATTATTATTATTATTATTATTATTATTATTATTATTATTATTATTATTATTATTATTATTATTATTATTATTATTATAGCATAATTGGAAAGTAAGTGAAAATATCGGCTACAAAGCTCGATTAGTACACATATAGGGTCAGGAGGGGGTTTCATGACTTATTTATACATTTTCAACCTTGTTATTATTATTGTTTTTTTTTTAACCTTTTTTCTACTTGGAAAAGTAGTGTTTTTAGCACATAGGAAGTAACTTTACCCTGTAGGAACACTTCTTAAAAATTTTAATTTTTTTAGCCCCTCTTTTTATTAAGTTAAAAGAATGGTTATAATAACCCGCATCAAAAACTTACAATCACAAAAGTTTGGGGATAATTAATAATTTACCACTTTGTGGGGAAAATAAGGCGACGATATTCCTTCTTTATACTTGCCTACACAGATTTGTTTAGTGTAATTAATACCATTAGAGCTCCAAACTGACAAATATGTTTAAGAAAAATTCGACATTATTCAATTTGCTATTTAAATCTCAAAAACGCTTCAGAATAGCGATAATGAATATCTAAAATGAGAAATACATTATCAGGTTAATATCTAAGCGTGAAAGAAAATGTTACCATACACAGTTTTCTCCATTATGGCGGTGGTCAAAATTGCACTCTAACCATAATTACCCCACCTGACCCGAATTATTTTTTATTTATTTATTTACTTATATATTTATATTCTTTAATTAATTAATTTATTTATTTATATTTTTTAATTAATTAACAAATTTATTTATTTATTTATTTGAAGAAAAAAATATTTCACTACACTGGGTAGAGTTATTGTTTGACTTTGAAGTTCTAAGTATGCACATTACGTTAAAAAAATAAACAAATCAGAAATTGTACCAAAAACGTCGCAAATGAGGTGCATCTGTACTATACCTATTTATATATATTCAGAGCTTGGTACAATAGCAGTTGCATTGCTATGCAAAAATGCATAAGAACAAAATTTATTATGGTTATATGTATTAAATTTCATTATATGAAAATAATATGACTCCAGATGATATGCCTTAAAAAAAAAATCATAGTTTATTGCTCTTATTTAAATACAAAATCAAAATCTTTCAAACACTTAAAAAAAAAAAAAAAAAAAAAAAAAAAAAAATATATATATATATATATATATATATATATATATATATTAAAGCATATGCTTTTAGATTTATTTTTTTCATTTCCAAGTTATGCAAGGAAAATTCTTGCATTCAATTTAGAAAATCGTATTTTTGTTCTTCTTTTCAAAGAAGAAATTATTTTACTATATTGAGTAGAGTTAATGTTTGACTCTGAAGTTTAAAACATGCACATTACATAAAAAAGCATTAACAATTGTACGTCAAACGTCACAAATTATGCCAGTTATATGCATATTCAGATCTTAGTGCAATAACTGCTGCACTCACACGCAAAAATGCACTCTTACAAAAATTATTAGGATTATGTATGTTAAATTCAGTACTACGAAAGTAATAGGATCCCATCTTAAATCTGACTTAATCACCATGACAATGCAGAATCCTTATCTATCACGGATATCTCTGAATTAATTACTTAGGGTAGGATTTATTAGGATGAAGAAAAGTTTTAATAATATATTTTTATGTTTTGATTCAGTTTTTATAAAATTTAAATAACTCGATGAAATTCTTCAGCGATTATTACTGTTTTCTACCTTCAATAGAAGAAAGTATTGTAATCGAAATTTTTTTCGACTCCCGGTTTTTGACGGATTTACACGTTTTATGTTTCAGAGATTCCAAAAAACATGTTTTTACAAAATCTCTATCTGTCCATGTGTCTGTCATTATGTCGCCATTCTACCATCAAAAAGTATATGAAGATAGGCAAAGAATTGAACCAAATTTTTTGTAAATGTTTTTGGCAGTGGCATGCAGGTCCTTCTTCATTTTTGAAATATTCCTCCGAAAGGGGGCACTGCAATAGCAATTTTTGTGCCGTTTTCAATATTGTATCGACTAAAAGTGTATGAAGTTATACATCGAATTGTACCAAATTTTTCGTGTAAGTGTATGGTCATGGCTAGTTTGTCCTCCCTGAATATGAAAAAATATTCGCCGGAAGGGAACGCTGCAATAGCGATTTTTGTGTCATTTTCAATATTGTACCACCTAAAAGTGTATGAAGTTATGCATAGAACTGAACGAAATTTTTTGTGTAAGTGTTTGGCTATGTCTAGTAAGTCCACCCTGAATTTGAAAAAAATCCGCTGGAAGGGGACACTTTAACCCCTTGAGGGGCAAAGCACTTATGTCCCTAAAATGTTCAAATGATTGATTGACACCGGGATTCCCAAACAGATTTATATGATAGAAAATAAAAGCTGTTTTTCGCGTGCATTGTAAAAAGAAAATCTTAATACTAAAATTCCGGTGCCGATGTGGCATAAGGGAATTAAAATTAAGTGGTACATGTAATATACCGGTGCCTTTCAAGGGGATAATCACGAAGTCATTATTTTACCATCAAAAGGTGAATGAAGTTATACATAGAACTGAACTAAAATTGTTGTGTATGATTATTTTTGGGTACAACAAGTAGCTCCTCCCTAAATTTGAAAAAAATATATATACTTATCATTCTATTATACATCGGCTCGTGGAAAGACGGAAACTCGTTTTCATTCCAATTAATTGACTGAAGCAGAAATTTAAGGTAAAAATCAAAGTTGGTATAAAATTGAATTAAAACCATTAACATGTGTGACTATTTTTTAAAATATTAAAATGTACGCATGATATAAAAGAAAGTTTTGGGGTTGGCACATCCAACTAGTGTGTATTAAATTTCAAATCATACGGTTAGTAGTTTTTGCGCTTTTATATGCAGTCAGACCGCCCTACAAAAACGGCGACTATAGGTGCTACGCATTATATAATTATATATTAAATATATTTATAAAGTGATAAAGATAAAAGAAAATATTCATTATAATGAAATAATAAATGAATGCTTTAAGATAAAACATATAATGTTATAAAAATGCAATATAAACATAATAGAATGTTAAGTCAAATGTAAAATTTTGTTGAATAGTAAAAAGCACATCAGATTTTGGACAATAATTGAAAATACGCTCAGCACCATGTCGGGGGGGGGGGGGGGGTGAAAAACTGGAGTCCTGGGCCTTTACACCGATTGGCCTGCCGTAAATCTGGGACCTATAACATTCTGAAATTTTAATGTTGTGAGAAAAACTACAGCGCAAAACACATGAAAAAAACAGTACTGTAAACAGATTACAGAAGCAGAGACGAGTGAAATTGAAAAAGGTTTAATAGGCAATACCAAACATTTTTCGATTCAAATCTTCTATAGGATAATTATTTTAAAATTCTTTTCAGAGATATATCCAGCGGAATAAAATTAAATTTGTGCATTTACCCACCTTCCTTTATCCGTGTTCTGATTTCATAAATTATGCCGAAATGCAATTACATGTTAATGTAAGATTATGAAATTGCTGTAAATGAAAACGCGCATGATTGATTGATTGTATTTATTCAATTACCGTTCGAAAATCGTTCTCTTGGAATAAATCACAAACATTCATTTAGATTCGAAGCTGAGCGAATTTATTTACGCAATTTATAATCTGAATATCCTTAGGTGTAAGCATTAACGTGCATGAAATAAATGTAGCATTATTATTAATATGCAAAGCCATAATTGTTTCATCCTCAGAAATTCAGTTAACGGATTTCACAATAACACTTAAATGGAGTAATTTTCTCAAGTTATGTAAATAGCGATAGAGGGTTCTTTAAAAAGCACAGTGAAAATATTTGATGAAAACTTTTAATTATTGTAATAAATATTAAGATCAAATAATTGAATTTCGCAGTAGTTCATTTCTAGTCTTCAGAGCAATTTGTGTGTGGGGGGGGGGGGGGAGGGGGATAAAAACATAGCTTTTACTTATCATGGACAGTCAGGAAACTTGAGTGTTACAATGATGCAGTATTTGTTTTACTCTCAATTTCTTCACTACGCACTAAACCATTAGACTAGAATTTTCGTGAAATACGCCTGGAAACGTCAGGGAATTCAATTCTCCTATATGAGTAGCAACCCTATTGTAAGATACACAGTCATGAGTAATAAGGCTCCTACAATACGGGCTGAATCACGCCTCCATTAAGTTTCCAAAATGGTTGCCTGACTTGGCGTCTTATGCGTAGATGGCGAGACGAATAAATTTAGCTACTCAATCTCTTTCACGGGAAAATATGAGAATAGAACATTCGAAGAACCGGTTTGTTGTGTATAAGTGATTAGGTTGGCGCGATATTTGGCGAAGTTCTCCAATCCAGATCTATTCTTTTAAGCATTTATAGACAAATTGTTCCACTTTTCTTCATTTTTATGGAATTTAAATACTCCAAAGCCATTCCTGAACATGTCAGAATAATTTTCTGCTCAACAACCGTCCATTTTTAATGATTTTGTAGCTTTAAAATCATTCAAACGTTTCTCTCCTCTTAGGAATCAATGGGAAACAAACTGTAACTGGGAAACAAGATGCTTGATGATTCAACCTGAGTTATAGGAGTCCTAATGAGTAAATGGAAATAAATGATCTCGGTGTGGCCTATACACCAAGATAACTTTGATTTTACATCTACAAATTTTCTCAGCAGGACGATGCTGAAAAGATATGTACGCTGGAAGAAAAGTTTTAAAAAGGATCTACAGTCGGCTTTCGTTAATTCGAAGTAGTCGGGACCAAAAGAAATGTTCGAAATAATTAGAGTTCGAACTATAGAAAGTATGAGGGGAAAACATGTTTGAAAGTGTTACAAAAAAAAAAAAAAAAAAAAAAGAATTAATGTTATAGTATTTTTAAAATAATATTTTGGATGTTATTAGAATATGACTTAATAATAAATTATAAGACAAAAATACATTAACTAATTAAGGGATTAGGAACAAACACAAACGAAGATGGGGTGGGGGTGTCATCATTGATGGACACACGGGACATTAAAAAAGCGGATATTAAATGCATAAGATTATAAATATATACTTTTTCAGAACAATTCTAGCAAAAATAAAAGAAAGAAAGTTATTTCAAGAATTTGAAGTTCGGGAAAAAGAAAGGATAAATAAAAATGGTAATCTCGTTAGTTCGAATTAAACGAATTAAAAGAAAATGAGTTCGAATAAATGAAAATTTTTAACTTTATTCTGCTATTGAAAATATCGGGACTTTATGCTTATTTCGAATTAAACGAAGATTCGATTTTTTTGATTTCGAATTGACGAGAGTCGACTGTACTTTACATTCTGCCTAGAAAACAAAATCAAATGTAAAATTCACACTCTTATCAAGTTTATCCCTCTCCCATAGTTTCCTAGCTCTCACCTATCTTCTATAATATACAACTTAATTTTTGACACTGGTTTATTACGATTCGAACCAGAACTGTTTTAAAAAACGAAATGAAATTAATATTACATAGAATTCTAAACTTAAATAGACAAAGTTTCATCAAATAACTTTCTCGGTAGGAAACAGTGTTACCCGTAGAATACACTTTAAAAAAAAATTCAGAATTCTTGATTGGCACCACTATTTTTAAATGGCAAAATTCGCAAAATTTTAGAATAGTCATCTTATTTAAGGTAAAAGCAAAAGGAATTTCACCTTTAAAAAAAAAGTGATTCAAATCAAGAAATTTGAATTTTAAAAAAGTAGCCCACTGCCAACACTCGTTCGAGACTTGGTTAAAAACTAAACTAAACCTGTATATTTACAATCCATTATTAAAAGTCAACACCAAATATTTTTCGATTCAAATCTTCTTTACTATAATTATTTTAAAACTATTTTTTGAGAAATATTCAACGAAGTAAAATTCAATTTGTGCATTTACCCACCTTCCTTTATCCGGGTTCTGATTTCATAAATTACGCCGAAATGCAATTACATGTTAATGTAATGCTTTGAAATTGCTGTGAATGAAAACGCGCATGATTGATTGATTGTATTTATTCAATTACCGTTCGAAAATCGTTCTCTTGGAATAAATCACAAGCTTTCATTTAGCTTCGAAGCTAAGCGAATTTATTTACGCAATTTATAATCTGAATATCCTTAGGTGTAAGCATTGACGTGTATGAAATAAATGTAGCATTATTATTAATATGCAGAACCATAATTGGTTTCATCCTCAGAAATATAGTTAATGGATTTCACGATAACAGTTAAATGGAATAATTTTCTCAAATTATGTAAATAGTGATACAGGGTTTTTCAAAAAGCACAGTCAAGTTTTTAAATTAATCAAAATAAATACTTGATGAAGATCTTCAATTATTGTAATAAATATTAAGATTAAATAGTTGAAATTTTATAAATTAGTTCCAAATTTTTGTATATGGTAATTCAAAAATTAGTTCAGATTTCAGTGAAAAAGATTGCAATGTCTAAATCTATAATAATGATCAAACTAATATTAAAAGAATTTTTTTTTTCGTCAACAGCTACACACATTGAATAATGAAGACTGGGTGATCTTCTATCTAGATTTACATGCAAATTTCAACACTCATACATGTTGAGACAAGTAAGAGCTCATATGCAGGGAAAGCTTTGACGCAATTTCTAAATTACTGTACATAAAACTTATTAATAGAACATAATTTCGTAACCATCCTACAATGAAATTCATTTAAATGACATTAATATTATCATTATATTAGTAAAGTTTGAGTTTTATAGTATTTTAACGTTTTATTTTTCACACTGAATCATAATTTACTGTTTTTAGTACAGGGAAGCTCCGATATTTAATAAAATTTAAAGTACTATAACTCGGTGATTTTTTATCATAGACAAATGCACATTTTACTGTTTCACTTATCAAAGAATGGGAAAAATGTTTCTAAGTGCAACTTAAAGGATTCTGGAACCTTATAAATTCAAAAGTATAACTTTTTAATGGTTAATGGAGAACTGTTTCATCAACATAATTCTTTATTGTTATCTCATTTTGAAAACAAATCACTTTTTTTATCACTTTTGTTATTTAAATTCTATTTCTTTAATCTCTAACACACTGTAAAAAAAAACTGTATTTTACAACAAAAGGTACTGACACCGCAGCCAACCAGTTGTTGTGTAGTTAAATGGTCCACGTTTAGGGAAATTCGAATAGCTGTTTATTGTGTGGTGTACATGACAGAAATAATTCGATTTTTAGTTCACCTGTTGCTTGAATTCGATTTAACAGCAACGATGCTTGAAAAATTACTATAAAAATCCCTGTACTTTACAACAGAAGGTGCTGGCACGCCTGCTGCGAACACAGTTCCTCTCAAACTTACAAGCTGCTATCGTTAAAAGCGCTGTAAAAATTCTCAAATCTGAGACACGTTACGATTGGTTGCGTGGTCTACATGACAGAAAAAATTCTTAGTTTACGTCACTTGTTACTTGAATCCGCTTTTACAACATCGGTGCTCGTATTCGATTTTGCAGCATGATTTTTTTTTTTTTTTTTTTTTTTTTGAAATATTACAACATAAAATGCAGAAAAATAATGACAATCTTATACTTTTTTACACTAAAGTAAAACAATGAAGTATGCTTGATACTTTTGGGAGCCCACTATATAGAAATATATAGACCAGAATGCGGCAGCACAGACAATTACCTCATCCAGTTCACTGCAAAATTCCAGATCTCAAAATTCGATTCGCATATTAAAGCAGCTGTGTTTATGACGACAGTTATCAACACCTTGGATATGGATCCTAAGGAAGGTACCTGTTAGTGGGGGGTCTTTCTAAAGGAACTTAGCCCGTATTTACGCAAGGAAATCCAAGGTTCGAAGAAAACAACGAAAAACTCCGAACAGTTAAACCGACGACCGCGATTGAGCTCGAACCCGTTCTGTCGTCTACCAGTTTCGAGAAAAAAAATCAGCCACTGGTGGGCTTCATATTAAAATGTAATCGATTGGTTGAAGTCATATTTTGGTGGAAAATACCCAAAAACCCGATTTTGTCAGTTGACTCGTAGGTTTTCCAAAACATTTCCAGGTCTACAAAAGGTAGCTTCTAAATTTTTGTAATAGATGCTGCTTCCTAATATGCAAAAAATAGTCAAATTAATATATTGTTATAATTTAGGCAAAATGTTTTAATTTATTTTTAAATTTCTGGATTTTTTAAAACATATGTTTCATTAAAATTAATTCAGTTGTTAAAAAAAAGTTCCAATTTTAAGTATAGAAAGAATGTTAGAAAATGCTTTCCAAGTCTGTATTTTGAATTAAATACTTGAACGTGATAGGGGGAAGGGGGGGAATATCATCATAATATTACCATTGCTAATAACATAAAGTTAAATGCATCTATCGATAAATGAAAAAGACAGATCAATAAGTCGCTTAATAATCATTTTACTTACCCATCATACGTAGTATAGGGTAAGTCTTGCAATCGTTTTGAAAATCGAACAATTTTTTTTGACGGATTTACACGTTTTAGATAGTGGAGATTCCGAAAAACATATTTTTAGAAAAAAAAAATTTGCCGTCCGTCCGTCTGTGTGTCTGTGTGTCTGTGTGTCTGTCTGTCTGTCTGTCTGTAACCACTCTATCTCCCGAACAAATTGAGATAGAGCCTTGAAATTTTATATGTACTTAGTATGTAAGAATGGGACGAAGCCTATTTAATATCACTAACCTCGATTATCCGGAACTATTTTTTTCGGACTCTCGAAAAATTCATTCTGATGAAACGTATATAAAAATTTTCGAAATTTTTTATTTTAAGGAGTGGATATAAAAGGCAATAAAATAACACAAATTTTGCATAAAGGATGAAGTCAATCGGATTATTAGTTGCTGAGATACGTGTAATGCTATTTTTCACATTCTATGATTTTTCATGACCCTGTATTTCATTCAAATTTGAATTCAAAGATATATTTTAATTGGAAATGAGACGATTCATCCGACGCAGTAAATTGCTAGTTAATACGATTATTATTTTTGGAGTTATAAGGATGTTTCTTTTACGCAATCCGGTATTACTTGATTTTGGCGTTTTATATAATTTGTCGAAATTGGCTCATCAGCAATTCATTAATAAATCATTACTATGTATATTAAAACTATTTAAATATGCGTTAAAATTTTTATTTTGGAATTGCGATGCATTTTATAAATAAGTTACACATGTTTTATTTTCACATTTTCTATTATGCATATGTATGATGGGTAAGTATTACGGTGGCCTCCAACGACTAGTTTGAATATGTCATGCTTTTACATTTAACAATGAAACGGAAAATCTCTCGTTGTTGAACAGTGGAATATATATATATTTAAAGATTTGTCTTGAGATACATATTAAGAAAAAAGTTTTGTTTTCGTAAATTTTTTTCAAGAAATATTTTTTTGGGGCAAGATTTTTCACGATCCCCTTTTCCTTAAAAAATAATTTGGAGCTGAAGAATTTCTCTCAAACGGCATACATAAAAAATCTATCCTCTCAAACTAAAATTTTTCACTCTGTCATTTACTGTTAATGATAAATTGAAGGAGAAAAACCCGAAATTATATTATCCTGACAAAAATATGGAAGTTACTGACTGAAGAAGGAAAATCTTTCAAGAAATTTCCTTCCCATTATCGAACAATTTCAGGAGATGAATGATAACATCCTTTTCATAAGAATTTTATTTTTCACCAAAGGCTAAATATTCGACATGTAAAAGAAAGTCAAATACACGGTGATCCAAAAGTCAGGACGAATTTTAAAAATGAATAATTCGAAAACGAATCAAGATACAAAGATGCGGTTCGCAACAAACGGATAGAAAAGAAACCGGGTTTTGTGTGGTAACGAAAAAAAAAAAATAGTTATGTTGGTATCTGTTGAGATACCCTTGCATCAGCCAAAAGTGACAGTCTAATGGGGCTTCGCTGCTGATTTCATAATAGGTCCATTTTTTTTTCGAGGAAGTCACACGGACGGGTTTCACACTCTGTGACTTTTGGTTGTGGAGATTCTTGAAGTCAAAAATGTACCGCGAACAACCAGAATCACCAACAGCAAAGAAAGATGCCATCCGTCAAAATGCGTCTGCTATAATGCAAGAAATGCTTGTAAATGTTGTATGCGGCTTTGCCTCGTCTCACAGCTATACTTCTGATTGATGGACATCACATTGAACATTTACTGCAGTACTAATTAACTGTAAATAAGCTGACTTGTAAGTAGTCAAAAAATTTTTCAGTTGTAAATCAACTTCTGATGCAATAAAATATGATAGAGACCTCTGTTGGCCGCCAACTGAACTATTTTTTTCGTTGCCACACAAAGCTCGGTTTCTTTTGCATCCGTTTGGTGCAAACCGTATCTTTTTATCTTGATTCGTTTACGAATTATTCATTTTTAAAGTTATTCCTGACTTTTGGATCACCCGGTGTAATTTCTATTAATAAAAGCTCAGAGGTTAGAATTTTATTAAAATGTGAAATATTTACAGCAACATTGTATGTCTTAGCCTTTTTGTCTTGAAATTCATTCAAAAATGCTATTACACATAAAAATTTCAAGTGACAAAAGTTGTCTGCGATTAGTCAGTTTCCCTCTCCCCCAAATTCAATGGCTGTTTGAGAAAAGGCTTTTCTATCGTCCGAATTCCAAGTATTTGATTGGCTGTTACTGACGACTCGTTTTGTTTTAGGCGTCAAAGTCGCGCCGATAGTGAAGAATTGCTTGCTTTCCGAGCGACTCCCTTGGAGCCTTAAGATAACATCGAGACGCCTGGAATTTGAAGCGACTTTGACCCCTCGTGTAACAGCACTTTAGGGACATTTTCTTTCTTTAAGCTCTTTGTTTAAAAAAGAATTCAGCAAATTTTTCGACTGCTCAATGTAGTATTTAACAGAAAATAATTGTTCTTCCTGTAACAGATTGATTTCCTACAGCGGAGTATACTTAACTATTATGACATCAACATCAATAGAGACAACACCTATGCAAAGAAATTGACACCTGATGTTTGAAGCTGTGCACAGACATCAATACTTTCAGTTCAACTAAAAAAGCAATAAATCTAATCTTTGAAGAAACAGTGTTTCCAACTATTGGTGGGACGGGAACAAAAGGTTGCTAGTTTTGGAACCTCTTTAAATGTTTTTTGAGGAACTAACCCCATCGAATTGACAAAGGAAGGGAAAGTTCCTAATGTAATTATCTCCCCCATCTTCAGTCGTAAAGCTGTCAACGGATTTCGCGTTCGATTTCTCTCTTGAAGTTCAAATTCAGTGCACTGAAAGAACAATTTACATCAAACGCGCCGACTCGAAAGATCAGAGACAGCGACCACAAGATTTAGTCAAATGTGTTTGGTGCTTAAACATCATGGGTTAAGTGTACCGCAGAAGCCTAACAACGGATTTAAGTGTGCAGCAAGGAAGGCGATGGAGTTGTGAAACACCGTTCTACATCCAATGACAGTTGTAAGTGGGATCATAGCTCGCCGCTAGCTAAAATGTGCTATTAGCACCTGGTGCATGCTAAATCTGCCATTGGCCCCAAGTCCGCCGTTACATGTGAATTATATTTCTGCAGGTGACGGTCTCGTCACCTGATCAAGGCTCTAAATTACGAGACCAACAAGCGTTCAGAGGTATGCATGACACGAGAATTTAAATAAAAAAAACCCACTTTAAGTAACCGGCCAACATGTAACCAAAAGAAATTTAAACAGAGGTGCCATTATTAAGGCATAAATACTCCTTATTCAGACCACAGCATAGCGGTATTCAGGCGATTTCGTCTGGTTTCCAGGCACTCAAACATGAAAAAAAATTTAATTGGTCTGTAGGCCTTGTCAGTAGTTAGAAATAAAGAAAGAAACTGTTCTGAACCCCAAACTAGTTTCTGACACAATTTTAAATTTATTTTAGTTTGAAGACGCATGAAATTTACTGCTCTTATTCAGAAATCCATTTATCGGGATTTGAAAAAAAAAAAAAAAAAAAAAAAAAAAAAAAAGGAAAAACCTGTTACTTATAAATAACTTCAATAATCATGCCTGCCAGTGTCGTGTTTTTATGGTTATAAATTAACCACCTAACATGACAGAAAAAAATCGTAATACTTCGAAATATCAATTTTGAAAATTGAAAAAAATAGTTTTTATTCGCCTTAAGTTATGTACTCAAACCATTTTGTACACGTAAAACAAAATTCAAGAAAAAATTATCTACAGTAAAGCTTTCCTAATTGTCTTTTTTTTTCTTAGTGCAAAAGAATGTTTTTTAAAAGACATAGATAAAACAAATATCCCCTTAAACTAAAATTTTTCATTATGATTTTTAGTGTCGTTGATAAATTGGAGAAGAACACTCGAATTTATCTTGACAGTTATTGACAGCATATGCAAATCACTTCAATAATCATGCCTGACAATTTCATGCTTTTATGATAATGAGCTAGATAAAAGTTAATTATTACGCATCGTTGATTGGGGGGGGGGGGGGAATTTTTTTGAAATTCACCATAATTTATATTCTAAAAAAGGTTCGTACATGTAATATATATACAGGGTGTCCGAAAAGTCTGGAAACGGCCGAATAACTCGAGAAATACATATGAGATTGAAAAACGTAAATATACGTGTTGAATATTTTTAAATAAGCTACTCTGTGATACCAAATTTGACCTTCGAAACCGACCCCCTGGGGGTCAGAGGGGGTCCAACTTTGAAATCTTAAATTATAACCCCCATTTTTTATTGCAGATTCGGATTCTACGGACAAAAATACGTAACTTTTGTATTTTATGTTTATTTCAAATCTTCGTTTATCACGGTATAATCGAGCATATTAAATCGATACATATTCCTGCTTTTCCAACGGGATCTTCCCTAATCGAAACTGATTGGGCAGAATTTTTGACGTCAAATTCCTCGTCTTTTGTAGGAATAGCGTTTACTGAAAATCACCCGTGGCGATTATTTCAATAGTGCTACACTGTTAAAAATTTGACCCATTTGTTGCAGCGTCACTCCACAGCTATTATAGAATATCTCTTTTGTGACCAATGAGAATGCTCCATAATACAGTAAAGTAATCGTTTTCTGTAAAAGCGGTGGAGTGACGATGCAGCAAAAGGGTCAATTTTTTTACAGTGTACTTTACTGTGTTATGGAACATTCTCATTGGTCATGAAAGAGATATTCTATAAAAGCTGTGGAGTGACGCTACAGCAAATGGATCAAATTTTTAACTGTGTAGCACTACCGAAATAATCGGCACGGGTGATTTTCAGGAAACGCTATTATTGCAAAAGACGAGGAATTTGATGTCATAAATTCTCCCCAATTAGTTTCGATTAGGGAAAATCCCGTTGGAAAAGCCGAAATATGTATCGATTTAATATGCTCAATTACACCGTGATAAACGAGGATTCGAAATAAACATCAAATACAAAAGTTACGTATTTTTGTCCGTAGAATCCGAATCGGCAATAAAAAATGGGGGTTATAATTTAAGATTTCAAAGTTGGACCCCCTCTGACCCCCAGGGGGTCGGTTACGAAGGTCAAATTTGGTATCACTGAGTAGCTTATTTAAAAATATTTAACACGTATATTTACGTTTTTCAATCTCATATGTATTTCTCGAGTTATTCGACCGTTTCCAGACTTTTCGGACACCCTGTATATATCTACAATAAGATTTTCCATGATCATGATTTCTATGGTTTCATTCATCTGACGAAACCCTATTCGTCTCTGTTCTCTGTCTGGCTGTTTGTCTGTACAAAAAAAACCCATACATATTCCAAAGTGGTCAAATTTTGTGTACTTACAATTGAATACCTCTTGTCAGACAACAAAACATAAAATTTTCAAAAAGACTATTAGGGGAGACTGGGGTACAATGGTCCACTTTTGTAAATTTTGACTGTTTACTCTTAAAGTATTGATTTTTTTTCTTTTGATCAAGTACATGCATGTTACCTATACATTGAAGTTTATATTGCATCCACTCAAAAATAATAATTATGCTTACTTTTTTTTATATATATTTTTAAATAGCAAGTGACAAAATGGACCATTGTACCCCAATGCCGGGGTATAATGGTCCACAGCATGGGGCTCTATGGACCACATGTAATTTTAATAAAAATATATCAGTGTAGTTCATTTTTTAACAATAAGAAAGATAAACTATATCATAATTTGTTTATTCACATTTTATTATTCACTTTTTCGCTCTAACTAAAGTAACATATTTTTTGTTCAATTTTTTATCATCCTTTTTTTTCGCTTCTTCTTCAATTATATTTTTCACTGGTGTATCAGTTAGAATTCTTGATGCACCTTTCTTTCGTTTATTTGCGCTTTGCGCAAGCAAGCTTTTGGTAAAGGACATAATTCAAAAGGTGATATTTTTAGTTTACTACTTTTAAGCTTATTACCACTTTTCAAAATATCTCGCTTACTAATTTTTGGTGTTCAATTTGGGATAATTTTTAAATTTGAAAGCATATATTATGTAGATATTTATTTCAAAAATGCATTTCGTAACATGAATCATTAATTAATTCACACACAGAAATAAAATAATTTATTAATTCTTAATTTGGGCTAATTTTTAAGTTGGAAAGCATATATTATACAGATACATATTTCAAAAATGCATTACTCAACATGAATCATTAATTAATTTACACCCAGAAGTAAAATAATTTATTAATTCTGAATTTCACTATATATTTAACTTTTAAATGCATGGAATATAAAACTGGGATACAATGGACCATGGTCCATTGCACCCAAGTTTCTGATGGTACATTGTACCCCATATGGAATTTTGACAAAAACTTGATGACAAAAAAAGATATTTAGAATTCTATTATTTTAGCTACAATAAATATAATAATGTATTGTCTTACCTTTTTATTTTACTACGCAATGTCTTTCAAATTACAAATCTGTAATAAATAAATGAAGATATGTTTCACAGAAAATATTTACTCCTGCCTTACTCCTCCTGTGTCAAATCAACTATCAAGTATAAAATGGCTAAAATGTCAGCTATGCACATGGTTTCAAACTTATTTTTACTACTTCAGTACTACCATCTATGCACTAAAATATGAAGCTTTCAAAAACAGAATTAATGTAAAAAATAGGGGGAGGGACCATTGTACCCCAGTCTCCCCTATTTTAATTTAAATATTAGATTTTAAATCCATCAGTTCATTTTGTTGTTCTTTTTTCTCTTCAAATTGTTGCCACGCAAGTTTAAATAGATATAAAAATTATTTCATTTTTTACCCTTTACTTTTAAGAGAAATGGAGTACTTCTGTTACCACAATTACAAATTCATTTACAATACACATTTACACACATCATTCATTTACAACCACAATTACAATATTCATTTTATATTTTATTTTGACTTTTTGTTTATTATGAATTTAAATATTTCTTAATTCATTGTTTTGTGCTGGTTAAGTTATTCAAATTTTTGTTTCTAGTTTGTTTTCTTAATTTATTTGGCATTTTTATTTTTAAAATATTATTCCTGAATGCAGGTTTGGCATGTGTTCAGAAACCTGCAACAATTTTAACTTTAAAAAGAAGGGGAGGAGGTAGACTTGTCTGTCCTTCCTTTGATGAAGAACAGTCTGCCTTTTTTGCCTGTACTTTGTCTATTGTTTTTTCAATAAGAATTTTTTTAATAGTTAATTGTTTAGCATATAGATATGCACTCTTTTCCTCGAATTTCTACATTTGCATTTTTTCTCAATGAAATATAATTTATGGCATATGTTTATGAGCTGCTTTTAGCGCCAGTAATGCTACAACTTTTCATAATGAATTTAGAAATATATATGTATATATATGTGGGAGTCTTTCTCCAACAGCCAAGTATCATGTCTTGTAAAGTTCTTCATATCGCAACTCTCATAGAAAAGGTCTTTAGAAGCAGACGATTTTCTGAAAAAACTCCATTCAGACGAAAAGCCGAAGAAAAAAGAAATGAACGGAAGAGATCTTTGGATGGAATGTTTTGGGGAGAGTGTTGTGGTTGACTTTAGAAGAATGTTGAGTAAGATGACGCGATTAAGATGTTTTAATTAAAGTTTCCTTTTGAAGGTTCGAATTGTAAATATTAATACGTAAATATCTTTTTTGTAAATATTAAAGTTTAATATAAGTCATTTAAAAGTTAAACGGTGTCAGAATTTTAATTTACCTCCGAGTTTATTTATTTATGTGTTCGAAAGAACTTTTATAAGAAGAATTTCCATAAATTTTGGTCTCAGTAAGTGAGATACAGACGCACGCCCACAGAGATTGAAATATTTTTTTTTTATATTCTGGATGCCGATATTTTTTAGAACTGTGATGGAATGTCAAGCTTACAAAGCTAATTCAGAAGAGGTAAAATATTGCGATGAAAGTGCTATCAAAGTGTGTGAAGCTGAGCATCTGATTATGAAGTGAGTTTATTATTTCATTTTTCTTTTCAATAATGGAAAAATTAGTTGATTTAAAGGAATTAGAGTTTTCTTTGAAAACTGAAAAATCAGCTAGTATCAAGACATTGCACAAATTAATTTTTGGAGAAATCGGTGACAGAAATAATCGACGTAGAATTCGGAGTTTTACTGGGTTTACGTTTGAAGTAGATTCCGATGAATATCAAACTAAATTCAAAGAAATTAAAGATAATTTTTCTGTTAACGACTTAATTACCATTTGCAATGTTTTGTGTATAAATAATTCGGGAACTTTTGATGAAATTGCTGCCAGAATAATTTCTAGTTTATGTGATTTTAGTATTTTGAAAATTAATATGATAGCCGATGTAGGTACTCTTAGTGATGACGAAAGTGTCGATGAATTTAATGATGATTTACAAGATAAAACTAAAAATATTTCAACTGTTTTTGAGAATAATATGAGAAATGATTCTGGTAGTTCTAATTGTGAAAGTAATGAAAATCAGAAAATCCTAATTCCTGATTATGTTATTAAACCAAGCATTTCTATTAATGATATTGAAAGTATGATTACAACGTTTGAAGGTACTCAAGTACAAAATATTAATAAATGGATTACCGATTTTGAAGATATTGTTTCATTATTTAACGTTAGTGATTTGCACAAATTGATTTTGGCTAAACGCCGTATGACAGGCAAAGCAAAATTATTTCTTGAAAGTGAAACAAATATTAATTCATGGTCTAAATTAAAAGCCCTACTCATATCTGAATTTGGTCAAACGTGCAATTCAGCTGAATTACACGAATTGCTATCCAAAAGAAAAATTAGACCACATGAATCGTTAGATGAATATTTTTTAAATATGAAACAATTATGCTCAAAAGGCAATATGGAAGATTCTGCCCTTATTCAGTATGTAATAAATGGAATTAATGACCCTATTTCTAAAAAATCTTTTTTGTATGGTTGTCCCAATATTGCTGAATTTAAACAAAAATTAAAGATTTATGAAAAAATCAGATCGGAGTATGAAAATGCAAAATTTCATAAATATGAAGGAGCTAAGCCTAAAATTAAATCCGAAGTTGAAGTTAAGAACAAATTTAAGCCTGTAAAGCCAAATATGCGTTGTTTTAATTGTGGCGGGAATAATCATAAGAGCATTAACTGTGTAAATAAAGATAAAGGGCCGCTTTGTTTTGCTTGTAACGCTTATGGTCATAAATCATTTCAATGTAATAAATCTAAAGATACAAGTGTTAAAAATGCTCAGTCACAAGTAAACATTATTACATCCCAAGATTTAATTCTGAAAGAGATAAAGCTTTATTCTTCGCGTTTAATCTCTTTAATAGATACTGGTAGCCAAAAGACTTTGTTAAAGAAAAGTATTTATGATAATTTGAAGAACTTTGTAGAATTAAAACCTACGAGTATCTCTTTGACCGGTCTAGGAAAAGCCTCAATTAAACCAGAAGGTTGTTTCAATTCAGAAATCGAAGTAGATGGTTCAAAATTTAAAGTTACCATTTTTGTCGTTAAGGACAGTTGCATTAATTTCGATTTAATTATTGGCACTGATGTTATTCATCAAGGTACATTAACTATTTCTGAGAATAAAGTGAAACTGTTTAAAGCTGAAGTTCAGTCTAATGACTTTTCAGTTAATATTGTAAATGTTTTGGATGAGCCTAAAATTGATTTAACTCACATTGCTGACAAAAAATTACGTTCAGAGTTATACTCTTTAATTGAAAATTATGTACCAATTAAAACTAAAACAGTAGATGTTAAAATGAAAATTAATTTAACTGATGAAATTCCTGTTTGTTCTTCCCCTCGAAGATTACCGCCATGTGAGAAAAAAATAGTCGAAGACCAAATTGAGGAGTGGCTAGCTCAGGGAATAATTCGAGAAAGTTCTTCTAATTTTTCTTCGCCGGTTGTGTTAGTCAAGAAAAAAAAATAACACAATGAGACTTTGCGTTGATTACAGATGTCTTAACAAAAAGACAGTGCGTGAGCATTTCCCCTTGCCAGTTATCGATGATGTAATAGACCAATTACATTCTGCCGAAGTATTTACCACCATAGATTTGAAAAACGGTTTCTTTCATGTAGATGTTGAAGAGGACTCGCGGAAATACACCTCGTTTGTTACTCATGAAGGACAATACGAATTTTTGAAATGTTCATTCGGGTTGACCAATAGCCCTAGTGTTTTTCAAAAGTATATTTATAACGTATTTCAAAACCTATTAAAAGATCACATTGTTGTCATTTATATGGATGATTTAATAATACCTGCTAAAAACGAAGCTGAAGGTCTAGAAAAATTAAAACTTGTACTCGAAACTGCATCGGAATATGGATTAGAATTAAATCTTAAAAAATGCAATTTTTTGAAGCGTGAAATTGATTTCTTGGGGTATAGAATCATAAATGGTAAATTGTATCCCTCTCCACTGAAGACTAAAGCAGTAATAAATTTTCCCGAACCAAAGTGTACCAAAGATGTTCAAAGTTATTTAGGATTGACAGGATACTTTCGAAAATTTATAAGAAATTATTCGGTTATAGCTAAACCGTTAAGTGACCTGCTAAGAAAAGATTCAAAATTTAAATTCGATATAGAAGAACAAAGAGCTTTTAATGAACTCAAACGTATTTTGTCGTCAGAACCAGTACTTTTAATTTACAATCCCAAAAGTGCGACCGAAATCCATTGTGATGCCAGTATTGATGGCTATGGAGCTGTTTTAATCCAACAATCTCCAGTAGATAATCAATTTCATCCAGTTTATTTCGCAAGTAAAAAAACCACCGAAGCTGAACGGAAGTACACTAGTTACGAATTAGAAGTTTTAGCTGTAATTGAAGCCCTGAAAAAGTTTAGAGTATATGTGCTAGGTATCCCATTTAAAATTGTAACCGATTGTAATGCATTTAAAATGACTATGGATAAAAAAGAAATGAGTACAAAAATAGCTAGATGGGCAATAATGTTATCCGATTTTGATTATGTTATTGAACATAGACAGGGTAGCAGTATGAGACATGTCGATGCATTAAGTAGGTATCCTATTTGTATGGTAATCCAAGATAGCTTAACTTTAAAAATTATCCAAGCTCAAGAAACCGATGACCATATTAAAACAATAAAAGAAATCCTAAAGGTGAAATCTTATGATGATTATCTAGTTAAAAATGATGTTCTTTATAAATGTGTTAATGGTAATGATTTATTAGTTGTACCGGAAGACATGCAAATGAATATAATCAAGGCCGCTCACGAAAAAGGTCATTACGCAGTTGCAAGAACAGAGAAAAGTTTAGAAAATGATTTTTACATCCCTAAAGTTAAACAAAAAATTGAGAAATGTATAGCAAATTGTGTTCCCTGTATTTTAGTTAATAGAAAATGTGGTAAACAAGAAGGCTTACTTCACCCAATAGAAAAAGAAGAAACTCCATTACATACGTACCATGTTGATCACTTAGGTCCATTAGAAAGCACTAATAAAAATTACAAACATATCCTTTCGGTCATTGACGCATTCACAAAATTTGTTTGGTTGTATCCCACAAAATCTACCGATGCTGCCGAAGTAATTTCTAAATTAGAAATCCAAAAATCTATCTTTGGAAATCCAGTTCGAATTATATCAGATAAAGGTCCAGGTTTGAAGTTAAAACCAAAATATTTAGGTCCGTACAAAGTCATAAAAGTAAAAAATAATGACACCTACGATGTAAAGAAACTTGGATTCAACGAAGGACCCATGGTCACCAGTACATGTGCAGAGTACATGAAGCCGTGGACGGACGAAGCTTGAAAAAAAAAAAAAGAAGAATTTCACCGATTTTGACACTATACCGACCATGACAAACCACTGGACTGACAACTAAAAGAATTTTAACTTTATTCTCGAAAAGACGTAAGAAAGAAAAAGACGAAAAGACGTAAGACAGAAAAAGACGAAAAGACGTAAGGTAATAGAAGATGAAAAGACGTATGAAAGAAGAAGACGAAAAGACGTAAGATAAAAGAAGATGAAAGGACGTAAGAAAGAGAAGACGAAAAGACGCGGAAAAAATAAATATATGAATTTTTTCAAGAAATAATCTAAGCTTTGATAAACAATTTGAATAATGACTTCTTTTTTTCAATTAAGACTTTGGATGCTGCTGTGTTTTTTTTTCTTTATCTTTCCAGATGATCCAACTGCTGCTGCCTCCAAAGGGACGAGCATTCGAGGACGAAAGCCTAGTCAGGACGGCCGTTGTGGGAGTCTTTCTCCAACAGCCAAGTATGATGTCTTGTAAAGTTCTTCATATCGCAACTCTCATAGAAAAGGTCTTTAGAAGCAGACGATTTTCTGAAAAAACTCCATTCAGACGGAAAGCCGAAGAAAAAAGAAATGAACGGAAGAGATCTTTGGATGGAATGTTTTGGGGAGAGTGTTGTGGTTGACTTTAGAAGAATGTTGAGTAAGATGACGCGATTAAGATGTTTTAATTAAAGTTTCCTTTTGAAGGTTCGAATTGTAAATATTAATATGTAAATATCTTTTTTGTAAATATTAACGTTTAATATAAGTCATTTAAAAGTTAAACGGTGTCAGAATTTTAATTTACCTCCGAGTTTATTTATTTATGTGTTCGAAAGAACTTTTATAAGAAGAATTTCCATATATATATACATATATATATATATATATGTGTGTGTGAGAGAGAGAGAGTGTGTGTAAGTGCGTGCGTGTGTGTGTGTATCTTGAAAGTCTCTAGAGTTAAATGTTGAATAAATTTACGCAAAAGGACAAAAAACATCAAAAATTTTTTATCAGTTGTAAAATTTTTCATGATCGCCTAAAAAAGAAAAAAGAAATTTGAAGTTGAAGATAGTCTTTCAGACGACATAGAAAATATATACCTTCTGAAATTAATATTTCTTACTCTGTCACTTACAGCTGATAATAAATTGAAGAAGAGCACACCGAACTTTTTTTGGCAAAATTGTAAAAATTATTGACTGAAAGATGAAAATCTTTCATGAAAATTTCTTTCCATGATAGAGTATTTTCAGGAAATGAATGATGACGTTCTATGCATATGACGTTTATTGTTCATGAGAAGCTAAACATTCGAAATTTGAAAATATGTCAAACATATTTTTAATAAATAAAAACTTCAATTAAAAGAGAGTCATCTTGAGGTAGTATTGAACGAAATTACGTATAAAAGATAAATAAAATTTAAAGAAATATTAACAGTAGGAAGATTTTCGTAATCCTCATAAAAAAAAAAAAAAAACCTTGGAGCAGAAGAATGCTTTCTAGGATATACAGAAGAAATATATTATCTTAAACTAAACATTTTCATTCCGTCATTTACGGTTGATGATAGATTTAAGTAGACATCCCAAATTTATCCTGACAAAATTGTTGAAGTTATTGACTGAAGGTTGAAAATCTTTCAAGAAAAATTCTTTTTGTTATTCAACACTTTCAATAAATGAATGATGACGTTTTGACGTTTTTTGCATATGACGATTATTGTTCATCAGAAGCTTAAACAATCTATATTTAAAAAATGTCAAATATATTTTTAATCAATAAAAATCTTCAAATAAAAGAGAGTCATCTGTAGTTATGTATTGATTGAAGTTGAGTATAAAAAACAAAAAATAAAGAAATATTTATCAGCAGCAAGATTTTCGTTATACTTATTTTTTTTTTTTTTTTTTTTTTTTTTTTTTAGTTGGAGCAGAAGAATGCCTCCCAGACGTCATATATAAGAAATATATTCTTTAAAACTAAAATTTTTCACTCTGTCATTTACGGTTGAAGATGAATTGTAGTAGAACATCGCGAATATATACTGACAGAAATGTGGAAGTTATTGACTGAAAAAAGGAAATCTCTCAAGAAAATTTCTTTGCATTATCAAGCACTTTCAGGAGATGAGTGCTGATGTTCTATACTTAAGACTTTTATTGTTCACCAGAAGCTAAATATAATTATTAGTATTTTAGACAATAGATATCCAAAAATATATCTGTTTTTGATAGAAAAAAAAAACTGTACATAATATACTCAAATGTTACCGTTATATTAAAATGAGGAACGAGAGTGAAATATGGGTTTTGCTTTGTTGAATGTGAAAAAATATTTCTGAGAGTTATCTTGAGTAATGTACTAAATAAAGAAACATAAAAATAAATAAATAAGCAAAAAATCAAGAAATATTTTTCTGCCGTAAGCTTTTAGTTAACCTTTTCTTTTTTTAATTTATAGCAGAATAATTTTCGCCAGACAATATCTGTATAAAAAATATGTCCTTTTAAAATAAAATTTTTCACTGCGTCAATGTTGGCTGATGATAAATTGAAGAAGGGCTCCTCAAATTTATCCTGAAAAAATTGTGGGAGTTATTGACTGAAAGATGAAAATCTTTCAAGAAAATTTCTTCCTTTATGGGGCAATTTCAGGAGATGTCTGATGACGTTTGAATTTGACGTTTACTGTTCTTCAGATGCAAAGCGTTCAATATTTAAAAATATATCAAATATATTTTTAATCAATAAAAAACTTAAAATAAAAGGAAGTCACCTTGAGTTACATATTGAATGAAATTGCATGTAAAAATATAAATAAATAATAACTACACTGTAAAAAAATGTTAGATTTACGGCAAAAACTGCTGGCAGCAATGTTCTCAGCAGTTTTTGCCGCACAAATTGCATTCAAATTTAATGTAATAAAAAAATTGCATCTAATTTTGCTGCAATTTTTACGGTAAAAACTGCTGTAATATTGCTTCCAACAGTTTTTGCCGTAAATTTAACGATTTTTTTTTTTCAGTGTATACTAGGGTGGAACAATTTTTTTTTAATTTCAATATGTAATAGCAATAAAAAGCTGTCTAGTTCCTTTGTTAAGACAGTATTAAAATATTTTGACAGACATAATATATTTAGAGGTGCCGCAAAAGACTTGAATATATGATTTTTAAGCAGATTTTACAAATTTTGATAAGTTTGATTTAGTAAAAAATAAAAAATAAAAAATAAAAAATAAATAAATATCAAATTCCCTTTTTCAATTTTTAAATAATACACATAAACTACTTTACAGTAGATATTTATAGTTTTATACTGCATGCCTCTTTTATATATGGTACTAAATCTTGCACTTTTTAACTTCCATTTCTTTAGATTTTAACAGTATTTCGTAATAGAAAAGATTAATCTTACTTTTAACTTAAAAACGCGGCAAAACATTTTTTAGTTCTGAAAATTAATAGTCAAAAGGTTAATAGTATATGGTTTCAAGTGACCTTGATTCAGGTGGCATATTATCGACTGGCGTAGGGTAGCAAAGGAGTAAGGGATGCATGTAGCTGTAGCAATGGTCTGATCACATGTTTCTGTCGTTAGTCCGTGCAAGAAAATGAATCGTTTGAGTAACAAATGTTTTTATGCTGTTCTTTATTGGATTTTGTTTTGCTTATGAATATGTCAGCTTGAATATTAATGTAATATAATTTATTAGTTAATACTTTAACTAATTAAGAAAGTTGAATATATTTGGTCGAAAGAATCTTTTCCTGTAATATCTCACACCAGCATGTAACAAATGGGAAAAACCTATTACAATAAATAAAGAAGTATTTTAAGATCAAAAAATAAAAAAGAAACAGAAAAATATGATTTAATTGCAGCAAGGTTTTCAAATGAAAACAAACGTCTTTTTGATGTAGCAGCCTGTAAGTGCAAAGAATTTTCTGTATGTAAGTGCGAAAAAAGAAAAAAAGTACCTAAACTTGAACAATATTTTTTAATTGACCAAAGAACTGTGAGAAAAATGAATATAAGTGGAGTCGGTAAAGTTATTTCCAAGATTTTAATACAAAGACAACAGAAGAAGCAAAAAGTAATACAGTAACAATTAAAGTACAAGTACAATCAGATATTAGTAGTGAAGGTTGCTAGAAAAGCTGAAAATGATGCCTTTCAATCAAATACTGAGCAATCATCTAAAGGAAACTTAACATACAATCCCAAAAATTACTCTACTTCTTTTTTGGATACAACTGCAAGCGAGAAATACGAGTAGAACTTCCAACAGTAGCAAGTGCCTGTGACCGAACTGGGGTTTCAGACAGAGTTGCTACAACTATCGCAAGTGCTGTTCTTAAAGATGTTGGAATGATTACAGAGGAGAACAAAGGTAAAGTAATTGATAGGGTGAGAATTTGATGAGAGAGAGCTAAGAATCGGACAAAAGAGATAGTAAGAAGCCTTAACCAAGCTGGAGAAAATATAGGTTTGTTTTTCGATGGAAGAAAAGATAAAACAATTGTGAAAGATAAAAATGGAAACAAATTTTAAAAAAAGGCGGTCGTCGAAAAACATATTTCTTTAATAAAAGAGCTTAATTCATCCTTTCTAGGGCATGTAATCTCTGCTTTTGGAACAGGCGAAGCTACAAAAAATAGCATAATAGAGTACTTTAATGGTAACAATCATTTGAACATATCAAATGTAACTGCTATTGGGTGCGATGGGGCAGCCACAAACACTGGAGTTAATAACGGCGTGATTGCTTTAATGGAAAAAGATCTAAGCATACCACTGCAGTGGTTGATTTGTTTGTTCCACTTAAATGAATTACCTTTGCGCCACCTGTTTCGTGAATTGGATTGAAAAACAAAGGGCCCTAATGAATTTGGCGGGTTACTCTGTAATACACAAGCAGTAGAAAGACTTGTTAAGCTTGTGATAGTCATCAATAAGTGTGTGTGGTCCTGAAGCAAAAGAAGTCTTTATTAAAGCAAAAAATGCTTCGCAAAAGATGATGCTTAAATTTAAGTCAAAAAAACATTTTATCTAATTATCAAGATAATTTAAAAAACAAATAATGGGAAACTAATAATGTAATGGAATATTCTATTTGTTCTTTAATGTTTGTTTTGTTTCAATAACACTGGTTATTAATTAAGTCATGACATTTGTTCTATTTTCTTCAAATATAGTGAGTGATTTGTTACTGTTTATGTTACATGTTTGTGCTTAATCCCTTTCGAAAAAATCTTAAAAAGACCCAAATAACTGATAAGTTTATTTTTATTAATAATTAGTTATTTTAAATAATTTTACATATTATTTTATAAAACTATGTTTGAACAACTATTTGTAAGCAAAAAAGTAATTACAACAATTAAATTCAAACTCCTATTACACTTTGATTTTTCTTTTTAAGAAAAAAGCTCATTTGTTTGATTTTTGCAAAAAATTAATGCATAAATTTACCTCAATTGAACTTAATATTATTATTGTTATAGTAAAGAAGCATCTATAGATTGCTATTAAAAACAATATTTGATTTTTTAAATGTAAAAATAAAACAGTGAAATAAATTATAATTTTATGTTAAATTTGAATTTTTTTTTTAAATCCTCATTTTTAAGGTTTTTGCGGCACTTTAAGATATAAATTTAGAACGAAAAAAACTTCGTAGTTTTATTGTTAACATACAAAAACAACTTTTAATTCCTATTAGAAAATAATTTGCTGAAGGAAATATTTTCCCCTGTACTGTCGTTCCACCCTAGTGTACATATATATCATAGCAAGAATTTCTTATCCTCATTTTTTTTAAACTTGAAGCAGAAGAATCCCTCCAAGACGACATATATAAGAAATATATTCTCTTAAACTAAAATTTTTCAGTCTGTCATTTACGGTTGATGATAAATTGAAGGAGAGCAACCCAAATTTATCCTAACAAAATTGTGGAAGTAATTGACTAAAGGAGTAAAATCTTTCTAGAAAATTTCTTTCTATTATGGAGCAGTTTTAGGAGATGAATGATGACGTTCTTTGCATATGACACTTATTGTTCATCAGAAGCAAAGCATTCCTTATTTAAAGATATGTCAAATGATCTTTTAATCAATTAAAAGTTCATCAGAAGCAAAACATTCCTTATTTAAAGATATGTCAAATGAATTTTTAATCAATTAAAAACTTCAAATAAAAGAGAGTCATCTTAAGTTACGTATTTAATTAAGTTATGAGTAAAAAAATAAATAACAAACAAAGAAATATTTATCAATAACAAGATTTTCTCTATCCTCAATTTTTTTAAACTTAGAGCAGAAGAATTTCTCCCAGACGACAAATACAGGGTGTTTATAAAGCGCTGGACCCATTTTGATATTTAATAACTCATAAAATAATAAAGATAGATTAAAATTAATAACATAAATGGTTAGATAGACTCAAAAAGTTTCATGACCCTTGTCAATGAACTTCCATGTGTGTAAAAATGCGTTTCTGACACGCTCAACATCAAAATCACTTGTGCAGGGACGTCCGGAATGTTTTTTATCTACGATACTTCCAGTTTCTAGAAAATTCTTTTTCCACCGCCTTAGCCACCCAGATCACCTGTTATAACGCCGCTGGACTTTTTCCTTTCTGGATTTATAAAAGACAATGTTTACAGGAGGAGAGTGTCGAACATTGAAGACTTGAAAGCCAGACTTACAACCGCAATAACCTCTGTAGATGCCGACAGACTTGCTGCTACTTGGCGTGAAATTGACTATCGACTTGATATTCTCCGTGCGACGAAGGAGACACACGTGAAAGTTCGTTGACAAGGGTCATGAAACTTTTTGAGTCTATCTAACCATTTATGTTATTAATTTTAATCTATCTTTATTATTTTATGAATTATTAAACATCAAAATAGGTGCGGCACTTTATAAACACCCTGTATAAGAAATATATTCTCTTACACTGAAATTTATCACTTTGCCATTTACGGTTAATGATAAATTGAAACATAGCATCCCGAAAATATCCTGACAAAATTGTGGAAGTTATTGACTGAAAGATGAAAAATTCTTTCAAGAAAATTTCTTTCAATTATACAGCATTTTCAGGAGATTATTTATGACGTTCTTTGCATATGATTTTTATTGTTCATGGGAAGGTAAAAATTCGATATTTAAAAATATGTCAAACGCAACTTTAGTCAATAATTAACTTCAAATAAAATAGAATTATATTAAGTTACTCATTAAATGAGATTACTTATGAAAAATAATTAAAAAAATAAGAAATATTCATTAGTAGCAAAATTTTCGTTACTCTCCATTTTTTTTTTTTTTTTTTTGGGGGGGGGGGGCATTTTCAGATTTTTCTTACATATGTTATCCAAGAGTAAAAAGAAGAAAATTCAAACATAAATTAATATTTAAAGTTTGATTTCAGCTATGCATTAGCTAAAGAAGATTATATTGAACATTTCTAACATGAAAAAATAAAAAAATCAATACAAAATTTTGAGAAAAAAATCTTTAAAATTTTGATTCTAAGCAAAAATGCATGTCCCATTCCAAGTTTTATGTAATTAACTGTTATTTTTTTAAACCTAATTTTACTTTTTTAAATAAAAAAACTTAATTATTTTAAATATGCGCTGTTAGTGTTCTATAATAATGAAAAAAATTTGTTTACAAGAAATATTTTCTTTAAGAAATTCACAGAAATTTTTTGTCCTTCTCTTTGCGTCAAGCCCTTTACCTTGTGATTATTTTAGTCAAAATAGGTTTCTAATTCTGCCTAAAGTTATCAGCAAATATTTGTCGATATAGTTAAACTATTAATGGAATTACTACTTGCCATTTTTTACTCTTCATTTTGTGAAGCTTTTATCAAAGTTGGTATTTTTTTCACTGTCGTAAATTTTAATATTAAACTAATGATTTTTCTACTTTTACAATTAAATATTGTTTACTAAATAGTTTCAGAAGGTATGTGTACTATTATTTAAGTTAGAAATTATACAAGTTAGTTCATTTCTAATAGTTTTATTTGAAATATCAAATCCGTTATTTGTCAAGTCTGTTACCATATTTGTAAGCGATGAAATGTAAGCTGCTAATTAAGTTTACTAAATAGTTTTAGAAGGTATGTAAATTATTATCTAAGTTAGAAATTATACAAGCTAGTTCATTTCTAATAGTTTTATTTGAAATGTCAACTCCGTTACCATGAAATGTAAGCGAATGGTGAAAATGGCCCTTAAATTTTTAGTAAAAGAATTCTTTCCAGACATCATATATAAGATATATATCCTTTTCAGCTAAACTTTTTCACTCTAACACTTACAGCTGCTGATAAATTTAAGTAGACCATCCCGAATTTATCTTGACAAAATTGTGAAAGTTATTGACTGAAAAAGGAAATTCTTTCAAGAAAATTTCTTTCTATTACCGAGCACTTTCAGCAGATGAATGAAGACGTTCTTTACATAAGACTTTTATTGTTAACCAGAAGCTAAATACAATTCTTATTATTTTGGATAACAACTATCTAAAGATATATCAAATATATTTTTTATAAAAAAAAATCTGCATATAATATGCTCAAATGTTACAATTATATTAAAATGAGAAACTAGAGTGAAATATGAATTTCGCTTTGAACATATTTCTGACAGTCGTCTTAAGTTACATAACAAAAAAAATCAAGAAAAATCTATGTGTCGCAAACTTTTTGTTATTCTATAATTTTAGGTAGCTTTCATTACAAAAAGTAAAAAGCTACCTATCGCAGCCGTCCGGAGGAAAGCACTTTCAGAAAATTTTGGTATATTTTCACCGATCATGAACCCCAGACCCCAAAACCACCCTCCGTTTAAATGTTGACATTTTTCTTTTGTGTTTTGACCTTGACACAAAGATTCCACAGCATTTTTTGTTTCATCTATGTCTTGAAAAATGGCTGAGTTTTAGTACTTTCAATTTCCAGAGAGATTGGCATTTTGAGACGGTCTGAAATTTGTCACGCGTTAATACGCATATTAGTAAACTTATTTCGATGTAACTCCGTGTGTTCATGGTGCATACCAATGTCTTGACCGAGTTCACGAGCAAACTTTATCCGCCATCTTGTCTCAAAATGCTGGCCATTTAAATTTGTGAAAAATCTTTTAAATGTATAATGATGTATAAACAAAAAATAAGAAATTGAAAAAAGATCTTACATAATCGTGTTCCACTATTTTGAGCTTTGTATATTTGATTTATATAACTCAATATAAAATAAATAAATAAGTATATAAAAGCTACTTTTTCCTCCCAGCATTGCCGGAAGGACTTTTTAAACTTAGAGCAGAAGAATATTCTCCAGATGAAATGTATGTAAAAAATATATCCTTTTAAGCTAAAAGCTAAAGTTTTTCACTCTGTCACTTACGACTGATGATAAATTTAAAAAGAACATTTCGAATTTATCCTGACAAAATTGTGGAAGTTATTGACTGAAAGATGAAAATCTTTCCAGAAAATTTATTTCTATTATAAAGCACTTTCAGGAGATGAATCATGTTGTTCTTTACATAAGGCTTTTATGGTTCACCAGAAGTTGAATGCTCGATATAAAAAAATGGATCAGTTATATTTTTATCAATAAAAATCTGCATGTAAAATGCTGAAATGTTTCAGTTATATTAAAATGATGAAAGAAAGTGAAAAGCGAGTTTTGCTTTGTTGAATGTGAAATAATATTTACGAGAATCGTCTTGACTTACGTGCTTAATAAAGTTACGTAAAAGTAAGTAAAAAAATAACAAAATTGTAATTTAACAAATTACAACTATTTAAAAAATGATATTTTCAAAGACTAGAATTTTAAAGACTTATAAATAAATTCCTATACTTAAATTAATAATAATAATAAATATCACTTTTAGGATGATCATAACGAGTCATATATCACGTACGCCATGCGTTAAACATTAATATTTTTAGACCAATGTTAAAAAATTGTACTTAATAGATATACAACTTTAACTGCTTAAAATGTGCATTTTTATTTGAAGGAGTTAATCAGACTGACTTCCGAATACCTCATATTACATACGATATGGATTAAAATCGATTAAACGTTAATATTTCTGGACTTATCATGAAGAAATTTTAAAGTAAATTTCACTTTTACAATTTTTGGATTTGCAAGTTTTTAAACTTCTAAGCATCGTTAAGCATAAACTTCTAAGTTTAATTTGTACACCATTGTGTAGAGAAAAAAATGCACTTTTAAATGAAATTTTATTGAAATCTTTATCACAATTTGTTTTCAATTTAATTTTTTAAAGAAAGTTTGTTTTACTTTTTTTGTCATCGTTGCAATAGAAGTATACCATTTTTGGACATGGAAGCATGGACCAATCAGAAAACATGTCATCGTGTCAACAGAAGTATTCCATTTGTGGACATTAAACATGGACCAATCAGAAAAAAAAATAAGTTGCGGAATTCAACCAATAAAAAGGTTTAATTATGCTTCAGATTTCCCAGTTCTGTACAGAGGACAACAACTGTTTTCCAAATAGTTAATAAATCATCAAAAAATCAAGAAATATTTATCTATCGCAAACTTTACGTTATCCTATTTTATTTTTTTGTTACAGTAAAAGAATTGTCTCCAGACGACACATATGTATAAAATATATCCTTTTAAACTAAAATTTTTCACCGTGTCACTTATGGCAGATGATAAATTGAAAAAGGGCACCTCGAATTTATCCTGACAAAATTGTGGAAGATTTTGACTGTAAGATGAAAATCTTTCAAGAAAATTTCTTTCTATTATCAAGCACTATCAGGAGAGGAATGATGTTGTTCTTTACATAAGACTTTTTTGTACACTAGAAGCTAAATATTCGATACGAAAAAATATATCAAATGTATATTTTTTTTAGTAAAAATCTGCATGTAAAATGCTCAAATGTTACCGTTATTTTAAAATGAGAAATGAGAGTGAAATACGAGTTTTGCATTGTTGAACGTGAAAAAATAATTTTGAAAGTCATCTTGAGTTACGTATTGAATGCATTTAATTAAAAATAAATAAATAATCAAGAAATATTTATCTGTTAGAAGCTTTTCGTTATCCTATTTTAATTTCTTCTATCTTTACAAGGAGAAAGCATTGAATTCAGGTAAATTTTCGAATTTCGGTTTTCGATGGATTTACACGTTAAAAGGGTCAAAGATAACTAAAAATATGTTTTAAGAAAAGTTTCACTGTGAGTCTGTGTGTCTGTTGACACACAGACGCCTGCAAAATTTGACACAAATTTTGCAGGCGTTATATCTCAATAACTAATGCACGAAATTTAATAAAAATTTATATTCAGTTATTTCTTAGTATAAATTTTTGCTGAATAACTTTTAGTGTAACTTGCACAACAGGTGGCGCTGTTATACACTATTTTTTACGACTTCCGCAATCACTCAATCTCCAGAATTAATGCACGGATTTTCATCAAACTACAGACTCATTCATTCTTTGACATGACTTGATGCTTTTATGGTGATTGCTATGGTTACCACGGAAGGTTGGAAATATTTCGCAGTTTAGAATGGCAATGCCTTGAGCGGTTACCATAGCGATCGCAGACGGTAATTTGTTTACGTTTTAATTAGTTGGTTGTTCGATGAAAAATAGAGTCAGAATTTGCGCTCATAGTTCTGTAGAATAAAAATAGAATTAAGTTAAAACATCTGCGTGTTATTTTTATGACCACCAATCGGGATATTTGGTGACCTCTGGACTGTAGAAAAATACCATGAGCAATTGGAAAGTGAGATTTTCGTAGATTGTTAAGAAGACCTTGTTCCATTGTGATTGAAGTAAATCATGCAAAATGATTATGGATATGTTAGCTGCTAAACAGATAAGTACTTCTGAATCATTTTTCTGATATTTCTTCTATTATTTTACAGTAAAATTTTAACTCGCGAATTTTATTTTGATTTAACTGTACTTTTTCTATATTAACAATTATAAATCATGTCTGATGTCAGTGCTGTTCAAATCCCCATATATAATAGATCGGATCCGGCACTTTGGTTTGTAATGTGCGAAAGTACATTTGCTTTAGCTACCCCCAAAGAAATAACAGAATCTGTTACAAAATATAACTATATTGTGTCGCATCTTCCACCCGATATTGCATCAATTGTTCGTGACATATTAATGCAACCGGATGCTACCGATCCTTATGGCATCTTAAAAAAGGAATTAATTGCGCGTTCGGGAGAGTCATCTCAGCAAAAAATACGGCAACTATTGTCTGGGGAAGAACTAGGCAATCGGAAACCTTCAGATTTATTACGTAGCATGAAACGTCGCGCGGAATCCCTAAATGTTCCTGAAAATTTAATGTTAGAGTTATTTTTGACGCGTTTACCAAATTCTGTTCAAACAATTTTAGCGGCTGTTTCTGATTTAACCCTTGAAAAGACTGCGGAAATTTCGGATCGGATTTCGGAGGTTACTCCGTCCCCTCTTTCTGCATTTACCGTGTCCAGCGCTAATGAACAGTCAATAGAATATAAATTTATGAGAGAAATTGAAAAACTAAATAAGCGCATCGATCAAATTGCATTTTCACGTGGGCGATCACCATACCGTAAAAATTCGAGTAAACCTCGCGAGCGAAATAACAGTGCTAAGCGCGATTCATCTATTTGTTGGTACCATCGACGATTTGGAAATGTAAAGAAGAAAAATGCGTAAAACCATGTTCTTGGTCGGGAAACGAAATAAGCAAAGAGTAGAGGCGACTTATTCTTTGCCTCAGCAGTCACGTCGCCTGTTCATTAAAGACCGGACAACAAATGTTTCCTTTCTGGTCGACACAGGGTCGGATGTGTCAATCCTTCCTGCCAATAATTTACAAAAACGGAATTCACCCGTACAAACACTTTTGGCTGCTAATTCTTCAACTATAAATGTTTATGGTCAACAAACCCTTTCTCTAGACTTTAACTTAAGGCGAAAGTTTAATTGGACTTTTCTAGTGGCAAACGTTAGTACACCAATATTGGGAGCAGATTTTCTCCATAATTTCGAATTGGTCCCAGATCTCCGTCATAAATGTCTAAGGGACTTAAAAACAAAATTTGAAACAACAGGCCACATGAAATGTGCATCCATTCATTCAGTAAAAACAATCACTATTGATAGCATATATAATGAACTTCGAAAAAATTTTCATCATGCATTTTATTACAACAAAAGGACCTCCAGTTGTGGCAAAACCTCGAAGGTTAGCTCCGGATCGCCTGAAAATCGCTAAAATGGAATTTCAAAATATGATACAACTAGGATATTTAAGACCTTCATGTAGCAATTATGCATCACCTTTGCACATGGTTCCAAAAAAAGGAACTGTGGAGTGTAGACTTGTAGGCGATTATCGTGCCTTGAATGCGCAAACTGTAAAAGACAGATATCCGATTCCGTGTATAGCTGATTTTACTGCTAATTTACGCAACACTAAAATTTTTAGTCACATTGACCTAATCAAAGCGTATCATCAAATACCAATCAATCCTGATGATATTCCTAAAACAGCGATATGCACACCTTTCGGATTATTCGAAAGCACACGCATGCAGTTTGGCTTATGCAACGCATCTGCCACATTTCAGAGATTCATCGACGAAATAATACGTGATTTACCTGGCGTCTATGCTTTTATTGATGATATACTTATTGCCTCTAAAAATGAAGAGGAGCATTATCATCATTTAAAAGCCTTATTTTCCAAATTAGAAGAATATGGTTTGTGCATAAATGTTTCCAAGTGCACATTTGGTAAACCTACCATCGATTTCTTAGGATTTCGAATATCTGAACACGGTATTCAGCCACTTCCTGATAAAGTTAAATGTATAATTGATTTTCCACAGCCCACAACTTTATCTCAACTTCGACGATTTTTGGGAATGTTTAATTTTGATAGATCCTTTATTTATAAAGCTGCACACATACTTGCGCCTTTAGTGCAATTATTAGAAGGCCATCCAAACAAAAAGAAATCTCGTTCCCGTGTTCCGAAAACTTCCGAACCGATTAATTGGAACGAAAATGCTGAAAAGGCTTTCACAGATGCCAAAAATGCCATAGCTCAAGCAGCTCTTTTACGGCATCCCATTCCAGGTGCTGAGTTAAGTATATGGGTTGACGCTTCAGATGTTGCTATCGGCGGAACTCTTATGCAATTTTTTCAGGAACATTATGAACCTTTAGCATTTTTCTCTATGAAATTAAACAAGAGTCAGCGGAATTGGTCAACTTATGACCGGGAATTATTTTCTATTTATTCAGCAATAAAGAAATTTCGGCATATGTTAGAGGGGAGAAATTTTAAAATTTATACTGATCAGAAACCGTTAATTTATGCATTTAAACAAAATCCCCATAAATGCTCGCCTCGGCAATTACGCCATTTAGATTGTATTTCCCAATATTCCACTGACATTTGACATGTACCAGGTTCCAAAAACACTGTAGCAGATTGTCTCTCAAGAATTGAAATTGATTCTATTTCAAAATCTCCAATCTTAAATTTTGATGATTTTGCAGAAGCTCAGAAAGATGATTCAGAGCTACAAAATCTGCTGCATAGTTCATCGCTAAAATTGGAACTGAAACCTTGCCTCATTTCTGATCGTAACCTACAATGTGATACTTCCACATGTACGCCTCGACCCTTAGTTCCTAGCTCCTTTCGTCGACTGATATACGAACATTTGCACAACCTATCTCATTCAGGCATAGCAGCCACCACAAAGTTAATTTGTTCCAGATTCATATGGCCAAATATGAAACGAGACATCAAAAACTGGGTTCGTTGCTGTGAGTCGTGTCAAAGATCCAAAATACAAAGGCACACCAAAGCACCTCTTGGCACGTTCTCTCTTCCTGATGCACGTTTTTCCCAGATTCACATAGATATTGTGGGTCCCTTGGCTCCATCTGACGGTTTCAGCTATCTTTTAACGATTATCGACCGATTTATCAGATGACCAGAAGCTGTACCCATATCTGATACACTAGCCAAAACAATTTGCAATGCCATATTCAAGCATTGGATTTCAAGATTTGGTTGTCCTTCACTCATAACCACGGATCAAGGTCCCCAAATGCGATCAGCGGTTTTTGATGAATTTACGAAAATGTTGGGAACAAAGAAGATCCGAACCACAGCTTATCATCCTATATCCAATGGCATTATCGAAAGATTTCATCGACATTTAAAGTCCTCCATCAAAGCTCACGAAACCAATAGATGGACTGAAGTATTGCCGATAGTTTTACTAGGCATTCGCACAGCAGTGAAGGAAGATATAGAAGCTTCTTGCGCTGAACTTGTTTTCGGCACTACGTTGAGACTGCCATGTGACATGCTGGATGAATCTTTAATCCAACCATGCAACGAGAACTTCGTCACTCAACTAAGAAACACCATGCGGCAGTTAAATCCAGTTGCTACATCAGCTCACTGCCACGAGAAGTTCTATACACACCCTTCCTTAACATCTTGTTCACACATCTTTCTAAGAGTGGACCATGTACAACCTCCATTGTGTCAACCATATACTGGTCCTCACAAAGTTCTAACAAGGAAGGTCTCCATACGGGCATACTCAGAAAAATCGGAAAAAATTACAGAATGTTCTTCTCATATAGTTATATATGTTTATAAAAAAAAATTTGGCGGAACCTCCTTATAACGTCCGTAAAAAAATAATAAAAATTTCGTTTATTTGGCGATTTATCTCCGGTTGGCGAAAAAACGAAATTTTGAAAAATACGCTTTTACGCTTCGAATACTTTTTAAAGAAAAAACTTTCTATGTTCAATTTATTTAAATAAGTTTAGTTTAAGTAATTTTATTTTTGCCTTTTTACTTTACTTTAAGTGTAATTTTGTCATATACGTTTATATGTACTTATAACAAAATGAAATTAATATATTTTATCATTTAAAACACAATTTAAATAGATTTAAATTGTTCCAAATTGAAAAATACACTGTTAAAAATCTGCTGCATTTTGTTGCAACGCACTCCCTTGCTTGTATAGAAAATGGTTACTTGGCCGTGAAATGGAACTTTCTCATTGGTTGGAATAGAGATATTATATACAAGCGGTGGAGTGCGTTGCAACAAAATGCATCAGATTTTTAACAGTGCATGACACGATCAATTCACCGTGCTGTGGAGCATTCTCATTGGTCAGAAGAGAGATATTCTATAAAAGAAGTGGAGTGACGTTGCAGTAAATGCTGCAGATTTTTAACAGTGAAGTCAATTAAAATCAATTTTCAGATTCGTTAAAATCGTCTGCTTTTGGCGAGAAAATGCACTGTTCGCCAAATCCCGCGTCACTTTCAGCTTTTCACGCCAATTATTCCAAACTATTTTATTTTTTTACATATCTAATAATGTAATTCCGCCGCTAATTTTCACTGATCTTTTATTACCTACATGAGTAGTTTAATTCGTATTTTTTTCAAAAAAATCTGAGTATGCCCCCAATGGAGACCTTCCTTGTAAGTAGAACTGGAAAAACCATAACAATCGAACTCAATGGTCGTAAGTCCACGGTATCAATAGATCGTGTGAAGCCAGCTCATTTGATTCCTCAATCAGACTTGTTGACGAAAGCTGTTCCAGAGAATTCTAATTTAAAACTCTCTGTTAAATCGGACAGCAATCCTGACCAAACAAAAACTATCACACGTTCGGGCAGACATGTCCATTTTCCTAAAAAACTGGCATCTTACAATACTTCCTGAAATTATTGTTAAAACTGTTCATTTTTGCATATCTATATATTATTTCTCTATTTTGTTATATTTCTTATTTTTGTTGCATTTCAAATTTATTTCAAGGTATATATCTTTGTAGTTTTTTTTCAACCAGCGTGAATTCTGACCTAAAAAAAAAAACCTTAAAAATAATTATAAATTATATCGTTTCTTCGGTACCCTTCGTCACTGGGGGGATATTCTATGGTGATTGCTATGGTTACCACGGAAGGTTGGAAATATTTCGCAGTTTAGAATGGCAATGCCTTGAGCGGTTACCATAGCGATCGCAGACGGTAATTTGTTTACGTTTTAATTAGTTGGTTGTTCGATGAAAAATAGAGTCAGAATTTGCGCTCATAGTTCTGTAGAATAAAAATAGAATTAAGTTAAAACATCTGCGTGTTATTTTTATGACCACCAATCGGGATACTTTATATATTTTGATGTAAATCGTTCAACATGTGGTTCTGCTATGCTGCATTTTTTGCGATTACTGAAATGCTTCTATCTCCAGAATTAACCCACAGAATTTCATCAAACTTCAGTTCCAGTTCTTGACATGAATTGATGTTTTTACATTTTAGTGTAAATCGCTCAATAGGTGCAGCTGTTATATACATTATTCACGATTTCTATAATTGCTCTATCTCAAGAACTACTGAACGAAATTTCATAGAAAGTAGGATTCAGTTACATATTGACATAAGTTGCTGCTGACTATAGATTTTGGCATTAACCGTCCAAAAATTTCGCGCTGCTTAACTATATTTTGTACTAGTGATATCTTAAGAAGCAATGCATGGAGTTTCATATCACCAGGATGCTCATGATGGGCATAGATTGCCAGGATTTGGCAATTATTTTATATTTGGCAATGTGATAGCGAATTCTGAAGTGTTAACATACATGAGACTGAAAAAAGTAGGGTTTTTTTGTCTTTTTTTAGCTTAGAGCAGAAGCAATTCCTCCAGATGATATACATATATATATAAGAAAAATATTCTCTTAAATATTCTCTTAAACTAAAATTTTCCACTCTGTCATTTACAGCTGGTAATGAATTTAACCCATTAGCGCCTAGCGTCCCATTTTTGGGACAGTTTTGAAATATACAAGTAAGCCCATTTTATACCAGTAAAAAAGGAGGATAAATAAATACTTTCTTTCTCGAGACAATGTCCTCGATAAATTAAGATAAAAGTTATTATTGCTTTAAAAGTGGTAGGAAAATGCAAAATTTGAATTTTAACGAAGAAAATAATTCAGGCATTAATGGGTTAAAAAGAGCACCCTGAATTCATATTGACAAAATTACGGAAGTTATTGACGGATGAAAATCTTTTAAGAAAAGTTCTCTCTAATGTCGAATACTTTCAGGATATGAATGATGACGTTTCTTGCGTAAGGCGTTTATTATTCACCAGAAGCGAATTCGATATCAAAAATATGCCAAACGTTTTTTTATCAATAAAAAACTTCATATAAAATGCTGAAATGTTATAATTTTATTAAAATGAGAAACTTTTAAATCAATATATATGAACATCTTAGAAGCCAAAGGGTACAAGCTGCAAAAATTTGATTTGGGTTAAATTGAGTTCAAAGATACTTGACATTAAATTTGAACATCAATAATAATTAGCTGAACTGAAATATAAAACGGCCTCTTGTTTCATTGTGGTCTTTAAACTGTTATTTTAGTAATTGTGAAAAATGTAGAGTAAAATTTTCTTTGAATTTATAATTAATCAATATTGATTATTATCGAGCGAAAGTGGTTGATCTCCAGAACTCAGCATATAATAAGAAAATCACTTACATTTTCAATACCTGGAAAAAAATTTCCAGGTCGTCTGTGCACTTACAAGAAAGGTCTTCATACTGGGCATACTCAGAAACTTTTGAAAAAAATGCTAATTAAACTACTTATGTATGTAATAAAGGATCAGTCAAATTTAGTGGCGGAACCACAATAAAAATTATGTAAAAAAATAAATAACTTTCGCATATTTGGCGTGAATATCACGCAATTTGGCGAGTAGCTCTTTTCCTCGCCAAAAGCAAACGATTTAATGCAATTGAAAACTGCTAGATTTTTAGAATGCGTGTAAATAGTATTTAATGAATTTAAACATAAACAATGAAAGAGTTTAATATATTATATACATATATATATATACACATACATGTATCTTGTATTGCACACATATATTGTTTGTTGCTATAATTTTTAATTTAGCATTGGAAAAATATTTTCATATACAAAAAAGTCATATTGAAAAAAATTATTTTCATGCATTTAAGCGTATTCAAAATTAAAAGGCCAGATGTTTCCATAGCAACGAAATTGACTTGATAATGCTCAATTAAACTTTGAGCTTGAAACAATTTTAATGAATTCAAATTATGAATTTTGTTTTAAATTGCAAATTTTGATGGTTAAATTTTAATATAAATACATATTAATGTCGATATAACAAAATTATACTTAAAACAAACTATAACTGTCAAAATTAAAGTTATTTAAATTATATTTATCTAAACATGTTCAACGTGAAACTTTTTTGTCCTTAAAGCGTATAAAAAGTATTTTTTCAAACTGCATTCTGTCACCAACCAATGATAAATCGCCAAATAACGAAAATTTCATCATTTTTTTACAAACGCTGTATAAAGGTACCGCCAAAAAAAAAAAAAAAAAAAAAAAAAAAAAAAAAAAAAAAAAAAAAATTATAAATGTATATATCTTCATGATAAGAACATTTTGTAATTTCTTCAGATTTTTCTGAGTATGCCCGTATGCATATTTCAGATGTGTATATTGCTGGGACGATTACTGTTTCTAAACCAATAGGAGAGCGTCATTATCACGGTCAAGTACACGCCCACACAGTTTGATTGACAGGAACTCGTGGATAATTGACGGTGCTAATTATAACGATAATCTGTTGCGGATGAAAGTGAGCTGACTGGCTGAATGGTTACAGTGTCGAGCTTGAAACCGGAGGATATGGGTTCGAGTCCATCGCGGGCCGAGAGTCCGTTGGTGATTTTTTTTTTTAATTATTGGAGGCTGTCTTTTATTAATAAATAAGACATTTAAAAAAATATTTCAAACCCTTTTAATATTCTAAATATCGTTCCAAAATGATTTATATATATATTAAACAAATGGGAAAAAAGTATTCTGCGAAAATATCCGTATAAGCAAAATTCTTACTTTAATTTTTATTTATTTATTTATTTATTTATTTCAGGATCAGAGGAAGTATAATTTCTAATTGAAGTGAATAAAATTCAGTCATTTTGAAAAAAAAAAAAAATTCTTTCGTACCTTTAATTTTTAATTACCGAGTACAAATTCAAACAATCCGAGTACAAATAAATAATAAACACACACGATCAATTGTCCACGAGTTCCCATCAATCAAACTGTGTGGGCGTGTACTTGACCGTGATAATGACGGTCTCCTATTGGTTTAGAAACAATAATCGTCCCAGCAATATACACATCTGAAATATGCTGCCCGTATGGAGACCTTCCTTGTTAGTTCATTTTTTTTTTCAATTTTGTCACTTATACCCTTTAACTTCTGGGGTCCTCGTGCACTTTAGACTCTTAGTTATGACATTTTTTCTAAATGCCCTTTTTCTTTCTTGTCCTTAAAAAAGAAAAAAGAAAAAAAAGAATCTACAGTTTTTTTCTATTGCTAAATTTGACATAAATTAAAATCAAACTGTTTTACAACACATTAATGCTACTTTCTCAAATGCATATTGGCCTGTTTCTGACTGCAAGCTTAATTCTAGGGGGTTACTTCTGTCTAACAATAGAAAATGCTTATGAATTATACTTATTCATGAATTATGCTAAATTTTGTATATATTCTGTGTATGTATCAATTTCGCACCATATGCTATTCACATCTGTATATCGCCAAAAAGTAGTACCACTTTAGGATAAGTAGAATTATAGGAAATTTAGTAGAAGAAAATGTTGAATTGGTTGACAAGAGTATTTGTAAATTTTACTCTTTGCTTTTCTAGGTATGTCATAAGATGTCTAAAAGAAAAATATTCTCAATTTTTCATAATTAATGAATTTCACTTGACTAGTGAAGAAGAAAATTTCGATAATGAATTAACCTCGGAAACATTGGAATACATAGTTGTTAAAAATTTTAATCATAAGTTTACTAATGATTTAGTTCCTTCTTTCATAATGCGTAAGAAAAGAGAAAGAAAGCAGAGAAACAAAGAGGAAGATCACCCTTCTATTCTAATTCTTTAAAAAATATAAAATATCTGGGTCACTCTTGGCCAAATTTATCAATATGGTACCTTTTTAACGAACATCTCATCTTGATTCCTCTCACAAAGCGGCTCGTGCAGCTGCTCCCTATGCTCCTGCATTAGTTAAGCTCTGCCCTAATTGCATGCATGGTCACAGTGACGTCACTGTGAGTCACTTTGGTCACATCACATCTGTGACCAAAATGCCTCCACTCAGTGACGTCATATTGTGACTGAGATGTGACTTTCTTAAAAATCTTTAGAATTTTATAAATAGCCTTCAAAACATGCTATTTACTTTTAAAAACATGTTTCTGGCAATTTAAATATCGTCGCTTTTGTCACAGTTTCGTCTCAATGTTAATGTCAAATTAGTCACAAATGACACATTTTTCACAAATTTGTCACATTGTGACCACTTTGTGAAACGTCACAAAAGAGCTCTAAAACGGCCATAACGACTTCACATTTTAGTCACCGTGACTTCACATCGACGTCACGTGACGTCACATCAACAATCGATGGTCACAAAGTCACAAAGTGACTTCACAACGACGTTGCAGTGACGTCACCATGCTTTACGGGTGGGTACTCTTAAGAGCCCACAATAGTCACAAAAAAATCACTCAAAAAGACCCGGATGACCATGTAAAGTCTATGGGAGCGTTCTTTTCTAATATCTCGCTCAAATTTTAATATTTTTGCATGATTTTTTTGCACAAGAAAGCTGCGGGCAAACCACAACCAGGCTAGTTTTTACTTTTTCAATTTTTGTTTCAGATTTTCTTTAAAAAATTACTTTAACTTTCGAAACGGGTTTAAACCGGTCCTGAAACTGAAACTAGCGTAATATAAAAAATATATAACCAAAATCGAAAAAGTAAAAACTAGCCCGGTTGTGGATTGCCCTCAGCTATCTTGTGCAAAAAAAATCATGCAAAAATATTAAAATTTGAGCGAGATATTAGAAAAGAACGATCCTATAGACTTTACATGATCATCCGGGTCTTTTGTGTACTTTTTCTGTGACTATTGTGGGTTCTTAAGAGCCCACAATAGTCACAGAAAAATTACCCGTAAGACATGGTGACGTCACAGTGACGTCGTTGTGAAGTCACATTGTGACTTTGTGACCGTCGATGTGACGTCACGCGATGTCGATGTGAAGTCACAGTGACTAAAATGTGAAGTCGTTATGGCCGTTTTAGAGCTCGTTTGTGACGTCACATTGTGACCATTTTGTGAAGTCACGGTGTGACAGATTTGTGACAAATGTGTCACTTGTGACTACTTTGACATTAGCATTGCGACGTAATTGTGACAAAAGTGACGATGTTTTAAGTCACATTGTGACCAATTTTTAAAATACAAGGTGAGTCTAAAATCATAGGACAAACTGTGAGGAGTGATAGCGCAGCTCACTATAACATACGATTGCTGTATAGGATTATATGACCGGAAATGACGCGTTGAGCTTCAAAAACATAATTTGGCCCTTTAGTTTATTTCAAAATTTCGCATTCATACCAGGAAATTTCTATACTATCCTTTTCTTTATTTTAGATTGACATTTCTGATTGCATAAAGAAAAAAATTCTTCTTTGAAAATTTCCGTTATGACATCGAAATTTTTGAATTTGTATAAACACAATTTCATACATTTCTTGTGTTTTAAAGATTTGGCAGTTTTGCGTTATTTTTAAAATTTCTTACCGGAAATTTTCAAAGAAGAATTTCTACTTTGTGTGATCATGAAATGTGTTTCGTAAATAACGGAAAAAATAGTATAGAATTTTTTGGCGTGAATGAAAAATTTTTAAATAAATTAAAGGGTCGAATTGATCTCTTGATATTTGTATCTCAACTTGTCACTTCCAGTCATATATTACTATACAATTATTGTTCGTTGTAGTGAACTCTATCATCCCTCAAAGATTGACACATGATTTTAGACTTACCCTGTATATATCATTGTAACGAAATTGTAATTATCATTGTGATGATTTAACTTTGCTACGATTCTCCAACAATTTGAAAGAAACAGGATTATCTGAAATTATACTGCACTTAAAATAACTGTATGATTTTTTTCTGTTAGAAATGGTTCTGAGTACTAAATTCATCCGCTCACAGATTATGAACTAATATTGCATAGTAAATATAAATAGTCACATACAGTATAAAGACTTTCTTCTAAATTAAAGTTAAAAATTTAATTTACCTTACATGCCTTACAATTCTAACAGCTTGTTTATTTTAGCACTTTCCAACAAAGTTGAAAAGTGCTTATGCATTCGGTTTGTCTGGCCGTCTGTCCGTCTGTCCGTCTGGCCGGATGGCCGTCTGTCCGTCTGTCCGTCTGTCCGCGCTCTAACTCCCGTAAATATACTCGGATTGCTATGAAATTTTAGGACGTTATTGAAGTTTACCCTAGCACGAACCCTATTGAAAATGAAGTATCTACCATGATTATTTTATCTACAGGGCGAATCAAAAGTTTCCATTACATTACGGCCTATGGGGAAAAATCGTTAATAAACTCGGATTGCCATGAAATTTTAGGACGTTATTGACGTTTACCCTAGCACAAGTCCTATCGAAAATGAAGTTTCTACCATGATTAGTTTATCTACAGGGCGAATCAAAAGTTTCCCATTACATATTTTAAATATATTAAGCTTTTTCATGTATAGTAAAATTGATATATGTCTCTGAAGCTTAATATAAATTATACGCTACTGTCTTGCATAATATGAAGTACATAGCATTTACAGGGCCACACAAAAGATTTCAAACAGTATATTTTTTTCGAAGTACCGTATATGTGTCCGATGATGGCTGATGGAGGGATGAAATGCATTTTAATTATGATATGTGCGTTTATATTTCGCTAAATATATGCACATTATACGGTGTGTATAAATGTTACAGTTGATATACAGGGCTACACATAAAGAGCTCACCAACGTTACTGAATATGAGCGTAAATTATTTAAACATGGTTCTTAAATAAGCTATGCATTTTTACGCTGAGCTTCATTCAATTTACTGAGAAATGTTTGCAGAATATCGATAAAAGGATATACAGGGCCACGCAAAGAATTCGGTACATGGACGCGTATGAATGATGATTTATGAGAATGTGATTTCAGTTGTTTTAAAAGTGTTTTAGTTTACAATAAATTTTAGCCTAATGCTGACGTGTAATAAAGGTACAATGTAAACTACAGGACTGAACAAAAGTATTCAAGTATGTTTCCATCTAATAGTATGAATTGCTGAAAAAGAAATCTGAAGCTACTGGGTATTTTCTTGCTAAGCTAAATTTTCCTATTATATGAACTGACATATGAAATACAGGGCTGTTCTAATGTACTGGAATACATATTTGGGTATATTTGGCTATACACTATTATTTCCCTAAATAACAAAGTTTTGTTAAAGATTTCATTAAGTGTTGGAAAGTGCTTCATAATCTATGCTTAACGCATGATTTTTCATACTTGTTTTCAATGTTTGAAGAATATTTACTTGCAAAAATATTTATACATTTTCCTCCAAATGCTAAAAACTGCACAGCTTCAATTTTATGACTGACACACAAGAACTATTTTCTTTTGCTGTTTTCTGCCTGGCGATTTTTTTATTTCTCTCATTTTTAGGTGCGTTCGTAATTATGTAAATACGTAGCACCTATTGTTGTCGGTCAGTCCGTCCGTCCGTCTGCATATAACAACGCAAAAACTACCCAACCGAATCATTTGAAATTTAAAATACATAATTATTACATAATTTTGTCGAGTCATTTCAAATTTTATGAAAATCGGATGCATAGATCAATTACAGGGGCAATCAAAAGTATTCCGTTACATTACGGTCAATGGAGAAAAAAGTTTCAAAAGCATTCTAATCGTTTGAAATTTAAAATACATAGTTATTACATAATTTTGTCGAGTTATTTCAAATTTGTTGATAATCGGGTGCATAGATCAATTACAGGGGCAATCAAAAGTATTCAATTACATTATAGTCAATGGGGAAAAAGTTTCAAATGTATTTTATACGTTTGAAATTTAAAATACATAGTTATTACATAATTTTGTCGAGTTATTTCAAATTTTATGAAAATCGGATGCATAGATCAATTACAGGGGCAATCAAAAGTATTCCGTTACATTACGGTCAATGGGGGAAAATGTTTCAAATGCATTTTAATGGTGTTGCACTCATTCGAACTTAAAATTTATATTCAACTATAAAGTACATATTATAATATACATTTTACATAATTTGTGATGCAAAGAACATTTGTTATTGATTTACAAAGCCACACAAAAGTATTCCATTACATAATGGTATAAGGAGAACATTGTTTGATGAGCGTTTTAATTGTAATTCACTATTTATAATTTTATGAGATTGATATATGAGAGTAATATTTTTAAAACTTCGTTATCGTACGAACGCACCTCGTTTGCTACGCTTCACGTGCAATTTCCAACTTGTGTAATATGCTATTGAAAATTATTAGTATTTTTGTACTAAACTGAAACATTACAGCGTATGGAATGGTCAGCGTGCTCTCCTGACCTTAATCCGATCAAGCATTGTTGGGACATGCTCGAACGATGCATTGCTGCGAGATTAAGACCTCCTTTTTCTGTCCGAGACTTGGAGATTGCACTTCTTGAAGAGTAGAACAGTATTCCTCATAGTATTGATTACATCCTTATCGATAACATCATCGCATCCATAGAAACCAAGTGTGCAAAAATATAGCTGTTTCAGGAGTCCACACGTCATATTAAAAATCTTGCATCATTTCTAAACAATATTTTTTTATTATTTACATGTAACTAAATTGTTGCCCTGAATCATCTTTTCATGTTTTCCCATTTTTTCAAAGAATTAAAGCTTAATTACAATTTTTTTCTGTATTGTGCATTGATACGCGTGTACTATCCATTTCATGACAATCATGGCTGTCTCGCATGGTTTTCTTAACTTCATTGCTTGCTCCTCTAGTTTTTTTTTCTTTATTGAGCTGTGTAATTGTAATCATTAAAACAAGAAAAGCCATGAACAAATAAAAATCAGATATTTAATTTTGCTTTTTAAACGTAAGAAGAGTTCGTTAACCATAGATTATGCAGCTTCCATTTTTTATTTAAAGAAAATATATAAAAATAACTGTAAATTATACGATTGTCTGGATAAAGAAAAAAAGTTATTAGGATTCCATACTTTAAAAGTAAAAAATGGAACCGTTATAAGGTCGCTCATTTGCTGACGGCCTGTCTGTCGTCTGTTAAAGCCGTTTTTCCTGTAAACTATGGAGCGTGGAAATTTCAAATTAATTAAGGAAATGGAGACTATTGACTAACAAATTTATAAATTAATTTCCATTCACAAATATACATAGGAAATATATAGCGGGCTAACTAAGTTACTTGATAATAAAAATCTGTTTTTTTTTTTTTTTCGTGTATCATGTAGGATACCGTGAAAAAGCTCTCGTAACTGCAAACTTAAAAAGACATTTGTTTTAATTTTAAGCATTATAATTTGGAGATAAATGTAATGCAAAATGTAATACAAAAATTTGTGTCCCACCTCTGCCATTTCCAATAAAAAGCATTGATCTGTAGTGACCCCAAAATGATCTACTAGTGACATTTTTGCGAACATGTGACGAATCTTAATGATCTTCTAGTACTCCAATACGCCCACATAGCATGCATGGTCACAGTGACGTCACAATGACATCACTGTGAGTCACTTTGGTCACATCACATCTGTAACCAAAATGCCACCACTCAGTGACGTCACATTGTGACTGAGATGTGACTTTCTTAAAAATTTTTAGAAAATCGTCACAATGTTAATGTCAAAGTAGTCACAAATGACACACTTTTCACAAATTGGTCACATTGTGATGTCACAAATTGGTCACATTGTGATGTCACAAAGTGGTCACAATGTGATGTCACAAAAAAGCTCTAAAACGGCCATAACGACTTCACATTTTAGTCACTGTGACTTCACATCGACGTCACGTGACGTCACATCGACAATCGATGGCCCCAAAGTCACAATGTGACTTTACAACGACGTTTCAGTGACGTCACCATGTCTTACGGGCGGTAAGATACCAAATTTAGTAAAAATTGTTAGAGCCATTTATTGTTAAAACTTACCTACTCACACATGTGGGCACATGTAAGGCTTCATCATATGGAATACATGAAACCCAACTATGTAGTATAGCTTTTACATTGTATAAATGTGCTATTATTCTCTTCGCAACAATTTTTGTAATAATACAGTTACTAAATAATATGTTTATTGAACAGAACCCTCTGTAAAAGAATAATATTAGCATGTGACCGAATAATTTTTAATTTAATTAACATTACCATAACTAACAAAGTTTGAAAATGATCAAAATGTCAAAGTGAGTTCTTAAATTGTATTGGAGTTTTGTATAGGTAATAGGTATGTATTGGAGTTTTGTATAGGTAAATTAATCTCAAAAAATATTTATCTTGAACCACGTTTTTCTTGACCCAATTCTCTTTGTTCAGTGTAGAAATATTTTTTTCTAAACGAAGTAAATTGAAAATTATCCTCTAAAATTATTTTTTTTTCAGTCTATGATATACAGTTGATGATAAATTGGACGAGAATAAACCCTAATTTATCCTGACAAACTTGTGGTAGTTATTGATTAAAGATTGAAAGGTGGAAATCTTTCATTAAATTTTCTTTCTATTATTGAGCAGTTGCAGAAGATGAGCGAAGGTCTTGTTCTTTATATAAGAAGTTCATTCTTCACCAGAGGTTAAAAATACATCAAATGCATTTTCTACTGATAAAAAGCTTGATAAAAAATACTTGAATGTTTGATTTTTCCTTAAATTAATCTCCTTAATTAATATTTTATACTATATTCATTTCATAATCTTATTTTTTTATCCTATTTTTTATTTAATTATTTTTAAACTTTCCACTACTTTTATTTTCTTCTTTCTGTACTAGAAGAATTTTGTAAAATAGTAAAGTTCCGTTCGACGAATTTACACATTTTAAGGTTCTGACCTAGCGAAATACATGTTTTAACAAAATGCTAGTATATCCATATGCCTGTGTGCGTACCCTTTTTGTAGAATCGAAAAGTATAAGAAACTTTGCATAGAATTCGATCAAACTTCAGATTTATATTTTTATCGAAGGCCATAACGTCCCACTTGAAATCGGGGATATTCAGTCGGTTTTCGTAGTTGTGTTTCAATTTTTCTTAGTTGTGTTATATGTATGCTGTTTGCGCAGGGACGCTTCTTTCGGTAACTCAGCATTGCCGATCCCCAATCAGCTGATGAATAACTCAATAACGAAATATATCGATTTTATGGGAAAGTATGATCGAGATTAATTTGTACTTACTCCAAGTAATAAAATGAAGCAAAAATTTAAATTCTGGAAAATATTTCAAAAACTATTTTTAATGCATTATTTTTCTTTCTTATCCGTATGGTCCTCTTTTTTTTTTGGAGTAGATTTGTTAAAGTATAAAGATTTATTTCTTGTCTTTTTTTCTTTTCAAGCAGTTATTTTAAAAGATAATTAGGAGGAGGTGATCATCCTTTTCCCTGCAGCTATACGTCTGTTATAATATGTATAACAGTTAACGATATATGCGTGAGTATTTAAGTTGTAAGTATATAGGTAAATATCTCAGAAAATTATGTATGTATATCGAGATATTATTTCTATATGAATGTTCCAATGCAATTACATAATTAGAGTCCTGAAAATAAAGGCGAATTTAAAAAAGCGCGAATTAAAGAAAAAAAAATAATGTATGTGTTTATCGTCGATTACATGAAAGCAGTGAACTTTGCGTTTAAGCCACTAATTTATAATAAACTGCCAATAACATTTTATAGCTCTCACAACAAACTTTGATTAAACATAAAAAAAAAAATATATATATATATATATTCTTTACAAGTATAGAAGTTTGGTGAGTTGTTATTTGTAGATATTAAACTATTTTTGTTTTTAGAAATATATATACACACCACGATAAATAAAAAATAAATTTTATTCGAAGATAGGAGAAACTATCAAATGGTTTTACAACTAAATTTCTACGCTATAAACATTTTTCCATCACAAAGTTACATACAGCTTAGTTCTGTAGCTGAGAGAGTGTTGATACTAGAGTTAGTATAAGTCCCTTTATCTCAAAAGAACAAAGCAATCTAAAAATATTACGATTTCTACACATTATTATTTTAGTTATATTCATCCACTACATGGTACAATAATGCAATTTTAGAACTACGGTGAGATAAATTTTTAATTTAGAGGTGTTTAAGTGCTTTGATGATATGACTGTGAAAATATTTCAAAGAAAAATAAAGATTTGGCACTTTAACAATTACCTCAAAAGAATTATTATTCGGAGATAGCAAAAAAGTAATAAAACTGTTTTACAGCGAAAGTTTTATGCAATAAACACTTTGTATCTCAATGTTTCATATTATATTATTTAACAACAGAGAAAAAACTGATACAGAGAGTGTGTCAGCATACGATCTTTTATGGCAAGAGCAAAAAGTAATCCTGAAATATTACGATTTCAAAGAATTTTTACTATAAGAATTATTTATCAGTGCATCACCTCATATTTTTAACACCTTCTAATATCGTGCAGAAAATTTTATTATTTCAGCTTGTCTCGCCATTTTTTTTTAATCTTTACTGCACGAACTTTCCTATTCTTATGGAAAAAAATATATATATTTGAAATCTTTTGCAAAGGTTGGTTGGTTGGTTGTGTTCATGACGGCCAATTATCAACACGAGGTATATAGGCACTCCATGGGAGTCTTTCTAAGTGAACTTAATCTGTATTTACGAATAGAATTATGATAACTAGTACTAAATTTTGTACCGATCCTGAGTGTACAACAATTACGCACCGTACGCTATTCATATCTGCATATCGCAAAAAAAAAAAAAAAAAAAAAAAAAAAAAAAAAAAAAAAAAATTGTACAATTTTAAGATAAGTAGTACTAATAGAAAATTTAAGTAAGAAAAAATGATGGAATGATTGTTGGGAGTAATTATTTGTAAATTTTCTCTTTGATTTTCTACGTATGTCATAAGATGTCTTACAAGGAAGGTCTCCATACGGGCATACCCCGAAAAATCTGAAAAAAAATACAGAATGTTCTTCTCGTGTGAATATATACGTTTATAAAAGAATTTTCGGCGGAACCTCCATTCTGTATCCATAAAAAATAATGAAAATTTCGTTATTTGGCGATTTATCGCCAGTTGGCGAAGGAATGTAATTTCAAAAAATACTTTATGTCAAATACACTTCAAGAAAAAAAAGTTTCATGTTGAACTTGCTTCGATAAATTTAATTTAAATAAATTTAGTTTTATAAGTTTTAATTTGTTTTAAGTATAATTTTGTCATATCGATATTTATATTTATTTATATTCAAATTTAATCATCAAAATATGAAATTTAAAACGAAATCCATAATTTAAATTAATTAAATTTGTTTCCTGCTCAAAATCCAATTGAGAATTGTCGATTAGATTTTGTTGCTATGGAAACATGTGGCTTTTATTTTTGAATACGCTTAAATGTATGAAGATAATTTTTCTCAATATGATTTTTTTATCTATGAAAACATTGATGCAATATAATATGTATATATATGTATATAATATATTAAAGTCTCTCATTGTTTATGTTTAAACTCATTAAATATGATTTACACGCATTCTAAATATCCAACAGTTTTGAATTGCATAATAATCGTTTACTTTTGACGAGGAAAAGAGCTGCTTGCCAAATCGAGTGACTCTTTCGTCTTTTCACGCCAAATATTCCAAACTATTTTATTTTTTTACATAATTTCTAATGTGATTCCGCCGCTAATTTTGACTGATCCTTTATTACATACATGTGTACTTTAATTAGTATTTTTTTCATAAAATTCTGAGTATGCCTAGTATGGAGACCTTCCTTGTTAGAGAAAACATTTCCAATATTTCATCATTATTGTTTTTACTTGACTCGTCAAAAAACAAATTTCAATAGGGAAGTTACCTTAAAAAAACTGGAACACAAAGTTGTTATAAATTTAAATAATAAGTTTACTAATGATTTAGTTCATTCTTTTATATGTGCGAGAAAAGAGAAAGCAAGCAGGAAAATAAAGAGGACGAACACCCTTTTATTCCAATTCTTTGAAAACGTAAAATATTTGGGTCACTTTTTGGCTAATTTTAACCATTTGGTATCTTTTTGACGGACATCTTGATTATTCTTGTGGAGAACTTGAGCAGCTGCGCTTCTACGCCTCTGCATTAGTTAGGCTTTGAATTCTCTTAATAAAAGAATGTGTAACCAAATTTTTTTAGGTAAAGATAAAAAATTCAAAATTTTACTAGCAAAGTTTACGTTTGAACCAAATTTCCAAACACGACAGTACAGGAAAGGAAAAAAACGCTGTTTTCAGACAATAAAAGTTTATAACTGAGGTTTTAATTTATTTATTGAAAAATTGAGCAAATAGTTTGATCACAAGTAACTCCAACAATCGTGTCTGCAAGTATTATACATTTATTTTTTAAAATGAAGTAGAAAATATGTCAGAAAATTTCATATTGTTGAACATGGAAAAGTGTATTTTTTAGAACAACTTTAATACACATTTGAATTAGGTACACATCGCCAAAAGCTACATTTATTTTAAACAGCCATATTTAAATCCGTGTTTACGATAAATTTGGCAAAAGTCTAAGTCATCTACTATGGACTCAGCTTTCTGAGCATGCAGTTGAAAAACTATGTGAGAGAAAAAAAGTTCGAAACATATTAAAGTGCTAACGCAGTTCAAAAATTAAATTTGTCTTAGATCTCTCGGATTTCTAAAATAATTTTACTCATAATAGCAAGAACAGTCATAAAAAACAAAGAACAAAGATTTTTAATTTTGTATTTTTAAGCATAAAAAGTGTTTGTTAACCATGCATTATACAGCTTCTAGTTTTTATTAAAAGAACAATATATAAAAACAACTGCATATTATATAATTTTCGAAAAAAAGAAAAAATAGTTATTAAGGGGACATACTTAAAAAGTAAAAATGGAACCTTTATAAGATCTCTCCTTTACTGACTGTCTGTCCGTCTATTTAATCCTTTTCCTCATAAACTATGGAAGGTGGAAACTTCAAATTATTTGAAGTAATAGAGGCTATAGACCCACATATTTATAGATTAATCTCCATTCACATATATATTTAGGGAAAATGTAGAGGACTAACTAAATTACTTGAAAATAAAAATCTTCTTTTCGTGTATCGTGTAGGGTATCGTGGAATGACTCCTAAAGCGGAACTTAAAAAGGCATTTGTTTTAATTTTAAAATATTACATTTTAGAGATAAATGTAATGTAAAATGTAATGCAAAAATGTCGATAATTTAATGCAAAAATACATCCTTTATCTCTGCCATTTGAATTTAAAGGCATTGACCTGTAGTGACCCCAAATGATCTATTTATCAAAGTTTTACGAACATGTGACAATGCTTAATGATCTTCTCGTACTCCAATACGGTACGATACAAAATTTAGTAAAACTTGTTCCATATAGTTGTTTGTTCATTTTTTGATAAAATTTACATACGCACGCAGGCACACACAAGGCGTGCTGATATGTAATATATGAAACACAGCTACGTAGCATAGTTTTTACATAGTATAAAGTCGTATTATTTTTTCGCAACAACTTTTGTAATAATACAGCTACTGAACAATATGCTTATTGAACAGAACCCTCTGTAAAAGAGTAATATTAGCAAGTGACCGATTATTTTTTAATTGAATTAATATAACCATAATTGATGAAATTTAAAAAGGACCAAAATGGTCAAAGTGAGTTCTTAAATGATGCATTGGTGAAAATTTTGTATAGATAAAATTTTCTCAAAAAATATTCACCTTTGCCTCATTTTTTTTCTGGATCCAATTCTTTTTAATTAGCGTAGAAATATTTTCTTCTAGACGACGCAAATTGAAAATTATCGTCTAAAAAAATTTTTTTTAATCTATCATATACTGTTGAGGATAAATGAAACGAGAACAAACCCAAATTCATTCTAACAAAACTGTGGAAATTATTGACTGAAAGATGGAAATCTTCCATCAAATTTTCTTTCCATTATCGAGCTGTTGCAGAAGATGAGCGATGACCTTGATCTTTGCATAAGAAGTTCATTTTTCACCAGAGGCTAAACATTATATATCCAAAAATATACCAAATGCATTTTCTATTGATAAAGGGTTTGATAGAAAACACTCAAATGTTTTATTTTTTTTCTTAAAATGATTTTTTAATTAAAATTTTGTCATATTTTTTTTTTAAATCTCCCTTTTTTTATTTATTTATCATTAAAACTTGTCACTACACTCTTAAAACGAAACAGTGGATTTGGCTTATAGCTGTAATTTATTGGATCGTAAATGAGTTGCTTTATAAACATTTCACTCTTCTTCACTTAAATTGCTTATTTAAATTACTCATCTTGATTTAAATTACTTAAAAATAACTTGGTCACTCGAGTTGATTTAACTCTTTACGAGAAATTGACTTTTAAATCATGATATGAATGGATTTCGGCTCAACTTGAGTTATTTTGTGGTTGAGGTTTTAAGATAGTACTTTCACTTTTTTGTATGTATTAAAGGAAAGTTTTGTAATCGAAAACATCCCATTTTTGACGAATTTACCAATTTTAGAAATATCAGATACCGAAAAAAAAAATTTGGAATTAAAAAAAAAAAATCTCCTTCACTGATGAGAAATAAATGGTTTAAAAATCAATGATGCTAAATTGATGTTTAAATAGGCTAACGTTACAGTTAATGTATGGTATTTTGACATTTTTTATTGATATTATTAAATTATGTTTACAAGTGTACTTATGAAACAAAAAATGAGAAAAACAAAAGCAGCATATCCTGGTATAGAACCCGTGCGCGCTCGACAATGTGCCGAACGCTATATTTATTGAATGCATATTTACTGAACAGAACTGTTTCTAAAATATTAATATTCGCATATGACCGATTATTTTTTAATTTAATAATATTACCATAACTAACAACTTTGAAAATGACCAAAATGACAAAGTAAGTTTTTAAATGATACATTGGAGAAAGTTTTATATAAGTAAAATATTCTCAAAAAATATTTATCTTGGCAGACGTTTTTCTTGACCCAATTACTTTTACTCCGCGCAGGAATATTTTCTTCCAGATGCCGTAAATTGAAAATTATCCTCTAAAAATTTTTTTTCAGTCTATCATATACTGTTGATGATAAATTGAACGAGAGTAAACCCTAACTTATTCTGACAAACTTGTGGGAATTATTGACGGAAAGATGGAAATCTTTCATCAAATTTTCTTTACATTATCGAAGATGAACGATGATCTTGCTCTTTGCATAAGAAGTTCATTTTTCATTAGAGACTAAATATCATGTACCCAAAATATATCAAATGCATGTTCTATTGATAAATGTTTGATATAAAAAGCTCCAATGTTTGATTTTTCCTTAAAATTATTTTTCTTAAATAATATTTTATGCTATATTCATTTCATAGTTTTGTTTTTCAAAAACGAAAAAAAAAAATCCTATGTTTATTTATTTATTTTTAAAATTTCCACTACTTGATTTTCTTCTATCTGTCCTTGAAAGAAGTTGTGAAATCTTAAACTTTCGGTTTTTGATGGATTTACACTTTTTAAGGCTCTGACTTCGCGAAAAACATGTTTTTACAAAATGTCGGTCTGTCCATATGCCCGTGTGCGTACCCTTTTTGTAAGCAACGAAAAGTATAAGAAATTTTGTATAGAATAAGACCAAATTTCAGATTTATATTTTTATTGAAGGACAACACGTTTCAGTTAAAATTGGGGTTATTCAGTCCGGAGAGGATGCTGTGATAGTGATTTTTTGAACATATACTTTTTGTGCAGCGAATGTTGCTTTACAGCGTAAGAACTCAGCATTGGTGATTCGCAAGCAACTGATATTTTATGGGAAAATGTGATCGAGATTAACTCGTATTTACTCCAATAATTAAATAGAAGCAGAAATTGAAATGTTGGAAAATGCTTCATAATCTATTTTCAACGCATTATTTTTCTTTCTTGACCACATGGTTTTTTGGAATATAATTGTTAAAGTGTAAGAATTTATTTCTTGAATTTGTTTTTCTTTTTTCCCTCTGTTATTTGAAAACACAATTAGGAGTAGGTGATCATATTTTTCCCTGCAGCTGTACGTCTGTTATAATGTAACAGTTAACTATATATGCGTGAGTATGTAAGTTGTAACTATATAGCTAGATGTCTAAGAAAATTATGATGTACATGGAAATATTATTTCTATATGAATGTTCCAATGCAATTGGATCATTAGAATTCTGAATATAAAGATTAATTTAAGAAGCGCTAATTACAGAAAAATTAATGTATATCTTTATCTTCGATTACATGAAAACAGCCAACTATGTGTTTAAGTCACTAATTAATAATAAACGGCAGTAATATTTTATAGCTCTCACAATAAGTTTTCATTAAACATAAAAACCACCTAATATACGTTACAAATATAAAAGTTTGGTTAGTTGTTATTTGTAGATATAAAACTGTTTTTGTTTATTGAAATATTTACACACAACAGGATACATAAAAAATAAATTTTATTCGAAGACAGGAAAAGCAATCAAATGGTTTTACAACCAAAGTTCGACGCTATAAACATTTTTCCATCACGAAGTTGCATACAGCTTAGTTCTGTGTGTTGATACTAAAGTTAGTATAAGTCCCTTTATCTCAAAAGAACAAAGCAATCTGAAAATATTAGGATTTCTACACATTATTATTTTATTTATATTCATTCACTACATGGAAGATTAATACAATTTTAGAAATATGGTGAGATAAATGTTAATTTACAGGAATTTAAGTGTTTTGATGATACAATTCTCAAAATAGTTCAAAGACAAATAAAGATTTTGCACTTAAATTATTATCTAAAAAGAATTATTATTCTAAAATAGCAAAAGCAATAAAATTGTTTTACAGCGAAAGTTCTATGCAATAAACAGTTTGTATCTCATTGTTTCATATTATTCAACAGCAAACAAAATACTGACATAGTGAGTGTGCTACCATTCGCCTTTTATGGCGAGAGCAAAAAGAACTCTTGAAATGCTACGATTTCAAGCCATTTTTATTATTATAAGAATCATTTTTTCAGTGCATCGTTCCGCCGCCTATTTTTAACAGCTTCAAACATAATTAAAAAGTTGTAAAACACACATGCACACATAAATAACGCCTGTATTCAAATTATAAAGGAACATACAAACAATATACAAGCATACAAAAAAATAAATACAATAAACCCAGCAGGAGTGAAAAATTAGCTAGTACAAATAATATATTATAATATATGCAGGCGTTATTTGTGTGTATGCGTATTTTAATATATATTGTAGATTGATGGAATAGTAAATCTATTTATCATCGCCCCGTCAACCTAGGCTATCTTAATGATGGCTGATGTCTTTCCCCAACTTGGTTTATTAGTGAGAAATTGCAGACTCAGAATCGGCTTGAGTAGCTCATTGGATAGAGAAATAATCGGGAATGCTGTGGTTCGATTCCTGGCTCTGACAAATTTTTCACCCCATTCGTATTTATTGTTTGTATGTACCTTTATAATTAAAAGTGTTTATTATTTCCGTTTGTTTGGCCGCCTAAATGGTTGTTTAATAATTCGCATAAATATACTTAGAATCCTATAATAGAAATATGTTATTGAGGCTGATTATGGAATGTTTCATACTGAATATAAAGTGTATTGCATGTATAATTGGTATACACTGACACACAAAAGAATTCGTCACATTATTGTCTATGAGGATATATTATTAGCAATGCATTTTAGTGAAATTACGCTACTTAAGACATATTGAAACTGAGATACTTCCTGTGGATTAATAGATTATAACATTTATTTACAAGCACACATAAAAATTCCCTGACCGTATTGTTAGTGAGAAATAATTGTTTGGAATGCAGTTTCAACTGTATTATGCGTTTTTAAATTAAACAATTTTTTGCATATTTCTTGGCGTGTATGATTTCTATAGGTCATATACAGAACTGCACAAAAGGATTCAAGTACTTTTTCTTCGATTGACGAAAATTGAAGTCTGTTTTCAACTTATACAAGTCTTATGTTTTTCTTAACTGAAATAAATTTCACCATTCTATGTAATATTTATACAAATCTGTAGATCATATACAATACTTCATAAGATAACTCGAACAGTTTTCCGACTCATGATAATAACTTCCAAAATTGGGTTTTAGGGTGTTAATTTCTGAAATGTTTATTTAGATATTATCTTTAATATTATTAAACGTTAAAGCTTTGTTACAGTATTTTGAAAGTGTTAAAAAAGCATTTTATAATTTATGCGTGACGTATGATTGTTATTTATTGTTAGGAAGATGCAGTACAAAAGTACGTTTTTAACTGCGTTATTCTTTATAAATGAAATGAATATGAGTCGGTTAATAAATTCATAATACATTATGAATTCATATATTATAGATTCAGTTACTGTGAGATATTCGAACAAATAGATTAAAATAAATATCTATAATGCATCAAGTATTTTACATACTGGTTGATTTCATTTTGTTCAGCTATCTTGTAGTTTAAAATAATATTCTGGGGGTATATTTTAAATATTCATAGTCTTAGATTTCAATATTAATGTAAAGGATTTTGTTGTTTACCTTGATAAATTTATATGTTATATGAAATAAATGTAGCGTTAGTTATAACGTGTAAATTGCATATAGTGATATTATGATTAATCTTCCGCAAAGAGTGACATTTCACAGTTGCAGAATAGTTAAGGAACTTAATCATTCTAAAATAAACGCGAATGTTTTCTTTAGATTTAAATATACAATTGAATGTGAGTTCTTGAGAAGTAGAGTTCGCAAAGAAAAAATTTTAACCGCAGTTTAATTCGGTTCACTATCAGTAAAATGACAGAAAATCTATCAAATGAAAAAAAGTGGCATAAGTGACAGAACATATATTTGTTTTTTGTCATTTTTTTAAAGGCCCGATGCTCAAAAACGTTAAATAAAGTGAGAGCAGCTTTAATAAAATTCCTGTACAGCAGGGAGATGTAGTGGAGGGTATACGAGGGTATACGGCGTATACCTTCGTGATTTTTAAAGAACATCGTATACCCTCTGTTTCTCAAAAAAGCTATAGTATATTTTCTCTAGGGTATACCTTCTGTTTTGAGTGTATACCCCCCTACTTCGAGCGTATATCCTCTGTTTTCTTTTCGACTACACCACTGCTGTACAGCAAGGTTTCTGTATGCATTATTTTCCGTTTTCTTTCTTTTTCTTTTCAAGTAATTCTTTTACTTTTACTTGTTGTTAGGTGCATTCGTAGTTATGTAAATACAGCACTTATAGTCGTCGTTCCGTCCGTCCCTCTGTCTGTTCATATGTCCGTCCGCATATAACAATAAAAAAATTTCCTTATCGAAACGTTTGAAATTTAAAATATATAAGTGTTGAATACTTTTCTCGTGTCATTTCAAATTTCATGAAAATCGCATCTGTAGTTTAATTATAGGGACAATAAAAAATATTCCGGTGCATTACAGTCAGTGGGAAAAAATAGTTTCAAGTGCATTTTAATGATGTGACACTCTTTCCAACATAATGAAATTGATATATGTATGAATGACTAACAGTGCGTGTAAAAACTATAAGGACAGCAAAAAATATTTTTATATCCTTTTTATATCCTGTTCCAGTATGTGAGTTCTTGAGCAGTAGAGTTCGCAAACAAAAAATTTAACAGCAGTTTGATTCTTTTCAAAAATATGCATTAAAATATTTAATTGCTATAAAGTACGTCAAATACTAATAAAAACATTAAAAGATCTTAATAATTTTTACATGTTTCGATTGAATTTACTCAATCATCATCAGAAAAACAAAATACAAATAAACACAAAGATGGAAAATGACAAACTATTACAAATGAAATTAAAAAAAAATTTTAAAATAAAAATCACGCACGTTATATTTTAATTATGTATCACGTTGCTTAATTTTTAAATTATTTAACAATTCAATCCAAATATTTGGGATTTGAAATGACAAGGAATCATTGCAGACCATTGAGCTTCTGACGTAAATTTCAATACTCTCTCTAATAAAAAGTTGCAAATAAAAATCTGACCTATAAATTAATCTATTTTCATTAAACAAAATATCTATGTTTTCTATTTGATTTAGCCTTGATAATGCGGTTTTACCTCTATTAAATTTTATGTCTGCAATTAATATGAAGCTCAATAGTTTGCAATGATTCCTTGTTATTTCAAATCCCAAATATTTGGATTGAATTTTTAAATAATTTAAAAATTAAGCAACGTGATACATAATTAAAATATAACGCGCGTGATTTTTATCTTTAAAAAAAATTTTTAATTTCATTTGTAATAGTTTATTGTCATTTTCCATCTTTGTGTTTATCTGTATTTTGTTTTTCTGATGATGATTGAGTAAATTCAGTCGAAACGTAAAAATTATTAAGATCTTTTAATGTTTTTATTAGTATTTGACGTCCTTTATAGCAATTAAATATTTTAATGCATATTTTTGAAATGTTTTTAATGGACGTATAAGAAAACTTCTATTTATAATTAATGCAGTTTGATTCGGTTCTCTAGCAGTAAAATGACAGAAAATCTATCAAATGAGAAAACGTAGACAAGTGACAGAACATATATTTCTTTTTTTGTCATTTTTTTAAAGGCCCGAAGCACAAAAACGTTAAATAAAATGATAGCAGCTTTAATAAAATTCCAGTACAGCAAGGTTTCTGTATACACTATTTTCCCATTTTCTTTCTTTTAATTTCAAGTCTTTCTTTTACTTTTACTCTTTTTTAGGTGCGTTCGTAATTATGTACATACAGCATCTATAGTCGTCGTTCCGTCGGTTCCTCTGTCTGTTAATATGTCCGTCCGCATATAACAAGAATAAAAGTCCCACTCGAAACGTTTGAAATTTAAAATTTATGTGTTGAGTACTTTTGACGAGTCATTTCAGATTTCATGAAAATCGCACATATAGTTTAATTACAGAGACAATCAAAAATATTAAATATAGATACCGAATAAAAATATTCTGTGCATTACGGCCAATGGGAAAAAATAGTTACAAATGCATTTTAATGATGTTACCCTCTTTGGAAGATAATAAAATTGATGTGTATGAATGAAGTAAATATTTACTAAAATATACATTCTATACAATCTGGGTACAAAGAATACTTATTACTAATTTATAGGGCCACACAAAAGTATTCCATCTCATAATGGTATAGGAGGAACATTGTTGGGGTACAGTTTAATTATATTAAACTATTTCATATTTTACGAAATTGATACACCTTCCTTAAATTTGCTGTAAGTTACTTCCTGTATAACAGAAAGAAGGGGGTATTTACAGGGACACACTAAAGATCTCGGCTACTATACTATATACTATCACACCAAGACTGAATGTTTTTAAAACTTCGTAAACGTTTTTTAAATATTTCGAAATCACTTCATTTGCTACACTTGACGTGCAATTTCTGGCTTGTTTCATTAGGGTTTCCTTGATCTGACAAAACCATATTTGTCTCTGTTCCCTGTCTGTCCATTCGTCACAGAGTTCGAACAAAAAAACTGTATAAGTCAGAGATTTCAAATTTTGTGTACTTACAACTGAATATACTGCGTCACACGATAAATCATAAAATTTTTAAAAAGTCTAATATATTAATTAAATAATTTTTTTCAATGTCATCCATTCATTTTTGCTATTTAAATTTTAAAACAGTCTCGATTTCAACGTTTTTTTTTTAGACATCATATCTTGGAGATAAAACGTTTCGCTAATAAACAGAAGATTCTTAATTCAAACCCCGATGCTAGAGCTTCAAGTTTTCATATTAAGATGGATTTAATAAGAAGAAATTTCGTGTTTTTGGCCAATTTAAGGTTTTATAAGTTTCATCTGATGTTCATAATATTTTTAGAATTCATTTTTTTCCGATTTTAAAAACTTTTGCGATTTATTAATGATTCAACATTTTAAATTTAAATTTTTTTTATACCTCCACTATTTTTTTTAATTTCAGATTTTTTTTTTAAATTGAATTTAGAATTTTATTTAAATAGTTTGATTTGAAAATTTTAATTTGATTAAAATAAATAACTTCCCTTTATAATTATTTTTAGATTAAACTTATTGGTGCTACCATCTATGTAAGAGTTTAAAAAATTTAAATTTTCAATTAAGTTTTATTATTATTATTATTATTTAAAGATGTGTTGTTTTGAAAGAAACATTAAACGAAATCCTCTGTACGATCTGCGATCACACTTACCCACTTGTTTCCACGTTCTGGAGGTATATTCATGAATATATCTTCTTCAGACCCCAGGATTTATTTATGTACTTTTTTTTTAATTTCAGGTATTAATTTACATCAAAATATTGATACTAACAAGGAAGGTCTCCATACTGGGCATACTCTGAAACTTTTGAAAAAAAGACTAATTAAACTACTTAAGTATGCAATAAAGGATCAGTCAAAATTAGCAGCGGAATCACATTAGAAATTATGTAAAAAAATTAAAAACTTTTGAATATTTGGCGTGAACATCACGCGATTTGGCAAGCAGCTCTTTTCCTCGCCAAAAGCAAACGATTTAATGCAACTGAAAACTGCTAGATTTTTATAATGCGTGTAAATAGTATTTAATGAATTTAAACATAAACAATGAAAGATATATATATATATTATATGCATATATATATATATATATATATATATATATATATATATATATATATATATATATATATATATATATTGTTTGTTGCTATAGTTTTTAATTTATCACTGGAAAAATATTTTCATAAACAAAAAATTCATATTAAAAAAAAAATATTTTCATACATTTAAACGCATTCAAAATTAAAAGCCAGAGGTTTCCATAGCAACGAAGTTGACTTGACAATGCTCAATTGGACTTTGAACTTGAAACAGTTTTAATGAATTTAAATTATGAATTTCATTTTAAATCGCAAATTTTGATGGTTAAATTTGAATGCAAATACATATAAATATCGATATAACAAAATTATACTTGAAACTAACTAAAATTGGCAAAATTAAAGTTATTTAAATTATATTTACGTAGACAAGTTCAACATGAAACTTTTTTTGCTTAAAGCGTATTTGACATAAAAAAGTATTTTTTCAAATTGCATTCTATCGCCAACCGATGTTAAATCGCCAAATAACGAAATTTTCCACATTTTCTTACGGACAAGGTTCAAAGATTCCGCCGAAATTTTTTCTATAAACCTATATATCCACATGAAAAGAACATTCTGTAATTTTTTCAGATTTTTCGGAGTATGCCCGTATGGAGACCTTAGTTGTAAGTTAGATTGAACAAATAAAAAAAAATATTTTTTGACAATAAAACTTGAGAAACCTTTGCAGACATAAAAAGTGCATTATTTTTATAATTTCCTGGGGATTTTTTTTATTATTTTGCTTTTCTGCCATGCAAAAATATTACAAAACATAAATTAAAGATATATTTAATATACTGTCTTAATTACTAATGGACTCTATAAATGATATCTTATTGCGCAAAGCAGTAAAATTATTTACGTTTTTATTTTTCTACATTCCGTACATTTCTGCAGCAAGCCATTTTTATATAGCTCGTACATCGTTAAAAAAGCGCTAAAAGATACAAATTGCTATTTTGTTTGGTTTTGCTGTCTGTTAGGCTCCATTCACACCAATTTCCTTTTTTTTTACAGTATTTACATACGGGAAATTTTTTTTAAATATGTGCATACTATAGGATACATCAGGTCCGAAGAATATATACAAGAAATATAGTTATTGCTGCTAAAACGAATTTTATGGATTTTGATATTTATAAGCACTGGATTAGCTTAGAGATCTCAATCATATGGAAAGTAAAAATATCCCCCTACACCCTATTTTTCTTAATTTCAATTATGCAAATTTTCAACAAGAGAAAAGCATGTACACAATATTTCTTAAATTTATACTAAATATTCTGTACTTCATGTGATGTACAAAATTTTAATTTCTTTTAATATTTTACTGTGAAATGTACTGTTTCTAAAAAATTTGATGGAAATAATATAAAAATAATATATAAACTAAATTGTATTAAATCTTAATTTGAATTTAAATAACATGGTTGAATAGAAATCAAATTATTTAAATCTGATGAAATTATTCATTTATGTGTGTAACAGGTTTATCAGTAGTAAAAATAAGATATAGATTTTCTTTTAACTCATTCTCGATCACAGGTGGATTAAAACCTCCTTTGACTATTAAGTGTCACGTCGTATTAAATACTTTTTTCTTTTTTCAAGGGAATTATATAGGGACTAGCGCACCCGACAGACGTTGTCCTTCTTGGCACCGACTCCAGAAAATCAAATAAATGTACGTAAATATGGTAATACGCAGAATAAACACTACGCTCTTAATTTAATCTCTTATTACAATTATGTAAGGAAATTATTTTTTACTCTTCATTAGTTTTTGAAGTTGGTTCAATTTTTGATAGAAAAGTTTATTTTTTTCTTTTTAGTTAAAAGTTAACGATTGTCTGAAGTCGGTTAATCAAAATTATAATGCAGGAAATATTATTGTAAAGCATACACGTTTGTCAGCAGTGGGGTTTGAACACGCGATCTCTTTCTTCAAGAAGCTGAGCTTAAATCTGGCGCCTTAGACCGCTCCGACATTCCGTCCGCACTCCATTCATCGAACTTATTCAACACTTTTAATTAGCGAAAAATCACTAACTATTAGTTTTTGCCTAATTACAAAAAAAGTACTGAATCAAATTCGATGAAATGTGCATCTAAACCATTCTCAAATCCACTGGAACACACATACAAAATTTCATTAAAATCGGTCCAGTCGTTTAGGAGGAGTTCAGTGACATACACACGTACAGAAGATTTTTATATATAAAGATAAGCATTGAAAATTTAAAGGTTTTTGCGCCGAAGACATTGCCAAATTAGGAAAATGTGAATTATCTCAGGAACTACTGGATTTAAACGTATTTAAACGATAATACCATTCGATTCAGAATGAGAGAATGCACTAAAGTATGTTATCAGTTGAAAAATAACTATAAAAGCCGATTTTTAAGGAAATTTTTAAAAGTTCGTTCTTTTTTTTACTCATCTTAGGGGTGGAATTTTCGAAAATAATTTCTTAGTGGCACTCGATGTTATAAGAAGTATTTTTACCTAAATTTTCAAGATTTTTGGTTCGGTAGATTTTTTTTGTGCTGTGATTAATACGAAATCATGACTTTCTTTTATATATATGGCACTTTTAATTAGCGAAAAATCACTTAATAGTTTTTGCCTAATTACTGAAAAAGTACTGAACCAATTTCGATGAAATGGGAATCTAAACCATTCTCGAATCCACTGGAACACACACACAAAATTTCATTGAAATCGGTCCAGTTGTTTAGGAGGAGTTTAGTTACATACACACGCACAGATTTTTATATATAAAGATAACCATTGAAAATTTCAGGTTTTTGCGCCGAAGACATAGCCAAATTAGGAAAATCTAAATTATCTCACGAACTATTGGACTTAAACAAATTTGCTTAGTACCGTTGGATTCAGCATGAAAAAATACACTAAAATATGTTATCAAATGAAAAATAACTACAAAAGCCGATTTTTACGGAATTTTTTAAAAGTTTGTTCTTTTTCTACTCATCGAGGGGTGGAATTTTCGAAAATCCATTTTTAGCGACACTCGATGTTATAAGAAGTATTTTTACCCTAATTTTCAAGATTTATGGTATGGTAGATTTTTTTGTGCTATGATTAATACGAAATCCTGACTTTCTTTAACATATATAGCACTTTTAATAAGCGAAAAATCACTAACTATTAGTTTTTGCCTAATTACTAAAAAAGTACTGAATCAATTTCGACGAAATGTGAATCTAAACCATTCTCGAATCTACTGGAACGCACACACAAAATTTCATCAAAATCGGTCCAGTCGTTTAGGAAGAGTTCAGTTACATACACACGCACAGAAGATTTTTATATATAAAGATGGGCATGTCACTAACATCATACTTAAATTAAATGCCAGCACAGAATAACATACTTGAAAATATAATCAAATAAATTACTAAGGATATAATTAAGCAGTTTTCTTCGCTTAATTTAATTTTTAACAGATTCTATTAAGGGAAAGTATGGGGGATTTAATAAAAAAAAAAACAGATTAATTTAGAAATTGAAACAAACTTTCGTAAAATAATTGTATAAATTCGATAGATCATATCTGTTTATAAAGAAAAATACTGAAGGAAATAAAAAATAAAAATCACACCAATTTTAATTATTTTACATTTTTTTTTCTCTGTGCGAAAATGTATAGCTATTTTATTTTCTATTTTATATTATGTCGTATATACAGTTTATAGTTTAGATACTGTCAAATTATTAATAAAGTATTGAAATAATGGCAAGGATGTCATATACGCACCGGGGTGTATAATTGGAGTCAAAATGACATTATCTTGCTTGATGTGGTAACCCTAAATAATGTAAATTATTTTGTTCTACAGTTATTAATCAAACTATCTTTTATTTATTGTTAATAATTCCTTTTAAAAGTACTAGAAAATGGTTCGTTTATCTTATATTTCATTTTCATATTAAAATAAAAAAATAATATGCTATTATACCACGCTATATGTAATTGATATTCGAAAACAAATTTTTGCCAAATCAGCGTCAAAAAACAATACCCGATGCGTACATGACACATTCGCTAAAACCGCTTCGTAGTTTTTTAGAAAATGGAATAGTTATGGATTAGTTCCCATGTTGTATCATCAGATTTGGCATATCTGTCGGGGTTTTGTTTTATTTAGAAATTCCAAACTGCCCCAGTAAAATTATAATAATTATTTTTTGTTACTATGATGAAAGACATTTCGCGAATAAACAAAATAAAATTACTTCATAAAATATTCAGAAGAAAACTCGAAATCTCAGGACAAAAAAATTCCCAGATTTGTCAACATAGAATATTGCAACAGTTGTCGTCTCCTGAGAACAATTTTAATTACTGAGAACTAAATATATATTTATCCTTTTTTATTATTCCTGATGGAAATCAAACTGAGCTAGGTACTTAGAATAACAACATAACTGAATTAAATGACAGAACTTATAAAACTCTTGGATAATAATAATCTAATAACACACCAAGAGAATATTTTCACAAGGACTAAGCAGTTGTGTACTGCTTCGAATAATTTAATTTATGGTAGCTTCTTTTAAAGAAAGTGAAAAGTATTTTAATAAGATGTGATTAAATTTGAGTTTGAAATAAGCTTTCATATACGATTTAAATAAATGTTCAGCCCATTTTCAACTTTCCAAATTGTAATTCAAAATATTAATAATAAATTTTCAAACAAAACAAATTAGTATTAAATTAGTATTAAATATAATTTTTTTATTGAAATATCACAAATATATCACATGTAACAATCGTTTATTACAGATGAATATGGGAATTATTTTCGTAGTTCGATCCCGAACATGAATCCCCTACATGAAATCCGAGACTGTAAGTGCCCAAGGCCGCTTGAGTTCGAAACCGAAAACATAATGTGGGAAATGTTTAACATTTTGTATTTATTAGGGATTAATTTTCTCACTTAAAATTATCTTTTTTAAAGGAATAATTATTAAGCTTATATTAAACATCAGTGGCGTATATCAATTTCATTATACATGAAATAGGCTAATATAATTAAACTACGTCTCAGACTATCTTCCTTTACCATTATGTAAGGAAATCTTTTGTGTGGCTCTGTAAATGAATAGTAACTATTCTTTGCACCGTATATTCTGCAGAATGCATATTTTAATTCACTTTGTAGATGCATATCACTTTCATTATGTTTAAGAGGGTGCAGCATCTTTAAAATTAATTCGAAACGATTTTTTCCCATTGGCCGTATTGCAACGGAAGCCTTTTGACTGTCCCTATAAATAAACTAAGCATGTTAGAAACTTTATTTGAAATATGGTATGAGTAAACATCAATAACTTCCAAAATTTCAGGATAATAAGAGTATATTTACGAGAGTTATAGCGCGAACACACAGCCAGACAGACAAACAGAAGTGATAAACATTTTTGAGCTTTCCTGGAAAATGTTAAATCAACAGAGATTATTGTGTTTCCTTTTAAATAGAGAATGTGTTGTTTTTATTATTCCCATAACTATTGTGAAATGATTTTTGTAAGTAGATTAAAAAACAATGTAATTACGATGTTAAAATAGTAATTATTTCGGATTAAGGAAGAACAGACATAATACCCAACAAACACGTGTCTGGTCCTCCGAATTGTCTCGAACCGACCCCTTGAATGGAGAGGTGACCGAGAGCTCGGCTGCGCTCGTTGTGCATGATGCTGAAAGAGAGCCAATCGAGGATAATTCAATACCTCCGAGCATCATTAATTCAATAGTCCGGTAGCAACGGTAAGAGCTGTCTGGATATGTAGTTTGCGCCAATACTCTCCCGATACTACCATTCTCGTAGGAAGCTGGGTTGATTCCAGAGGCGGCCCAAGAAAGCTTGGTACCTTGAGGACTGCATGGTAACTCTAGGCAAAGGATAGCTAAAGTGATAGACCTCGACCACAAATTGACTGAGAGGGAGCCTGAGTAGAGAGTGCGGGCCTTATAGATCAAGATGTAGAGACGCAGGATTTCGATCTCTTCAACGCCCTAACGAGGCGGCGTTTTCGCTGTCTAGGTGGTGTCTGTGCCGTCAAGAGAGATTTTCTCCATCCCTCTAGGTTCAGCTGCTGGTTTCTAGTCATATTTCACAGATCGATAAGCAGTATGTGTGTCCTAAAGGTCGTCCGTAAGTCGGTACGATCTGGGAGTGGGAGTTGAAAAACCTTTTAGCCTTTTTTCAAAGTTTTAAAGTAAATATCATTATAAAAAATGGATAACAAAGAAAATTTTCAAAACTTAAAAAAAATCACTTCTGAAGGTGTGTGGATACTTTAACAGCGAAATACTTAGAATGAGGTATTTAAAACTAACGAGGTGTTGATAGGCTGCACTATCTCAGAGCCATCCTTTGATTATATGTTTTATGCACATAATTACTTTTCTATAGTTACTTAATTTACCTTTATATTTATTATTAATTAAAGAATTTTATATGTCGGGTCATTTGAGCTTTGTTATTTCTTTCGCACTCTCCGTATTAATCAGTTTATATCAAAGTGTATGTATACAATAAATACCTTTTTGCAAAACGTGTACTTCATAAATTTTCTAAGAAAATTTACATGATTAAATGCACACAAATGAGTTCATTATAATATATGTCGATTAGTAATAAACAAAATACTATTATTCTGTGCAAGAATCAAGAGAATTTCTAATTAATGCATAATATCCTATACTAAGTCAATGGAGAGTCAGTAACATTAATTCACTCATACTTAAAGCTGTAATTGCAGTTACTGTTTTAAGCATTTTAATATTCAACATTCAAACATATTATTTAAATTCAAATATAATTATATGTTTGCTAAAATATAATTACTTTGAGGATCATTTAAATTTATAATCTTGTTTTACTCAATTATGCTTCGAATGTTATATTTAATCAAACTTTTAATGTTCTAATGCTTCTTGAAATAAATAATAAATGCCATTATTAAAATCTCGAATAGAAATATATTTGTGGTTTGTGCATTACTTGCACATTTTTGTAAATAAACATATGTAACTAAATCAATATCCTTTTTATTTTTATTAAATGTAACATGAATAATCTTTAGATCAAACTTCTCTCATTAGTTTTCCCTTTTTTGTAATTTAATCACATTTTCAAACAGTCTACATTCTACATATATTCTGTAGAAAATTTATACTATTAAATGTTGTATAGCAATTAAAAATCTTTAAATTTATTCCAAATATTGATGAACAAAACAGTACACTCATAATATTATGAGTTAAGTGCATTTCTCATTAATGTTTAATAACTTATCTTGAGTCAATAAAAATACAACACAGTCTGTAAAATCCGCAAACCTCCGAAATCCGCTCGCATTTCAAAATGTAAACAATAAAATTTGCAATTATGAAATATTCTTTATAATTTTTATCCCATTCAACAATTGAGTGAGCGAAAATAAAATAATTTTTAACATAAATTTATGGGAAAATAGTAATGACACACAAGATATTACTTAAGTAAAATATTTTTATTTCACAGTAACTTACCTACAAGAAAATGTAAAACAATAAAAATCGATTAAACTTGTACACAAACGCAGAAAAGTTTTAGTAATAACATTAGCTATTCGCAGATAAACAAAACTGCGAAATAATTTATTTTTATATTTCATGCAAGCTTATAATTAATGCATGATTTAAAATATGGCCTGACTCTTTATTTATCCAAATGTGAATGAAAATAAAGACTTTTCATTTAACTTTACCACGAGCTAAAGCATCTGAACTCTGTTGAATTATGCAAAAAATTCCATCCCAGATTCATAAGAGTTTTTAAAGAAAAAATTGTTGAAGGATGAATAATAAAAATGAAGCCTTAAAATCATATTGCAGATGAAGAAATTATTTTTTTAATAATGAATCCACTAAAACTGAATCCGGTGAATGTCAGAAATTTCTTTTGAAGAAGGTCTGGTTCTAATTGAAAATTTTGAAGTTCTTGGAGCAGGAGGGTTGTATAGACCAACAAGAAATAAGGATAATTTGCAGAAATCAAAATAAATATCAACAAGAGAAAATTGAAGTTGGATTAGTTACAGAAATCAAAAGAAATATCAACAAGAGAAAATTGAAGTTAACAGCCAAAAGACTATATAAGAAAAGTTTAAAAATTGTAACAAAAAATAATTTGGGGTATTACAGTGATAATTTATAGGTAAATAAAAGATATTCAAGTTTTGATTTACTTAAATTGAATTATTACATACTCTTCTTGAAAATTAAAGTGGTAAGTTGAAAAAAAATTCATTTCATCCAAAATCTATAAAACTCTAAAATAGGCAAAATTCTAAAATCCACAAAACTCTAAAATCCGCACAGCCTTTGGTCCCAAGCTGTGTGGATTTTTGAGAATCTACTTTATTTAGAGTATTTATACTTAAAACTCTAATTGCAATGTTCATCATTCATTTAAATATTCAACATTCAAATATGTATTTAAATTCCAATAGAATTATATGTTTGCTAAAATATAATTCCTGTAAGGATCACTTAAATTCAACTACTTTTTAAAATAGATTATACATCTAATGTTATGCTTAGGTACGCATTTGATGCTTTGATGTTTTTTGAAATAAATAATAAATGAATATATTACCTCGAATAGAGGTATGTATTTATATGTGCTTTGTTCATTATTTGAATATTTTTAGAAATAAACATTAGTAACGAAATCAATATTATTTTTTTCCCTAAGAAATGTAGCATGAATAATCTTTAGATCAAATTTCACTCATTAGTTTTGCATTCTTACATGTTAAACAATCGCAATGCCATCTACAAAGAGTTTTTTCTTTTTTTTAAAATCGCAAAATACAAAATTTTTGATATGATGTTAATTTTTTAAATATTTTTTATGGGAATTATACTTAAACGTGCCATTAACTTCATCGTTATATTTATTACAATAATGGATTATTAAATTTTAATATCAGTAATGCTTTTTGGACACACTGAATAGACATACATAATTTATGACAAACTGTAATTTAATTATATTTTGAAACATTCTACAGTACATATTTTCTGTAGAAAATTTATAATATTAAATGTGGCATAGCAATTAAATTTCTTTAAATTTATACCAAATATACATGAACAAATCACAACACAGATAACGTATGAGTTAAGTGCCTTCTCATTAATGTTTAATAACCTATCTAGAGTCAATGAAAATATTTACAGAAACTTTAATGTACTTATACTTAAAGTATAATTGTACTGATCAACATTCATTTAACTATTCAACATTCATTATTTAAATTCAAATATAATTAATTATATACTTGCTAAAATATAATTCCAGTAAGTATCACTTAGTTTCATACACTTTTTTAACTAAATTATACTTCTAATGTTATACTTAGTTACAATTTTGATGTTTTGATGTTTTGATTTTTTTTTTTTTTTTTTTTTTTTTTTTTTTTTTGAGTAAATAATAAATGAACATGTTCACTCAAATAGAGATATGTATTTATTCGTGCTTTGTTCATTATTTGAATATTTTTTTGAAATAAACATTAGTAACGAAATCAATATTATTTTGATTCCTAAGAAATGCATCACGAATAATCTTTAGATCAATAATTTTTTTATTCTCACATGTTAGACAATCAAAAAGCCATCTACCAACTAAAAGTTTTTTTTTTTTTATCACAAAGTACAAAATTTTTAATATGATTTTTTTTTTTTTTTTTTTTTTTTTTGTATTTGAATTATACCTAAACGTGCCTCTCACAAGGAAACGACTTTTGATGTTGCTCGCACCTAGCATCGAAACTTTCTGCATGTTGCAGCCCTATATATAAAAGTTAGAAAACCAATACAAACTCTCTGTTAAACTATTTATTTTTTTATACTTTTATTTTTCACTTTTGGATTTTTATATATTTATTTCACACCAAAAAGTGAGTTGAGTTGTCAAATATGGCTCCACGAAGATTCGGCTAGGGTTATTGGAAAAATCTACTTTTGAAAATACGCCAACTTCTACGTCAAATATGTGAATACAATATCTTTATTTTTCAAAACCATATTCGTTGGTTTTTGAAGGATTTTTAAAACTTTTTTCAATATTTTATATTTGTTATTAAGAAATTTATATTTTTATATGCTTTTCTTTAAACAAATGTTAATAGTCCAATAAGTGGCCTTGAAAATAGCATTTCCAGAAAGTATCGTAATTTCCTGCGTATAATCCGCGGATCAAACAGTTCTTTTTCGACCCAGAAATTTTATTTTGTAATTAAAGGGAAATATTTACGGTGATCTAAAAAGTCATATTTTATTTAATAAAATTTCTGGATCGAAAAAGGATTGTTTGATCCACGGATTATACGCAGGAAATTATGGTGATGCTGCTGCAAAATCAAAAAATATGACTTTAACCCTTAACGGTGCAGACAAATTCTGTTCGTAAAATGAGAAATTGTTGACTGACACCGAAATTTACAAAAGGCTTTTTTAGAAATTAAGAACTTCCTGAAGCTGTCATTGCGAAAGTAAAGTTTTACTGAAATATTATTGGTGCCGTTTGTAATTAAAATTAGGTGTGGCAGGAGTGGTCACACTGCGCCGGAAAGAGTTATGGGAAAAATATTTTCGATTCTCAAGCTGCCTAATATAGGGCTCCAAAATGCACCACATCTCAATGCTACGTGTTAGCAATACCAAAAGTGTTTCCCTTGTTAGTTCATCGTTATATTTATCACAATTAATGGATTATTAAATTTCAATATGAGTACAGCCTTTTGAACATACTACATGGACATACACAGTTTATGCGAAATCGTAACTTAATTACCTTTGAAACATTCTACATTACATAAATTCTATTCGAATATTTATACTGTTAGATGTGGGATAGTTATTAAAATTCATTAAAATTTATGCTGAATATTAAGGAACAAAACACAGCTTTGATAATGTAAGAGTTAAGTGCCTTTCTCATTAATGTTTAATAACCTATCTTGAGTCAATGAAACTATTTCAGTTACCTTAATTTACTTATACTTAAAGCACTAATTGTAACTAGAACATTGAGCATTTTAATATCTAATAATTAAACGTATCATTTAGGTTCAACTATAATTATATCTTGCTAAAATGCAATATTGATGAAGAGCCCTTAGACATATTTTACTCAATTATACTTCTAATGTTGCTTTCTTGGAGTAAATAATAAATGCATATTTAATCTAGGATCTATCGAAAAATATTTAGTTGTGTTTTGTTATTAATTTGACGTTTTTAGATTAAAATATATGAAAGAAATAAAGTAAAACAAGGATGTTTTGAAATGGTAATTGATTTCTCTCTGTATTTAGGCGATATTAGATCAGATTTTTTGAATCGATTATACACGACTGTAATTAATGATGACTACTTTTTATTTTTTCATACTTTAATTTTTTTATTATGAGATTTTTATACGTTTATTTGACAACAAAAGTGAGTTAAGTCGCGAAATATGGTGCTACGAAGTTTTCGTTTGCCTTCTTTTAAGTCTAAGAAATTCGGCTACGGTTGTCGGAAAACTCTACTTTTGAAAATACGCCAACTTTTTTCCCGCCAAAAATATGAATATAATGGTGTAATTTTTCAAAACCAAATTCGTAGGTTTTTGAAGTAATTTAAAAAAAATTGAAATTTATTTTTATTAATAACAAATTCGTATTTTTAAGTGTTTCTCTTATATAAAAAAACCCCCTACGTAATAGTCCGATAAGTAGCTTCAAAAATAGCATTTTCACATAGATATGCTACTGCAAAATCAAAAAACATGACTTTGAACAGAATTTTTTTTTCGATTCTCAAAATTTGTAATTTAAGGCTTTAAAAGGCACGAAGTCTCTATGCTAGAGGCGAGGAATACCAAAAGGGGTTCCCTTGTTAGTTCATCTTTATATTTGTCACAATTAATGGATTATTAAATTTTAACATGAGTACGGATTTTTGGACATACTGAAGGGACATATACAGTTTATGCCAAATCGTAACTTAATTACCTTTGAAACATTCTACATTACATAAAGTCTATTAGAATACTTATAACATTAAATGCGGGATAGTAATTAAAATTCACTAAAAATTATCTTAGATATTAATGAAAACAAAACACTGCTTTAATAATGTATAAGTTAAGTGCCTTTCTCATTAATGTTTAATAACCTATCTCGAGTCAATGAAACTAATTACAGTTTACCTTAATTTACTTATACTTAAAGCATTAATTGTAACTAGAACTTTAAGTATTTTAATGTCTGATATTTAAACGTATCATTTAGGTTCAACTATAATTATATGTTTGCTAAAATATAATTACAATGAAGATCCTTTAGACTTGTTTTACTCAGTTATACTTCTAATGTTACTTTAATGGAGTAAATAATAAATGCATATTTAATCTATAATCCTATCCAGGATAATAATCTATAATCCTATCTAGGATCCATCGAAAAATATTTAGTTGTGTTTTGTTATTAATTTCACGTTTTTAGATTAAAATATATGAAATAAATAAAGTAAAACAAGAATGTTTTGAAATGGTAATTAATTTTTCTTTGTATTTAGGCGATACTAGATCAGACTTTTTGAATCGATTACACAAGACTGTAATTCATGATGATTACTTTTTATTTTTGCATACTTTAATTTTTTTATCATGGGATTTTTATATATTTATTTTACAAGAAAAGTGAGTTAAGTCGCGAAATATGGTGCTACGAAGTTTTCGTTTGCCTAACTCTTAGACATTCGGCTAAGGTTGTCGGAACACTCTGCTTTTGAAAATACGTCAACTTTTTTACCGCAAAAAATATGAATATAATGGTGTAATTTTTCTAAACCAAATTCGTTGGTTTTTGAAGGATTTTTTTTTTATTTTAAAATTTATATTTATTAATAACTAATTCATATTTTTAAATGTTTATCTTACATTAAAAAATGCGTAATAGTCCGGTAAGTGGCTGGAAAAATAGCATTTTCAGATAGTTATGCTACTGCAAAATCAAAAAACTTGATTTTGAAGAGAATTTTTTTTTTCGATGCTCAAACTTCCTAATATACGGCTTTAAAATGCAGCAAGTCTCTATGCTAGGGTCGAGCAATACCAAAAGGGGTTCCATCGTTAGTTCATCATTATGTTTACCACAATTAATGGATCATGAAATTTTAACAAGAGTACGAACTTTTGAACATACTCAATGGACATACACATTTTATGCCAAATCGTAACTTAATTACCTTTGAAACATCTTTCATTACATGAATTCTATTAAAATATTTATAATATTAAATCTTGGATAGTAATTAAAATTCATTAAAATTTATACTAAATATTCATCATAAAAGAATTTCGAAATTTTAACTCAATAAATAAAAATTATTTCAAAAATGGTTCGGATCTCCCTTAAACAAATTCAGACAAACAAGTAATTTTTAATATTAAATGAGAAGAAGGCTTTTGCATGTTTTTCTTATCGATGATTTTTTATGAAAATGTCTTATATACCAAAATCCTGCCATATCAGACCCACTCTGCTACATCCTGCCACCAGATTCCTGCTTTTTTATTGATCAGTGTATTGCATGGACCATACTTTACCCGAAAATTCTATTTGAAGTAAACTGCAAACCTAGCCTGAATCTGTCTCACTCCTGTATTTAGTTGACTTTCAGTTCTTTCCAAACTTTGATTAGTCTTTGTGGGGGTCATTGTTGTAAAAGCGGAAATGGTTAGCTAGTAGTGTAGGCACATACACACGATCTTTTATGAATCCTCAAAGGTTGAAATAACATGGCATCTGATCGGGTGAGCGTCTTAACAAAATTTCTTTGCTTGTCAACATTTGGGAAGAACTGAGCTATCTCGTTGATTTGTGGCCTGCGGCGAAAGGTGTTCACATTGAACACTTGTAAGGCTATAGGTAAAACTGTATAGGTAAAACTGTATTTCATGTATTAATTATAATTAATACATGATATGGAACCCTTAATTACTGTTAGCGGTCTCACAGACCGCTTCATTTAGATTTTCAATTTTCGGAGTTTAACCCGTAATTTTTATATTAACTATAGATACTGGTCAAATTTTGTTTCATTTGGAGCCCTATTACTATCTCCAGCGACTTTTGAATAGCTTAATTTTATTTATTAAAGTCCTGTACATAAAGTTTAATACAAAAATAGTATTCTGAGAGTTAATTTAACATTTTATTCATCTTTAGATTAAGCGGTCTGACAGTCCGCTCACAGTAGTTATGCGACAATTTTTGTCACCACAGTTAAGGGTTAAATTTTATGCAGTAAATACTACGAAGCGTTAAATCCCCCAATATTCATTTAGGAACACCCTGTATTCTTAGCTGCATCGGAAGGTGACTAGACCTAATATTATTATATCCGGATAGACATCGGTTTATTCCATTAGATCGCGGAGTCGAGAAGTATAAAAGGACACATTTCTACCTATTTCTTTTATCAAGTTTATTTCTCTTTTAACAATAAAATTATTACTAGCATTTTTATCCATTTAAAAATATCAATTAATATAAGATTGTTTAACCCTTTCTGGTCTAATGTGCTATTAATGTTACATGCCTTTTAAAGGAGTGTTATTTTGTTTTAAGGAATATTTTTACTACTATTTACATGTAGTAATCTTATTATATATCTATGCATTTACTATATGACTTCATTTATGTTTAGGCATTTAGTAATAATAATAATTATTATTTTTTACTAATTCTCTTTTCGCTGTTTGTGATTCTGTTATTTTAAACATACATTTAAACACTCTTCAAATTTAAAATAAAGGTTACTTTCCTGAAATAATCATGTGTAATAAAGCGCAAAAAGTATTAGAAAGATATAATATAAGTTAAATCTTATTGTAATACAATATTTTCTAAACATCTTCCGTAACTTATTGTCATATGAATATGAACTGAATAGTTCTCAAAACAACAACATTTGTTATCTTCCAGACAACTAAATACTCGTTAAACGCTAATTATTCTATTTGGGTAATTAATGCTAATGATATTAAAGTAAAAGTAATTTTTTTCTAAAAATTGAAAAATAATTCGGACACGAAAGGGTTATAATATTTATCTGTTTTAAAAAAATCTACGAAACTCCTAAATTACACTTTATACAGTAAGAAATGTAAAACATATCCCGTTCTCCTACTCTCCCTTACATATCTTACACCATCTCACATCCTGTGTCTGAGATTCTACCTTTAATGAAAGAAATTAAAGAAAATTAGAGCCATTTTAGCTTATCTATGGCTGGAGCTTTGTTTTCAAAAGTGCATTTGAACTCATCATTTAGATTCAAATGAAGTTACATATTTTCTGTTGTGTAGTTAGAGTTCATGTAAATGTAGGAAGAGTGAAATTAGTTTCCTTCTTTTATGCAAATGCATTTGTAACGTTATTTACTTGAAGTAGATATTAAATGTGCATTTAACCTTGCGCACAGATTTATTTCTCAAAAATTTACATATCTTTACCAATGTATAGAAGTTCTAGTCAATTTTATAAAAAAAAATTTAGTATGAATAAATTTAGTATCATTCATACATAAAAATTATTGTGAAATGCAATAAATTTTGAATTGTTGGCGATAGTATAGCTATAGAAATGTTTTCTAGGCAATAAATTCCATAGTATGCTTTCTAGCTGTTTGGTTACAGAAGGTAATTCTCAATATTTTATTACATTTTTAATGCTAAACTACAAGATTCCATGCAAAATTGATACAAAATTTTTAATTCATTAAGCATTTGTGGACAAGCGTCACGTATACTTATAAGGTACTGACAGTCCTTGATTATTCACAATAATTATTTTTAATTGTAAAATTTGTATTATTTAATTAGGTCACAGGAACAAACAGACATTTTGTAAAAACAATTTTTTGGGAATCTCTGACACCTGAAACGTGTAAATCCGTCGGAAACCGGAAGTCGAAAAAATTCTATTAGAGTACTTTTTTTCATTTGAAGGTAAAAATCAGACAGTTAGCTTAATTACACAGCCCTGCAAAATTGAAAATTTTGAAAAATATAAGAGAAATTGATTTTGATGTTATTTGGTGTGCTGATTTTGAAAATGACTAGATTTCTACCTAGTTACGTAAAAAATTTTCATAAAATAAATATCAATATTTTTGCTAAAATCTTATTTGAAAGGTATATTCTCGAAAATTTTTACATCTGCGATCTGGCAACAGTGGTTTTTATCGATTTAAACCTATGTAAAATATTTGTTTCTTTGTGAGGCAAATCCATTTTTCAGAAATCAATTATTTTTATAAATTTAAATAGATGAAAATCACTCTAGCCAGATCGCATTCATTTTTGACCCAAAGTTCAGTCTTATCACGGCTGTCTCGCTCACCAATAAAGCATGGGTGTTTTGTGCATTCTTTTTGTTGACCAAGAATCATAGATATAACTTTCAAATCACCGCAAATGGTTCAACCGAGTTCGGCATATTATATTTTTTGAGAAGGAGAGCTCTTAGCGTTCTTTGAAATCACCGATTTTCCAACTGGTACAGATGCACATTGTCTTTCGTGATGGAAACAAAGCTTTAATCCCTTGGGGACGAGCGACACGTATAGTGCCGTAAAAAAGCTTATTGTCCTTTATCCTCACCAATAAAATTTTGTTGTAAAATTTGCCTTATTTAATCGAAGTAATGTTTCGATTTAATAATACAGAAATTTCTATGATTAAAAACCAGTGGCAAAACATTAAAGATTTTGTAAAAGGATCCCTTCGCGAAGGGATTAAGGCTCTTTTTTGATAAATCTATAAACAATAATTATTGCGATAGAGCTTGGTGCAACATAATGGAATAACAAGAAATCAATAAACTCTCCATTACAAAACATTGTTGTGAGATGAACCATACTTTCGATTTCAGCTCAGTTAAAATAATTTCCAAACCAACTCCCATTCATGAACTTAACTTCCTTGAAGCATTCCACATTTATAAAAATTTTGAAAATATTGTCAATTGTGAGTTCGCAATCCCCCCCCCCCCCAACTATCGAATTGCTGGAAATATATTACATTAAAACATTTGTTTCTTAATTACAAATTCTTCCTCCCTTTGACCTACTTATCTCCCCTTCGGTTCCATTTCAAGTGCGTTCTCCTATTGGCCGTTACTTGCAGTCTTCTGTCATCCTATTGGTCACCTTCAATCTCCCGTCTCACCTATATCTATAAGCAAATTTCTGTCCCCCTCAGCATTGACGACGATACGCTACATGCTACCGATACCGATCTGAAGCTAATTTAATGTATTTCGTGCCTTTTAACGTTGCTCACTTTTTATATTCCGAATCTACACTGGTGTCCAAAATTTAAGCATAATTGGTAATTAAGTAATTATTTTTAAGTAATGAAAGAAATATGAATCGGAATGTGCTGAAACTCCAGGTGTGTAAACAAAATAGTACGCGTCACATATTTTCGCGAAGAGTTTTCCCCGAAATCGAACAGGGGACCGTCAACAAATTGAAAAAGAACGAAGATCTTTTGGATAACCCTGTCAAAACTAATGTAGCAAAAGCGTGCAAACTGCACATTATGATTAATTGGCTTATTGTAATGTACTGTGTTAATTTTTACAAGGATAGCATGTATACTCGTAGAGAAATTAAGGTTTTTATAAAAACAGTCCTAAGTTTTTTGCTTATAATTTGCAGAGTTCTTAATATAAAATAGTGTTCTTTTTTGAAAAAATGACAAACATCATTGTACACAATACCCTGTCATCAGAATTAAAAAATAATAAAAATTGTATGACAAATGAGCAGGTTTACTAAATAATTTTTTACTGCGCATGCGTGAATGCTATTAAAATTTCATTTGCATATTATGTTAGTTAAATGTATAGAGCAACTTTTGTGAAAGTCTCAAAAACATAGCTTAAAAATTCTGAAAATTATCGTTGATAGAATGAGATCAAAATCCTTTATTCCCTAAATGAAGCAAAACGATGAGGGGCTGTATCCATATTCCATTGTTTGGTGCCTACACAATATTGCACGTACAACTATATTTAGGTAAAACCCCTGATTTTTTTGCTTCCTTTAGGAATAACGGATTTTGAGTTGATTCTATAGGCTCCCATTTTCAGAATTTTCAAGCTATGTTTTTGAAACTTTTACAGAAGTTGCTCTATACATTTAGCTAACACAATATGCAAATGACATTTTGATATCGTTGACGCATGCGCAATGAAAAATTATTTACTAAACATACTCATTTTTCATACAATTTTTATTATTTTTAAATTCTGATGACAGGGTATTGTGTATAATGATGTTTGTCATATTTTCAGAAAAGAACATTATTTTATAATAAGAACTCTGCAAATTATAAGCAAAAAACTTGGAAAAATTTAGGACTGTTTTTAAAAAAACCTTAATTTCTCTACGAGTATACATGCTATCCTTGTAAAAATTAACACAGTACATTACAATAAGCCAATTAATCATAATGTGCAGTTTGAACGCTTTTGCTACATTAGTTTTGACATGGTTATCCAAAAGATCTTCGTTCTTTTTCAATTTGCTGACGGTCCCCTGTTCGATTTCGGGAAAAACTCTTCGCGAAAATATGTGACGCGTACTATTTTGTTTACACACCTGGAGTTTCAGCACATTCCGATTCATATTTCTTTCATTATTTAAAAATAATTACTTAATTACCAATTATGCTTAAATTTTGGACACCAGTGTATAAACAGTCTCCATTGGTGATGATAAAACTGCTCACCAGTTCGGGAACAGCAGAGCAATAAACCAGCTTCTCTTCTTTCTCAACAAATTCCTTTTCTCTATTCTTATACTTATAAAAATAGATTTTTTTGGCCAATAAGTTATTTATTTTTATCAGAAATCCAATAATTCAACTGACTATTACGAAAAGCCCAGGGAAAACCCAGATTTATGCAGGGGCATGCGGGGCAACTTCCCCGTGCCCCAGTTTTTACCCCCTCCCCATGAGACTAATTAGGATTTTCAGTAAAAGGTACCAAATGATTAAAATTAGCCAATAGTGACCAAAATTCATATATTTTAAACATTTAGGAAGTAATTTTAAACATTGAATTTCATATTCAATTCTAACATTGAATTTTTAAACATTTGTGAAAGGTTTAATTTTTTTTTTTAAATTTACTACAAACTACTTCCTATATAATAGAGAGCAGGTAATATTTACAGGGGCACACGAAAGATTTTGGCTACTATACCTATATATCCGAAGTACTGCATACTTTTACGACAAGATCAGAATATGTTTTTAACTTCATTATAGTTCGAGCGCATCTCATTTTCTACGCTTAAAGTGCAATTTCCGACTTGTTCTTAACCTTTTGTGATATTCTGTATACAGATATGTACTGTACCGGGTACAAAATTTATATATGCATACAGTACGTATGAAGCTTAATGCTAACCACTTCCGTTTTATTAACCAAATTTCTATAAATGTATAGAAGGGGGGGCATCCAGAATGATACTCGCCCTGTGCCCCCCCCCATAGCATTTGTCGGGCACTGAAAAGGCCCAGGTAGTCAGATGATTAACCCTTTATCTACTGACGGTACTTATAAGTGCCATTAAAATTGCTTATTATAAAATTCTTTTAATACGTAGATTAGTTGTAATACTATTTAGAATGAGTTACAGATACATTACTTTATTTCGTCCCAAAAGCGTTATTGGTTATACAAAACAAAAATATTTTTAAAAGGATAATTTCTTTTGCCTTTGTATTTTTTCAGCTTTCTTGTCACTGATGGAGGGGAATAGGAATTTTTCAATTCGGAATTATTTATATATTTATCTTGTAAGATCACCATATTTGTACATTTTATAATTCTACAAAATACTAAAAAAGCAATTTAAAATAAAAGATTTGAGTGGAGTTATAAATACTGCACAAAATCTCTGTAAATTCAAATATAATTAATCCTTCTAAATCATTCAATCCTTCTAAAATCTTTCAAAAATTAATTAAATGTTTATATAAATCTTTTAATGTAATTGAAACAATTTACGTAAAATGATTTAGAATGTAAAATTTTCATGAATTCATGATTCGGTAGATAAAGGGTTAAATTCAGATGGAGGAAATGACTGGAGTGGATCGCTTCCAGAGAACTAATATTCGGTATCGGAGCCTTAAACTTCTAGATATTCCGAGTCTAAAGTCTCAGGAGAGTAGACTGTCAATTTAATTAAAGACACTGGCACATCAGGTGCATGAGGAATGGGGCGTGTGGCCGATGGAATTTTATGTAAAATAGAATTTTTCGACAAAACGTGCCGTGATAGAGCTTTTTCATTATAATTTCTTAAATTAGCACCGAAAAATACATAAAGTTCAGCTATCAGTTCCTTTGTACTATTTTTTATCGTAGGACTGTGTTATTGTGGAAGGCTTAGCATTTCAATTTAAAAATATAAAACATTGCTAACTGAGAAAATTAAGTTTAAACATTGGCATTTAGAGGGGCGTTGAACGAGAAGGTTCAGTGAAATAAAATATATATATCTATTTATTTATAGAATCATTCAGAAATTTGAAGAGAATGTTCAAAATGCCGGGCTGAAACAAGCATTTTTTGCGCCCGGGAAACGGATTTTCGCTGCCCCTCCCTCCTCCTTACGCACAATAAAAGTTGTCAGTCGGGGATACCCTACCTAACTAAAGAAAAAATCCTTAAAAAAAATCATTTAATAATAAATGCTAACAAGTAATATATAAACAATTAACACTAACTTGAGCATTAATGTTAAACTTATGATTGCGTTCTTTTTAAAATTTTTCATTTACATATTAATATTTTTTTTTTAATGTATGAGATTGATATCTAACAAGGTTAGTGTTTACTTTTTCCATTTTGGTTAGATTTACACACATATATATAGTTACTTTTATTTTCACAAATTAAACCCTTAGGTTTAATATTAGCATGTGAGTTTCTCTCTATCTCCTAAATACCGGGTGTCCCAAAAATGACTGATGGATTTTAAAATTCAATAACTTGCAAACGGTGACAGCTATTTAAAAAACTTTTGCAGAGGGTTATGTACAATGTCAGGAGTTTTTTTACCGTAATTTTTTATTTTAGTTCGCATCTCAAACAATAGGTGGCGCTGACGGCCATTGAAGGCCAGGTCGACGCTTCACTCAGCATTGATCACCTGGCCTTCAATCGCCGTCAGCGCCACCTATTGTTTGAGATGCGAACTAAAATAAAAAATTACGGTAAAAAAAACTCCTGACATTAAACATAACCCTCCTGCAAAATGTTTTTAAATAGCTGTCACCGTTTGCAAGTTATTGAATTTTAAAATCCATCAGTCATTTTTGTGACATACGGTATATCTATATATATATATATACAGGGTGTTTCTAAATTCATGGTCCAAACTTTAAAGGGTGATAGTACACATCAAGACAAACAATATTTAAATAGGAAATCAAGGGTCCCAAAGTCTTCCGAAGAAGATAGGCGCCATTAAAGTTTAGGGTCCAAAAATTCAAATGATCATGAAAAACAGAAAAATTGGTCGATTCGTTTGCGGTTTTCACTAAAATTATTCTTCATGTCAGTATTGTCTTGAAAATAAATTATAAAGATAAATATCAAAAAATGACGATAGAGGGCGCTTTAGACTTTAGAGTAACGAACAACTATTTTTTACCGTTATTTTTTGCATCTCATTAAAGGTTTCGTAAGCTTAGACTTAAACTTAAATTTTGAGCTCAAAATCTGAATAGTTGGAAGCAGTTAAGTAGCACAAACTTAACTGTGTTCAGAGGGTTTTAAATTCAAACGATTATAAAAAACGGAAAAATTGGTCGATTGATTTGCGGTTTTCACTAAAACTATTCTTTATGTCGGTATTTTATTGAAAATGAATTATAAAGATAAATTTCAAAAAATGCCGATAGAGGGCGCTTTAGACTTTGGAGTAACGTACAACTATATTTTACCGTTATTTTTCGCATCTCATAAAATTTTTTAGAAGCTTAGACATAAACTTAAATTTCGAGATGAAAATCTGAATCGTTGGGAGTGGTTAAGTAGCGCAAACTGAACTGTGTTCAATGGGGGTGGGGAGGTTCAAATTTCAGATGATTATAAAAAACGGAAAAATTGTTCGATTCGTTTGCCGTTTTCGCTAAAACTATTCTTTATGTCAATATTTCCTTGAAAATAAATTTTAAAGATTAATTTTAAAAAATACCGTTAGAGGGCGCCTTAAACTTTGGAGTAACCAACAACTATTTTTAACCGTTATTTTTTGTATCTAATTAAATGCTTGTAAAAGTTCAAACTTAAATTTTGAGCTCAAAATCTGCATCGTTTTGAGTAATTAAGTACGGAAATTTGAAATGTGTTCGAGGGGTGGGGAGGGTAACATTTTAACTCCTGAACACTGTTCAGTTTCCGCTTCTTAACCCCTCCATCGATTTAGAATTTGAGCTCAAAATTTAAATCTAAGCATTTGCAAGCATTTAATTAGATACAAAAAATAACGCTTAAAAATAGTTGTTGGTTACTCTAAAGTTTAAGGCGCCCTCTATCGGTATTTTTTAAAATTAATCTTTAAAATTTATTTTCAAGGAAATATTGACATAAAGAATAGTTTTAGCGAAAACGGCAGACGAATCGACCAATTTTTCCGTTTTTTAAAATAATTTGAAATTTGAACCTCCCCACCCGCATTGAACACAGTTCAGTTATCTGTACTTAACCACTCCCAACGATTCAGATTTTCATCTCAAAATTTAAGTTTATGTCTATGCTTCTAAGAAAATTTTATGAGATGCGAAAAATAACGGTAAAATATAGTTGTGCGTTACTCCAAAGTCTAAAGTGCCCTCTATCGGCATTTTTTGAAATTTATCTTTATAATTCATTTTCAATAAAATACCGACATAAAGAATAGTGTTAGTGAAAACCGCAACTCAATCGACCAATTTTTCCGTTTTTTATAATCATTTGAATTTAAAAACCTCTGAACACAGTTAAGTTTGTGCTACTTAACTGCTTCCAACTATTCAGATTTTGAACTCAAAATTTAAGTTTAAGTCTAAGCTTACGAAACCTTTAATGAGATGCAAAAAATAACGGTAAAAAATAGTTGTTCGTTACTCTAAAGTCTAAAGCGCCCTCTATCGTCATTTTTTGAAATTTATCTTTATAATTTATTTTCAAGACAATACTGACATAAAGAATAATTTTAGTGAAAACCGCAAACGAATCGACCAATTTTTCTGTTTTTCATAATCATTTGAATTTTTGGACCCTAAACTTTAATGGCGCCTATCTTCTTCGGAAGACTTTGGGACCCTTGGTTTCCTATTTAAATATTGTTTGTCTTGATGGGTACTAGCACCCCTTAAAGTTTGGACCATGAATTTAGAAACACCCTGTATATATAATGTTGAATTGTAGTGTTTTATAATGATTCTATATATATATTATACACTGCTCAAAACAATTAAAGGATATTGCAGTTTTAGGTGGATTTTGTATCTGGGAAACTTTTTAGCTGATTGATACATGGTCGACAGACATAGTAGGTTATATAGTCTGTCTCAAAAGTTTAAGCACAAGCATAAAATATCGATTTTTAATGAATTATGAAAAGTTAGAATTAATAAGATTTTTTTATTTACATATTTCGCAATATTATTTAAAAAAACGATATCAAAAATAGAAAAAAATAAATTACATAATTTTAAAAAGTACAATCTTAAAAAAAGCTATAAAAAACTGTCTCAAAAGTTTATGCACAATGTCAAAAACAACCATATTTATAATTTTTACAGAACTTTTAGTAACAAATTTTTTTTCCATGTTTTCGGATTAGTTCAAATAAACGTGCTTTCATCGAAATTATTAGTTTTTGTGGGGTTTCTGGTGGCAAAGAATATGGGCTTTAAGGCTTCAAGGGAATAAAGGCATGCTTTCTCAATAGCCTCTTGGAGTTCTTCAATAGTCATACTGCTTTCCATTGCCTAAACTTGGCGGGTTAAAGTATTCCAGACATTCCCAATCGGGTTTAAGTCTGGACTTAAAGCTGGCTAGTCAAGTACTTTATCATTTTTCTGAAAAATCCAAAGTTTTGTAGAATGCGATACGTGGATTGAGGCATTGTCTTGCAGAAAAGTTCATTCAAAACCCCCAAAATGTCACCGAATAAAAGCAAATGCTGTTATAGGGTCTCTTGAAACTTTTTTCATTCTTTTCTTCCTTTTAGAAAAGCTAGAGAGGGCTGGCAAATGTCCCAAATGCCCCCTAAACCATAACGGATTTACCGCCTTGCTGCCTGCTGAAAAATGTCCTTCGGTTCTTGCGTAACTCATGCCAATACGCCTTCCAACCATCAGGGCCATCTAAGTTCCACTTTTTCTCATCGCTGAATAAAACAGTAAGCCATTTGTCCCCGTAGGTCATATGTTTTTTAGCCCAGTTCTTTCTTACCTGTTTGTGATGTAATTTAAGAGACGGTTTGCGAGCCAATTTCTTTTACATGATGTAATCACACGCTTTAATACGTCTATATACAGTGTCTTTGGACATCTGTACTCTGAAATTATTTTTAATTTGCCGTATGGAGACATATTTTGTCTAAATACCAATCTCCGTATTTTCCGATCAATCTGAACAGTCGTCATACGTGGTCGTCTGCATCTTGGTTTCCGCTTAAAATTATCATTTCTAGAAAGTACTTGATATATACATAGCTTTGATCAATTTAAAGCTTTTGCAATTTCAGAAACAGTTTTATTTTTAGATTTCAATTTAAAATCTTTCAAAATGTCACATTTTGTGAATTCTTTACCCTTTTTCATGTTTAAAACATTAGGAAGTAATTTCTTCACCTTTTATACTTGTATAAAAGTGCAATATGATGTCATACAACGTCATTACACAATACCAATCCCATGTTTCTAAAAAAATTTGCATAAAGTGCTTAAACTTTTGAGACAGCGTTTCTTCAAGAAAAAAATAAAAAATAAATAAAAATAAATATATTTTTTATTTTAACTACCCAAAATGGCTTATTTTATTTTATTTTGATTAAATGTTGAGTATTTATTGTAAATTAGCATAAAATATTTTCTTCTTCAATTATTTTAAACGAGATTTGCAGAGTGCTTAAACTTTTGAGACAGACTATATGAGAATAAATTACACATGTTTGGCAGAAAAAAATGCATTTTATTGCGCATTTGTGTACAAAAGAAAAAAAAACACAATTTGTGCATATGAGAAAATTAGAATAAGAAAAGGTGTTTTCTTCAAAGAAAATCATTTTTAGTAGGGGGTATGGTTTCCACGGGCGGCCAGCAACGTTGAACACCTTTGAGGCATGGACTCAATGAGGCTATTAATGACGAGTTGGGGTATTCTGCCCCACTCTTCCAGAAGATCTCTTTCCAGTTCTTGGAGAGTTTGTGGGGGTTGTTGGCGGCCAGAAACTCGTCTTCCTAGAGCGTCCCAAACGTGCTCGATTGGATTCATGTATGGAGAACACGCTGGCCAATCCATTCGAACGATTCCTTCCTCGTAAAGGAAATCCTCCACCAGGTTTGCACGATGTGGCCTGCAGTTATCGTCCATTAAAATGAAGTTATCTCCGATTGCTGCAGCGTAAGGGACTACAATAGGTCTGAGGATCTCATCCCTATATCGGCGACCAGTCAGAGCTCCATCTCGAATGATGTAGAGGTCAGTGCGCCCGTCAATGGAGATGCCACCATACACCAACACTCCTCCACCGCCAAATCTGACACTTTCGTGCACGAACGCAGGATTATTCCTACTGCCACGGTCCCTCTAGATGAAAATACGCCTATTATCCGGATGCACAGAAAAACGGGACTCGTCAGAAAACAGAATATTTCTCCATTCATTTCTCCTCCAGTTGACATGCTTGGTTGTCCACTCCCTGCGGTCGCGACGATGCCTTGATGTTAATATAACACATACCATCGGTCGGCGAGCATACAGACCTACACCATGGAGCCAGTTTCGGACAATCTGAGTTGAAATCGTGGTGCCTGTAGCCGAGCGAAGGTGTTGTTGGAGAAGAGTAGCGTTCATGTTTCGGTGTCTCCGAGCTGTTAACGCTAAATACCGATCTTCGTTGGGCGTTGTTGCCCGTCTACGACCTTGCCCTGGTCTTCGGCCTGCACATCCACTCTCCAAAAAACGGTTTCAGATCCTGGAAATGACACTTTGTGACACTCCAATGGCTTGCGCTACTTTGGCTTGAGTTTGGCCCCCTTCTAACCTACCAACAATTCTCCAAGCTTCTGAATCTGTCAAATGACTTCGCTGAGACATCGTACTCATCGAAACAAAGCAATCACTGAATGCCGATCATCCTTGTCTTCATTCTGTTTTATCCAGTTGAAAGTCAAATTTCATTCGCTGCCGCTAAAGCGACGTTTTTGACGTCGAACTCAAAATTTGCATACTCCACAGTTTGAAAACCAGAAAAATTTGCATTTGTGATTCTCTTCTTCTATTTTCGGCAAAAAAAAATTTCGTTTATATCTTTATTTTATATAAAACTTCAAATATCCTTTAATTGTTTTGAGCAGTGTATATATATATATATATATATATGTATATATAGCTGTATATACACTTTTTATTGAACGACAAATCTTCATTTGGCGCCCCTTTTCCCTTAGGTTCGCCTGGAACCGGGGCACATGCCCCCTCTGCCCCTTTCTAGTTTCAGCCCTGCTAAGAATACCAAGTCGCATTTTAAAATAAAAATCTGAAATTCTATATTTTGCCATTTTTTATGAAAATGCCAAGTGCTGTGTCACTTTTAAGATTAAATCTCTTTTAACCTGGGAAATAAACTTATTTATTTACTTGCCAATAAACATTTTGGATATCTTTAGGTGTAAATACTGTTGTAAACGAATTAACATTATTAATTGAATTAAAGATAATTGTTTCACACCTTGTGTTACTAAAACATGATATTACATGAAAGTACATTTAATCCGTTGTTATGAGCAATTACATCTGGGAAATAGAACAATTTTGGAATTATTATGATTCATATACGTATGTGATTGAACTGTCGAGGTTTAAATTATAAAAGAGATTTAAGGACTTAATATAGATCTACGTAATGCAATAGATTGGAGATGGATTTTCTCCTTAAGTATCGAAAAGTATTTCGACTTAACCCTTTACTGCACCACGTGCCATATCTGACACATACCTATAACTGTTGACGATTTACATGTTTCAAACACCATAGATTCCAAAAAGCATATTTTTAGAAAAAAAATTGCCGTGAGTTTGTCCGTGTGTCTGTAAACGCTCCAGGACAAATTGAGATTGTGACTTGAAACTTGATGTGTACTTAGTATGTGATGATGGGAAGAAGCTTATTGAATACCATTAACCTCGATTATGCGGAACTTTTTTTATTTTCTTTTTTGGACTCTTAAAATATTCGTTCTGATGAAAAGTACATAAAATTATTTGAAAGTTTTTATTTTAAGGAGTAAATGTAAAAGACAATAAAAAAACATAATTTTTGCATAAATAATGAAGTTGATAGTATAATGAGTTGTCGAGATATTCGTAATCATATTTTCTACACTTCCCTATTCTTAGATTATTCATAACCCTGTATTTCATTAAAATTTCAATTCAAATATATATTTCAATCGTAAGTGACATGCTTAATCCGATGCTGTAAACTGTCAGTTAAAATGATTATCATTTTTGAAGTTATAAGGATGTTTCTTTTACGCAGTTCGATTACCTGTTAACCAAAAAATTATCACCAAACTATAAGATTAAATACCAATACAGGCAAATCGTAAATGTCACATTCACTGGACATTAAACAAGTTACGCGTGTTTTTTATATTAATATTTGATTTTTTAATTCGACGTTTTATTTGTATTTTTACTAATCTTTTACTAATTTAGTTATTTTTTCGGTATTTAAAATAAAAATCATGTCAATTTGTATAATTTTTCGAATAGTTTGGCGATTTATATAATTTCTCAAAAATGGTCGTCGGGATAATCAAATAGTATCCGCAATTCTCTATTACACTCTCAGAAATAAAACTCTCACTTTTGACGATACAGGAATCCTTAGACTATATTTCGTCGTTTTTGACGATCATTTTGTATCGAAATCACATGACTTTTAACGAAACGTAAACCCTCAAATAATTGACGAAACTGTTGTCTCAGTCATGGCCAGATTCAATGCACTTTAAAGAAACAGTTGTGGTAAGTTGTTTGTCAAAGGACGCACTATTCTATTTCCGCAATTCTTGCGATTTTACCAAGTAGATATTTGGTTGTTTATGTCAGCCCTGTAATAATTTATTTTAAAGCAGTACTTTTTAGCGCTTTTCAAAAAATACTGAAATATGGAAAGTTATTGTTTCTGAAATAGTTATTTTTTTAGCTGCTAACAGTTTTAGGAATGCTTTTTTATTTATTGTTGCTGTTGATATTCGTTATGGTTTAATTCGGAAAGAACTAATTTGTTGTGTTATGCAAAATCGTTGAAAAAGAAAATTTGGTCACTTACATTTCAAAATTCTAGGATATTTTTTCCATCCAAGAAATATATGCTTTTTTCAATCAAGTGAAAATGCGCACAATTCACCCCTCTACGTTTTATAAACAGAGTGTTAAAATCTTATAGCATATAAAAAAATTCCCAATATGCACTTCAAAATTCATTATTTCAGTGCAAAAAATTAACCAGATCATATTTTAATCATACATTAAGCAAAGAAAATTTCTCTAATAAATTATATTAATTAAGACATATTATAATTATTCGTTAACCAGAAGAAAACCATAACAATAAATTAGCCTTATTTATTAAATCTTAAAAGATATATAACAACATGGATAAAATTATGAACTGCTTTATGAAAATATAAACACGCAGTCGAATCCATTATGTGCCTTTAGAAAGGAGCTTATTCGAGGTCCCTGCGGCGCAATGGCTAAGACAGCGGACTGTCATACCGAAGATTGTGAATTCGAATCCCCTCGATCGCGCTTTTTTCTCCCACTGTCAAAAATTACGGGTGCTTCTAAATTTTTCGATAGATGGCATCACCAGCGCTGTTTTGACAAAACTTTTTAAGAAATTAGTATCGTCAAATAAGCAAAGAAACTATTTTCGTCTTTCTAACGAAATATTCGCTCGGAGCATTTACCAGGAAACGGTTTCGTCAAAAACGAAGAAAATTTCGTGAAATCTGAGTAACCATTTCTGAGAGTGTAGAGTATTACTATGCATTAAAAATGCTTGAATTTTATTTTGGAATAACAATGCATTTTATAAATAGCTTACTCATGTTTTATTTCCATATTTTATATTATGGATATCCGTGATGACTAAGTATTACGGTGGCCCCAACGACCAGATTTTACTGAATATTTAAAAATATGAATATAAAAAAGTTAGAGTGTTAAGAAGATAAAATTAATCATTTTAAGCTCATTTAATTGCAAAACATAGAAATACAATGATTTAAATCCCTAATTGTGTACATAATGGCACACATAATAAAAAAACAAATTTTAGCTAAAAATTTGAAACTTAATTTTTTTCTCTTTATTTTTCGCATTATCAGAACGATATGTAGCTTTCAAATATTTCTTTTTGCCTAAAAATAGAAATATCGTTCAATAAAGGATGATATTGCTTGGAATTTGAAAAGTTAAAATTAAATTAAATATACACTATATGGCCATTAATGACCGGACACATTGTTAAATATCTAAAAAATTATTGGAGGATTTATTATGAAACTCCACGTTGGGTCATTCCATGTTAATTCAACCAGACCTTTGTAACCCGACCCACAGGGATTTTGATGAAACTTTGTGTACACACTAATTCTACCATAAAATGATTCCATCAGAAATTTTTCCTTCCTAGACCTCATTGTTTGTGAGATATGGGGGTCCATTTCTTGGAGTTTTCTCAAATCGCACATTTCTGAGTTTGTATTTTGAGATTGCAGTTCCGTCTTCAAAAAAATGTTTCTCTGGATCTAAAACATGAATCATCTTAAAAATATCACTGTAAGAATATAAAAAGAGGCAGATTTTAATAAAAAATATTTAAAAAATTTACTTGTAATATTTAGGATAGAAAAAATTAGCCAAAATTGAGAGTGATGGTTATTTTTCCAAATTTTTGTGACTTCACCAAAAAGGCTGTACAAAAAGGCAAATTAAATTTACAATTATTTTTTGTTTTAAATAAAAGTTTACACTTTGGGCTTTCTATCTATGAAATAAAAATGATGTATTTCGCATGGCTTATGCAAAAATTTTGGGTATTTTCCAATTAGCCGGATGCATGTTTTATTTTTACATATTACATAGGCACACAAAAAGGCAAATGAAATTTCCAATTTCTTTTTGTTTTAAATAAAAGTTTACACTTTGGGCTTTCTATCTATGAAATAAAAATGATGTCTTTCGCATGGTTTATGCAAAAATTTTAGATACTTTCCAATTAGCCGGATGCGTGTTTATATACGGCCGAAAAAGTAAACCAAATCCAAAGTTGAAAGTTGTGATTATTTTTCCGAAATTTTGTGACTTTATGAAAAAGTCTCTGCACAAAAAGTCAAATGAAATTTCCAATTTGTTTTTGTATCAAATAACATTAAATTCAATAGCTCATAGAAACTCCAGTAATTATTTAAGTACCACAGCTAAACTTAGTCAGATTTTTCCCCCCTTAATTGGTGCAGATTTTCAAAACAAGACAAAATTTGGTACTTTTAGGTTAGACGGGCACCAGTGTTATACATATATATATCAATATACTGTATATATACATACATATGTACATGTATAATACATCTGTATTTATATAGATGTATTCATATGTACATATGTAAAAATAAAACACGCATCCGGTTAATTGGAAAGTACCCAGAATTTTTGCATAAGCCATGTGAAAGACATCATTTTTATTTCACAGATAGAAATCCCAAAGTGTAAACTTTTATTTAAAACAAAAAGAAATTGGAACTTTCATTTGCCTTTTTGTGTGCATATGTAATATGTAAAAATGAAGCACTTATCCGGCTAATTGGAAAGTACCATGCGAAAGACATCATTTTTAATTCATAGATAGAAAGCCCAAAGTGTAAACTTTTATTTAAAAATTTGCCTTTTTGTGTACAGCCTTTTTGGTGAAATCACAAAAATTTGGAAAAATAACCATAACTCTCAACTTTGACTGATTTTTTTTTTTCCCAAGTATTACAAGTAAATTTTTTAAATATTTTTTTATTAAAATCTGCATCTTATTATATTCTTACAGTGATATTTTTAGGATGATTCATGTTTTAGATCCAGAGAAATAATTTTTTGAAGATGGAACAGCAATCTCAAAATACAGACTCAGAAATGTGCGATTTGAGAAAAACCCAAGAATTGGAACCCCCATATCTTACAAACTATGAGGTCTGGGAAGGAAAATTTTTTGATGAAATCATTTCATGATAGAATTAGTGTGCACACAAAGTTTCATCCAAATGCCTGTCGGTCGGGTTACAAATGGGGGAAAAATTGGATAAATTGACATGGAATGAGCCTGTTTTTAAACGAAATAGAACAGGTAACATACATCCGAGAAGAATTTTTTTCCGAAATCTTAAAGGAGACTGTAAACTAATTGAAAAATAACGAAGGTGTTTTGGATATCCTTGTCAAAACCAATGTAGCAAAAGCATTCAAATTGTGGTTTCTGTTTATGTGGCTTATTTTAATAAATTGTGTTAATTTCAATGTGAATAGCATGTATTCCCGTAGAAAAATTAAGGTTTTTATGATAACAGTCCCATATTTTTCCAAGTTTTTTGCTTATAATTTGCAGAGTTCTTAATATAAAAAAATGTTCTTATCAGAGATTATAACAAACAGCATTGTACACAATATCTTGTAATAAAAATTAAAAAAATAATAAATTCTATGAAAAATGGGCAGGTTTACTAACTAAGGATTCGCTTCGCATACGTGAACTCAATGAAAATATAATTTGTATAATGTGTTAGCTAAATGTATAGAGAAACTTTTGCGGAAATCTCAAAAACATAGCTTGAAAATTATGAAAATTATGAGCGATAGAATAAGCTGAAAATCTGCTCTTTTTAAAAGAAGCAAAAAGATAAAAGGCTGTATCCAAATATAGCAGTACGTGCAAGTATGCTACATTGACTATAATCAATAGATGTACGGATGCAGCCCCCATCTTTTTGCTTCATTTTGAGAATGACGTATTTTAAGTTTATTCTATCGACGATAATTTTCAGAATCTTTAAGCTATATTTTTGAGACTTTCACAAACTTTACTCTGTACGTTTAGCTAACACATTATGCAAATTATATTTTGATTGTGCTCATACATGCACAGTGAAACATTATTTAGTGTACCTACTTATTTTATTGCAATTTTTATTTTCTTTTAATTTTTATTTTCGGGAAAAAACAGTTAAAAAAAAAAAAATCTGCAAATTATAAGAAACAAAATTGACAAAATTTAGGACTGTTTTTATAAAAATCTTTATTTCTCTACGAGTATACATGTTATCCTCATAAAAATGGGCACAGTTTATTTCAGTAAGCCACTTAATCATAATCTGCAATTTAAACGCTTTTGCTACATGAGTTTTGGCAGAGATATCCAAAAGATCTTCATTGTTTTTCGATTTGTTGATGGTTCCCTAACGGAGTTTGGGAAAAAATCTTCACGAAAATATATTACCTGTACTATTTTGTTTTACACAGCTGGAATTTCAGAATAATTCCTTATGTATGTCTCTAAATATTTAAAAAAGTTTAAAATTGCAAATGTCCAGTTATTAATGACCGTATAGTGTATCTCTCATCCCTCAAAATGTTTATTCTTAATTTTAACAAATACTTTACAATATTATACATAGAATTAACATGTTTCTTAAAAAAAACTACGTTGAGACACTTTTAAAAAGGGTTTTTTAAATAATTTATATATAATCAAATAATCTTGACTGAGAAATAAACTTACTTTCAGGAAAAAATAAAACCATAAGTTAGAATTTAAAAAATCACCTTCCTATTTTATGCTTCAGGAAATGAAAAAAAAGTCAATTTTCCCCTAGAAAAATGTATTTTATTTTTATTAAATAAAGTAAAAAAACCTTAAAAACTTTTTGAGTATTTTGTACTTTTATATATATATATATATATTATATATATATATATATTAAAGGGAAAAAATGTGGTCTCATATCTAAGTATTCCACAAATGCATTTTGACAAAACGACATGTTATTGATTGAGAATGCAACATTGTGTTTTGTAATATTTCATGTTTGAAAACGATTTGTTTGGAGTGTGAGGAAGGGGAAGGGTGGTGGGACATGTGAATATTTTTGGTAGACATTATTGGAACTTTTTCTTTTCTTTTTATCCCTTTTTTAAATTTTAAATGAAAGAAGAAATCATTATTTTGAAGAAAAAACGCATTCTTTAAATGAAATAAAGAATAAATAAATATAAAACTATCAAGTTAACCATATACGTTTGTTTTGTAATATTATGTACATCTATGATGAGTAAGTATTATGATTGCCCTCAACATCTAGTTTTTGTTGAATACTTAAGAGTATTGAATTATTTTCAGGTCATTCAATTCAAAACATAGTAATACAATTTTTTAATGCTTTAACTGTGTACATAATGGCACACACCATAAAGTATCAAATTTTATTTGAAAATTTCAAACTTAACTTTTTTTACTATTTTTCACATTATTTGACCAATGTACTTTTGTAATTTGTACTTTTGTAATTTTGTAATGTAATTTGTATTTTTAAAATAACTTTTGTACTTTTTTTTCCATAAAAATAGAAATATCATTCAGTAAAGAGTGATATTGCATGAAATTTAAAACGTTAAAATACGAATAAATATATCCCTTATCATTCATAAATGCTTATTCTCAATTTTGATGCATACTTTGCTATATTAAACGTAGAATTAATGTGTTTTTGAAATAAAAAATTAAATGATTTTTTTATTATTATTATTATTTATCTATAATCAAACTTCAATGAGAAATGAGAATACTTTCTATAAACTTTTTCTGGAAGAATGAAATAAAACCATAAGTTTTAAATATTATTCTATAGAATTTAAAATAATTACCTTCATGTTTTCTGCTTTACGGAAAAAAAACAGAGAATTTTCCCTCAGAAGAATGTATTTTGCTTTTAGTAAATGAAGCAAAAAATAACTCAAAGACATTTTCAGCATTTTGTGTTTTTCTTATTTTCTTTAATATATATATATATACATATATATATATATAAAGGCAAACACAAAATACTGAAAAAGTTTTTGAGTTATACATGTATATATATATTCCCTTTAAAGGGAAGACTTGTGGTCTCATATCTAAGCATTCCACAAATGCATTTTGACAAAACGAAATGTTATTGATTATAAGTTTCAGAGTATAAAATTGTATTTTGTAATATTTCATGTTTGGAAACGATTTGTTTAGAGTGTGAGGAAAGGGGAAAGGGGGTAGGAACATGTGTATATTTTTGGCAGAAATTATTGGAACTTTTTCTTTTCTTTTTATCATTTTTTAAAATTTGAAATGAAAGAACAAATCATTATTTTGAAGATAAAATGTATTTGAATGAATTAAAGAATAAATAATTATTAAAACTATAAAGTTAACCATATACGTCTGTTTTGTAATATTATGGATATCTATGATAACTATGACGGTTGCCCTCAACAACTAGTTTTTATTGAATACTTAAGAATATTGAAAAAGCTACAGAGTGTCGAGGAGATAAAATTAATTATTTTTAGGTCATTTAATGCAAAACATAGTAACACAATGTTTTAGTGTTTTAACTGTATACATAATGGCACCCACCATAAAATATAAAATTTTATTTGAAAATTTTAAACTTAATTTTTTTTTTTACTATTTTTCACATTATTTGACCAATACAGTAAAACCTCCATAACGGACACTCCTAAATAGCGGGCACCTCTATTTAACGGACAGTTTTCCAATACCCACTCCCAAAACCTACATTTTTGTATGTTTAACCTCTGAATAACGGACATTCCTAATAGCGGGCACTTTATCCGGCAATAAAGGATGAAAAAGTATTTTTTAAAGAAAAAAAAAATAGTCAAAAGGACGCTGAATTTATCGGGACCATGTGTCACAAATTTTGTGATCACAGATGAATGTAGATAAAAAGCTGGGAAAATTCTCCCTCCCCCCCCACGTTCAGTGATAAATTCAGGGGATTGCCCGGGAGGAATATTTCCCAGAGCATTAAAATGTCATCCAAGAATACTTTGAGATTTTATGCTTTAGAGGTCAAAAAATGCAATCCCCGCCCGGAACTCTACAATTGTCCAATAACGTCACATAGAAAAACAAATTCGCAAGAATGTAATCGCAAGCAAAAGTAAACTTTTGTAACAGATTTTTTTAACGAGAATATGATAAACAACACAATTTCATTGAATTTTATTGCTTAAAAATAATTTTAATTTCTGATTAATTATAAAATAGAAGTTTTAGGACATATAAAAGTAAATTAATAAAATATTAAGCATTTCATCTCAATTTTTGAATCTCTGAGGTTTTCCCAATAGCGGACACCTCCGAATAGCGGACAATTTCTGCGTTCCCGAGATGTCCGTTATTTAGAGGTTTTACTGCATATAGTTTTAAAATATTTTTTTCCATAAAAATAGAAATATCGTTCGGTAAAGAGTGATATTGCATGAAATTTAAAACGTTAAAATACAATTAATATTCCTTATCATTCAAAATGTTTATTCTCAATTTTGATACATACTATATTAAACGTAGAATTAATGTATTTCTTTACAAAAAATTAAAAGTGATTTTTTTTAAATCTTTTATATATAATCAAATAAACTTCAATGTGAAATGAGGTTACTTTCCATAAACTTTATCTGGAAGAATTAAATAAAACCATAAGTCTTAAATATTATTCTATAGAATTTAAAATGATTACCATCATATTTTCTGCTTCAAAAAAAAAAAAAAAAAAAAAAAAAAAAAAAACAGAGAATTTTTTTCTGAAAAATGTATTTTGCTTTTAGTAAATCAAGCAAAAAATAACTCAAAAACTTTTTTAGTATTTTGTGTTTTCTTATTTTCTTTAATATAGATATATACATATATACAGGGTGTCCGAAAAGTCTGGAAACGGCCGAATAACTCGAGAAATACATATGAGATTGAAAAACGTAAATATCGCCAAACACGATTGAAAAACGTGTTAAATATTTTTAAATAAGCTACTCTGTGATACCAAATTTGACCTTCGAAACCGACCCCCTGGGGGTCAGAGGGGGTCCAACTTTGAAATCTTAAATTATAACCCCCATTTTTTATTGCAGATTCGGATTCTACGGACAAAAATACGTAACTTTTGTATTTGATGTTTATTTCAAATCCTCGTTTATCACGGTGTAATCGAGCATATTAAATCGATACATATTCCCGCTTTTCCAACGGGATTTTCCCTAATCGAAACTGATTGGGCGGAATTTTTGACGTCAAATTCCTCGTCTTTTGTAGGAATAGCGTTTCCTGAAAATTACCCGTGGCGATTATTTCAATAGTGCTACACTGTTAAAAATTTGACCCATTTGCTGCAGCATCACTCCACAGCTATTATAGAATATCTCTTTTGTGACCAATGAGAATGCTCCATAACACAGTAAAGTAATCGTTTTCTATAAAAGCGGTGGAGTGACGATGCAGCAAAAGGGTCAATTTTTTTACAGTGTACTTTATTGTGTTATGGAACATTTTCATTGGTCATGAAAGAGATATTCTATGAAAGCTGTGGATTGACGCTACAGCAAATGGATCAAATTTTTAACTGTGTAGCACTACCGAAATAATCGGCACGGGTGATTTTCAGGAAACGATATTATTGCAAAAGACGAGGAATTTGATGTCATAAATTCTCCCCAATTAGTTTCGATTAGGGAAAATACCGCAGGAAAAGCCGAAATATGTATCGATTTAATATGCTCAATTACACCGTGATAAACGAGGATTGGAAATAAACATCAAATACAAAAGTTACGTATTTTTGTCCGTAGAATCCGAATCTGCAATAAAAAATGGGGGTTATGATTTAAGATTTCAAAGTTGGACCCCCTCTGACCCCCAGGGGGTCGGTTACGAAGGTCAAATTTGGTATCATTGAGTAGCTTATTTAAAAATATTTAACACGTATATTTACGTTTTTCAATCTCATATGTATTTTTCGAGTTATTCGACCATTTCCAGACTTTTCGGACACCCTGTATATATATATATATAAAGACAAACGCAAAATACCGAAAAAGTTTTTGAGTAATATATATATATTCCATTTAAAGAGAAAAAATGTAGTCTTATATCTAAGCATTTCACAAATGCATTTTGACAAAACGAAATGTTATTGATTATAAGTTTCAGAATGCAATATTGTGTTTTGTAATATTTCATGTTTGGAAACGATTTGTTTGGAGTGTAAGGAAGGGGGAGGGAGGAGGGACATGTGTATATTTTTGGCAGACATTTTTGGAACTTTTTCTTTTCTTTTTATCCTATTTTTTTAATTTGAAATGAAAGAACTAATCCTTAGTTTGAAGAAAAAATGTACTCCTTGAATGAAATAAAGAATAAATAAGTATTAAAACTATAATCTCAACCATATATGCGTCTATTTTGTAATATGAAATAGAGATATTCAACTACTGATGTATCCGTCAAGTGTGTTTTAATTTCTCACAACGCGTCTTGTTTTTTTTTTTTTTTTCAAATATTTTTAAAAAATATGTTTTAGGCAATATTAACCCTTTATCAAACTCATTATGAATTCATGAAAATTTTACATTCTAAAGCATTTTACGTAGATTGTTTAAACTAAATTAAAAGATTTAATTAATCATTTAATAAATTTTTGAATGATTTTAAAAGGATTAATTAAATTTGAATTTACAGGGATTTTGTGCAACATTTATAACCTCACTCCAATCTTTTATTTTAAATTGTTTTCTTGGTATTTTGTAGAATTGTAAAATGCACAAATATGATGTTCTTACAATATAAATATAGAAATATTTCCGAATTGAAAAATTCCCACCCTTCTCCCTCAGCGCCAAGAAGGCAGAAAAGATTAATGATTTTAAAGATATTTTTCTTTTGTGTAACCAATAATGCTTTTGGAACAAGATAAAGAAATGCATCTGTAAGTCATTCTAAACAGTATTACAACTAACTGACGTATCAAAAGAATTTTTAAAAAAAAAGAAATTTTTATGGTACTGATAAGTACCGTCAATAGATAAAGAGTTAAATTTTATATTACCAAGCATCGTGTTATGTCAGATTTATTCTTTCGACAAAAATTACCAAAATAACTGGAAAAAAATATAAGTTTCGAGCAATATTAAATATGTTATTACCAAGCGCCATGTTACTTCAATGTCTTCCTTTAAACAAAAAAGTCTCGAGAGAGCTGCGAAAAGGTCTTTTGGTACTAGTTTTACCAATGTTAAAATTGGCATGGGGTTTTCCTATGTTTAAGAATTCCAATTTTCGCAATGCAAGATAAAACAAATACCGATTTTTATGATGCACAAATTCTTTTATACATTTGCTCGAATCAAACTATTTTTTACTCAGTATCGAGTAGAGATTAATCCATAAAAATAGCGAAAGATAATCAGTGACATTGCAAAATCATTCCTGAGAAATTATTGTATTTTACTGTTCTTTAAACTACTATATAAATGGAGTTTAATACATGATCATACAAAAATATTCCAGAAAAATTCTCGCATCATACGATTCTTTAACTTGCGTCAAGTGGATCTTAATATGTAATTTAAAAAACAAGAGGGTAAGTGTGATCACAGATCTCACAGAGGATTTCGTTTAATATCTCTTTCAAAAAACTTTATCCTTATCCTTTTATATGAAATAAAGTATATGTCAAAGTTTAAAACGATTGATTCTTTAGTTTTCTCAAACTTAACAAAATTTAGAAAATTATCCCACGTCGGACAACATTTTCCTCCTTCTGAATTTTTCACTTTTACAAATATTTTACAAATATGTTAAAAAATAATATTTACAGCAAGGTTCAGTAAAAAAAAAAAAAAAAAAAAAAAAAAACGCATTCAAATTGCAATAAACACGCTTATCTAAAGAAAAAAGACAACATTGCCCTCCCTCCAGCCAAAATTCAGTTTAGCTTAAATTTTTTTAATTTGTATTATGTGTTATAAACTATGTCAAAGTGTAAAAGCGATCATTTAGTTTTCCTAATTTTAATAAATTCCCGTTAATTGTGTGCGCGAAAAAATATCTTTTCTCTAAGTTTAAATGCTTATCTTTTTATTATTATTATTATTATTATTATTATTATTATTATTATTATTATTATTACTATTATTGTTATTATTATTATTATTATTATTATTATTATTATTATTATTATTATTATTAAAAAGTTGTGGTCTCGCTTTTTTTATTATCATTATTATTATTTAGATTTAATGAATCAGAATATGAAAAAAACCACCGCATACAGAAGTACCAAATTTGTAAAATCAATAATTTAAAAAAAAATGTACTGCGATTATCAAATCCTAGTAAAAAATATTATGTCTTTTTCGGTTTGCTTTTGAGACTTATAGCAGCTGATCTGTTAGTGAACCAAAATTCGAGAAAAAACAAACAAGATCGAGACTGAAGTCAAAACAATTTTGGTTTTAACTCCCAAAATAAAAATAAATACACGCTTTTCACGTGATTTATTTAATCCATTAATTTCTGTCAAATACATAATAATTTTTAAATCTATTTAAACTTTGGCAACAATTAGAAGAGAAAACAAAATCAAAAAATAAGCTGATGATATTAAAATAAATATTTTAATTAAAGTATTAGTCTTTTTCAAACTTTTGTGATTTGTTGTGTGCCAAGAGTTATTCAGCGGTAAGTACACAGAATTTGAACGCTCTGCTTTGTATAGTTTTTGTGTACGGACTCTCTGACAGACAGACAGAGGACAGAGACGAATAGGGTTTCGTCAGATGAACGAAACCCTAAAAAATGAAAGATAATCAATGACCATATACAAAAACATTCCTTAGAACTTGTTGTATTTTACTTTTCTTTAAACTACGTCGAATGAATCTTAACACACACGAAAAAAGCGAAATATAGTCAATAACTATACAAAAATACTCTTCAGAAATTTTCGCATTTTACAATTATTTAAACTACGGCGAGTGAATCTTAACACATAAAAAAAGTAAGCAAAATATAGTCAATGGCCATACAAAAACATTGCTGAGCAATTCTGGCATTTTACTACTCTTTAACCTACGTCGAGTGGATCTTAATACACAAAAGTAAGCAGAAAGATAATCAATGACTTAACAAAAACATTCCTGGGAAATTCTCTCACCATACTATTCTTTAACTTGCGCCAAGTGAATATTAATACGCAAAAGTAAGCAAAAAGACAATCAATGACTTAACAAAAACATTCCTGGGAAATTCTCTCACCATACTATTATTTCACTTGCGCCAAGTGAATATTAATACGCAAAAGTAAGCAAAAAGATAATCAATGACTTAACAAAAACATTCCTGGGAAATTCTCTCACCATACTATTCTTTAACCTGCGCCAAATGAATATTAATACGCAAAAGTAAGCAAAAAGACAATCAATGACTTAACAAAAACATTCCTGGGAAATTCTCTCACCATACTATTCTTTAACCTGTGCCAAATGAATATTAATACGCAAAAGTAAGCAAAAAGATAATCAATGACTTAACAAAAACACTCCTGGGAAATTCTCTCACCATACTATTCTTTCACTTGCGCCAAGTTAATATTAATACGCAAAAGTAAGCGAAAGATTATCAATGACCTAACAAAAACATTCCTGAGAAATTCTCTCACACACTATCATTTAACTTGCGTCAAGTGAATATTAATACGCAAAAGTAAGCGAAAAATTATCAATGACTATACAAAAACGTTCTTGAGAAATTTTCCATATTAGTATACATTTTTTTAAATCTAAATTGATTGGGGCTTAATACATAAAAAAGCGACACAATGCACAATACGAATGACAATACACAAACATTCGTGAGAAATTCTCCCACCATAATATTCTTTAATCTTCATCGAGTGAAACTCAATACACAAAAATAAGCGAAACATATACAATGAACATGCAAAAACATTCCTGAGAAATTCTACCACCATATTATTCTTGAATCTCTACGAACGAAACTTAATGCACAAGAATATAAGAAATATAGAAATTCTCGCGCCATACTATTCTTGAATCTCTATCAAACGAAACTTAATGCACGAGAATATAAGAAATATAATCAATAACAATAGAAAAATATTCTCGATAAATTATTAAAAGTCTGTAAAATTGATGAAAATAAAATGGAGTTTTCCATTATGCTTTAATTGTTACATTTTTACCACTTATAATTAACGTTCTGAGAATTTTTATCTGAACAAACTTTATTTTCAATGCCGAACATGTCACAGTAAATCTCCATAACATATATCAATTGCATAGTAATCCAACAATATTTAGCACAAATTAGTGCAGAAAAATACACATGATACAGACAGACCGACAAACAAACAGAATCCATAAACACTTTACAATTATGTAGAAAAGTTTTAACCCTTTCAAGAAAGAATATGTTTTTAATTTTCAGAAAAAATTACTTTTACTTTAATAATATTAACACTAGCTACCCAAATAGATGAATTATATTTAACGAATATTTCATTGTCTGAAAGAAAATAAATATTTTTGTTTTGCATACTATTCAACTCGTGTTCTTATGACAATAGGCTAAAGAAAAGTATTTAGAGTTGATTAGAAAACATTATTTTACAGCAAAATTTAACTGATATTACAGCTTTCTAATACTTTTTGCCCTTTATTACGCATAATTCTTTCAGGAAAGTAGCCTTTATTTTAAATTTAAAGTGTAAAATATATGTTTACAATAAAAGATTCGTAAACGGTGCAAAGAGAATTAAGCAAATTATTATTATTATTATTACTAAATGCTTTAACCTTAAAATAGGCATATAACAAATGCATAGACACATGCTAACATTACTACAAGTAAATAGCAATAAAAATATTTATTAAAACAAAATAATGCTCAATTAAGCCCTTCGCGACTGGAACTTTTTATGAAATTTTCAATGTTTAGTCACCGGATTTTAAGGGTGTATTTCGATTCAAACTGCTTGTTTTCAGATTTATTTTCGAATTCATTTTTCTTCTCAAATGCACCAAACTTTCAAAATCTCTTATTTGGAAAGTACACAAGGTGCCGTGATTGTCGATTCTTTGAAAAATGCAGAAAATATTGCAAAAAAAGCAATCAAAAACAGCATTTCGAAGCGATTTTTGCCAAGCAGGAGATCTGGGAACGAAAAAAAGGGTCATACTAATAAGATAATTGTTTATAATTCAAATTCTAATGAATTGAGCGTAAAAAGACATCACACGGCACCTCATACGTCCCTTCAAGAATCCCCTCAGCAAGTTTCATGATTATACTTTTAAAATGTGTCTGAAATTGTATCGGAAAATTTCGAGCTGTTGAAGGTGGAAAAGCGTTTTTTCGAATACACCCTTAAAAACAGAAATTTGAGCTTATTAACCTCTTGGAGACGAGCGACACGAATACGTGCCGCAAAAAAGGCTTAAGAAGCCGTGTTTATTCCCACCGATAAAATTGTACTGTAAAATTTTTCCTATTCAATCGGAGCATTTTCTCGATTTAAGAAGGAACAAATTTCTGTTTTTTAAAACGGCTGACAAAACATTAAAAATTTCGTAAAAGGCTCCCATCGCGAAGGGATTAAATCGAGAAGGTACTCCGATTAAATAAGGAAAATTTTACCGGTGGGAATAAACAAGGATTCTTAAGCCTTTTTGAGGCAAGTATACGTGTTGCTCATTTCCAGGGAGTTCAAAGATTTGTACTATTAATTGTACACCAGACCCGAAAGGATTTAAATAAAACGAACTGAATAATTTCGTTGATGTTTACTCGATATGACGCTTTTGTACTTTTGTTGTTCCAAAATTGAGCCTTCATTTTCTAAAAAGATTTTTATTATCTTATTATTTATTATCTTTTATTAAAAGATAATTTTTTTATTAAAAAAAATTATCTTATTATTTTCATAAGTATAAAAAGTGCATTAACCCCGTCTGTGCAGTGGTATATCTATGAAACTTTATTTTAATTCCCAAACGTCACATTGGCACCGAAAATTTGGTATAAGAATTTGTGGTTTATTGAATGCGTGATATATAGCCTTTTTTTTTTCATATTTACAAATAAAGTTATTTACGAATTCCGGTATCAGTCATTAATTTCAACACTTGAACAATGAATCTGCCCTGTGCCGCAAAGGGTTAAGTGACTAAAAAGAGAGAAAAAAAAGTTGAAAGTCTGAACCAGTCAAGTTGGAGATTATTTCTTAAAAGTACATAGTACCTTGAAACCATCGCTTCAGTTTTGAATAATACTGTAATATATGTGGTTGTACAATACTTAATACAAAAAAATAAAATTAAATAAAATAAAATCTTTTGGAACAGCCTATTTTAAAAAAATTCAATTTTTAAAAATAAAAATCAACTTTAAAAAAAATTTTACTGCTATTTTAAATATAAATTTTTTTTCTTCGATATTTTTTCCGCATTCATTAGAATATACTACATAAGACTGTTCATGAATTTTTAGGTGTATGGGATTTTACATTTAATATGATATTTTTTTTCTATACATTTTTTCTATACTTGTACATCAAAAAGTGAAGGAAATTCAACAAACTCTCAATTTAAATATTTTTTAAAAACTATAATTTTAAATGTTAAGGGGACAGTGGACCTTTATTTGAGCAAAATCGTCAGAAAAAAGGTCTATGTCTGTGGTATAATAGTACCTAAACAGTTTTGCTTATTAAAATATCATTTATGAAGGTTTTAAGGAGTAAATAATAAAGATAAATTTATTTATATACTTTAAATCTTTTTTCTTCTCAAGACTAATTTTTCAGCGTTTTTAGATTTTTGAATTGCTCCTTGCGTCTTAATTTTTGATCAATATTTATGAAATTGATAAGGAAGTATCTTGATATTATTTAAAAAGAAATTGTGTAAGCCTTTTAAAATTCGTCTCCATTAAGATAGTCAAATTTTATTTTTTACTTATTAAAAGACAACATTTTGATGAAAATCGATAAGGAATTTAGAAAAAAAATCTGTAAAATATTAATTATTCAAGAGATTTAAAAAATCTTAAACAAATTTGTTTATAATATAGTTTTAAGTGATAAAAATGCAAAAGCAAGAAAATATTTCAAAAATTAAGACACGAGGAGCATTTTAAAATTTCGTTTAAAAATTTAAATTTTTGTAAAAAAAATCACAAATTTTAATAAAGTTGGAAATTTTTTGAAGGTATTCTATATGCTTTTGGTGAAATATATATGTGCACAAAATTTCATATTGCTATGATAAAAAGGAATAAAATAAATTTTTAACGTCCACCGTCCCCTTAAAGTCATGCACAAAATATTAAATACAACATAGAGAACAAGTAAAAAAATTCAAACCTCTCTCTAAATTAGCAAAATAGCCTTAGTAATTTTCGAAAAAGGAAGTTATAGAAATATGAACAAAATGAAAAATCAGTTTAAAGCTTTGATTTGCATGGGTAGTCAAATTTGGATTTATTAAGAAAATTTACAATATCTCGCGATATAATTGTGATATAGGTAAAAATGAGGTGCCAAAATATTCAAAATTAAAGAAGCTTTCAATTAATATGGAAAAAAAAATCGAAATTTTGATCAATTTCAAAGTACTGTGTTCCCTTAACTCTTTTCAACGAGGAGTAAATCTATTTGAAATAATTAACTGACACCAAAATTAAGAAGCGAAATTTTTTGGAAAATATAAACTTGCTACTACTTATATCTACTTTTCAAGTATGGTATAAAAGAAAAATATTATTTTAATATTATTAGTGCCAGTAAAAAGTAATATTAGTTATTATTTTTTAGGGACACCGCCATAGCTGTGCAAAAAGGGGTCGCTCGCCCCGGGCGTGGAAATTGGGGGGGGGGGCGCCAAATATCTATTATCATTATCGTTTGTATAATCTTTTTTTTTTTTTTTTTTTTTTTTTTTTTTTTTTTTTTTTGTAAAAATTTATACACTTAACCATAATGGGATTTTTTTGTGAAAAAAAGCATACATTCTCAAAATAGCATGTTGCTTCTTTTTTTAAATCCAAAAGGGGTTATACAATACTGTTAGATAATTCTTTTCCACACATGTTTTTCAGATCCCTTTTGTTTAAATTTAAGTGCAATTATCTTTTACATTGTTTAGTTATTAAGATTAAACCTTTTAAAGTTTCAAAATAAACAATAAACATGCATTCAATAGATTTTATTTTGTTTTATTTTTTGTGCTTTTACACTTTTCAGTTTTGGAACACCTATCACAAACAGAAATGGTGATGGGGGGAGGAGGGTGCCAAATTGAAACTTTGCCCCGCGCGCAATTTTCTCTGCTCACGCCGCCGCTGGACACCACACCGGAAAAAATTAATTAAAATTGACTTTATCAATGTATTAACATACGTTAAAAATCAAACACAAAGCGTTTCATTTAAATTGGTGCGAAACTATCTGACGACTTCTAATATGTTTTCTACCCAATCAAATTTCTTCACAGTTTCCCACCAATCGAACTAAAGGAGAGTGGCGCTGGAAACACAAGAATGAATGTGTACGATCACTCCTTCGAACGCAACAACCACTTTCTCATTCTACTCTCAGATATCTTTGATTCAAGTGCAAGCGGTGAGTCGCTCCTGGTGATTCACAGCAAAGAAATTCCGTGTTTTCACTTTTGTGTTAACGATACTTATTTTTAAAAAAAACTGTGTGTTTGACAGTATAGTGGGATTTTCCATATATCGGAATTTAAAAGGAAGACATTGTTACTTAAAAATATAACTAAAAAAACTATATTTATCCGCATAGAAATTTATTAACATTTAATTTGTTTACAAAGAAGTTGGAAAATTCGCAGATATGTGAACAAGTGTGTAAATTGAAACAGTGAGTTTAAATGAAAATTATTTCTGGTAAGTAGAAATAAATAAAAATAATTATTATTGTTATTTCATTAAGTACGAGGATAAGGCAATTTTTTGAAGCTATAAAATAATAAAATATACGCATTATAAAAAATGTTGCATTCTGGCATTTGCCGGTATTTATTAAATAAATTGTGTGTTTTCCAATATAATGGGATTTTTCTAACATCGGAATTGAAAAGAAAGATGTAGTCACAATATAAATTAACTAAAACTGTAATTATTCACATAACAATTTATTAACATTTAGTTTGTTTGTTTATAAAGAATTTGAAAAAATCGCTGAAATGTGAGCAAGTGTGTAAATTGAAACATTGAATTTAAATGAAAATTATTTCTGGTAAGTAGAAATAAATAAAAATAATTATTATATTGTTATTTATTTAGTATGAATAAAGCAATTTTTTGGGTTATAAAAATATAAAATACATATATTATAAAAAATGTTGTACTCTTGCGTTTGCCCGTATTTATTCAGTAAATTATATGTTTGACGGTAAAATGGGATTTTCCTAACAGCGGAATTGAAAAACAAGATATTATCGCACTATAAAATAATTAAAACTATATTTATTCACATAACAATTAATTAACAATTACTTTGTTTACAAAGTATTTGAAAATACCGCTGAAACGTGAATGAGTGTGAAAATTTAAACAATGAATTTAAGTGAAAATTATTTCTGGTAAGTAGAAATAAATAAAAATAATTATTATTTTTGTTTTTATTAAGTACGGCTTAAGCAATTTTTAAGATTTTTAAATTATAAAATGATACGTATTATAAAAAATTGTTGCATTCTTACGGTTATCGGTATTTATTGAATAAATCACGTGTTTGACAGTATAGTGGGATTTTCCTAATATCGGAATTAAATAGGAAAATATTATCACAATATGAATTAATTAAAACTATATTTGTTTGCATAACAATTTATTAACATTTAGTTTGTTTAAATAATTTGGAAAAGATAGCTGAAATGTGAACAAGTGTGTAAATTGAAACACTGAATTTAAATGAAAATTATTTATAGTAAACAGAAATAAATACAAGAAATTCAGTTTATTTATGCATAATATTACTTTATTTATTTATTTATTTTTTATTATTTATTTTTTTAATTTCGGATTGACACATTGTTAAAATTTTTAATGAGATACGAAAAATTATAAAAATTAATTTAGATGGAGAATGTTTTCTTTTTATATCCAGAATTAACCAAAGAAAATAATTGCTTAAAAGGAGAAAAATATTAAATTAATTTCATGGTAAGTAAAAGTAATTAATTTCGTTAACATTTCAATTTTAATATCGTAATATTTTTTCTTATTTTTTTTCCCTATATTATGTAGTTAATTATGTGTTAACTATGAGAAGCCATTGGTAAATTGTGTGTAGTTAACAGTGCAATTTAGAGCACTGAATTTTGTTGTTGCATTCTTGCGTTTGCCGGTATTTAAAGAATAAATCCTGTGTTCACCATTATAATAGGATTTTCCTAACATAGGAATTAAAAAGGAAGATATTGTTACGATATAAATAAACGAAAACTATATTTAACCCATATCAATTTATAAACCATTTAGTTCGTTTACGAAGAATTTTAAAACCAGTCGTTGGGGGGCACCGTGATTCTTTACCCATCATGAATATGCATAATATAATATATGAAAATAAAACATGTGTAAACTATTCATAAAATGCATTGCAATTCCAAAACAAAATTTAAACGTGTATTTAAATATTTTTCATATACATAGTAATGCTCTGTTAATGAATTGCTGATGAACCCATTTCGACAAATTATATAAAACGCCAAACTACTCAAGTAGTACCGAATTGCGTAAAAGAAACATCCTTATAAGTCCAAAAATAATAATATTATTAACAACAGTTTATTGCGTCAGATTAAGCGTCTAATTTCCAGTTAAAAGGAATCTTTGAATTGAAATTTGAATGAAATACAGGGTCATGAAAAATCGAACAATGTGGAAAACAGGATTACAAATATCTCGGCAACCGATAATCCGATCGACTTAGTTCTTTATGCAAAATTTTTGTTATTTTATTGCATTTTCTTTCACTCTTTAAAATTGAAAAAATAGATTTTTTTTTATATACTTTTCATCAGAACGAGTTTTTCGAGTGTCCGAAAAAAATAGTTCCGGTTTATCGAGATTATTGATATTAAATAGGCTTCGTCCATTCTTACATAGTAAGTAAATACAAAATTTGAATCCTCTATCTCAATTTGTTCGGGATATAGAGCGTTTGCTGATAGACGGACGGACGGCAGTTGTTTTTTTTCTTAAAATATATTTTTCGTAATCTCCACTATCTGAAATGTGTAAATACGTCTTTTTTTTCTTTTTTCTTTTTTTTTCTTTTTTTTTCCATTTTTAAAACGATTGCAAGACTTACCCTATACTGCTTATGATGGGTAAGTAAAATCGCTGAAATGCGGACGCTTGAGTAAGCTGAAACACACTGAAATTAAATGAAAATTATTTCTTAAAAGTAGAAATAAATAAAAAGAATCATTATTTTTGTTTTATTACGTGCAAATTAAACAATTTTTAAGGTTATAAAAATATAAAATATAAATATTATAAAAAATGTTGAATTCTTGCTTTTGCCGATATACATTGAATAAATCGCGTGTTTGATAGTATAAAGGAATTTTCCTAACATCGGAATTGAAAAGAAAGATATTATCACAATATAAATGAACTAAAACTATATTTATTTGCATAACAATTTATTTAACATTTAGTTTGTTTGAAGAATATCAAAAGATCGCCGAAATGTGAACAAGTATGTAAATTGAAAAACTGAATTTAAATGAAAATTATTTATGGTAAGTAGAAACAAATACAAAGATTTTTAGTTTATTTATACAACGCATTATTTTAGTTTTTTACCTTCGTATTGACACATTTTAAAGATTTCTAAACAGATATGAAAATTTTTAAAAATGAATTTAGTTGGAGATTGTTTTCTTTTTATATCCAATAGAGTTAACACAAAAATTATGTTTAAAGGCGAAAAATTATTAAATAAATTTCGTGGGAAGTAGAAATAATCAATTGTGTTCCGTTTTGAATTTTAATTTTGTAATATTTTTTTTAAATAAATATATATTATGCAATTACGTACGCATTAGTTACCAGAAATCATAAAATTATGTATGATTAATAGTACAATTTAGAGCAGAGAATTTTGTTGTTACGTTCTTGCATTTGTTTATTAATTAAATAAATCGTGTATTGAAATTATAGTGACATTTTTCTAACACAGGAATTAAAAAAGAACATGTTCTTACAATATTAATTAACTAAAACTACATAATTCGTATACCAATTTATTAACATTTTGTTTATTTACAAAAAATTAAAAAAATTCTCTGGAATGGCAACGGGTATGTAAATTGAATCATTGAGTTTAAATGAAAATTATTTCTGGTCGGTAGAAATAAATAAAAAGAATTACTATTTTTTTGTTTTATTAAGTACGCACTAAGCAATTTTTAAGGTTATAAAAATATAAAATATACGTATTATAAAAAATGAATCCAGACTATCCATCTGAATAAACTGCATATAAAAATGATGCATAATGAGAGAAAAATATTAAATCAATTTTCTGGAAATAAAAATAAATAATTTTGTTCTCTTTTTAATTTTAGCCCTTTCCAGAGCTGTGTCCTTACAAAAGGACACCTAATTAGGAGCGTTCGTAATTATGTAAATACGTAGCACCTATTGTTGTCACTCAGTCCGTCTGTCTGTCCGTCTGTCCGCATTTAACAACGCAAAAACTACCCAACCGAATCGTTTGAAATTTAAAATACATAATTATTACAGAATTTTGTCGAGTCATTTCAAATGTTATGAAAATCGGTTGCATAGATCAATGACAGGGACAATCAAAAGTATTCCGTTACGGCATTTTAATGGTGTTACACTCATTTGAATTAATAGAATTGACATGAATCTATGAAGTATGTGCTAAAATATACATTCTGTACAATCTGGGATGTAAATAATGTTTATTATTTATTTACAGGGCCACACAAATGTATTCCACTAAATAATGTTATACGGGGAAACATTGTTTGGGGCGTGTTTTAATTATATTAAACTACTTCACATTTTATGAATAAGATATACGTTAATGAAGTATAATAAAAATTACTCCCTGCATATTTACAGAAACACAAAGATTTCGACCACTATACTGTATCCAAAGTACGCTCTACTATATCAGCAAGATCTGAATATTTTAAAACTTCGTTATAGTACGAACGCACCTCATTTGCTACGCTTCACGTGCAATTTCCAACTTGTTTTAATTTTACTGACCCAAGAATATACAGTAAAAATTTTCTTTTTACAACATACCTGAAAATAAGTCAGCTCGCATTATCTAATAAATTCATTTATAAATTATGGTGTAAGTTAATTATTTTCAAACAGACGTACCCCGAACCGGAAACGGTTAATCTTGTACAGTGATAAAACAATGACTCTAGCAATTAAGCTTTTTTTTTGTAATTTTTACATTGATAAATTTATGAAATACTGACCTGACATCTGACGATGAATTCTAATACATTTTTGCGCTGTAAATTAATTTTTTAGTGCTACGTTGTTCCGTCACTGTAATGTACAGGGTGTTTATAAAGTCCCGGACCCGTTTTGATGTTTAATAACTCATAAAATAATAAAGATGGATTAAAATTAATAACTTAAATAGTTAGATAGACTCAGAAAGTTTCATGATCCTTGTCAATAAACTTCCACGTGTGCCCCCTTCGTCGCACGGAGAATATCAAGTAGTAAATCTCATAGCTGCCAACTTCCAACTAATCTTCCGTAATACCTCGATTAGTTTGATCCAGGTTAACGCCATTTCAAACCAGAAAATATATTTCATGAATCTTTATTTATTTAATTTCAGGCTTGTTAGTGGAACATGCTTAATTTCATTTCTTTGGAAAAATTCTGGTTCGAAACTGATTAAACCAGGGTCAAATTAACGCACGCATTACAGATAATCTATCTCAGGTTGGCACCTATGTAGTCTGTGGATGCCGACATGCTTACCGCTACCTGGCGTGAAATTGACTATCGATTTTATATTCTTCGTGCGACGAAGGAGGCACACATGGAAGTTCATTGACAAGGGTCGTGAAACTTTTCGAGTGTATCTAACGATTTATGTTATTAATTTTAATCTATCTTTATTATTTTATGAGTTATTAAACATCAAAATGGGTTCGGGACTTTATAAACACCCTGTATATGTTTTTTTTTAATTATTTTTTATGGATATATTATGTAATTGAAAATACATCAGTTATCAGAAGCAGAAGTCATGGATAAATTATGTGTAATTAACTGCGCAATTTAGAGCAGAGAATTTTGTGTTTAGATTCTTGCGTTTGACGATATTTATCGACAAATGATTATGCATAAAATCTTATTCACATTTAATTTGTTTACAAAGAATTTGAAAAGTTTTCGGGGATATGAACAAGTGTGTAAATTCAAAACGTTGAAGTTAAATAAAAATTATTTATGGTAAGTAGAAATAAATACAAGAAATTATAATTATTTTATTTTTAATAACTTCGGTTTAACACATTTTTTAAATTTGTTAAATAATATGGAAAATTATAAAAATGAATTTATTTCAGTCTGTTTATTATATCTCAATACAGATTATAAAAACAATTTCCCCGACAATTCCTGCAAAAAATATTTTACCAGCAATAAAAATTTGAAATTTTAGAAAATTTAAAAAAATCTACATACAATGTAAAGGGAATTACTGATCAATATTTTCCCATCTTTACACAAGTGCGTTCTCACAACTCAGGCAATACACTAATACAGTATACAGTACATAAGTATCCCGTAGTTCATAGAATTGGTCAAACAAAGCAAGTTTACTTTGTAAAAAAAAAAAAAAAAAAAAAAATCTTTATAAATCAAAATTTGCGAATAATCAAGTTCAATCTTCGCAAACGCTGAAATTTTCCGCATTTTCTATTTCGCAAATTATCAAAAATCGCGAATTTTAAATCCGCAAATGTTAAGGGATTATTGTACATATATTGTATAATTAACCAAACGTTAGTTACTACTAGTTATAAATAATTCATGTGTAATTTATTCTGCAATTTAAAACGGATAATTTTATGGTTGCATTCTTGTATTTGCCATTATTTATGCAATAAAGTGGGAGCTAGGATAATAAAATGGATTTTTTTTTGTCCCTGCATTCTAGTTAAAAAATCTGAAAGTACTACAAAAACAAATACAATTTGCAAAAATATAATATAACACTTTCCGAGATACGCTTCAAACAAATAGTTCTGAAGTAAAATCTTCATTTACTCCTCGTAATTTTCGAAACGTTTCTAATTGTTTTGAAATGAGTTAAAAGCGCCTGATACAAGTAAAATGAAGCAGTTTTTGCGATATCATTAATATCACGTATTTTATTTAAAAACTAGAGATAGAGATGAAAAAAATATTGTACAGTAAATATATAAATTATAGCCCATACATAAATCAAAAGAAATTAATTTCATGCATAAATTAGTTGTTTTGACAGTCTAAAGGCCAGCTGAATTCTGTCTCTAACCTCGCGTCAGGGCGTTTTCATCGCGGGATAGTACAGTCCTGCTCGAGCTAAGGCTGATGAAAAGCGCAACACCCAATATACAGCATCCATAGTCTCAGTTTTGCTTTGTCTAGCTCGCTGAGTTTTTGCATTGAAGAAGAATCTCGATAGTAGATTAGAAACATCTGTTTGTTCTCTTTTCATACTTTATTTGTGCATTTATAATCGTTGGTTTTCTATCTTTTAAAATATTTCTAAATTCGAGGAAGCTTGCAAAATTAAACAGAGATAAAAGGCTTGTAAGATTATAAAGCATTATGGGTAAGCAGACGAGATTTAATAACACATCAAAAATAAAACTTCCGATCGAATATTTTTTATTCTAAAAAGGAGAAATAAAATAATGAAAGAGATTAATATTTCTAAATAAAAGATTGACATTTTAATAATACAATTGAGTTCTTTTTAGGAAAGCAAATAGCAGATTACGTCAAATTAAGGAAAAAAGGGAACTTAGCTGATAATTAAAATTTCTAAGAACTATTATGTTAAAGTCGTGTTGTGTCGGGGAAATTAATTTTATACCGGAATATTTTTCATGTTAGTTATTACTCATGAGATATCTGAATTGAAGTCTAATAATTAACGGGCAGTATCTTCCAGTATGTATTGATTTCCCCAGTACTACATGACTTTCCAATTAGCCCATTATTTAACTTTTTACATATTTCCTGAACAATATGCCTGTTTGGTACACTTTTCTAAATAAAAAGCTGTTGAATATATTACCTTCTAATTTGTTGGGATGACACAGAACGTACTGTTTGAGAATAATGAGAAACGATTTTCATTTTAGTTTAAAAGAAATGAAATTGAAAATATTTTACTATAAAATTTTGAAACTCTTAGAAAATTTAACATCATATTTTTTCATTATTTAGATTGCTTTTCACTCAGGCCTTTAATGTCAGCTATTTCTGAGAAATAAGTTAGTTACATAATTTTGAAAATTTTCAATTGGTTACCTGGAGTAGAATTTTAGAAAAGTGCATTAAAGCATAGAAAAAAACACATTTCGATAAAAAGGAAATATCTGTCATAGTTTTTTTTTTTTTTTTTTTTTTTGTCATTTTCCCGTTTTGGTTTCTCTCCAAATTCTTATGAAAATATAGTTTTATTTATTAGTATTTTATTTTTCAGCAATATGCCAAATTTTAATTGTCAGCAAAGTTCCCCTTTTTCCTTTATTCGGCGTAATTAGCTATTTACTTTCCTGAAAATTACTCAATTGTATTATTAAAATGTCAATCTTTTATTTAGAACTATTAATCTATTTCATTATTTCATTTCTCTTTTTCAGAATGAAAAATATTCTATCGGAAGTTTTATTTTTGTATGTTATTAAATCTCATCTGCTTACCCATAATGCTTTGCAATCTTACGGGCCTTTTATCTCTGTTTAATTTTGCAAGCTTCCGCGAGTTTGAAGAGAGTCTGAACATGACGCTCCTCTTACTAGCCAATAACGTAATTGGATAAGCTTTTTCTCCTATGCCGTTTATCGAGTGTTCCGCGCTTATGATCAGCCGTAGCTCGAGCAGGACTCATTGACGTCTAATACCTGGACTAAGAAATGGCAACCTTTCTTGAATGCAACATTACCTACCCACCAGCACGTGATGGTGGGTAGCAATGTGCGCCAAACCGGTTATTCTCCCTCCAAAAACTGTCATTGGAATTTCCGCACCCACCAGTAGCTTATATTTCGTCTGCGTTGATAGAGCTTCACGGTACACCGCCAAAGGGATCACCGCCAAAAAATGTCACCCTTTTGGCGATAAAACCTCGGTCATTCCAGCTTCAAGTATTTCGGAAGAGAACAAAGGGATCCGTTATCTAGTTGTCATTTCTGATCTATGGCAGGACTGCACTATTCCGCGATGAAAACGCACGGACGCTAGGTTAGAGACAGAATTCAGCTGGCCTTTAGACTGTCAAAACACCTCATGCCAAATGCCGGTCTTTGTTCGAATGTTTGTGATTCGGCATGTTATTCCAAGATGATAAGTTTTGTAGCTACTCTTCCCCCCCCCCCCTCAAAACGCTATGACACAAGTTTAGGATAGAGAAGTCACTTGATTTTTTAACTGTTATAATGGACAACATTTTTGTAAGATGTGAATTTGAGTTATTCCCTCGTATTTGAGTGAAGACTGCTTTGGTTTATTTGAAATGTGGAATATCTTATTGAACTGATAAATTTGTTTGCTAAGAATTCTTCTACTTGTTCTATTTGAAATTGGGGGGCTTACCTTTACACCAAAGGGGAGAACTTTCCATTTCCAGAGCACCCGCAGTGCTTAAAATATATTATTTTAAAACTTTCAAACCACTAGACGAAAAACAAGGTTGTTTAAAAGATGAAGAAAAAGGAGAAAGATTTTTTTTAATCCAGATAAAACTGAGTATATAAAAAGAGTTTAAAGCCAGAAAATTATTAATAAATTTCGTAGCAATTAGAAATCATTAATCTCGTTCTGTTTTTAATTTTGATATTGCAGTATTATTTATTTTTTATTTACACATCTCTACCTATATTATAAAGAGGTAAAGTTTTTTTTTCTTTGTAGGGGGTAATCTCTGGAACTACTGAACGCATTTCAAAAGTAATGGTAAAAAATGATGGTGGTTAACCCTGTTAAAACATGTGTTGTACCGATGCAACTAACCCAAAGGGGATGCAGGAGAAAATAAACGATCTAAAAATGCGATTTTTGTATTTCCGAGGGCCCTGAAAAATCGTATAAATGCCTTTCGATTAAATAGTTTTAGCCGTTTGTAATCGCTATATTCCTTTTGAATTACCCTGTATATTTGCATTCTGGGTCGAATTAGAGGAAAAACTTTCATGAATAATCAAAACGTTAATGTTAATGTTTAAACATAACATTAAGAACAAATTTTAATTATGAGGATACTACAATTTATGCTTAGTATGGATTCATATATTTGATATTTATAATTCAATATTTTTTTTTCAATATAATTTAAAAATATGAAAAAATTCGAAAAAGATAATTTTATTTTTTATAATTTAATACTTCATGAAAGTTTATATATTTCTATTAAAATGGTACTTTTTAAGTTAAGAAATGTTAAAGGAAAACATGCATATATATATTTATCAACACTTAAAATATGAATATTAATGACCAATAATTATTCAACGAGAAGTTTTCTTTTTATAAGTATGTTACTGTACATATTTAGTACAGACATATAAATTGGATATTTATAATTCACATGCTTTTCTTAGCATCAATTTAAAATATAACATAAATTCAATTCATATTTAGAAATTTTATAAATACAATTATCTGCATTCTTTATATCAAATTATTAAATTTCTCTCAAAATCTTAGACAAAAAGTAAAAAAGAATTATCTAAATTTTTAACATTTTAAGTTAATCAAAAATGCATTATTTTATGTTAACTGTAGAGAGATATAAAAAGTTAAAGTTAATATTGTTAAAAACAAAAACGAAAATGAATAACATTTTTCTTTCACATTTATATATTATATAAATTTAAAATAAATTCTTTTATACGCATGAAAAGAAAAAGTTGATTTTACTAAATTTTTATTCATTAATATTATAATGTGTAATTAGAAAAGATTAAAAAAATCACTTTTAATGCGAATATTCTTCCATTAATAATAAATCTTAATTAGATAATAATCTTCTGTAAATTTATTTTTAGAATGAGGAAATATTTCATAATGTATATAATTACACAAATGTTCATTTATCAAGTCACGCCGCTGATAAATGAAATTTACGCTGCTAATTTCGCTTTTGAATACTTTTTTTAGTCATTGTAATTTTAAAAGCATAAAAGATGAAAAGGAGATTATATTTTGTATGAGAAAGAAAGAAGAACAAAAAAATACAAGTGTAATTTTTTTATTATGAAACAATTTCCAATATTAAAATATGTTAAGAAACTTCATCACGGTTGATCTATGTATTTGTCAATTCGTAGATCAATTTATAAATAGATAAATAGATACAGGAATAGTTTATCCTAGTATTTTATTCTACTATCTTAATATCCATTATTATATTCTAGTATTATTCATCTATACTAATATTATAAAGAGGAAAGATTGATTGTTTGTTTGAAATGAATAGGCTCCGAAACTACCTGACGGATTTGAAAAATTCTTTCACCGTCGGAAAGCTACACTATTTCCGGTGAACATAGACTATAGTCGCCGCTTAAAAGGATCAAAATAAAACGCTGGATAAACGGATCAAAAGCAATGTGAGAAATTAAAAGTTACCTGACACCCTAGACACATGACAATCACTGAAACACATATAAAAATCGTAACTATGCAATAAAAAAAAATAAATAAATAAACTTTTTAGTCCGACCTGGTATAAAAGCGAGTGTTTCAATTTTTAAAACTATTTAGCAATTATTAAACTAGTCGTTGGATGCCACCGTAATACTTACCCATCATGGATATGCATAGCACAATATAGGAAAACATCACACATGTAAACAATTTATAAAATGCATTACAATTCCAAAACAAAATATAAACGTATATTTAAGTATTTTTAACACATAATCATGCTCTATTAATGAATTTCTGATGACCTAATTTCGATAAATTGTATGAAACGCCAAACTATTCAAGTAGCACTGAATTGCGTAATAGAAACATCCTTATAACTCCAAAAATAATAATCATATTCACTAACAGTTTCTTGCATCGAATTAAGTATCTCATTTCCAATTAAAAGATATCTTTGAATTGAAATTTGAATGAAATACAGGGTCATGAAAAATCAGAGAATGTGGAAAATAGGATTAGAAATATTTCAACAACTAATTATCCGATTGATTTCGTTTTTTATGCAAAATTTGTGTTATTTTATTGCCTTTTACGTCCACTCCTTAAAATAAAAGAATTCGAAAATTTTTATATATCTTTCATCAGAACGAATTTTTCGAGAGTCCGAAAAAAATAGTTCCGGATAATCGAGGTTGCTGATATTAAATAGGCTTCGTCCCATTCTTACATACTAAGCACATACAAAATTTCAAATCTCTATCTCAATTTGTTCGGTAGATAGAGCGGTTACAGACAGACAGACAGACAGACACACAGACACACAGACGGACGGACGGCAAAAAAATTTTTCTAAAAATATGTTTTTCGGAATCTCCAGTGTCCGAAACGTGTAAATCCGTCAAAAAATTTTTTTCGATTTTCAAAACGATTGCAAGACTTACCCTATACTACGTATGATGGGTAAGTAAAAAAGAAAAGAAATGCTGAAACGCGAGTTAATTAAAATTTAAAAAAAGAAAAAATGATTTTTTTGGAGTTTTCAAAAAAGTTATAACAGATAGTAAATATTTTAAAGAGTAGTGAGCATCAAATATGGGGCGGGGGGGGGGGGTTATTAGGGGGAGCGGTCAAATATTTAAGATTTTAACATTTTCTACCACTTCAAATGCAGACTTTTCACTAAGCCCAGGGATAAGTATTACTTATTTAATATAAAACTTTCAGATAGATTATAACACTAATATAGATTTTAAAGAGTAGGGAACGTCCAATTAGGGGTAGGGGAGGCAATAATAATTTTTGGAAGAACGTGATCAAATATTTAAAACCGTACGATTTAGATGCGGATTTATCAGAGCCCAGAGACAAATACTTATTTAATATAAAATTTTAAAAATACTTACCTCTATTTTCGAATAATAATTTCATTAAATATCTTTCTTATGTCCAGAAATAGTTTTTTTTTTTAGTTCGCCCCCTGGTGGCGAAATGTGAAACTAAAAAGTTCCAGTCACCCCCACACACCCTTTTTTTTCTTGCTGTGCGTGCACAACACTTCTGCTAAACGGTACAGTAGGCAGCGGCGATTCGGTACGAGATTGGGTCTTTTTATGTCATTTTGCAATGCAATTTTCAGGTTTGTTTTAGAATTTAAATATGGGCCCTGGCAACGCTGGGCGGCTCAGCTAGTTATTTAAAACTGTCTACAAAAGTCTCCTATACAAGTACATTTACGATCGACCGAAAACTCAATTTCGTTTTCATTTTCAGCCCAAAATCTGAGTTTCGCAGAAAATTAGTTTTCTAAAAGTCTCGGTTCCTTCTTCGGAAGTATTCAACATTACTCATTGATTTGAGCTGTGTGGATTTTAATAAGACACTGTTACTTACTCATCATGCGTAGTATAGGGTAAATCTTGCAATCGTTTTGAAAATCGAAAAAAAAATGACGGATTTACACGTTTCAGATACTACAGATGCCTAAAAACATATTTTTTGAAAAAATAAATTTTACGTCCGTCTATCTGTCTGTCTGTGTGTGTGTCTGTAAACGCCCTATCTCCCGAAAAAATTGAGATAGAGACTTGAAATTTTGTATGTACATAGTATGTAAGAATGAGACGAAGCCTATTGAATATCAGTAACCTCGATTATCCGGAACTATTTTTTTGGACTCTCGAAAAATTCGTTCTGATGTAAGGTATATAAAATTTTTTTATTTTTTTATTTTAAGGAATGGATGCAAAAGACAATAAAATAACAAAAATTTTGCATTAAGAACGAAGTTGATTGGATTATTAGTTACTGAAATATTTGTAATCCTGTTTTCCCCAGTCTTCGATTTTTCATGACCCTGTATTTCATTCAAATTTCAATTCAAAAATATATTTTAATTGGAAATAAGATGCTTAATCCGACGCAGTGAACTAGTTAATATGGTTATTATTTTTAGAGTTATAAGGATGTTTCTTTTATGCAATTCGGTACTACTTGAGTAGTTTGTCGTTTCATGTATTTGTCGAAATTGGCTCATTAGCAATTCATGAATAGAGCATTACTATGTGTATTAAAAATATTTAAATATACTCTTAAACTTTGTTTTGGAATTGCAATGCATTTTGTAACTAGTTTAGATATATTTTATTTTTACATATTATATTATGCATATCCATGATGGGTAAGTATTACGGTGGCTCCCAACGAGTAGTTTATTTATTACAATGAATTCCACTGTTTGTAGTTATCAGTCACGACCAGAGTTCTAGCCGGCTTTTCATCAACATATGAGTCATTCCGTGGTAACTTATGTTTTATTAAGAACTGTTTTCAGCAATTTTAATAATATAACACACAAAAAAATTATTCAAAATGTAAATTTGACTTGCTTTGCAAATTAAACATATTCAAAGCTCAATCTAGATGTAAATTACCTAGTTTTAGTGTTATATCTTAAAATTTGGTAGATATATTCATTATGGTAACTGACATTACCGAAAACAAAAATATAAGTTGTCATATAAAGTGTGATCTTCATTATCACTTTTTAGGAAATTTTCATCCAAATTGACCCTTAGATAAGTTTCATTGACAAATCATGTTAATTTTACATTTGTATATTATTTAGTGTTATATTACTGACGTAAATTATTTTAAATGCAACGTAAGTTACCATGGAATGACGCATAAGCGATTTGGTGAATAAAAAATTAAAAAAAAAGTAGCCAAAAGAAAAGAATGTTAGTAAAATATATGCAGCTTGAAACACTGAAAAATCTAAGTTTAACTTTTTATTGTATCCCTTCTTTTAAATATGTTGTAAAATAATCTAATTCTTTGTAATTACCTAGAAAAGAGAAATTTGACTATCTGATACAGAAACTGTTAAAAATAAGTGTTTTCTAAATTTCTCCTACAGTATAAATAATTCAGAGATTGTTTTAGAACTCTAAATGAAAATTCAAAATACTTGCTTTTGATTTACCATTGTGGAAATATACACATAAAAGTTGCTATGAGATTTCGACACTAACAAATATAAACAAGTTGGAAATTGCACGTGAAGCGTAGCAAATGAGGTGCGTTCGTACGATAACGAAGTTTTAAAAATATCACCCTCATATATCAATCTCATAAAATTGTAAATAGTTAATTACAATTAAAACGCGCACCAAACAATGTTCACCCTATACCATTATGTAATGGAATACTTTTGTGTTGCCTTGTAAATCAATTACAAATGTTCTCTGCACCACAGATTTTGCAAAATGTATATTATAATATGTACTTTATACATGCATATCAATTTTATTATGTTCGAATGAGTGTAACACCATTAAAATGCATTTTAAACATTTTTCCCTATTGATTGAAATGTAACGGAATACTTTTGATTGTCCCTGTAATTGAACTATGCATCTGATTCTGATAAAATTTGAAATGACTCGACAAAATTATGTGATAATTACGTATTTTAAATTTCAAAACGATTAAAATGTGTTTGAAACTTTTTTCCTTATTGATCGTAATGTAAACTTTGACGTATAGAATACTTTTGATTGTCCTGTAATTATCTGTGTATCCGATTTTTATAAAATTTAAAACGACGCGACAAAATTATATAATAATTATACATTTTAAATTCCAAAAGATTCGGTTGGGTAGTTTTTGCGTTGTTATATACGGACGGACAGACAGACGGACGGACGGACTGAACGACAACTATAGGTGGTACATAGTTACATAATTACGAACGCACCTAAAAACTGACCGGCCAATGATACTTTACATGCAAATAATAAATAATAACTCAAATTGTGAATTTCAACAGCCTATTCCAACAAAATTTTTCTCTGTTTGGTTCTTGATACGAGTAATTTTGTTGGTATTTTTAACAGCGCGATGTCAGCACATAGATAGCAATTAGCTGGCAATAGAGAAATACTTATTGCATTATTTTTTGTTGATGGTAAACTGAATTGGCACTGAGTCAATATCTCTATAAATAGAGCTATACAAATTATACGGTATGGTTGAATATGTAAAGCGACGCGTATACTACAACATAAACACAGAGAAAAAAACTGACCACTCGCAATTTGGCAAGTTTGATTGTTCGTTTACTCACCTAATGAAGAAATTTGTCGCGATTTGGCGCAATAGCTCTGTTCACGATTTATTCGAAACCTGAGTGTACATTCTAAAGCAAATAATGAACATAAAACTAGATTTTTAAGATGCTTTTCACATGTTCATTAAAAGCCATTGACTTAACAGTAATAGAAAAATCTTAATTTGAAACGGCAGAATTTCTTCAAATACTCTTTGAGAAAGTTATTGTAAAGTAAATTATCTTTTACAAAGAAAAATATATAAGTTAAATCGGGGTATGTATAGGTAAAACATTTTTTAATTAGGTAAAATTTGTATAGTTAGAAAAGCATTTTTTAAAAATTAATTACAATTTAATTTAAACGAAAATAAAATGTTTTGGTTAGAGGCAGAGAGAGAAAACTTGGGCTACATGCATAATTAATGAATTTTTTGTATAATTAATAAGCACATATAATTAATTAACAATTATGTATATTTATGTATGTATTAATTACTTTTTAAAAAGTTTTGTGCATTTTCAGTTTCGTTTTCGTTTTCAGCTGAAAATAAAATATTACTGACATTTTTTTTTCGATTTCTGTTTCGTCTTAAAAACCTCTTTCTGTCAATTCTTAGTATACATATTCGGAAAAGCGAATTTTAAAATCTAGCAACTTTTTCTCTTTAAAAACTTTACACATTAATAAACATTGTGTAATTCAATATCGGTAATGTATTTGAATTATTTTGATGGACTTTGTTTTAGAACGATAGACGATGTGAAACATAGCATAAAAACTTAGGGTGCGTAGTCTGGAAGGACCTTGTAAGCACCTTTTACCAGAATTTTTATAAAGTAAAATCTGTTTTATTTAACGAAAACGAAATCCTTTTTCAGGTGTAACAACCAGTACTTTAAAGAAATTCTGATATTAAACGAATTAAAATCCTCTGAGTTTCTTGATGACTACGCACCCTGTAGGAAGATGCACCACAAACATCTGTCCGATTTCTGCTATGAAACTCTGTATTTGCATTTTGTGTACAAATTCAAAATCAGGAACACTTTTCCTTTTAAATGCACAGTCTGCACTGTAAAAAAAAAGGTCGATCTACTAAAAAAACTTTAGTGATCCTTGTAATTACTAAAAAATTTTTAGTAATCTTAGTCGGTTACTAGAAAATCTGTAAGAATTACTAGAAAAAAGTTAGCTACGAATAGAGTTAATAGTTTTATATTTTTAATAGCTCTTACTAAAAGTCCGTTGGTGTGGCCCTGACAGCATAGTGGTTATAGTAACGGACTCCAGGCTAAAAGGTCCCGGGTTCAAAACTCGCCACCGCCAAATACATCCCCGAATGTCTGTAGTGTCTCGTTAATAAAGGGATAATGAAAATCCTGTCGGAGCAGTTAAAAATGTTTAGTGCTGCCATCTATTGCGGTTTTGCCGAAAATCTTCAGCTTCAGAAGTCTGGATGCTGCTTGAAGGAAGCTCCTCCGCTTCGGTTGCACGTAATGGTTATTAAAAGTAATTTTGGAGCTATTACTAAAATTTGCTTTGTGGCTCATACTAAAAATTTTTAAATTAGTAATACAAAAAATTCTTTTGTTCAGTTTGCAAAAGAAATGCTTGTTTCACTTGCAAAAAAAAAGTTTGTAATGGTTACTAAAAAATTCTATGGAATACAAATTTACTAAGAAATTTTTAGTAACCTCTTGAATTTTTTTTTACAGTGTGGTGCATGTTTATTTCTTACTTTGACATTCCAAGTATTTCTTGAATCCTTTAGCTTCTTCCTATTTTCTCCTCTAGTGAAATAACTGGTATAATGTACCGGGTGTCCAGTAAATGACTGACCCTTTTTGAATGTAAATAACAAAAAAACTGTTTGAGATAAAAATGCGCAGCTTGCTGTATTGTTATTAGAATATAAATAAATTTTAAAATATGCACTTTGTTAATGTAATATAATAATATTTAAAATAATATCTCAGTCTCAAGACTGAGGCGGTGAAGTATAATACAGATGGTTCAATCATAAATATTATTTTAAATCACTTTCCAACCAACGTACCCTATTTCTGAAGCTGATTCGAGAGTCGATTCAACATATAGATTCAGATTCGACTACATATAGATTCAGATTCAGCCGAAAATCTCATATTTATGAAAATTAGAGTCATTTCTCTATTCAAACAGCCTGTTACCGCCAGCGCGATATTTTTATCCGAAATTTGAACTTTATTAACAAAGTACATGTTTAAAAATTTATTGATTTTCTAATAACAATACTGCAAACCGCGCATTATTATCTCAAACCGTTTATTTGTTATTTAAGTTCAAAATGGGTCAGTTATTTATTGGACACCCGGTATATAGACAATAGTCGTATAAATATAGAAAAGTTAAGGTGGTAAGAAAAAGGAAATCTCAGAGAAACGCAGATTCATTCAGAACACTACCCAACAGTCACCAACCTCCCCAACAAATGCTTATAAGTGTTCATCAACAATTGGAAAGGAATGCGAGAGTTCCTCATTCAGTAGTGGGAACTGGGGCACATTTGATACACCTCCTCTACTGCTAACAAGGGCATTACAGGAAGTTTCACAAAAGCTCCAAAAGATGATGCTAATGTATAAAACTACATACAGAACGTCTTGGCATTATTCAGTAGTTTGATGAAATGGGACGGGTGATTTATTGTTTTTGTAGGTCAAAAGTAAATTTGAGCTATACAATTGCAATGTTATTAAGGTCCAAACACATTTGACTATTTCTTATGGTCAGGCCTCGATGTCTCTGATCTTTCGAGTCGCCGCGTTTGATGTATAATTGCTTTTTCAGTGCACTGAACTTGAACTGCAAGAGAGAAATCGAACGCGAAATCAGTTGACAGCTTTACGATAGAAGATGGAGAAGATAATTGCTCTGGGAATTTTCCCTTCCTTTGTCAATTCGATAGCTTTCGTCCCTCAAAAATCATTTAAAGAAGTTCCAAAACTAGTAACTTTTTGTACCCGTCCCACTAATAGTCGGATACACTGCTTCTTCAAAGATTAGATTTATTCCTTTTTTAATTCAACTGAAAGTATTGAGGTCTGTGCGCAGCCTTATACAACTGTTCCAGTATTTTCAACAGAAAAAAATACTCCCCCTGGAAAGTAAAGCTACTCTTTATCAATTCCTCATTCTTTATTGTTAAGTAAATTATGCAGTGTTGGAACTGAGATTCATTTCATTCAACATGGCTGTATAGGGCACATTGATACAGTCCATGTCGGGGCACATTGATACGTATCAGTGTGCTCCATGATAGCTACAGACAACTTAAATCCTTTTTCTAGTTCATTTTTTCTTTGTCTTTTATTTTGTTTTTTACCATACACCCCATAATCCAAGCATTTCCCGCCAAAATTTTCTAATATTAGTTTTTATTGAGATGGAACAGCTCTAATTTTTTATATTAGAACATTTTACAGTATTTTTGCAGACAGATAAATACTTACTTACCCAAAAGCTAGTGCTAGTAGAACTAACAAAAGAAAAGGACGGCAGCTTGGCAAGTCTCGAATTTATATCGATACTCCAGAGAAAAATGTATTTTCGACGTGGAAAATGCTAAGTAAGAGAAACAAACTCCAGAACAGCAAGGGATAATTACATTTTAAACAGAATTTTTAGTATAATTACAGTTTATTTTCTGTTTATAAACCTATTTATAAATGAGGAGCCCAGAAGCCAAGGGGTATAAGTGACAAAATTGAAAAAAAATGAGTTAAGTGCACAGGCTATCTGGAAATATGTCTATTTGTTTGTAGGTAAAGAGTTAAGAGTGATTTTTTCATTATGTACTGAGTTATAGGGGTCAGTCACTTAACCTCTTTCCCAAAACTGTGAAACGCGTGGAGGCCAAGGGGTATATATGCAGTTGTGTCCGTTATCGTCTACATAGCAGAAGCACGACCAACGACGTACATACAAAGCCATTTGCTTTTTTTATGCATTAAATATATGCATTTTAACTGTTATCAAGTAAGAAAAATCATGCGTTAAGCATGAATTATGAAACACTTTCCAACACTCCCTGAAATCTTTAAAAAATTTTGCTATTGAGGGTAATAAAGTGCTACTGTCCATTGCCAAATATGTATTCTGATACTTTTGAGCAGCCCTATGTTTTATTTGTCGGTTGATATATACTGTATAATGGGAAAAATTAGTTTAGCAAGAAAACTCTTAATAGTTTGAAATTTCTCTTTCAGCAGTTTATACTAATAGATGGAAGCATACTTGTATACTTTTGTTCATCCTGTAGTTTATCTTGAACCTTTATTATACGCATGTATTTAGCTGAAATTTACTTCAAATTAAACACACTTAAGACTGCTGAAATCACATTTCCAGAAATTATCATTCATCAATGACCATGTATAAAAATTTGTGTGTGATCCTGTATATCATTTTATCTATATTTTACAAGCATTTCTTAGTAAACTGAATGCAGTTCAGCATAGAAATACAAGACTTATTTAAAAGCAATCTTTAAGTAAAATGCGCTCATATTCTGTAACTTTTACGAGTATTTTTGTGTAGCCCTGTATATGAACTATAGCATTTATACATATCATATAACGTGTATAAATTTAGTGAAACTTAAAAGCGCAAATCATAATTAAAATAGTATTTTGTTCATCCATCAATCATCATCGATAATTATACAGTACTTCGGATAGAAATTCAGTCCTATTTGAAATATTTTTTGTGTCCCTGTAAATACTGTGTACTTTGTATTATGTGCGAAATAATTTATATTAAGCCTCAGCGCTATACATTAATTTTATTATACATGAAAATTGTAATATAATTAAAACAAGTCGCAAACAATTCCCTCTTTATCATTAGGTAATGCAAATCATTTGTATGGTCCTGTAAATAAATAATAACTATTCTTTTCACCTCAGATTTTATAGAATGTCCATTTTAGTGCAATTCATAAATGCATATAAATTTTAACTCGTGACAAGGTGTAACATATTTCAAATTCATTTAAAACGATTTTTCCCATAATCCGTAATGTAACGGAAAATTTTTGATTGTCCCTGTAAATAAACTAATCATGTTAGAAACTTCATTTGCAATAAGTTCGTGTTGAGGTAAACATGAATAATTCCCAAAAATTTCAGGGCAATCCGAATATATTTGCGAGAGTTAGGATAGACGGACTGACAAACCAAAATCATATTCACTTTTCAACATTGTTGGTAAGTGTTAAAAAATATGAAATTCCCATGTTTCTAAACTTATAATAAAATTTTAAAACTTATATTAGAACAAAAGGTTTTTATTTCATTCATTTATATCAACATTGTTCATAAATTTTTCGTAAAATCATTTTTTTATTTCATAATTTTTCCTTTTTTAGAATTTATATTAAAACAAAATTTTGTCCTTAGATTTATTTGTATCAACATTAATCTAAATTTTTTCATAAATACAATTTTTTATTTAATAATTTTTCATTTCTTGTGTTCATTCGGCACTTGTACCCTTTAGTTTTCAAGCAGTTTTCATTACTGCTTGGATGCCAAGGGGTATAAGTGCCGAATGATGATAAATATTGCTTAGTTATAAATTTTAAAAATATTCTATTCCACCCTTTTTTAAACAGTTATTGAAACAAGAGTTCAAGGATCACTAAGAAATAAGCAAAATTCTCATATTTCAATTCATTCAATTGCTGTTGATGTGTAACTTTGAACTCAATTTACTCGAAATCTAAATTTTGTCACTTGTACCCCTTGGCATTTGGGGTCCTCAAATAGAAAACCGGATCATTTTTTCATCTTTTCTAAGAAAGAAGATAATGATGGGGTCGAAGTGCCAGATATGACAAAGTTACCACTGCCAACAATCAGACAAGGAACAGCCAGAACCATCAGGTCATTATACATTTTATTTTTATTGCTTTAATATTGCTTACAATTAAATTATGGGTGATTTGAATTTCGATAAATAAATATAAAATGGTTTGCTAACTAATTTTCTATTAAAAATATGCATTGATGTTATTTTATTCCCATTTTTCCCAGACGTATCAAAGTGCCCCATGAGGTGTATCAATCTGCCCCGGGGATGGGGCACATTGATACAAATTACTTTTCTTGATTTTTTTTTAATTATATGCAAAAATACGATATAAAACAACGATTGTTCATTTTTGTAACACACTACACAAGTTTTTCTGACACCACATGGAAAAATAGCTTGAAATTTCTACTTTCTGGATACCAAAAAAATTCTTAGAAAAAAAACTGTATCAACATGCCCCAGTTCCCCCTATATGCCATATTGTTGAGTGCAAACGCCAAACCGGCGAGCAGTGCCTCGTTGGTTAAATTTGGTCGCATGCTTAAACTTGATTGCTATTCGACAGTATATAAGATAGTTTGCTTGATTAAAATTGACCGTGTTGATCGTAAAATTATGAAATGATTGAATAACACCACAATTTAAAAACAAATTTATTTCAAAATAGGTGTTTTTTTTTTTTTTTTTTTTTTTTTTTTTTTTTTTTTACGTATTATATGAAATTACATTTTTATTGCTGGATTCTGGTGTCAATGTGGCATTTCGCAATTAAAATTAGGTGGGATATATTCTATCCCACCGCTCTTCAAGGGGCTAAGGGGCTTCCGAGTTCACATCAACTTTATACCCAGTCTATTGATAAATGTCTTTCAATTAAAGAGCCGTTGAGAGGAATATTCTAACAAGATACAGTAGAACCTCGATCCATCAATTTTCATGGGGTGTGGGGAAAAAAACAATGAATGCGGGAAAACAATGAATGCGGATTAACTTCAAAACACGAAAAAACACAATATTTATGCATTAAAAATGCATGTAATGTATGCAGTACACTAATTTGTTGCTGATTGAACTATAAAAGAAATAAATCGAAGTTATAGAAAACTGATATTTATTTAATAAAATACAAAATTTTGTTGGGCTTTTGGTTCATTTTTTAAATAAAAATATTAATTTTAATTTTTACAATATTTTTTTGGTAATTTTTCTAATTTCTTATATATAGAGAGAAATTCATACAATTTCAAATACTTTAACTGCATCAGTCATTCTTCCACTGCTTCATCAGCATGAACTTTATCCTCTTCGCCATTATTTTCACTTTTTGAATTATGGCGCATGTTTTCTATGTTTAACACACCACATGTCACTGGAAACATAATCGCATACTTTTCTATATACAATCACTTTTCATCTGCATTATTATTGGTATTATCAATAGAAACAACACAAATGAGTTGTTTTAGGATAAAAGAAGTAATTCCAGTTTGTGTGCCATATGGATTCGCATGAGTTTCAATTTTATTTCTGTGAGGAGAAAAATTTTACGACGATGAATATGGGAAAACGACTTTTTGAAGAACGATGCTTGCGGGTTTCGTTAACTTTCTAAAAATATAATTCATGCAGGGTCCGTAGAAATAAAACGATTAAAGCGGGAAAACAATGGATGCTGGAACGATAGATCGGGTTTTACTGTATACATAAAAAAAGTTTAAAATATTTATATAAAATAAAAATATCTTTCGAAAAAGGTGGTATTAATGTAAATTACAAATGTAAATGAATGTGTAATGTAAATGAATTAAACAATTAAGCTCAATAATTTTGAATATTTTTATAAAACTTACGTAAAATTTTCTAATGTTCTAGTGCTAAAGCAAAAATAACTATTAAAAGTTACTGATGAGAATTCGGAAAGCATAAATAAAAAATCAATCAGATGCGGCAACACTGGAAAACACATACGCAGCGTATGTTGCCGTAGTTACGCAAGTACTTTCGAACATAGAAATACTAAGAAATAGAAACTCACATATCTTCAAAATGTTGAAATATCAACTGTAACCTCTCTCGCAAGGACTCATTACCACTACGGCAAACTTCCACGAGTAAAGTTAAGTAAAAAAATTCTGTTTTATTTAAACTCCTTAATGGAAAAATTCAATAAAAATAATGGCAAATTTGATATTAATTTTTATTGGGTGAATTTTACTTTAGCGGTAGTAGTTCCCGCCAAGCGATAACCAAAACGATCTCTTGTTAATGTCAGTGAAAAGATTCTAATACCTGAAAAAACTGACTCCAGTAGAAAGAAATAGGATTTTTTTTAAAAACATTTGTGAGAGAAATTTTCATGAATAAAATGAAGAATTTTTTTAATTAAAGTTTACTGGTGGAAGTATTCCCCGACGATAATCAGGTTGGAAAAAAATAGCTGTCATCTCCTGACAACCTCGTCATTAACTTCACTCATATACAATACATTACATCTCTTTATTCATAGTTCCATTCTTTCGACAAAGTATGCAGCGTGCTTAAGAGGTTAATATCATTCAAATGCACTTCATGTACGATTATAATGACATATATGAATATTAAGACAAGCTCAGAATATTTTCTTTTTTTCCTTTTTGTCCCACGTGTTTTACCCTCATCCCTCATCGAGCTAGATATCGTGCCAATGTCAGTTCAAATCTCTATTTTCCCTTGAAAAAGGCCAAGTAGTTCGGTTGAAACCGTCGGGATAATTTTATCATTGTTTCTAATGGTTAAACGTCTTACAAAATGGTATGTAGATTTTAAACTGTTGTATTTAATCCCACTGTACACTGTTTTAGTAAATTTATAAATAAAAATTCTGAGCTTGCCTCAATATTCATATAGTAAAGTCCAGTCTTAATTATTTATAATGACATATTTGAACTCTTTTATATATCTCTGTGTGAGAACCATAAATTCTATATGGGGTTTTCAGTAAAGAACATGCTGCTGTAAATCAGTATAACACATACCAGTTTCTACCTCAATTATCACTGAGAACATATCAAATAGTTACCATGTATCGACTACAATGTATTTAATTTATTTTGTATGAAAGAAGTATGAATTAATCCCAAGGCATTTTAATAGAAAATTAGTTATCAATAAATAACAACGTCCAATATGAACTTACATAGGGTCAAATATTAATAATATTTAAATTCCATATTAATCCATGCATAAGACTTTTTTTTTTTAATTCTCCTTCAAGTTTAGGCCTGAGTTCTAAGATAAATGTGTAAACAAATTAAGAAAACAATAAAGTTAAGTTTAAACAAATGACATTTTAAATAAATAAAAAAAAAAGCAAGCCGAAAAATAAAAGCATAATCTTCGTAAGTTATTCTTCTTCGTGACTTGTAATAAATAACTGGAATTAACAAATTAATAATTTTGATGCTATAAAAAAATTTAGATATTTTTTTCTTTCAAAGAGTGATAGCTTCATAAAAATGGTATAGCGGCCTAAAAAGTATTTTTTTTAACTGTCATTGTATGAATGAACATTTTTATTCATGCGTATTATAATTATATATATTTTAAAGAGTTTTTTCGACTGAAAAAAAAAGATTTATTTAAATTAAAGTTATTTCTAGCTAGGATTTTTACAAGACGAATAAAAAAGCGTGAATGTGAATAATGTATGAAAAAAAGTTCGTGTAAGTAATTAACATGTTTTTCTTTCTGATTAATGCACAACGCAATGATCATGATACATTTTAAATTTTGTATTACAAGCAAACGGACTTTTTATTCTGTTTTTATTACCTATAACTTAATTTATGTTAATGACTTTCTATTTTGCTGCTAAAGCTAAATTTTCTTAAAGCTTTACATTTACTAATGTTTAGCTTTAGCATGTAATATAATTTTTAGAGGTTATACAGTAAAACCTCTAAATAACGAACACTTAGGGAGCGCGGAAACTGTCCGATATTCAGAGGTGTCCGCTATTATAAAAATCTAAAGAATTAAAAAATTGCTGAGAAATGCTTAATGTTTCATTAATTGACTTTTATATGTCCTAAAAAGTCTATTATATGATTAATCAGAAATTAAATGTTTTTTAAACTATAAAACTAAAACAATATTATATATACCTTATCCACCTTTTTATTACATTCTTACGAAAAAAAAAAAAAAACTGTTACAAAAGTTTGCTTTTGCTTGCAATTACATATAATGTGTTTTTCAAAGTGTAGTTTTAACTCTGCCAGTAATTTCAATCCTTCCGAGTCATCATTATAGAGTTCCGAGGGGGTAAATTGCACTTTTTGACAATGAAAAGCATAAAATATCAAATCTGCCGAGAGGTTATTTCAGTGCTCCGGGTGTGTGTGTTTGGGGGGGGGGGAAGGGAATGTCTGTCTCGAGCCACCCTCTGAATTAAATACTGGACGTGAGAAGAGGATTTTCTCCAGCCCATCTACTACATTTATTTCTATCAAAATTTATGATACATTCATATGATAAATTAAGAAGCTTTTCACTTTTTCCTTTTTTATTTTTCTCGTTAATTTTTTTTTTTAATTTTTTATTACAAAACTACTGCCTGCTATACGGAATGTCCGTTATTCAGAGGTTAAACATACAAAAATTTAGGTTTTGGAAGTAGGGATTGGAAAACTGTCCGTTAAATAGAGGTGTCCGCTATTGGGGAGTGTCCCTTATGGAGGTTTTACTGTATAATTATTTAATTTCATATGCGATTTTGAATCTCAACATAAACCCCTGTATATGTGTACGTATAGAGCAAATTTAGGTATGGATAACATTGAATACTTCAATATCTGGCGCATAAGGTGTTGTACCCAAGTGTAAAATTTGCCATACGACTTCCCAAATGCTCTGACGCGGCAATGTCCATACGAGCTATCGGACCCCCTCCAATGGTACAGCCTACGGTGCCAGTTTTTACTGGGTGGGTAAAAAGGTACGGTAGAAAGGCGGGATCTTATCTCACACTGCAACGTTTTCGTTTGCCTTTCATTTCGGCGCGAAGTTTTCCCTTCTGCGGTACGACTTTCCTTTTCTGCCAGTCTTTGCTTTAATATATCCTCAAAATTTCTACCATTTTCTGCTAAGTTCTATACCACCATTCGGGCACTAAAACATCCAATCCCATTTCGTTTAGCATGATAAGTACTTGGTGTGCGGCATCAAATCTCAAAGACATTTCAATTTGCAATAAACTACACAGTAAGCCAACACAGCTCTTAAATTAATTAGCCGGTCCGGGTGCTTGCTTAGTGTATCGCCTCATGCGGTGATCAGGCGATCTTCGCCCCGCTCTCCACGCAACTTAAACCCATTCAGCTGAGCAGAATCCAGTCAGGGAGGGGCGTGGTCAGCGGTCTCCAAGGCAATGTTTTCAATTCTGTTTGGATACCTATAGTTAAAGCAAAACGGTAAAATAAAACCTTATTCTCATTTTTTGCAGTTTTTTGCTGGTAAATATAAAAAAAAAAAATCGCATTTTAAAATCTGCTTGTGAGTGATGTTAACCAAGTTCAGTATAAAGTTGAACATTTATACATATTACTGTGTTAGTTTTCCTCTGAGCTAAACTGTTAACAGGAGCAGGCTACACATCACTTAACGTTGCAATTTGCGACTGATATTAACTTAATTGGAAACTCAATTTTAACATATTCTTAAAAGTCTACCAGCCTCACCTATCTCATTTTCTTTCTCGTTGATTTTGAGTTTATTTTTAAATATTTAATAAACTTTTTTTACTGCATTTGATAGTCATTTTAATTAATTTCTACTATCTGATTCTTAATAGAAAGATAAACAGATAAAATTAGGTATAGGTAATATTCAACAAAGAATTCATTATTTTTGAAAAGGGGCGTTGGAATATTTGTTCTTGTAAAGCGAGATTTGGTACAGAAAAGATTGGGAACCTATAATGTAAACTAACTGGGCCGACAACCAGCGAGCGTATTTCGCTCAGATAACCTTATTGGTAATTAGGAATGTAATAAGGAAGGTATTAACCTTCATAGACATGGGAATATACCATGTCAATAAATAGTTTTTATCCCCCCCCCCCAAAAAAAAAAAAAATTGCTTAAAATCTTACAACATTGTAGTTAATAATAAGTTAACCCCAAGCAGTTAGTGTGCTTGTGTGTTCTGATATGAGGAGATCGCCGAACACTGACAAGGAAGGTCTCCATACTTGGCATACCCAGATTTTTTTGAAAAAAAAAATTACTAATTAAATTACTCTTGTAGGTAATAAAAGATCAGTGAGAATTATCGGCGGAATTACAATAGGAAACGTGTAAAAAACTTTCGAACCTATACTTTCGAATATTTGGCGTGAAAAGAAGAAAGTGTCACATGATTTGGCGAGCCGCATTTTTCCCTGCCAAAAGCAAACGATTTTAATGCAATTGAAAACTTTTGGATTTTTAGAATCCGTGTAAATGGTATTTAATTTAATGAATTTAAACCTAAACAATGAGAGAGTTTAATATATTATATACATATATATATGTATATTAAATTGCATATATATATATATATATATATATATATACATTATTTGTTGCTGTAGTTATTTGATTTACCCCTGAAAAAAATATTTTCATATATAAAAAATTCTAATACAGCAAAACTATTTTTATATATTTAAGCGTATTCAAAAATAAAAGCCAGATGTTTCCATAGCAACAAAATCGAATTGACAATGCTCAACTGGACTTTGAACATGAAACAATTTTAATTAATTTAAATCTGAATTTCATTTTAAATCTCAAATTTTGATGGTTAAATTTAAACATAAATACGCATAAATATCAATATTACGAAATTATACTTAAAACAAACTAAAGCTGACGAAACCAAAGCTATTTAATTTATTTAAACATGTTGAATGTGAAACTTTTTTCCTTTAAAATGCATTTGATATTAAAAAAAAGGAAAGAAAAAAAAAGAAAACACATTTTTGAAATTTCTTTTCATTGACCAACCGACAATAAATCGCCAAATAACGAAATTTTCATTTTTTTTTTTTTTTTAAACTGTCAGAGTAAGGAGGTTCCGCCGAAATTTTTTTTATAAACGTATATATCTTCATGAGAAGAACGTTCTGTAATTTTTTCAGATTTTCGGAGCATGCCCTTAAGGAGACCTTCCTTGTGAGTACAAACTTTACCTGTATGTCTGAAGTTATGCACTTTAAAAACAATCTTTGGATTCATTTATTATGTATTTTTTAATACTCTAGGTTTGTTTAATTGGAGATTCGATCTGTATAAACCGATGAACGAAACGAACGCTAGTATTTAATATAGTCATATTTGTCAAACCAAAATTTTCTTCTTTCTCATACGCGTTAATCTTTCCGTGCCATTATTTCAATACTAAACCACTTTTGATTTTCAACTTAAGTTTCTGTTTCATTTTACTAAACAATTTAAATTCAGCCGTGTTCAGATCAATGGAAAAAATCAATTGGAAGTTGCCGGGTTTGCTAGATACGAATTACCACTACTTGCACAGCCGCTGTACAACAGAAATATGAAAAATCGAGAAAATTGCTAGTACAGTGCTCCCTTTCGGCAGATGGTTCCCAAATTTACGAGGGACTTTTTGACCATAGCCAAAAACATGTACATGAAATTAGATTCAATTCTATGCATAACACCATATACTTTTCGGAGTACAATAATGAAAATTGAACAAAAGTCGTTATTACAAAAAAGTCATTAAAAGTCGTTATTCTGTCCTTCCGGCAAAATGTTTCCAAATTCAATCAGGACCTCCAGGGCCGTAACTACCGCTGGGGCAGCCGGGGCACTGCCCCGGGGCCCCCAAGCCTGAGGGGCCCCAAACTGATGGTTAAAAAACTATTGATTTTAGTTTCTAGTGTAAGTTCCTATAAAATGCCCAGCACATACCTAAAAGTTAGTAATAAAAAAATCAAAGTGCTAGAATAGATGTTTTTGCTTGTCTGTCAATACACTCCTTACTCTTCGCATCCAAAAGGAGTTCTATAGCAGACAGCAAAATGTCGAGTCGAATGTGTCATGTCGCGCCAGCATGTTTGCTGATCCCACCGAAACTAGTATAAGGAAGAAAATATGGACTTCTAATCGACTGAATAATATAAAAAGCATCTAAAAAATTCTAGAAAATCTTTCTTCTTACCTATACTAATAAGTTAACAAAACGCTCTATTTGTGTATGTCTGCGTATGTGTGTGTGAGTGTGTGACTGCGATGGTTAGCAAAATCTACCGCACATAGAAGTCTGAAATTTTAGGTGAAGATAGTCCAAGACAGGTCCTGATGCACCTGAGTCTCAGACTTTTAATATTTTAAGGGCCAGGGCCCTGGGCCCCTTACAATTTTTAAGCGCCAAATTGTTAATAGCTTGACTCCTTTTTATCTAATCTTTTCCGTTTTGAGGTACCTTTCCCCTTTTAGATATTTTCGCCTTTTTACTCTTCAGTTATGACCTTGGACTCTTGGAGCCCGTTTTAGGGCCCCTTTTAGTCTTTGTGATAGTAAATTGTTAATAAATAGCTTCCATTAATTTCGATCTTCATTTTTGGGATACCTGTTCCATTTAGATATTTTCAAATTTTTACATTCAATATAAGAGACACTGGGGCCCCCTAGATAATCATAGGGCCGACCCAGGGCTTCTTGATCTTTTTGTGCGCTAAACATTTTTCACTCCCTAAATTTCTCACCTTCTTAGTGCAAATTTTTAAAGCTGAATCTTGGACTCTTATGTCAGGACCAACACCCTGATATTTTTATTCGGGACCTGTGGCCCTTTTTTTAACGCTTACCCAAATAATTGGTGCATTTTTAAAAAAAATATTATTCTTGCAAATAATTCATACTCTATGCTTAATTTTGACTAATTAAAGGTCTAAAGTGTTATGTACTAAAACATTTTAACATGTTTTCATGTTAGGGCCCTGACTGTATTTGTCAGTTGGCCCCTATGGGGCCTTCTATCATAGCTCCTTTAAAAAGGGTCGGATTCACTAGCTTTTTTTTAAACAACTTTTTAGGTCCTCCAACTACGACATGAACAACAAAAAAAAATTTTTTTAGACTTCAGCTACGACTATATATGAATATTAATCGCTTTCATGGAGCCCTTGGTGCAACTTCTTTGAAAATGATCCAAATTGCTTTCGATTTTATTCAACATAGTTTTAGCGTCTTCCCATTATTTTAATAACTACACAAATATTTTTATACCCAACTACATGCGAAATAATTTCCTGGCCCTTTGGGGCCCGGTACAGGCCCCCTTGAATTTTTTTAAAAATAAATTGTCAATAAATTGCTTCCTTTTAACCTGATCTTCATTTTTAGAATTCTTTATTCATTTGGATATTTTAATGTTTTGACATTCTATACAAGACACTGTGTTCCCCTGTGGAATCATAGGGTCCAGCCCAGGGCCCCTCAACATTTTGTGAAATAAACATATTTCACTTCCTATATTTCTGATCTTCTTAGTGCAAAATTTTAAAGTTGCCTAGGACTCTTCTTTCAGGACCAATCCAGAAAACCTGATGTTTTTATTCGGACCCTAGGGCCCCTTTTTAAACATTTGCCCAATCAATTGGTGCATTTAAAAAATTATATCATTCCAAAGAATAGTTCCTACTATATGCTTAATTTTGACCAATTAAAGATCTAAAGCGCTATGTACTGAAATATTTTAACATGGTTTCATATTAGGGCCCTGGTTTTAACTGTCAGTTGGTCCCTACAGGACCCCATATTATAGCTCCCTTAAAAATGATCCGATTCACTAGCTTTTTTTTTCTATCAATTTTTTATGTTCTCTCTACCTATTACATGAACGACAAAAGAATTTCTCAGACTTCAGCTATCATTAATTTTGTTTGTCAATTGCTTTCTTGAGGCCCTTGATGCAGCTTCTTTAAACATGAACCAAATTGCTTTCAATTTTATTTAACATAGTTATAGTGTCTTTCCATCATTTTAATAACTACAAAAAATATCTTTATACCCAACTACATGCAAAATAAATTCCTGGCCCCTTGGAGCCCAATGAAGTTTTTGTAATAATAAATTGTTAATAAATCGTTTTTTTTAATCCGATCTCCATTTTTAGGATTCTTTATTCATTTAGATATTTTAATGTTTTGACATTCCATATACGACACTTTGGCCTCCTGTGGAACGATAGGGCTCAGTCTAGGGCCCCTGAACATTTTGTGAGGCAAACATAGTTCACTCTTTAAATTTATCCCCTTCTCAGTGCAAATTTTTTTAATTTGAGTTTTGGACTCTTCTTTCAGGAACAAGATTCTCATATTTTCATCCGTGGCTAGGACCCTTTTTTTAAACATTTTCCGAATCAATTCGTGCATTTCGATAAAATATTATTAAAATGAATAATTCATACCCTATGATTAATTTTGACTAATTGTAGATCTAAAGAGCTAAGTACTAAGATATTTTAACATGTTTTCCTGTTAGGGCCCTCTTTTTAACTGTCAGTTATCCTTTTTGGGCCCTTATTATAAATCCCTTTTAAAATGGTTCAATTAACTCCTTTTTTTAAACAACTTTTTAAATCCATCAGCTACTAAGAAACTGCCATAGTCTAGCTACCACCAATTTTGAATATTAATCGCATTCTTGGGGCCGTTGGTGCATTTTCTTTAAAAATGATCCGGATTGCTTGCAATTTTCTTACACATTGCTTTAGCGTCCTCCCATTACTTTAATAACTACAAAAAATATTTCATACCCAACTACATGCGAAATAAGTTCCTGGCCCCTTGAAGATTTTGTACCATAAATTGCTATTAAACTGCCTTCTCTTAATCCAATCTTCATTTTTGGAACTATTTTTTCACTTAGTTATTCCTATGTTCTTACATTCCATTTAAAAGCCTGAGACTCCCTATGGTCTCGGCTCAGGCACCTTGAAATTTTTGTTCTCCATGCATAGTTCACCCACTTATTATCAAACCTTCTCAATGCATAAATTTAAAGATGAATTTTGGACTCTTATTACAGGACCTACACCCTGTTGTTTTTGAGGTCCAAAGGCCTTTTTTAAAGCATTTACTCATTTTTTTATACATTTCTTTAAAATATTATTTAACGAATAATTCATATCCTATGGTTAATTTTGACTAATTGTAGATCTAAAGTGTTAATTGTTTGCTTAAGGTTATCATAACGTGTCCCGGGCAATGCCGGATGGGTCAACTAGTCTATTATAAATACGTACATAAAATCGAAAAAAAAATTATCACAATACATCTTTCAAAAGGTTTTTAAACATAAACGCATGATTAAGTTATATATACTCAATAAACTTTTCTACCAAAAATTGAACCGACTTCAATAGCTGCTGCAAAAAGAAAAATAATTTTTTTACAGAATAGTATTAAGAAATGAAATTAAGATCGTAGTATTTATCATGCGTATTATTATATTTATGTAGATTAATTTGATTTTTTGAAGTCGGTGCCAGCCAAGCCAAGTTACATGTAATTTTCCAATAGACACGCATCCAAGTACCTATGAGTTTTTTTTACGATTTAATATTTAGTTAAAAATTTAACTTTATTCTTTTACGATTTGCATTGGATAATTAATTTTAATTTTGAACTTGGCTTGGCTGGCACCGACTTCAAAAAATCAAATTAATCTACATAAATATAATAATACGCATGATAAATACTACGCTCTTAATTTAATTTCTTAATACTATTCTGTAAAAAAATTATTTTTCACTTTGCAGCAGCTTTTGAAGTCGGTTCAATTTTTGGTAGAAAAGTTTATTTTTCTCTTTTTAGTTAAAAGTTAACGATTTTTTGAAGTCAGTTAATAAAAATTATAATACGGGAAAAATCACTGTAAACCATACACGTACGTCAGGAGTGGGGTTCGAACCCATTATCTCTTTCAAGAACCAGAAATCAAATCTGCTGTCTTACACCGCTCAGCCACCTGACTGCACTCCATTCGGCGTGCTTAGTCATCGTTCATGTTACTTTTAGTTTGCGAGAAATCACTAATTTTATTGGTTTTTACTTAATTACTAAAAAAGTACTGAACCAATTTCAATGAAATGGAAGAAGTACCAATGGAAGAGTAGCCTCTTTCATTTAACACAAAAAGCAAATTAATCGGTTGGATAGTTTCGAAGTAATCGGTGAACATACATAGAAAAAAATACATTCGCGCCGAATTGATAACATCCTCTCCTTCTTTGTCACTTAAAAATATATATATATATATAACACGGAAATTTTTTTTGTATACTATACACATATGTCAGGAGCGAGGTTCGAGCCGATACTCTCTTTCAAAACCAGATATTAAATCCGGTGCCTTAGACCGCTCGGCTGTCCCGACTTCATTTTTCTTCTGAGGACTTATTCAATGTCATGTTACTTTTCGCAAGTCTATGCTTTTTTTGAGTACTCTTTCACTGATAAAGTATTGAGTTAATAAAAAATATCTGATACTCTGTGGTAACGGTTAAATACAAAATATTCTTAATAGCATAATTAGTATTTAACTTGTTAAATATATATTTAAAAATTATAACACGGAAAAGATTATTGTATACACTGTATGTACGTCAGCAGTGGGGATCGAACCCACGCTGCCTTTCGAAAACCAGATCTTAAATCGAGCGCCTTAGACCGCTCGGACATCCTGCCATAAGTAAATTTATTCGACATCCATATTACTACTGATTTGCAAGAAATCACTAATTTTATTAGTTTTTGCCTAATTACTAAAAAAGTACTGAACCAATTTCTATGAAACGGAAGTGGTACCAATTCGAGAGCAAGCTCTCTCATTTAACACCAAAATCAAGTTAATTGGTTGGATAGTTTCGGAGTAATCGGTGAACATACATAAAAAAAATACATACGCGTTGAATTGATAACCTCCTCTTCTTTTTGGAAGTCGGTTAAAAATGAACCTAAATAAAATGCTCTTTAAAGTATTCAACCAATCGGAAGTCCGTATTTTCTTCCCTATGCTAACTTAAGTGTGATTGGCAAAAATGGCGTCGCCGCCAAGTGCCTGCCGAGTAGAGTTGTCCAATTCTACATTTTTTAGTCATTTTTGGGCTTATCATACTATGTACATTTAAACAACGATGTGCGAGAAAAGGAACTATGCCCGGGTCAAAGTTTCAATTTGCCCTCCCTGGGTCCCCCCCGGAGGTTTTGCCCCGGAGCCCCCAAGTTTATAGTTACGGCCCTGACGACCTCCTGGCTAAACCCAAAAACGTATTCAAAAACATTGGCTCACTACTATGCCTATCTTCATACACTTTTCGATATTACAAAACAGACATACGGGCAGACAGACATTTTGTATAAACATATTTTTCAGATCTCTAACACTTAAAACGTTTAAAAGAGGAAGTAAAAAAAAAAATCTCGATTATAAGAACTTTTTTTTTTAGAGAGAAGAAAGTAACATGCGTTTGCACGATTTAAACAAAAGACTCTTCAAAGAAATTAGAAAGAAGAAATGTGTTAAACAAAAACAAAATCTATCTAAAGAATACAATTTCATGACTTTTTAATTATACATCGGATTAACTGACCCTTTCATCCAAAATAAAAGAACTTTCCGTCACAATTTTATAACCAATCTACATAGAACGATGTACTATGTACGAAAACATTCATTAAAATATAAGTCGTTATTCAGTCCTTCCGGCAAAATGTTTCCAAATTCAATCACGACCACCTGGCGATACCCAAAAACATACTCAAAAACTTTGGCTCAGTGCTGTGCCTATCTTCATATACTTTTGGTCAGTACAAAGCAGACATACGGACAGACAGAAGACATTTTGTATAAAAATATATATTTCAGATCTCTGACACTTAAAATGTGTAAAAGAGGAAGTAAAAAAAAAAAAAATCTCGATTATAATACTTTTTTCTTTAGAGAGAAGAAAGTGATATGCGTTTGCACAATTTAAACAAAAGACTCTTCAAAGAAGCTAGAAAGAAGAAATGTGTTAAACAAAAACAAAATCTATCTAAAGAATACCATTTCGTGACTTTTTAATTATACATGGGATTAACTAATTATTAACTGAGGCACTGAAACATGTTATGAATTTATTTTTTGCTTGAAGGAAATGAAAGCTTTATAGGTATTATATACCTTCTTTAAAAGCAGTTCATTTTGAAATTGTGTATTGTATTTTTATATAAACGACCATATTTATTCATGCATTCTCTAATTATATATATTTATGCATATATATTGTAATTTACTCCTTTTTTTCTTATCACGAAAAAAATAATTGCTCTTTGAGTATGGTTGGGAATATTCTTAATTAGAATTATTATAACGAAGTAAAAAATACCACAAAATTTAAAACGTGGATAAGTGTGATCGCAGATAACACAGAGATATTTATTTAATATCTCTTTTAAAACATTTTATCTTTAATTAATAAATAAAAATTGTTAATTTTAAACTATTAAACCATTACATAAATGGCAGCACAATTATAATTAATTTTAAAAGAATTTAAAATATTTTTAGACCAAATTAAAAATCTTCAAGTAAAATTATTTAAATAAAATTAAAAAATCATATTTTTCATCAATTTGCGAATAGTAACACTTTGAAATTTGAAATGAAATTTCTGCTTTTCAATTTTTACCACTACACATTTTTTAACTTCTAAACATCGCACAATTTTAATTTTTACGCAGTTTTTTTTTTTTTTTTTTTTTTTTTTTTTTTTTTTTTCCGTACAGAGAAATTTTTTTTTAATGCAATTTGTTTCAAAACTAAATCTTAATTTATTTTTGAGATATTTATTTTTATGTGGTTTTAAAAACCGTTTTTGTAATCGTGGCAACAAAAGTACTAGGGAAAAAAAGCCGAAAAGAGCAGATTACTATATGTTTTTGTTGCTATTTTCTCATTAAAAAAATGGAATTAAAATACGATTTATTTCAAGAATATCCATATAATCATTGATTAGTGTCGATACAGTGTACGTAATATTGCTCTTATATTTGGATAAAGCTCCTCATCTTTTTTTTGCTTCCTTTTGGGAACAACGCATTTTGAGCTTTTTCTATCGACGATAATTTTCAGAATTTCCAAGCTAAGGTTATGAGGATTTCACAAAAGTTGCTCTACACATTTAGCTAATACATTATGTTAACCCATTCATGCCCAGCATCTTTTGCGTAAATTTTATTTGTTCGGCACCACTATTTTCAGAAGATTTTAGTTTATTAATCACGAAAATGCATCATTTAAATAAAATAATTATTGCTTTTCTTTTTTACCGGTGTCAAAAACAGTGCTGAATGCACCTTTTGAAGCGTCCCTAAAAAGGGACGCTAGGGACTAATGGGTTAATTGTATTTTGATTGCTTTCGCACATGCGCAGTGAAAATTTGCCTAGTAAACCTACTCATTATTTATACAATTTTTAATATTTTTTAATTCCGATTCCATGGTCTTCTGTACATTTTTTGCCATATTTTCCAAAAAAAAAAAAAAAAAAAAAAAAAAAAACGCTTTTTTATATTAAGAATTTTTCAAAACATAAACAAAAAACTTGGCAAAATTTGAGACAAAACAGTAAATCTGAGAGATTTTTATGAAAATCTTAATTTCTCTACGAGTATAGATGCTATCCTCATAAAAATGAGCACAATCTATTACAATAAACCATTTAATTGTAATCTACATTTTGAACGCTTTTGCTACATTACTTTTGAGTGGATTATCCAAAAGATATTCGTTCTTTTTCCATTTGTTGACTATGGATTTTCGGGAAAAAAATTCTTCAAGGAAATATATGACCTGTACTATTTTGTTTTCACACTTAGAGTTTCAGGATAATTCCTCGTGTATTTTTCTAGGTATTTAACTAAAAGTTAAAAATCGCAAATGGCTGGTCACCTTTGGCCTTATAGTGTATGCATATATGTGTGTGTGTGCGTGTGATTTAATAGTTATTATTTGCAAACAATTTTACTATATATAAATACAGTCGAGTCTCTATATAACGAAAGCCATCGTTCCAGTAAAAAATTCGTTATATAGAGAAATTCGATGTATAGAGAATGATGTTTAAAATCGTATTTAATGTGTAAATTTTGAACAAATATTATTTTTGATCGTTTCAATTAAGAATTTGAAATGTTTAAAAGTAAATATTAACTTAATAATTTATTTCTTAATTATTTAATCTGTTTCAAAAAAGAGAACTATATGAAAATCAAATGAGGAAGACTTACATTAATTTCAGACAAAGATATCTGTTTTTTTTTTTTGTTGTTTTGATTTTAAAATTGTTATGCTTTAAAAAAAATGCTCAAATTTTAGCAAGGAATGAAAAATTGTAATTAATGTTTTCAACCATTTGAAGGCCTCTGTTATGTGCCTCTCATTGATTCCTCTCTTATATGTGTAACAATCCAATTGACTCTGCTTTGAAAAGGATGTGGAAAGGTGTGTGGGAGGTGGGATGAATTCGTTGGATTTAAAGAACAAGGAGAAAAGTAATATAAAAAAAACTCAGCACTGAACGATAAATCAAAAATAAGTGTTGGAAAATTGATCACATATGATTTAAAACTGAAAAAACTAAGACCAATTTATGAAAAATTTCGTTATATGGAGATTGATATTTCGCTATATAGAGACTGTTTTTAATGTAATCATGCGAAAAGGGGACCGTTCCTACTAAAAATTCGTTATATAGAGAAATTCGATGTATGGAGTTTCGTTATAGAGAGACTCCACTGTATATGCAAAATATCTACTTAAAGGCAACAACTATATCGCCTAAAATGACATAAAAAATATTTTTCCCTTAAAATTCAATAGCTTATTTTTAATTATGCTGCAAGAATTTTAATATTGATTTCATACATCTGGGCAAACAATAAGCGGTTTTATTAATCTTGTCGCAGAAATCTCATCCTTTTTACATGTTTTAACTAGGTTAATATTAATTTAAATGTTAACAATTTATTAACTAAATATTTAAATTCTGTTCGCACAGCGCTACAGATAAATTGCCAAACAAGCAGACCTCGCATAGATATGAATTTCAACAAATAGTGACGCATGCGCTGTTTCATGAAGGAGAAAAGTATGCATATGATGTCACGATCGCGGAATAACACACAGATCCATCTGATACCGATATGGCCTTTTAAGAAACTCAAACTTCTATCCACTCCCTTCACGCATATTCACAGTATCCTCAAAGAAACTATTCGAGAGGGTTGAATTCTGATAGGGATTGGCCAACGCGTTTTCACGTAACTTGGCGATAATTATACTTGGCGAGCGATAGATGCTTCTGTCGAGGAGTTTTATTTCCTTCCGAACCGAGTACAAAGTAACTTTTCTCTTGCAGCATTGCATTGGATGGAACGTGTCTTACTAAAAACTGTACTCTTTAAAAGTTTTTAAACACAAATTTTTACTTTGTACTCGGTTTACTTTGTACTCGGCTCCGAAGGAAATCAAACTCGACGGAAGCGTCTATCGCTACGCCAAGTATAATTATCGCCAAGTTGCGTGAAAACGCGTCGGCCAATCCCTATCAGAATTCAACCCTCCCGAAGAGTTTCTTTGCGGATAGTGTGAATATGCTCCCTTCACACACACAAAAAAAATAAATAAATAAATAAAATAAATAAATAAATAAATAAAATCGAATATTTAATGCTTCATGTGTCTTCATTTATTTGTAACATTAACATAGATACTTAAAACCAAACATAGTTTATAACAGCTCCATGTTTATTGAAAAAATAATACTTTTACACCGTATCAAAACAGCAATCATTTTAATTACATTATTTTTTTTCAGTTGTTAAGGCCCCACACTAGGCACAGAAAAAGACCCGATGATAAAGTTAAGTCTACGTGGGGGCGCTCTTATCAAATATCTGACTCAAATTTTAATATTTTTACATGATTTTTTTGCACAAGATAGCTGAGTACGATCCACCTTCGGCCTAGTTTTAACTTTTTAAGATTTTGCTTTTATATTTTTTATATTACGATAGTTTCAATTTCAGTAACCGGTTTAAACCGGTTTCGAAAGTTAAAGTAATTAAAAAAAAAAAAAATCTCAAACCAAAACTGAAAAAGCAAAAACTAAGCCGGTTGTGGATCGTCCTCAGCTATCTTGTGCAAAAAAAAATCATGTAAAAATATTAAAATTTGGGTGAAATATTTGAAAAGAACACCCCCATAGACTTTACATTATCATCCGGGTCTTTTTCTGTGCCTAGTGTTGCGCCTTAAAACCAAATATAGTTTATAATATCGCCATGTTTATTCAAAAGTAATCCTTTTACAACGTAAAGGCAACAAAAAGGTATAATAATCTACTATTTTCCTTTTTTTTTTTTTTTTTTTTTTTTTTTACTTTCTACAAAAATGGAGTTGAGTAGATTCACTCAAATCCGCACAGCTTGGAACCAGAGGTTGTGCGGATTTTAGAGTTTTTCGGATTTCTGGTCATTGCTTTGTTTACATTTTCTAAACAGCAATTTGAATGTAAATAATAATTCAATTGAAACTATGATGAATGCTTACAATATAATAAAATATTAAAATATGTAATAAACTAAATGAATAAAAATTTAGATAATTTTTAATGAGTAGTAATTAATAAGTAGCTTTTTAAAAAAAATATCCAACAATTTAGCTATTTCAACATTTATTCCACTGACCTTCAGTGATGCCTAAATGACGTGACATCAAATTTCCTCGAACATTTGGGGCTTCTCATACTTCAAAATGGTAGGATACAAAATTAAGTCAAAAACACTGGAGTGATTTTTTTACAAGCATTTGTTGCTATATAACATAACAGCAGGAAGGACTGAGCATAGCTCGATTAAAATTATCCTTCAGTTCAACTCAATAAAACAATACAATTTCGGCAGAATAAAAAATACATATCATTGCCAAATTCAGTAATATTATTTAAATTTATGTCCAGCAAGCTGCAAATGTTTTGACATTGTTATAGTAGACTCCCTCATATCTGCACAGCTTTGGACCACAGTTTGTGTGGATTTTAGAATTTTTCGGATTTCTGGTCATTTTTTGTTTACATTTTATGGACAGTAATTTGAATCTAATTACTGCAATTGGAAATATACTGGATGCTTTCAATATAATAAAATATTCAAATGAGTAATAAATTAAAATAATAATAATTTAGATAATTTTTAAAATGATTAAAATATTAAAAGCAAAAGTCAAGCTAATAATCAATAATGTATGATTAAATATTCATTATAATGAATGAGATGTATTCTTCCAAAATTATTCGATGACATTTGCCTCATAAAAGTACATTACTAATTCACATGAAAGTAATAAAATAAGGAAGTTTTATTTCAAGTTTAGCCAGACTTAATAACCGAAAAAGCTTGATTAATACATAAATGCATTTGGTAAGAACATTGTGGTTACCAATGATATCAGAAATATATTGAATTTTTCCAGAAATAAATTTATTCATCCTTAATAAAAAATAAATTTATTCTTCCTTTATTGGAAAAAAAAAACATGAATTTAGTTAATATTAACAAAAATTATAAATTAAAAATCGATATTGAATTAATATAAAACTAAGAAAGTAAAATTTTGTCTCTATATCTGAATTGAATGTTTCACTGTTTACATCCGTAAATTGTGTGCGGGTTTTAGAGAATGGCAGATTTTAGGGTTGCGGATTTGAGGGAATCTACTGTACTTTTGTTGCCTACATTAAAGAAACGGCATAAAAACTAAGATATGTTTGTATTTCAAAAATGAATTTGTATACAAAGGAGGTGGGTCAATAAGGGCTATTTTTCGCCCATCATATACCCGGAAAAAAAAAGTTTTGAATTCAGATTATTGTTTTGTGGCTTTGCATAGTTAAAGATATGTATGCAAAGGAAAACTTTTCGTTAAGCATATGGTATTCGTCATTACTTCGAATTACATTTTGAATGTCTTCGTTCCTTACTTCGCGGAAACAAAGAACAATTATGCTAACATACTTACAAACACATTAAAAAAATATTCATATAATATCAGAAAGTGGCTGAAGCCAAATGGTGTTGAGAGTGTTGATAGATTTTACCGGGATTGTTTGAAACTTCTGCACGAAATTGATTTAAACATGAAATGCCAAGATTCTTAATTAAGCAGCAACAGTTTTCAATAGATGATGCTAAGGGACAGCTCTCGTAACCAAAATTTGATTTTTCAGCGCACAATTTCTAAAACCTATAATATTTGGATAAAAACACAGCTAAACATTTTAACATAATGGTACTGTCAGTGTAAAGTACGCAAAAGTGTCGTAGAGTGCTGGGTGCTTGTTGTTTTCATATTATGGTTGCTGTCTTACAATACTACTGTAATGTACCATTCGCTCAATCAAAATCAAAAAACTAAATATCGAATACGTTCATATACAGTACAAGACGAGGCCGCTGGATGGTCCATTAGTGATTCTGGTGAAGCAATCAATAACGAAAATAATTTAAAATACATTGTCCAAAAAGTCTGAAACTGTATTATTATTATTATTATTATTATTATTATTATTATTATTATTATTATTATTATTATTATTTGTTATTTATTATTTCTGATATTTCATGTATTGAAGTAATAATCTTAGTAAGCTCCATTTATATTAATTTTACGCATTTTGTTGTATTTACTATTGATTATATGGATTAAAACTAATTACAATTGTGTTTATGCTCATTAATACACATAATATTTACCTAAATCTATATTTTATTTTCCCATCAATTATTAAACTTTTATTCAAGATATTATTATTTTCTTACTTGTTATGAGATATACTAATGAAAAAAATGTATGTCTCGACTAGATGCTGATGTGCGAAAAATGGCCCTTATTGACCCACCTCCTTTAAACAAATTGTATTTAAAGGAATTCCCTTCCCCCTATACGACGGTATAAAAATTAACAAGTTGTAAATTGCACGTCAAGCGTAGCAAATGAGATATAACGAAGCTTTAAAAATATTCAGATCTTGATGTAATAGTATAGCTAAAATATTTTGTGTGTCCCTGTAAATACTGTCAGATTTCTATTATACAGGCAGTAACTTATAGTTAACTTCAGCAATGTATATCAATTTCATAAAATGTGAAGTAGACAATATTTTTAAAACGAGTCCCTACACTGTTTTCTCCCTCATTTCATTATGCAATGGAGTAATTTTGTATGGCCCTGTAAATTAATAACAAATATTCTTTGAACCACATATTGTGCAGAAAGTACATTTCAGTATATACTTCATAGATGCATGTAAATGTTATTGAGTTCGAAAGAGTATAACAGTATTAAAATGCATTTGAAAATTTTTTCCCATTGGCGTAATGTAAAAAAAAATATTTTTGATTGTCCTTGTAATCAAATTATTCATCCGATTTTCATAAAATCTGAAAAGACTCGACAACATTATACAACAGTTATATATTTTAAATTTCAAATGATTCGGTAGAATGGTATTTGCTATGTTATATGCGGACGGAGGGACAGACTGAACGACGATTATAGGTGCTACGTATTTACATAATTTCGAACGCCCCTAAAACTGTGCGATGCTTAGAAGATTATAAAATTGCACAAGAGATTATCCCGTACAATATGATACATTTGTAAACCAATACACCTGCTTCGTTTTGCTGCTGGCTTAGTTAACGAAGTTATTTTTTTTGAGAGAAAACTTTGAGAGCCCGCACTAGTTATTCAAGAAGACCCGGATGATAATGTTAAGTCTATTGGGGCGTTATTTTCAAGTATCTTACTCAAATTTTAATATATTTGAACGACTTTTTTTTATAATGATAGCTGAGGACGGTTAATTTTAAGGCTAGTTTTTAATTTTTCGATTTTGGTTATTTATATATTACTTTATTTATTTATTAGAATAGTTTCAATATCAGAACCGATTCAAACTGGCTCCAGAAGTTAAAGTAATTTTTAATAAATATAGTTTAAAAAAAAAACTAAAAAACACGCTTTTTAAGTATATCAAACTAAAAAGTGAAAAATAATCCGTACTATAAGCGGAAAACGAAAATAGATGAAATATACTATATTACTATAAAATCATTGTTATTCTAGAAATCAATTAATAAGCAATAAATAAAATTATCGTGGAAAAAAAAGCGTGGGATGCTCCATCTATCAGTTCTTAAGAAGCACCCCACGCTTTTTTTCCAGGCTAATTTTATTTATTGCTTATTAATTGATTTCTAGAATAACAATGATTTTATAGTAATATAGTATATTTCATCTATTTTCGTTTTCAGCTTATAGTACGGATTATTTTTCACTTTTTAGTTTGATATTCTTAAAAAGCGTGTTTTTTAGTTTTTTTTTTTTTTTTTTTTTTTTTTTTTTTAAGTATATTTATTTTTCACTTTTTAGTTTGATTACTTTAAAAGCGTGGTTTTTAGTTTTTTTAAACTATATTTATTTTAAAATTTACAACGAAAGGACATCGATCCAAATCACTTTTTTTGGTAGACTCTGGTTAATTTAACCATGCATCTGGAATCTTATTAAGAATGTATAAAAAAAATTCTTCACATTATGAAAGACAACATTTTTTGCCAGGTATAGCCAAATTTGGAGACATTCTTTCATTTGGCACCAAATACGTGTTGTGGCTTTCGTAATCTTAATAATCAATTTTTCGGCCAAATGTCGCCAATATTTTGTGAAATATCGCCAACTTATTGGTTGCTGCCATTTTCTCATGACCCTGACCCGTGTTACCCAAAATGACCCACTAATCAAATTTGATCAAACATGTGACTTAGCTCAAAGGTCTCCAGGTAATCAAAAACAGAAGAATATAAAATTGAATCAAAATCGTTTAAGCCGTTTCTTAGATAAAATTAGCTTGACAGCATTCATCAATAAAGCGAAATGGCCCACTAATATAATTTTGTTTAATTAGCGACTCTGCCCAGTAATTTTTTCGTGACAAAAGACGTTTCGTTACAAAATTTAGGTAAAATTGATTGAATCGTTGTTATATATAATTAGAATAACCCTAACCCATTATGACCCAAAATGACCCATTAATCGAATTTTCGCGAGCACGTGTCCTGGTCCAATGGTTTTCTCTTGCCCGAGAATATCAAAATACAAAATATAGTCAAAATGGTGAGATATATTTTCTACATAAAATTAGCATGACCCATCAATGACCCACAAATGACCCTTATAATCAAAATTTCTCGAACATGTAACTTAGCCCATTAGTTTCCTCGTGTCTAAAAATTGTTACATACAAAATTTCGTTAAAAACGATCCAGCCATTCTTTAAATATAAATAGCTTGACCCAGACCCTTTATGACCCATTAATCGAAATTTCTCGAAAGTGTGACCTAGCCCAATGATTTTCTTGTGCCAAAAAAATGTTATATACAAAATTTCGTTAAAATCGATCCACCTGTTCTTTAGATGTAGCTTGACATAATCCATTATGGCCCACCATGACCCACAAATGATCATTATAATCGAAATCCCTCAAACATGTGATTTAGCCCATTAGTTTCCTCGTGCCAAAAAACTGTTCATACAAAATTTCGTTATAATCGATCACGCCGTTCTTTAAATATAAATAGCTTGACTCAGACCCTTAATGACCCAATATGACCCATTAAAATTTTTTCTGGAACATGTAACCTAACCCAATACTTTTCTCGTGCCCGAAAACCATAGAATGCAATTTTTAGTCAAAACTGCGTGAGAAAATCTTTAGATAAAAATAGCATGACCCGCAATGACCCCAAAAATGACCCACTAACCGAATTTTCTTGAACATGTTACCTAACCCAATGGTCTTCTTGTAATCCAAAACGATAAAATATAAAATTTGGTCAAAATCGTTAGAGCCGTTTTTTAGATAAAAATGGCTTGACCCATAATGACCCAAAAATGACCCACTAATCGAAATTTTTCGAACATGTGACCCAGCCCGATAGTTTTCTCGTGCCAAAAAACTGTTACATACAAAATTTTGTTATAATCGATCACGCCGTTCTTTAAATATAAATAGCTTGACCCAGACCCTTAATGACCCAATATGACCCGTTAAAATTTTTTCTCGAACATGTAACCTAGCCCAATGATTTTCTCGTGCCCGAAAACCACAGAATGCAATTTTTAGTCAAAATTGCTTGAGAAAATCTTTAGATAAGAAGGAGAGTTACAAACCCACAAACTCACATACAGGTGAAGTTAATAAAAGCGTGTTAAAAAAGAATCTGAAACCAAAATCAAACTTGTAAAACCTAGGCTTAAAACTAACCGTCCCCAACTATCCTATGAAAATAAATAAATAAATAAATAAAAATAAAAATAAAATAAAATAAAATAAAATAAAATAAAATAAATAAATAATATATAATTTGAGCGAGATATTTGAAAAGAACGTCCCCATAGACTTAACATTATCACCCGAGTCTTTTTGAGTGACTAGTGTGGCGCCTTAAGAACTCTTAACCCTTTTGATTTGGGCGTCTCTTACACAAAATATATTCGGTTGACACTACTCTTAACTGTTTCGTTCATCTGACGAAATCCTATTCGTCTCTGCCCTCTGCTGTCTATCCTTCACAGACCAAATACACATAAACTTTATATAAATAAGAGACTTCAAATTTTGTATATTTAGAGCTGGATATCTCGTGTCACACGACAAATCATGAAATTTTGAAAAAGTTTAGTATTCTACTAAATTGTAGTTTTTCAATGTCATCCGTTCATTTTTTAGATTTAAATTTTTAAAGGGAATCTTGATTTCAACGGTTTTCGTGTAGACGTCATAGCTTAGAGGTAAAGCGTCTTGCTAGTTAATATGAGATTGTTAGTTCAATCCCCATTGCTGCAAGTTGAAATTTTTCTTATAATAAGAAAGATTTAATTAGTAGTCGAAATTTCACCAATTTAAGAGTTTATATTATTAGGACTTTGTTCATCTGACACTCATGCTATTTTCTGGTATTCAATTTTCTTTCTGTTTTAAAAACTATTGTGATTTCTTATTGATCGAGCATTTTTAATTCCGTTTAAACATTTGTTGTTGTTGATGATGATGTTTTTAGGTTTGGTTTGGTTTATCTTATGTCGGCCGATTATCTACACTTGGGATATAGGCCCTAACGGGGTGGGATACCCTCCGTTGGGGTCTTTCTAAGGGAACCTAATCCGTATTTGCGCAAGGAAATCCAAGGTTCGAAGAAAACCACGAAAGACTCCGAACGGTTAGGCAGACGGCCGTGATTGGGTTCGAACCTAGCACCTGTCGTCTACCAGTTGAGAGGTCAGAACCTCTCGGCCATTGGTGGGGCGTTGTTGTCTTTAGAAATTTTAAATTTCCTTTATAATCCCGCCGGTTTAAGAGTTTATATTATCAGGACTTTGTTCATCTGACACTCATGCTATTTTCTGGGATTCAATTTTCTTTCTGTTTTAAAAACTACTGTGATTTCTTATTGATCGAGCATTTTTAATTCCGTTTAAACATTTGTTGTTGTTGTTGTTTTTAGAAATTTTAAATTTTATTTATATTCCCGCATTTTTTTTTTTTTTTTTTTTTTTTTTTTTTAACTTTTAGATTTTCAAAAAATTTGGAATTTTGGATTTTATTAAAATAATTTGATTTGAACATTTTTAATTCGATTAAAAAGTATCTTCCTTTCATAATTATTTAAAAATTAAAGATTTTACTGGTGGAGATAAATAAGGTTCCTTAAGCCGTTTTGCAGCACGTATACGTGTCGCTCGTTGTCAAGGGCTTAAAGTACATAAGATACTTCATTTCAATATACTTGGTGTTAAGTTGCTAGCAACTAGGAAACCCCTTAAAGCTGCTGTACTGTTCAACACTATTTTTTTTTTTTTTTTTTTTTTTTTTTAAGGGAAACTGTATTGTTTGGTCAAGAATGTGAAAAAGTAGTACTGAGGCTTTCCTCATTAATAGAATAAACGCTCTAAATCCATGAACATTCCATGTAATTCAATGTGTAGAACAGGTTGCGCAATATTTCAAGGGCTCATAAATATGGGGCTGTGCATACATAATATTATATATTTTTTGGTAATTTTGAACCCCCTCCCCGTTTCTGATGTCATACATTATCATCTCTCAAATCTCCCATACCCCCTATAATAACTAGTAAATCTGCAGATCAGGAGCCTCAACGTCAGCTTTGCACACCATTTTTTTTAAAGACACTTTGGGCGAAATTCAACTTTCTGGAAACTGTAATTTAAAATTTTCAAATTACGTAATTATTTATTAGAATAAAATAAGAATAAGAAGTTTTCAGCCATTAAATCCGTTAAATTAAAATTTTAGTTATGTTAGGAAATTCTGAAATTTTCATGATCTATTATTTTTGTTTTTTTTTATTATAACATAGTAGATATCTTCAGGGGGGCGGAGCCCCCTGAACCTCCCCGTAGTCTCATTAAATTTAAATTTTCAGCTTTCTATTAAATGTGCTAATGGTTATCGTATATCTTGCATTTCTTTATACATTTTGATTTATAAGGATAAGTAACAGTTTGGACAAGCATTTTTCATTAACCTCATACTTCTACATGCCTGCCAACCACAAACACCTAAATCTGATGTATAAGGAACTTTTTAAAGTGTAGAATTAGTAATCTAGAGTTTTACATTTTTTTTTCCGAAAACAAAAGTTTGATTGCATTTTGCAGCAGTTATCGGGAACAGACAGACAGAAGAACAGACTGACAGACGGAATAAACAATAAATTTCGAATAATTTCATGAACAATAAGTTTCGAGTCACCAAAGTAAGCCTTCACTGAAGTTTCGGCAATGACGTCATTATTCATGAGTTATTGATATCCATGTTTCTTGTATTTTTAACAACTACTATAAAATACCTGTTTTATTTCAATTATGACGTCATATTTTACCAAGTGAATTGTTTGTTAAAAATATAATTCTTTTTTATTTCTTTTACTTCTAATTATGTCTCCATTTTTGTCAGAAAAATTCTTATTAACGAAACAAATATCCGTGTTTAATATTTAACAAAAAATACTAAATCTATTTTTCTTTTAATTCTGACGCCATATTTATTTATTTTTTCTTAGTTTAATTTCTCGAATGGAAATTGCTCAATTGAAACTTATTGCCGTTGAAAAATAATTATTCCAGATTTTAATTTTTTTTAGCAAAGATAAAGGAAATTGGTCAAATTGTATCTAAAAAGGTCTCTATTGATTGTGTATGAAAAAGAATGAAATTTTAAATTATTAAGGAAAATATTTGAATAAAATTAATAAAACATAACCTATGTTCTTTTCTGGGCTATGTTATATTTATACACAAAGATACAAAGACATTAATTAATTCATCAGTTTTGATGTTGACTTCATTTAAATTTTCATACACGCTTTCAAATTATGAATAAGAATCAGGATGAATGGCTGCTTAGCAACCAATATGAGAAAATAAAGAAAATGAAATAAATACATTTGAAATAAGTAAATCTTTAAAACAAATTAGTCTATATTATTGGAACACACTTATAAAAAATCTCCAAAATGTACAGTAATAATTTAAAAAATCTGACAAAAGCATAGACAAAATTTCAAAACACTACGATTAAATTAACCGATAAATTTCAGTATCCATTTGTCATTGAATTCCATTAATCTAATGTGTGATTTTCTCTCAAGAAAAAATAAATTGAAAATCATTGGATTTGCCATAGAAAAGCATTATTGCGGAAAATAAAATATTCTATATTTTCCGAACGAATGAATCAATTCTAACAAAAAACTATACAGCTTAATCCCAGTGCCTCAATAACATACCCACTTAATTTCAAGTCAATCGAATGTTTTTTACGTCAGTTATCGTGGAAGTGACAGACTGACAGACTGACAGACCGACAGACTGACAGACAGAAACAAAAAAATTTCGTGTCTCCAAAGTAAGCCTTCACTGACGTTTCGGCAATAATATCATTATAAATGTCTTTTTTTTTTTTTTTTTTTTTTTTTTTTTAATTTTAGTATTTATTTCTTTTGTTTGGTATGATACATAAAACTTGTTATATTTAATGTTACCATACTTTATTGATTTAAATGAAGAAAATTCAATAGAATATCAATTTATATTAAATAACACTTTAAAGAAACAGTTACTACTTAAAAATATTTTATAATAAATTTTTGTTACATAATGCATTCAACCGTAATACTGCTTTTTGCACTCGCCCTTTACAGAGAAAGAGGGAGGGGGATATAAATTGTTATCTACAAAACAAATGGATTACATTCTTTCTCTTTCTCTTTTATTTATAAGTAAACATAAGCTTTAATACAAATATGCTTTACATATAATTTCTCGAACAGTGATTATATATGCATATACCGGGTGTCCCAAAAATGACTGATGGATTTTAAAATTCAATAACTTGCAAAGGGTGACAGCTATTTAAAAAAAATTTCCAGGAAGGTTATGTATAATGTCAGGAGTTTTTTTAACCGTAATTTTTTTATTTTAGTTCGAATTTCAAACAATAGATGGCGCTGACGGCGATTGAAGGCCAGGTTGACGCCGAAACTCACCTCACTCAGCACTGATCATATGGCCTTCAATCTCCGTCAGCGCCATCTATTGTTTAAAGTTCGAACTAAAATAAAAAAATTACGGTAAAAAAAACTCCTGACATACATAACCCTCCTGCAAAAAATTTTTAAATAGCTGTCACCGTTTGCAAGTTATTGAATTTTAAAAACCAACAGTCAGTTTTGGGACACACCCAGTACCTATGACAAATGAATAGAAATAGAAAACGTTAAAGTATCCCACATTTCCGAAATAGATAATTTTATAATAATATAATAATTTTAATAATAACTTTGTATTTTCATAAAAAAAAAAAAAGATAACAGACTAAAAAAGCATAACGAACTATATTGAATCAAAGACTATGCTACAAATAAAAAGAGAAAATTTTGGTTGTTTCAAAAATGATATCGATATCAAAAGAAAAACCTCTCTCCCCCGTAGAGATATCTTACGATATCATGTGCCAGAACTCCTCCTCCCCACTAAAATAATAACGTTATATTTGCACAGCCCCAAAAATCACTTATTAAAAGAATGTACAAAGAAAAGTTCTTTTTTACTTGTCTAGTAGTTTTAAAAAATCAGAATACGATTAGAAATTATGCTATTTCTATTATTTATGCTTTTAAATTTTACACATGTACAATATATAATATTAATATACAGTATTTAATATTAATGTTGATACCATATTCCACCCCCCCCCCCCCCAATTAGCCGGCATGCCGGAAAAAGCGAGGATCTTCGAAAACGGAAAGGAATGAGGTTCATTAGCCGTATTCTGAAGCAGCGATTGTTTATGGGAAGGATAGGGGCAATATAGAGTTTGTTCTAACTTTTCTAATTATTTGGTGTATTCTTTTTACATATTCACGAGAATAAATACGCGTTTCGTGTGTCTCATATCATTTCACACAAAGCTCTCTTCCAGTACCTATCCGATATGCAGAGTCGTCCTTAGGGGTGTGCGACAGGTGCGGCCGCACATTGCCTCGCGTCTAAAGAGGTTTCGCATCTGGACACAAAATATTTTTTCTTTAATAAAAAAAGATGGTATAACATAAAATCTTTAATATAAATTTATGATTTTAATTAAGAAAAGATAGTAGTCTTGACATAAAATATAGCCTTTGTTGAAAGAGGGACTGTCACCTTCAATTTACCAGCATTACTTTTGAAATTGGTTCAGTAGTTCCAGAAATTGCCCCTACAAACATACAAACAAATGCTACTCCTTTACAGTAATTAGGCGATCGAACCCTAGCTCCTCGGGTTACAGTATATGGGTGAAAACTGTTCTTTTTTATTAATAGAATAGTAGATTGAATGATGTTATATGTTTGCCTCCATAAAGACGGCTCTGCCGATATTTACAATACAGAAATAGATTTTATCATAAATTATTATACGAACAGAAATATTCTTACTTTATATAAAATCAGAAAAATATAATATTTATCTAAATATATAAAGATAAAAATATGTGCTTACCTTATATCAAAAAAATTATTTTGTATGACAGTTTGATTAAATTAATGTCTGCATCCCGGTGTAGAAAAGTTATAGAACCGCTGTTTTGCTAATAATAAGATAAATAAAAAATAATAAGCATTTAAATATAAAAGAATATGTATAGAGAGACATTCAGAAAACTAAATTCTGGGACATTTTCATATAAAGGAAAAAAATTGTTTGAAAAACCCATGTAAATCAGCCGCTCATCTTCCAGTAGTAAAATCTCATATTTTCTAGCATGCTGGTGCATCTCAATTTTCTACGGCATGCCGTCTCTAATGCGTGGAATACGGTATAACTATTTTTTCCAAGTACTCAGTTCAAGAATAAATTTTCTTTATTTTTGAAGGCCAACAAATACAACATCCGCTGCGATCAAGTTTTTTTTTTTTTTTTTTTTTTTTGGTTATAATAACCACTTAATTATCGCATCCGAGACATTCACGGGCTGCAAACTTCACGGTTTTTATTTAGAATTGTATGTTTCCCACCAGGAGCCCCTTAGCTAAGGGGGCGCTATGGGCGACTCAGCCCCTCCCCTCAAAAGATATTTTGAGCCCCCCCTCCCCCCTTGAAAAGATTCCAAGGTTGGTTGGTTGATTGAGGTTTACTGGCGCAAAGTCACACTGGGGACATGCTGCGCCAAGAACAGGATGAAGTAAAAACTAAAAAGTTTTTTAAAATTGTTAAAATATGTAAAAATATAAGTGGATAAAAAGCAAGGTTAAAAGATGAAAGCGTTAAGTGATGAATGTAAATAAAATAAGTACAAAAGATTAAAACACAATTCAGGATAAAATAAGAGTTAAATCAGTCAAATCAATAAGATAAGTCAACAATATAATAATGGTATACGATAAAAGTTAATATCTTTTAAAGAATTATGAAAATTGTGCAAAACAAACAAACAGTGACATAAATGCAAAAACGGTGCAATATTTAAAGAATAGCAAGGTTTTGTTAATGAGTTATACAACCAAAATATAGTTCAAAAGAATAAATATTTAAATTAAAAATAGTAAAATTTCTTAAAAAATGTCTGTATTAAATTGAAACATAAAATGTTAAAATACAGCTTAAAACAGATTAATCAATCATTTTTTTTTTTTTTTTTTTTTTGCAATTTAAGAAGAAGGCACATATTCTTCATAAACCGTATTTGTTTCATCATCATCAGATTCATAACTCGATGAGTCCATAGCCTCTTCAGCATAGTTAATCAACTGTTTTGGATCTTTTATGTCTTTAATTGCAGAGCTGAGGCAAGATTTTTTGCCCTTTCTCTTCACAGTTTTCCACTGTGAAGAGACTTGGGTTGAGGGTTTATTCCTATCCTTGTGTGTGCTAGATTTTATGTTTGTTTTTTTAATTGGACATACATTAGGGTTCAACGGTTTGTTTTTATCTGATTCTGAAGTAGCCTGTGTCTCATGTTTGGTAGGTTGTGAAGTTTCAGCTAATGAATTTTGTGTTCGTTTATAAAGGTATTCTATTTTCACAGGTTCTGATGATGGTGGCCAGAGCTCTAATTTTGGCATCAGTCTTGGAGTAACGTTACAGTATACATTACGGGTTTTTTTCTTTAAATTGCTAGATGAGGGTGAGTCAAACGGAATGGCAGAATCAGTCTGAGTGCTTATGTGCCTCACAGAGTTTGCTTGGCGTTTGAGTAGGCTAGAATAAGAGACGCCAACTGATGGTGTTCGGGATTCAGCAATTTTGCGGGCATCTGGATAAGAAAGTTTTTGGGTGATTTTAATTGCCATGATTTCTTTTTCGAGAATCCAGTTTGGACAAGAGCGGGAGTAAGCTGGATGGTCACCTTTGCAGTTGACGCAACATTCAGCGTTTTCACATGTTTTATCGTCATGGTCAACTTTTGCACAACGTGCACAAGTTTTAGTGCCACGGCAGTTAGTATTTGTATGTCCATAGCGCTGGCATTTAAAACATCGAAGGGGGTTGGGAATATATGGTCGGACGGGACAGCTTAGGTAAGCAGCTTTAATTCTAGTAGGTAGATTCGGGCTATTGAAAGTCAGAATGATGTGCTTTGTGGGAAGCACTTTTTCATTCCGACGAATTGTTATACGTCTTACATCTATGACATCTTGATGTTTTAAGTTTTCCATAAGTTCTTCTTTAGTAGAAAATAAAAGCTCTGGCTCAGATATTACGCCACGACTTGTATTTAGAGTCTTATGTGCTTGAACAGAAACAGAAAAAGGACCAATTTTAGAGCTATTAGAAAGAAGTTCTGACTGTTTATATGATGAGATCTCAACAAGTAAATCCCCGGATTGTAATTTCTTGAGCGAATGACCATCCCCCAAAACAGACTGAAATGTTTTAGCAATAACAAATGGTGAAGTTTTTTTGAAAGAACAATCAGATTGGTTATCAAGGCGCTTAATGACAAAAAAACGCGAAAATGAAGGTTTCAGTCCTGTTTGTTGCTCTCCACTTGGGAGAGAGTTAGAAGGAAATAGAAATTTTCCATCCATAATTGAAAAAAAGTAATTCAGACCCCGGCCGCACCACCCACTACCGAGCCCAACAAGGGGATGCACATTCGTGCACCAGTGCTAACCAGGGCCCATACGGTCACAAGACAAACCTATGTCAGTCTCCACCCTTAACGAGATGACTAGTATTTGCTCGCTCACTTGATACCTAAAGCCAGTGACAAAAGCCAGCTGACCAGCCGATTGATGCATACGGGACCAATATGCACCTCCCGTCTACCTGAAGCAGAGGCCAAAGCAGTGTGTTGGTCTCCCTCAACTGCCAGGATCCCCCTTTCCAGGGACACGGGTCGCCACGCACGGCCAACACGTGGGTGATTTTCAATTCTCCATGAGTCGATATACAGGATGACATCGGCCCATGCAGAATTGCCCTCACCTCCGGAGAGGAAACCACAATGAGAGTGAAACAAAGAAGAAAGGAAGAGAAGAGGAGTAAGAGGAAATAGAAAGGAGAAAGATCACTCGGGTGCCCCGGGGTTGTGAAGCCCGTGAATACCTAAAGAAGGTATCCCCCTGGGGGGGAAAAGATTCCAAGGTAACTCAATGAATTTCTACTCCGAAAATTCAAATGAAATTCTGTTCAAAAATCTAATTTAGTTTTGAGATCTTTTCACAGTTTTGCAGAGTTACTAAGTTGTATATAAAATAAGTGTTTCAACACTCCCTCATCCTATTTGTACATGTGAAGCTAACATGATGTTTAATTTTGCATCGACTCAAAATTTTCATCCTCCTGTACTTTTCTTGGTATAAAATGAAGTTATTACAACAGTTTAATAAGAAACATAGTACAGTAAAACCCCGATAATTCGGATTAATTGGGACCAGACCCAATCCGGATTATCAAAAATCCGGATTATCTGGAGAATAAGAAAAAAAAAATGAAATAAAATAAAACATACGTACAGAAAATCACCTTTATGTTTAACTTACTGATTATTTAGAGACTGTAAAAATGTTTACTTTGTAATAAAAAAGTTTGTAATTTTTTGCTGTGCCAGTTTTTTATACCTTTTTGTGAGCCGTACGGTCACGCATCCGCTTGAGCATAAGTAGTTTGTTGGGTGTGGTTTAAATAAGAGTTTAAATAAGAAAGCTTGAGGTATTCTTCCGAAAAGATTTCAGAAAAAAGTTTTTTTTCATTCAGAATACGACGATGAAACAAGTTTATGCTATGGAAATAAACCAAATCGTTTCTCAATCGCTTGACCAAACCGATCCGGATTATCGGGAGATCCGGATTTACGGGGTCCGGATTTGCGGGGTTCTACTGTACCTACAATGTGAATATGCATTAATTAATCTTTTTGCGTCAGAGAGAAAGAGAAAAAAAATTATGAGTCCTCCCCCCCCCCCCCCTCTACTTTCTCTTGAGCCCGCCCTATGGTTCACCTCTTGCTATGGCCCTGCCCACCAGTTTTATAAAATAGTATAATTGGTTTTATTATTATATCCGTGTTGCTTGTCATGGAATAAGATGAAGATTTTTTTTTTCAAAAAAGTGGTGGCAATAATCAATTTGAATTTTTAAACCGTAATTTAAAGCGACCATTAAGGGATAGTATTAAAAAAAAAAAAGAAAAGAAAAAAGAAAGAAAGAAACAAGAATTTTCGGGAGACCACATGACCTCGGTGTCTTCTAGTCCATTGGAAAGAGATCGATAAAGAAGTTGCGAAATATTCCATACTCGTAAAAAAAGTTCGTGGGATCTTTTTAAACAAAGTAAAAAAAAAAGATGTGAATAAAAGATGTGAAAAGATGAAAATTCTTTTCTCAAAAAAGGATTAACATTTATCAAGATAAAAGCACACTGAAATTATATTTTTTGGTGATTGAAATCTGTCATTGGAGGAAACTAGTCGTTGGAGACCACCATAATACTTATCCATCATGGATATGCATTATATAAAATATGAAAATAAGAAATGAGTAAAATATTTGTAAAACGCATTACGATTTTAAAATAAAATTTAAACATACATAATACGTTTAAGACCTAGTAATGCTCTTTTACGGAATTGCAGGTACTACTTTGGTTATTCCGTTGACCCATTTCGATAGATTATATAAATTGACAAACTACTCGGAAAATTATACAAATTGGATTATATATATATATACACACACACACACACATATATATATAGAAACAAATAAATTAGTAAAAGGTTAATAAAAATACAAGTAAAACGTCCAATAAAAATTCACTTGATGACGTAACAAACACATGTAATGTGTTTAATGTCAAGTGAATGTAACATTTACGATAAGCCTATGTTGGCATTTAATCCTATAAAATGGCGATAGTTGTTTGAACGACAGGATAATAATCTAATTCCGACCTGCGTAAAAGAAACACTCTTATAACTCCAAAAATGATAATCGTATTAGCTAACAGTTTACCGGGTTGGATTTAGCGTCTCATATCGAATTGAAATTTGAATGAAATACAGGGACTTGTAAAATCGAACAGTGTGGAAAATAGGATTACAAATATCTCAGCAACTAATTATTCAATAGACTCCATTCTTTATGCAAAATTTATATTTTTTTATTGTCTTTTGCATTCACTCTTTAAAATTTAAAAAAAAAAATGGAAATTGCTTTATGTTCCTTTCATCAGAATGAATATTTCAAGAGTCCGAAAATAATAGTTCCGGATAATCAAGGTTACTGATATTTAAAAGACTTCTTTCCACTATCATATACTAAGTACACACCAAATTTCAAGTCTCTATCTCAATATGGTCGGGACATAGAGCCTATTATAGATAGACAGGCGGACGGCAAAAAGAATTTTCAAAAAATATGTTTTCGGTATCTCCAGTGTCTATAACGTGTAAATCCGTCAAAAAATTTTTTTTTCGATTTTCAAAATGATTGCAAGATTTACCCTATACTACATATGATGGGAAAGTAAGAACATTACAAAGAAGAAAATGAAATTTCAATAAAAAATACACGTAAACAGTCATTGATAAAAACATAAAACTCACACCAGAAAATTAAAAGAGAATTATTTTACTAATAATAAAACACAAATTACAAACACAGTATTTATTAAAAGTAAATTGGCATTTAAAATACAACAGCTCGCTGTTGCTCATCAATACAGTAGAGACCAAGACAATGATTCAAGATCTAAAGGAAAAATCCCTATATCTATTTTCTTTTCATGTTAATTTTTTGGGAATTTTCAGAAGATTGATAATACTTTTTCAAAATCCATACAAAAAATATTTTTTTCTTTATTTTTTTGTGTGTTTTCCCAGTAGAACATAAGAAAGTGATAAGTCTGATGAATGAACATGGAAGAAGAAAGTAAAAGAATGGGAGAAATTGCTTTCAACCAAGTCTTTAGTTAATGGTGATGGGTATTCCGAAATAGGAATATCTCACCTCCATTTCGTTTCTCGAAATCCTGTATCACTAATAGATGATCACCATCTGGACCTACAGTTGTTAATTGCTCCTGCTGAGAGCAATGCTTCTTTTGTCATTCAGTGTCTTAAAATGAAAAAATACAGATTTCAGCTTCCCAATTGAAATCAATAGAGACTTTTTTAAGTGATACTACCCATGAAATGCTCCTTCATTTCGAGGAAGAAGGCTTGAGCGGGGATGTAGTGGAACGTATACGGAGCATATCCCGTATCCCCTGTGATGTTTTTTTAAAGGAACACCGTATACTTTCTGTTTCTCTAGAAAGCTATATTATATACATCCTAGGATATACTGTCTGTTTTGCGCGTATAACCTCAGGCTGTTCTAGAACTACACTCCTGGGCTTGAGGCTGGATCATTTTTTTTATTTATTCCTGGAGTATTTTGAAGTAAAACCAAATAAATTATCTATCTGAGAATTTGTTATAATTATAACTGTAATGAAGTATAGTGTATGTATAAAGCATGTAAAACAGAAAAAAGTTAGATGAAAAAATCTGCTAAAAATTAAACAATCTGATTGCTAAAAAAAAGCTATATTTTTTAAGTATTGATAATAAGAATAGCGAGCAGTTCTCCAAAATTATGCAAATTGGTACCTTATTCCTTTTTTTTTTTTTTTTTTTTTTTTTTTTTTCGTATTCAAGGTTTATTATTACGATTCTTATAGGAAATAATCTAAAAGAGGTTTACAACAGTCATGGACTATCTAAGAATAATAAAAGGCGATATTGTATAAGAACGGGAAAAAATTCTTTAAAGCATATTTATAGGTTTTGTTATAGTTTGCTGATTTCATCTTATCAGAAGTTACTCTTTAGTGAACAATAAATTTTCTAAAATATCAAGCTAACAGTATGAATCTGCGGATTGTGCGCCAGAAACCGATTAGAAAAGTTTTGACATCTGTACTCTGTCCTAGCTGTTTTTTATATTTAAACTCGTCATCAAAAATGCATTCAATTTTGGGGGGGGGGGATATGTTTGTCAGATACTCTGGTACTCGGAGCATCGTCTTCGCGTACGATTTGAATACCAGATGTCTTAAAAATCATTGCATCGTATTTTATGAATTAAAAATATGTTTTAAGGATAACAAAACATTATAATCAGGTTTTTGTAATTTTTTTCAGTGAAAAGTTATGGAAAATAAGATGATACATATTCTTAAATAGTTAAAACATACCTATACCTCATTTTCTAAAAGCCACGTTTTTTGTTAATTTTTACACATATTTGTGTGTCTTAACTTTTTCTTTTGGTTGATCATGTCATATACAGGGTGTATCTAAACTCTTGAGCAAAAGTTTAAGGGGTGATAGTACACATCAAGACACAATATTAAAAGGAAAACTAAGGGTCCCAAACGTCCTCCGAAGGAGATAGGTGCCATTAATTTTAAATGATTATAAAACTAGTGGGATGTGTCAATCCCAAAACTTTCTTCTATCTCATAAGTACATTTTAATATTTAAACAAAAAACGTGGTGACCCCAAAGTTACCCACTATCGAATTTCTTCGAACATTTGACCTAGCCTAATGAGATTCTGGTATCCGAAAAGCCTAAAACGCAAAATTTAATTAATATTCTGAGAAAATGAGCTTAGTAGTGCCTCATATTGGGTAATTTACACTAAAACCTAATAAGCATTTATTTATGTCAAGACCTAACAGAATCTGAAATTTGCTGGAATTTCGTCCATTAGTTCTTGAGATATAGTTCTAACAAAAAATTTGCAAAGCGTAGCACAGCAACACCATATAGTGGACGATTTATGCCAAAACGTAAAAAAGCGTCTCATTATGTTATGGTGTAAAAGAATCTGAAGTATGGAAAAAAGTGTCTAATTATGTTGTGGTGTAAAAGAATCTGAAGTTTGATGAAATTCTGTGCATTAGTTCTTGAGATATAGCTAGTTTTTAAAAAAAGTGTAAAATATAGCATAGCAGCACCATCAGTTGAAGGATTTATAACAAAACGTAATCATCGTGTAATTATGTTATATGTTATTTTGTAACAAAATCTGAAGTTTGATGAAATTCTGTGCGTTGGTTGTTGAGATATAGCTATCGGAAAAATCGTGCAAAATGCAGCATAGCTGCACCACCTGCTGCAAGGTTAATACCAAAATGTAATCAGCGTCTAATTATGTCATATATTCTAGTGTAACAGAATCTAAAATTTGATGAAGTTCTCTGCATTAGTTCTTGAGATATAGCTATCGTGCAAAATGTAGCATAGCAGCGCCACCTATAAACCAATAAGCACTAATTCATATCAAGGTCTAACTGAATATAAAATTTTATTAAATTTCGAGCATTTGTTCTTCAGATAGAGCGCCCACAAATTTTTTGTCACATACAGACAGACTCACAGATAGACAGACGGACAGACTCACAGACATTTTCTAAAAATAGTCAAAACGTGTTCAGGATCTTCTAAAACGTATAAATCCGTCGAAAATTTTCATGAATCCAATACTTTCTTCTTGTAAAGATAGAAGAAAGTAAAAAGGATCAATTGGCCGATTCATTAGCGGTTTTTACTAAAACTATTCTATATGTCAGTATTTTCTTGAAAATAAATTTTAAAGATAAAGTTAAAAAAATTCTGATAGAGGGTGCTTTAGACTTTAGAGTAACGAACAACTATTTTTTACCGTTATTTTTTGTATCTCATTAAATGCTCTTAAAAGCTTAGACTTAAATTTAAATTTTGAGCTCAAAATCTGAATCGTTGGGAGTGGTTAAGTAGCGCAAACTGAATTGTGTCCAAAAGTTGAAATTTAACCCCGCCCCCGCCTTCCTGAATACAGTTCAGTTATTCTCAATCTTTGTGTCCTAGACCAGGCATAAACTACTACCTTCTACATCTAAAAAAAAAGATAAAGGGATGACAAAATTTAGTAAAAAATTGTATAAATAAAAGACGGCGTATGTCTATGCATTTTTTTCATTATGATGCTATTTATATTTCGGTACTTAGTATTAATAAATAATAATATTAATATTAATAATAATAATAATAGTAAAATTTTGCTAATTCTCTTTGCACGGTTGGTGAGTCTTGTTATAAACATATGTTTCATTCTTAAAATTCAAACATACGTTACTTTTCTGAACGCATCATGAGTGAGGAAAAGCAAAAAACTAGTAAGCTTCAGTACCAGTCAAATGCTGTTGTAACACAATATTTTTCAAACTTCTCCAAAAACCATTCCCTAGCTTATCGTCATATGAATATGAATTAAATAGTACCCAAACAAATTACATTCCTCATATTTCAGACAATGAAGTTCGGTGAATAGTCCTGTAACATTAATGTAGATGAAATATTAACGAAAGTTACATTACTGTCCTTCGAAATAGTCATCTCCCATAACTATGCACCGCTGAGATCTGCTATACATGCCCTGAGGAATTCGCAAGAAGTCTTCTTTTGAGACGGAGTTCAAAAGTTTCATCACGTTTCATTGGATGTCAGCAATAGGATCAAATCTCTTTCAAAGAGAGTTTGAGCCGTAAAAATAGGAAGAAGTCTAGAAGATTGAGATCTGGCGAGTATGGTGGATGTTCAATTTGCAACACCATTCATGAATTTCTTTCGGTATCTTGCAAAGCTTAAAACCAAACTTTAAACTGATATTTTGTTCGTTCATTTTCCTGTTCTCAATTAAGAACCATCACAGTGAACAAGCACTTACAAGGAAGGTCTCCATACTGGGCATACTCAGAATTTTATGAAAAAAAAAATACTAATTAAAGTACTTATGTATGTAATAAAAGATCAGTCAAAATTAGTGGCGGAATCACATTAGAAATTATGTAAAAAAATAAAATAATTTCGAATATTTGGCGTGAAAAGACGAAAGAGTCACTCGATTTGGCGAGCAGCTCTTTTCCTCGCCAAAAGCAAACGATTATTATGCAACTAAAAACTGTTGGATATTTAGAATGCGTGTAAATCGTATTTAATGAATTTAAACATAAAGAATGAGAGACTTTAATATATTATATACATATATATACATATTATATAGCATATATATATATTACTTGTTGAAGTAGCTATTTAATTAATCACTGGAAAAAATGTTTTCATAAATAAAAAATCATATTGAGAAAAATTATCTTCATAAATTTAAATTCAAAAATAAAAGCCACATGTTTCCATAGCAACAAAATCTAGTCGACAATTCTCAATTGGACTTTGAGCAGGAAACAAATTTAATTAATTTAAATTATGAATTTCGTTTTAAATCTCAAATTTTGATGATTAAATTTGAATATATCGATGTTATAAATATCGATATAACAAAATTATACTGAAAACAAATTAAAACTTATAAAATTAAAGTTTCTTAAATTAAATTTATCAAAATAAGTTCAACATGAAACTTTTGTTTCTTGAAGTGTATTTGACATGAAGTATTTTTTGAAATTTAATTCCTTCGCCAACCGGCGATAAATCGCCAAATAACGAAATTTTCATTATTTTTTTACGGATACAGAATGGAAGTTCCGCCGAAATTTCTTTTATAAACGTATATATCCACATAAGAACAGTCTGTATTTTTTTCAGATTTTTCGGGGTATGCCCATATGGAGACCTTCCTTGTTAGTAAAGCACGTCTTTCACAGAACATAAACGACACTCAACTGAACAACGGTGGGGGAAGATGGTCAACACTTGCCTCTATGCAGATGCAGTGCTTTGTTTCCCCAGCGTTTCCAGATTGGTTGTTCTGAATTCATTCACCGAATATTTTTGACAGAGGTAGTATTTCAGACAATGATATGTACATTAAACTTCAGTAAATCTATTTGGATTAGCCATACTCAACCTGCGGCCCGGGAGACATATTCATCAACCTGTATTTCTAAAATTAATGAAGATGTGCGAATAAAAAGTAATAGCCTTCGTTTTTGTTTTATATAATTTCATGCAAAGGCAAATTCTCTACTGTTATTAACTATTTGGAAAAAAAATTGTTGTCCTCGGTAGAGAATTGGGAAATCTGAAGTGTATCTGAATCTTTTTATAGGTTGAATTCCACAACTTATTTTATTTTATTCATCTTCTGATATGCATGCTTAATGTCTAGAAATGGAATACTACTGTTTTTTATTTTATTCGTTTTCTGATTGGTCCATGTTTAATGTCCAAAAATGGTATAACTCTGTTGCCACAAAAACAAAAATTATTAAAAAAAAAAAAAAAAAAAAAAAACTCAAAAGCAAAATTAGATATTTTTGTTTAGTTATAGACAATCTATAAAGATCGCTGGGTGGTAAAGTGTTAAATATATTTGTCCATAGTTAAAATCAGAAGTTCTAAATTATACTTAATGTAAACTTACTATGCTTTCCTTTACAAACTTGGTGCTTGGAAATTTGTGTAAAATATGAAAAGATGGCCGCCAAGCCGATCATGCATAATTTTAAAACATTTGAATTTTCAAAACACGTTTACGACGTATTTAGTACAAGAGAAAAGGATTTCTATCAACATATGCAAAGGCATTGACTTATAAATAGTAATTATTTTAATGGAAAATGTTAAATAATTACCATAATATAAGCTTGGAAATTTGATATCAGACCATTTTTTAGACATAAGTTTCACCCTTTTTTTTTTTCTTGCTTGGCTTTTTTTTTTTTTTTTTTACTTTTGAAAAGTGATTTTTAGTAGATATCACTTCTTTTTTTAAAAAAAGATTATATAAAATTTAAATAATCTGCTCACTTAAATTGGAATGAGTTCTCGTAGAACCTCTGTAAGTAGGAAGTAAGAAATATATGTGTACATTGTATTTGTATATCATTTATTTCTTAGAGTAATTTATCATTTATAAGTATGAAAATTTTGTAAAAAACTGATAAAATCGAAATAAAATATAGATCTATAGTTGCTATTTTAGTTAGATATGATACCAAAATCTAGTTTAGCAAGCAAACGTGTAATAAGTTGAAATTTCTCTTTCAGCAATTTGTGCTGTACACGGGCACTTACTAGAATGCATTTCTACAGCCTTGTATTTTATATGCTATCTTTACATTCACACTACTATTTACCTTAAATTTAATTCAGGCTAAAATACTCTTAAAACTAGTAAAATCACACTTCCGAAAATTATCATCCTTTGACGGTCATATACTACCTTTGACAATAAAGTTCGGTGAATAGTCCTGTAGCATTAATGTAGATGAAATATTAACAAAAGTTACCATACGATCCTTTAAAATAGTCATCTCCTATAACTATGCACCGCTGAGATCTGTTGTAAACACTGAGCTCCATATATGATACGGAGGGCCTACTCGCCGATCCGAAAAAAAACACTTTCTGCCGAGACCGTATCACACTTTTCAATGCGCGCAAGTAATGAGTCCTCTATTTTTCTTAATATTACAAGCATTTTTTGAAGTTTTTTCCCAAACTTTTTAGCTCACAGGCTATCATAGCCGGATAGCTTATGTGCCCGCCCGTTCTGTATGTATGTTCGTTCGTGCGTAACGCGATAACTCGTGATAAAAATATCCGATCCACTTGAAATTTTGTATGTAGGTATATCCTGACAAGGCGCTTCCCTGATTAGTTTTTGGAGTTCATTCGATATGTATAAGAGGGGGAACGGGGGGGCTCATGCCCCTCCCCTTAATTGATATAAATGGGATTTTCATGCAGAATTAAGTTTTCGTTCAAAATTTAGATTAGGATCATTCTGATGAGGCGATTCCGTGACTGTTATTAGGTGTTCATTGAATAAGTATAAATAGGGGGAACAGGGGTTCTAATGCCCCCCCTTAATTTATATAAATGGGTTTTTCAAGCAGAATTTTCAGATTTCGTTCAAATCTCTGAATAGTTTTGGAAGTTTAGTGGTTAAGTATAAAAGAGGGGGATAACTCCTCTTATATTATATAAATGCTAAATGGGTTTTTATTAAGAATTATCTCATTTGCTCTGAATTTTGGATATAGATTTTTTATATGATAAAGCATGTCTTTGATAGTATAGGAGATTCAATGATTAAGTATAAAAAAAGAGGAAAGGGGAGAGCTGTTTCCCCTTCTTAATTTCTTTTCGAACGGAATTAACCCTTGAAAATATAAGGCTTTAATGTACAATTAGTATTTGTAGCCTGTGAGCTCAATGCCATCAGTTTAACTGGACAGTATTCTTTATTTAGATATTTTTGTTTATTTCTATGTGTTTTTTGTATCTTTATGAGCAATATTTAACAAATGTTTCTTTATTTTTTGTTGAGATTAACTAAAATTTCCTTTTTAACTAATATCAAATTGAAAATTTTCTATGAATTTAAGTAAAATCAATAGATTTTTAATAAAAGAATATATATCAGTGAAAATTGTAGCAATTTCGTCTTAATTTTAAAAGAAAATTCAATTTGAAATTATCTACCCCATACTATCCCATGGGAGGAAATATTGTTTTGCCAAAGATTTTCGTCGGAAAATCTTTGACATTGTATTCATGGGCGGACCGCTGGATTCAGTGTATCGGAATAGAGAGTAAGCTATCCGTGTTATTATCGAGCTCAGTGGTTGTACATGCCCTGGGAGTAGGGGAAAAGTGACAGTCCGGCCTCGGGAGGAGGATTGAGGATCGGTGGTGGTAGTGGGCTCCTCCTCCTCAATCCTCCTCCACAGCCCTCCTCCTCAATCCTCCTCCTCCTCAATCCTCCTCCTCAATCCTCCTCCTGGCATCGTCTTATAAGAGAAGGGGTTAAAAGGGGGGGGGGAGGGGATTAAATTTTTTTTCGTGAAATTTGAATATTTTATGCTATAAGAGAGGGGTAAAAGGGGGATAAATTTTTTAAGTATACTACAATACGAGCGGTTCTTTTGACTGTTGATTAAGAGATGAATGATTCATATTAAATTAAAAATAGTAATTAATTAAAAGGTAATTAAAAATAATAAGTGAAAAATAATGAAGGGACATAGAATTTTTCGAGCGGTATTTTTTAGTCAAGTGTAGTACGTAGTAGAATTTAAGAAATGAATAATAGCAATTAACGATAATTAGTAATTAATTAAAAAGTAATTAAAAATTATGAGTGAAATTTTTTCAACATACTTTAGTATGAGGGTGATTCGAGCGGTGATTTATTAAGAAATTTTAATTTAGGAACTTTTAGGACAGACTTTTGGTGCTGCCATCTAGATTTGCTTGATGGAATTAGTGTTTTTCCAAAAAGTTTTGTTGGGGATCGAACATGCAAAATGCAGTCGTGACTGAATAATAGATTGTTACTTACCGATTCAGCCACAACTGCATATCTCAGAAAGAAAATTTTAAGAAGTGCTTTTTTTCTTTAAAGGGATGACGTCATTATGTGAATCAATCGCCTTGCAAGTATTCACGTTTAGAACCATCTCTGGAAATGAATGAATCCAGATTATCAATGGAGACTGTCACCCTGTATGCTGCCACATCGTCAGTGGCAAAGTTAAAAAAAATTTCGCGACAATTTATATCAGAATAGGGGGCGCGCGCGTACCGAAAAAACATCTGCGATTGATTCACATAATGACGTCATCCCTTTAAAGAAAAAAAGCACTTCTTAAAATTTTCTTTCTGAGATATGCAGTTGTGGCTGAATCGGTAAGTAACAATCTATTATTCAGTCACGACTGCATTTTGCATGTTCGATCCCCAACAAAACTTTTTGGAAAAACACTAATTCCATCAAGCAAATCTAGATGGCAGCACCAAAAGTCTGTCCTAAAAGTTCCTAAATTAAAATTTCTTAATAAATCACCGCTCGAATCACCCTCATACTAAAGTATGTTGAAAAAATTTCACTCATAATTTTTAATTACTTTTTAATTAATTACTAATTATCGTTAATTGCTATTATTCATTTCTTAAATTCTACTACGTACTACACTTGACTAAAAAATACCGCTCGAAAAATTCTATGTCCCTTCATTATTTTTCACTTATTATTTTTAATTACCTTTTAATTAATTACTATTTTTAATTTAATATGAATCATTCATCTCTTAATCAACAGTCAAAAGAACCGCTCGTATTGTAGTATACTTAAAAAATTTATCCCCCTTTTACCCCTCTCTTATAGCATAAAATATTCAAATTTCACGAAAAAAAATTTAATCCCCTCCCCCCCCCCTTTTAACCCCTTCTCTTATAAGACGATGCCAGGAGGAGGATTGAAGAGGAGGATTGAGGAGGAGGAGGATTGAGGAGGAGGGCTGTGGAGGAGGATTGAGGAGGAGGAGCCCACTACCACCACCGATCCTCAATCCTCCTCCCGAGGCCGGACTGTCACTTTTCCCCTACTCCTGGGAAATTCGCAAGAAGTCTTCTTTTGGGATGAAGTTCAATAGCTTCGTCACGTTTCGTTGGATGTCAGCAATATGGTCAAATCTCTTTCAAAGAGAGTTTGAGTCGTGAAAATAGAAAGAAGTCTGGGAGATTGAGATCTGGCGAGTATGGTAGGTGTTTAATTTGCACCATCCTTCATAAATTTCCCTCGGTGTCTTACAAAGCTTAAAACCAAACTTTAAACTGACCTTTTATTCGTTCATTTACCTATTCTCAGTTAAGAACCAACACACTGAAGAAGCACTTGGTAAAGCACGTCTTGCACAGAACATAAACTGAAATACAACTGAACAACGGTGGGGGAAGATGGTCAACACTTGCCTCTAAGCTGGTGCAGCGTTTTGTTTCCCCAGTAATGCCAGATCAGTCGTTCTGAATTAATTCACCGAACTTTATTGTCAGAGATAGTATCTAATTTTTTGCGTGGCCTGTAACTGGTTTCATCTGTATTCAGCAAACATCTTTTAGTATTGCTAAATATAATTCAGCATAAAAATGCATAGCTAATTTAACAAGTAAAAAAAAATCATGCGTTAAGCATAGATTATGAAGTACTTTCCAACACTTCATGAAATCTTAAAAAAAAACTTCATTAATTAAGGAAATAAGGGTATATAGCCAAATATATATTCCAATACTTTTGAACAGCCGTGAATTTGATCTGTCTGTTGATATACATATTATAAAATAGGAAAATTTAGTTTAGCAAGAAAAAAGCTTAAAGTTTCTTTTTGAGCAATTTGTACTAATAAATGGGAAACATACTTGAAAACTTTTGTTCAGACCTGTAGGTTACCTTGTACCTTTATTACACGTCAGTAAGAAGCTAAAGTTCATTTTAAACTAAAACTCTTAAAACAGCTGAAATCACATTGTTATAAATCATCATTCATAGGTGTCCATGTACACAATTCTTTGCGTGACCCTGTATATCAATTTATCTATATTCTGCAAACATTTCTTTGTAAATTGAATGGTGTTCAGCGTAAAAATGTATACTTTATTTAAGAACCACATTTAAGTAATTTACGCTCATACTCAGTAACGTTGGCGAGCTCTTTTGAATAGCCCTGTATATCAACTATAACATTTATACACACCCTTATAATGTACAAAGATTTAGTGAAACTTAAATGCGTATATCATAATTAAAATGTATTACATCCATCCATGAGCCATCATCGGACACATATACAGTCCGTCGGAAGGAGTATACTATTTCAAATCTTTTGTGTATCCCTGTAAATGCAATGTACTTCATATTATGCAAAACATTATCGTATAATTTATATTAAGCCTCAGTGACATATATCAATTTTAACTAATAAGAATGTATTTATTAAAATACAACACATTGCTCAGTGGTGCACAAAACAAGAATTTTAATATACATTTGTACAATTAAAATGAAATAAAACTATCAACGTTTTGCGCCGTCTTCTGCTGGCGTCTTCAGGAAAATATTAGAAATATTATCTCTCGATCAAGATGCAAACTTAATCCTTCCGTTATCATATTTTCCTGAAGACGCCCGCAGAAGACGGCGCGAAACGTTGATAGTTTTATTTTATTTTAATTGTACAAATGTATATTAAAATTCCTGTTTTGTGCACCACTGAACAATGTGTTGTATTTTAATAAATACATTCTTATTAGTTAAATTTTATGGTGCAACTGTCCTGTATATATTTATATCAATTTTGTTATACAATCGAACCCCGTTATAATGAACTACAGGCAGCGAAGTTTTTGTTCGCTATATCCGAATCGTTAAAAAATGTTAGAGTTTACAAAATATGTATATAATTACCTGATACCTATATGTTCAATAATCATGTATTAAGAAAAAAAACGTAACTTCATTTAGATATGACCATTAATGAATTAAATTGACAATATTAAACTGACACAATACTAAATAAATTAACTAAAAAGGAAGACATATAGAAATACAGTAAAGCACCGATTTTCTAAACATTGGAGACCAACCCTAGTTCGGATAAATGTTGGGATAAATGAGCAGACATTTTAAAGAATGATCCTGATTATACTAAAATCTTTACACTTTATCCAGACTTAGGATGAGTAACACTAATTATTGGCGCGTTAAAAATCGTTTTATTTTTATTTTGTTTGTTTACTGTTTTTTCATTTAAATTTTCCTTTTTTTCATCATCTTGTGAACTCCAGAGAGTATAATTTAAAGAAAAAAGCTTTTGATTATTGCTTGCTTTAAAGATGTTCTTTTCAATGCTGTCATGTCTCGAATTATTCTTAAATACATTAGTTAAATAAGTTAGCTTAAATGCGTTACTGATTTGCTATGACAGGAGTAATGGAAAAAAACTGACGGATGGGCGGGATCACACCTGCAGAATGGCTACCATAAAAGAGAAATAATGCAGGTCTTACTACTCTTTAATAAAGAAACATAGTTAATTTACACCATTTTTAATAGCCGGCATGCATTTTCTTATAAAATTAGAGTCAAAACCCTTTTTTCGCATCAGAAGAAAAGAAAAAAGAGAAAAAAAAATCATGGTCGACTAGAAAAAAGTTCGTTATAACCGATTCTTAAGATTTCAGAGGTTCGCTATAAAAGGGTAAAATAGCATTAAATACAATTGGAAGACGGCGGGACTAAAATTTTCGTTCGTTATATCCGGGAGCTCGTTATAAACCGGGTTCGCTATAACGGGGCTCGACTGTACATATTTTAAAAATGTCGCACACTATTCCCCCCTTTATCATTATCCAATGGAATTCTTTTGTGTGGCCCTGTAAAGGAATAATACTATATTTTCACCGCATATTTTATAGAATGCATATTTTAGTGCACCTCTTAAACGCATGTAAATTTTAATATGTTGACATTGTGTGACATCTTTAAAACGCCTTTGAAACGATTTTTCCCCATAGGCCATAATATAATGGAAAATTTGTGACTCTCCCTGTAAATAAACTAATCATGATAGAAACTTCATTTTCAATAGGGTTGGTGCTAGGCTAAACGTTAATAACACACAAAAATTTCAGGGCAATTAGAGTATATTTACAGGTGTTAGAGCGCGGACAGACGGACAGACAAATCGAATGCGTAAGCTCTTTTCAAACTTTTGGAAAATGTTATAAACGTTAAAATTTATTTGAAACGATTTTTCCCAATAGGCCGTAATGCAATGGAAAACTTTTGACTTCCCTGCAGGGTTCGCACAGTTCTACCACTAAATTTTAAGAAGTGTTTTACTGCAGAAAAATATCGTAAAATCTGTGAATGAAGGTGGGGATTGCGAATGTTGTGGTTTAAAAATTAAATCTAAGTTTTCTTTTTTTTTTAATAGTGGTGCCAGAGTCCTTGGAAATTCCAAGGATTCTGCGAACCCTGCTTCCCTGTAAATAAATTATTCACGGTAGAAACTTCATTTTCAATAGGGTTCGTGCTAGGATAAACCTAAATAACGTTCAAAAATTTCATGGCAATCCGAGTTTATTTACGAGAGTTAGAGCACGGACAAACGGCCATCCGGCCAGACGGCCAGACAAACCGAATGCATAAGCACTTTAAAACTTTGTTGGAAAGTGCTAAAAACATGAATTCATTTATTCCTAGGAAAATGGAGCCAAAGATATTTTCTGATTGGTTTGTCTTCCCACAAATGAAATGCCTGTAGTTCATTATTGATGATTATAACTGATTAATATTGGTCTGGAGGCCATCTTTTCGCATTTGACATAAAATTCTAATGTACCCAAATTCGTTGTTAGAATCCAAAATTGTTACTTATTCAGACATTTAGATAGCAGACACTTCCGTACTTAAATACTGGTGTTGAAATTTAAAAGTTTTGTCCAGTTGTAGGTAATCTATATGGTATCATTGGATAATAACGGGTTAAATATTAGAGATTTGCGTAAAATATGGAAAGATGGCCGTAAATCGATATGATATAAAATATTATTGGTTAATATAACTGTACAAAGTTGGTTCGGTTGGTACAATTGGTTCGGAAGTTCCAGAGATTACTCTCGTTAAATGAACATTTTATAATAAAATTGTATTTCATCATACAATGACGTCAAAGTTGTTATCTATGTTGATTCTTTGCTCACACACAAAGCGAATACCGTTTACCATGGTTCTCTTTTTATATAAAAATCACACTCAACTCAATTTTTTTTCAAAATTTTTGTTTACATTAGGAATGAAACTTTAAATGCTAATAATTTTAAATGACTACACTTTAGAAGATATCTCTTCTTTCAAAAATTAATTTTATTTTAAATATCTTTCTAAAAATAACTTTTACGCTGTTTTATTTTAAAAAATGATCTCGAGGCATGTTAAACTTGAAGTAACCCTACATATTAACCTAAACTGATTTGCGCTATTGTAATGTGGATAGTTTACGATCGTTTGCGGATTTATCGCAGTTGGCATAATTTGTTAATTAAATAACAATTTTTTTGCTTTTTAAGGATAAAAATTTCATTTTTTTAAAACTGAATTTCACAAAAGTACATAGGTTGAATAATTACCTATCCGAAAATGCATTCTATATTTCTTTATGTCCCTTATTTAAGTCTGTACCTTGATTGAAATAAAATTGTTTGACGAAGAAAAAAGTGATTATTTTCAGTATCTCGAAGGTTTTTAAAAAAAATCCTGTATCTCTTTTAATAATTTTTTTTATAAAGATTAGTTTGATCTCAAATTGAAGCTATTCATCATTAAATTCTTCTAGTTTTTGTTTTGTTTCTCCGCGATACTTCATTTCTTAAATATCCGAAATTTTAAAATGCCATGTTTGGTCGATTTAACATGGGAAAGTTGTCTCGAGTATATTAAGCAGTTAAGCGGTCGTTATGTTCTTGGCGTTTGTTCGTTTGGCGGGCATATTATTTTTTTCTAGCTTGGCTTGGCAGAACGACCGTCCTGCTTGATAAAGGAAAAAAAAATGTTTGAAAAACCCAAATAAATCTGCCGCTCGTCTTCCAGTAGTAAAATCTCATATTTTCCAGCATACTGATGCAGCTCAATTTTCTCCGCATGCCGGCTAATGCGAGTGATTAAGGTGTAACTATCATTTTTTCCAAGTACTCAGTGCAAGAATAAATTTCCTTTATTTTTGAAGGCCAATAAATACAGCATCCGCTGCGATGAAGGTTTTTTTTTTGTTGTTGTTTTTTTTTTGTTTGTTTGTTTGTCATAATCAACATTTAATCGTTGCTCCCGAGACATTCACGGACTGCAGTGCAAGCTTCACGGCTTTTATTCAGAATTGTTTGATTCCCACCAGTTTTATAAAATAATGTACCTGGTTTTATTCTTGTATCGTGTTGCTTGCCATTAAATAAGATGAATTTTTTTTTTTTTTTTTTTTTTTTTTTTTTTTTTTAAGAAAAGTGGTGACAAAAATCAATTTGAATTTTTAAAACGTAATTTAATGCGACCATTAACGAAGTATTATTAAAAAAATAAATTAATTAATTAATAAAAATAAATATGAGATTTTGGTATTTTTCAATCTACGGGAAAGAGGCCGTTTGAGAAGTTGCGAAATATTCCCCATTCGTAAAAGAAGATCGTGGGATTTTTTCAAACAAAGTGAAAAAGAAAATGATTTTTTTTTTTTTTTTTTTTTTATTAAAGTACTTTGGTCTATATAGCAATATAGATTTCTTTTTTTTATTTGAATTTTAATGAGTTCGACGTATTTGCTTTTTTTACGTCACTAGTCAAACTTAACTAAATGCTTAAACGTATTTACATTTTTTTAATGTAAAAAAAGTAATTATTTATAATCGAGGCTGTGCTTGGGCTAATATAAATATTTTGTTTGAATTATATTCTCAGTAATGTTTAAAAAAAGCTATAAAAATTTATTAGCCGCTTCAAAGAATAATTCATCTTGACAAAAATGATATCCGAATAAAGAGAATCCACCATGTATTCCCCTGAATAAATAAAGAAAAGGGGGCGGGGAAATTAAGAAAAGTATTTAAGAATAATTCTCGGTAATGTTAAAAAAGCGACAAAATATATACATTTTAGCCACTTAAAAGAATAATTCATCTTCTCAAAAATGGTATTCGTATAAGAAAAACCCCTTCACATATTCCCTTCATAAATAGAAAAAAGGGGGCGGGGAAATTAAGAAAAATATTTAAGAATAATTCTAAAAAAAATATACCTATTAACATGTAAATCTATTTTTGTCGTTGTTCTTGTTGTTGTATGTTAAGCTATTTAGTGTATTATAATAGTTTTTAATATGTAGTTGGAATTATAGGAAATCAAAAATGAAAATTTATTTCTCAAAAGAGCTTTTATCAAGATAAAAGCACACTGAAATTATATTCTTCGTGGTTGAAATCTCTCATAGGAGGAAACTAGTCGTTGGAGATAGCATAATACTTATCCATCATGGATTTGCATTTTATAAATTATGAAAGAAAGAAATGTGTAAAATATTTGTAATACGCATTATTATTTTCAAATAAAATTTAAACATACATAATACTTTTAAGACATAGTAATGCTCTTTTACGGGATTGCAGGTACTACTTTGGTTATTCCGTTGTCCCATTTCGATAAATTATATAAATTGCCAAACTACTCGGAAAATTATACAAATTGGATTTATATATATATATATATATATATATAGAAACAAATAAATTAGTAAAAGGTTAATAAAAATACAAGTAAAACGTCGAATAAAAATTCACTTAATGACGTAACAAACACATGTAATGAGTTTAATGTCAAATGAATGTGAGATTTACGATAAGCCTATGTTGGCATTTAATCCTATAATTTGGTGATAATTGTTTGAACGACAGATAATCATGTAATTCCAAACTGCGTAAAAGAAACATTCTTATAACTTCAAAAATGATAATCGTATTAGCTAACAGTTTACCGCGTTGGATTTAGCGTCTCATACCGAATTGAAATTTGAATGAAATACAGGGACTTGTAAAATCGAACAGTGTGGAAAATAGGATTAAAAATATCTCAACAACTAATTATTCAATAGACTTCATTCTTTATGCAAAATTTATGTTTTGTTATTGTCTTTTGCATTCACTCTTTAAGATTTAAAAAAAAAAAAAAAAGGAAATTTTTTATGTCCCTTTCCTCAGAATGAATATTTCAAGAGTCCGAAAATAATAGTTCCGGATAATCAAGGTTACTGATATTCAAAATACTTCTTTCCACTATCGCATACTAAGTACACACCAAATTTCAAGTCTCTATCTCAATATGGTCGGGAGATAGAGCCTATTATAGATAGACAGACGGACGGCAAAAATAATTTTCAAAAAATATAGTTTTCAGTATCTCCAATGCCTATAACGTGTAAATCCGTCAAAAATTTTTTTGTTCGTTTTTCAAAATGATTGCAAGATTTACCCTATACTACATATGATGGGTAAGTAAGAACATTACTAAGAAGAAAATGAAATTTCAATAAAAAATATACGTAAACAATCATTGATCAAAATATAAAACTCCCACCAGAAAATTAAAAGAGAATTATTTTAATAATATTAGAACACATTTGACTTCATTCGTTTGGACATCTATGGAAACATATTCAAAATACAACAGCTCCTTGCTGTTGTTCAACAATAAAGTAGAATCCAATCGAAGACACTACTCCAAGTCCAAGATCTAATTGAAAAATCCTCATATATGTTTTCTTTTCATGTTAATTTTTCGGGAATTTTCAGACGATTGATAACACCTTTTCAAAAAATACTTTTTTCTTTATTCTTCTGTGTTTTTCCCAGTAGAACATGAGAAAGCGATAAGTTTGATGAATGAACATGGAAGAAGGAAAGAATGGGAGAAATTGCTTTCAACCAAGTCTTTAATTAATGGTGATGTGTATGCCGAAATAGTAATCTCTCATCTCCATTTCGTTTCTCGAAATCCTATATCACTAATAAATGATCACCATCTGGACCTACAGTTTCTGCTACGGCTCCAGCTGAGTGCAATGCTTCTTTTGATATTCAACCTCTTAGAATGAAAAAATCATTTACAGATTTCAGCATCCCTATTGGAATAATTAGAGATTTATTTTTTATGGGAAACTACCCCTTATATGCTCCTTCATTTGGAGGAAGAAGGCTTGAACAGGGATGTAGTGGAGGGTATACGAAGGCATATGTCGTATACCTTCTGTTTCTCTAGAAAGCTATATTATATACATCTTAGGATATACTCTCTGTTTTGAGCATATAACCTCAGGCTGTTCTAGAACTACTCTCCTGGGCTTGAGGCTGGATCAGGTTTTTATTTCTTCCTGGAGTATTTTCAAGTAAAATCAAATAAATTATCTATCTGAGAGTTTGTTATAATTATACATGTAATGAAGTATAGTGTTATGTATAAAGCATGTAAAACAGAAAAAAGTTAGATGAAAAAATCTGCTAAAAATTAAACAACCTGATTCTATCTATATATACATATAAATCTATATATTTTAAGTATTAATCACAAGAAGAGCGAGCAGTTCTCCAAAGATATGCAAACTAGTACTTTATTCCTTTTTTTTTTTTTTTTTTTTTTTTTTTTTTTTTTTTTTTCGTATTCAAGGTTTATTATTATTACGATTCTTATGGGAAATAATCTAAAAGAGGTTTACAGCAGTCATGGACTATCTAAGAATTATAAAAGGCGATATCGGATAAGAACGTGAAAAAATTCATTAAAGCATATTTATAGGTTTTAATATAGTTTGCTGATTTCATCTTATCAGAAGTTACACTTTAATGAATTATAAATTTTCTAAAACATCAAGCTAACAACAGCATGAATCTACGGATTGTACGCCAGAAACCTATTAATATGTTTTTACTTTCTTCTATCTTCTATAGAAGAAAGTATTGTAATCGAAATTTTTTTCGACTTCCGGTTTTCGACGGATTTACACGTTTCAGGGATCAGAGATTCCAAAAAACATGTTTTTACAAAATGTCCGTCTGTCCGTGTGTCTGTGTGTCTGTGTGTCTGTCTGTATGTCGCCATTCTACCATCAAATAGTGTATGAAGTTATACATAGAATTGAACCAAATTTTTTGTGAATGTTTTTGGCTGTGGCAAGCAAGTCCTCCTTCAGTTTTGAAATATTCTGCCGGAAGGGGGCGCTGCAATCGCGATTTTTGTGCAATTTTCAATATTGTACCGACCAAAAGTATATGAAGTTATGCATCGAATTGAACCAAATTTTTTGTGTATGTGTATGACTATGGCTAGTTGGTCCTCCCTGAATTAAAAAAAAATCCGCCGGAAGGGGGCGTCACAATCGCGATTTTTGTGCCATTTTTAATTTTGTACCGACCAAAAGTATATGAAGTAATGCATTGAATTGAACCAAATTTTTTGTGTATATGTATGACTATGGCTAGTTAGTCCTCCCTGAATTTGAAAAAAATCTGCCGGAAGGGGTCGCTGCAATCGCAATTTATGTGCCATTATCAATATTGTACCGACCAAAAGTATATGAAGTTATGTATCGAATTGAACCAAATTTTTTTGTATGTGTATGATTATGGCTAATTGGTCCTCCCTAAATTTGAAAAAAATCCGCCTGAAGGGGGTGCTGCAATCGTGATTTTTGTGCCATTTTCAATATTGTACCGACCAAAAGTACATGAAGGTATGCATCGAATTGAACGAAATTTTTTGTGTAAGTGTATGGCTATGGCTAGTTGTATCGCCCTGAATCTGAAAAAAATCCGCCGGAAGGGGGCGCTGAAATACCGATTTTTATGCCATTTTCAATATTGCACCACATAAAAGTGTATGAAGTTAGTTCTAGAACTGAACTAAACATTTTGTATATGATTATTTTTTTTTTTTTTTGGTAAGACAAGTAGGTCCTCCCTGAATTTGAAAAAAAAAATTTGCTTATCATTCTGTTGTGCATCGGCTCGTGCAGAGACGGAAATTCGTTTTTACTCCGATTAATTGATTGAAGCAGAAATTTAAGATGAAAATCAAAGTTGGTTATTGAATTAAAATTATTAAAGCATTAAAATGAGTAACTATTTTTTTTTTTTTATATTAAAATGTATGTATGAGATAGAAGAAAGTTTTGGGTTTGGCACATCCAACTAAATAAATCTATATTCTGTCTTAGCCGTTTTTTATATTTAAACTCCGCCCATCGTCATTGTAATATGCATTCAAAATGGGAAGCTGAAAAAAATACTTTTTTTTTTCTTTGGCAATTTCATATTGTTGCCGTCAAGTTTTGACGGATAATCTATAAGAGGTTTACAGCAGTCATGGACTGTCTGAGAATAATAAAAAGCTATGTCGGATAAGAACGTGAAAAAATTGTTTAAAGCATATTGATGGGTTTTAATGAAGTTTGCTGATTTTATCTTATCAGAAGTTACTCTTTAGTGAACAATACATTTTCTAAAATATCAAGCTAACAGTATGAATCTGCGGATCGTACCAGGGCCTGATTACTAACGGGGCACTCTCCCACCAGGAAAAAGAAATAAAGAATTTTTCCTTATTCATGACAGTAATCTTGTATGAAAAAGGTGTTTAAAGAAGACGAAAATTTCTATAAATTTTTTCTGGTGAGAGAGTGCCCCGTTAGTAATCAGGTTCTGGATTGTATGCCAGAAACCGATTAAACAGTTTTGACATCTGTACTCTGTCCTAGCTGTTTTTTATATTTAAACTCCGCCCATCGTCATTGCAATATGCATTCAATTTGGGAAAAAAAAAATTATGTTTGTCAGATACTCTAGTACTCGAAGCATCGTCTTCGCGCACGATTTGAATACAGATGTCTTAAAAATCATTGCATCGTATTTTATGAATTAAAAATATGTTTTAAGGATAACAAAACAATATAATCAGGTTTTTGTAATTTTTTCCAGTGATAAAAAATGGAAAATAAGATAATACATATTCTTAAAAATTTAAAACATACCTATACATCATTTTGTAAAAGCCATGTTTTTTGTTAAATTTTTACACATATTTGTGTGTCTTAACTTTTTCTTCTGGTTGACCATATCATATACAGGGTATATCTAAACTCTTGAGCAAAACTTTAAGGGATGATAGTACACATCAAGATAAACAATATTAAATGGAAAACTAAGGGTCCCAAACGTCTTCCGAAGGAGATGGGTGCCATTAAAGTTTAAGTTCCAAAATCTCAAATGATTATAAAAAATGGAACAATTGGTCGATTCGTTTGCGGTTTTTACTGTATGTCAGTATTTTCTTGAAAATAAATTTTAAAGATAAAGTTCAAAAAATTCTGATCGAGGGTGCTTTAGACTTTAGAGTAACGAACAACTATTTTTTACCGTTATTTTTTGTATTTCATTAAATGCTCTTAAAAGCTTAGACTTAAATTAAAATTTTGAGCTGAAAATCTGAATCGTTGGGAGTGGTTAAGTAGCGCAAACTGAACTGTGTCCAGAAGTTGAAATTTAACCCCGCCCCCGCCTTCCTGAATACAGTTCAGTTATTCCCAATCTCTGTGTCGTAGACTAGGCATAAACTACTACTTTCTATGTAAAGGTGCGTTTTCACGGGCCGCTCTAATTACCTAAAAAACCTTACCTTACCCAAAACCTAACCTAAGAGCGTTTTCACTGGTTACAGATAAATCCTTATGCCAACCAATCAAAGGCAAGTCTTCACTGCGCAAGCGTCTACAACAGTCTACAGACCGATCAGCTGATATAAAATTATAAACAAATAACTTTTGTTTACGTTCATAATGATAATCGTAAATATTTCGTATAAAAAATAATTGAAAGTTTTGACTGTTTTCTCTTACTAAAACAGCTTTAAATAATGCTCCAAAAATCATTTTTTATCCAAGTTTCAAAATGAAAATACATAAAAGCACAGTTACTATGATTAATATATTAAAAACACATAAGTAAATTTTCACTTATGGAAAAGTGATAAGTTACACACTTTGATCAGGTTATTTCATGTGCGCAAATGACATAAATTTGTCAAAAATGTTGGGAAAATTGTTCAATTTGTACAAATGGCATAATAATGATAACACTAATTAATATATCTCTATCCATAACATGTCAATAAAACACACTGTGTTTGGTATTTCTTTTCAATTAGTTTAAAAATTAAACGTTATTACTAAATAAGTATAAAAGTTTTAAAAATATATTTTTTAAACATTCTTATATAAACTTAAAATACTTATAAATATCATGACCAATTACAAGACGGTAATTCATGATGCATCAAAAACTCTTCTTCACTATTTGGCATGACTCTAATTATGGAAAATTCACCACTATGACTTGGTAGAAAGCATGAACTGCTGAATTTATTAAAGGAGTTATTTTTTCTTTCTTTTTTTCTGATATGACAACAGAAAAGGTAAATTAAAACTATTTCTTAAACTATGAATTGAGAATTTTTAAACTATTTTTTTAAGTTTGACTGTAATTTACTTAATGCTAAATTATTAATTGATAAAAACAGATACAAAAATTATTTCTTTATTTTTGTAAATAAAAATTATCTCATTATTTTTATTTCATTTCTTGCCTTCAAATTATTTAAAATATTTTGTTGTTACAGTTTCACTGCCAGTTGGCATATTTTAATGGCACGGTTTGATGCATAATTAACTCTGCTTGTTGTTATTGTAACCTTAAAAAATATTTGGTTCTTTATAACAAGTGGTTAACAGAAAAATGTTTTAAAATTCACTTATTACTTTATATTAAATTCCTAAAAAAAAAAAAAAAAAAAATATTGCCGAGTGAAGCACATGGGTATAGATATTTTTAGACGTGTTCCTAGAACAGCCAACACACTTGATTTTGGCGATTTTTTAACATGTACCAAGCACCCACGAGCGGCAACTGAGATTTCAGCAACTCTGAAATTCTCCCCAATCACAATGCACATATTTTGGCTGACAATTAGCGATTTGCACAGTTTCAGTGATGACTCCTTTAATAAAATAAACATTTTACAAACAGTTTACAACTAGTTAACTTCTTTTACCACAAATTTTCACTATGCAAACGTTTTTCTTAATATTTTTCAATCTTTAAAATTTTGCAGCTCCTCATTTTCTGATTTTAAGAATTTTTTTTCATGTTAAATATACAGAATTTTATATGTACCAGTTTCTAAAACAAAAAAATACAATAACCATCAAATAAAATTCACTTACCTTTGCTTCTCATTATCATTAAAGAATCTTACAAAAAGAATCCTGTATTTACTTACTTATTATTTTTATTTAAGAAAAAAAATCACACATTCCAAACTAAAAATTAATTATAATTTTTAAGATTTTCTCCAAACAAGCCAACATCAAATCATTGTTTTCATCTAATGACCAGTATTCTGGTGGAATTTGCAAATAGAGAAATAGTAAACGACATTGAACAATCAGAATTCAGCATTTTTACAAAGCTTTCTATTTTCTAAGAGAAAATTTTCTGATAGGTCAATCTTGTTTCGCCAACAACACAAATTCTATCTAGATAAATGCTATAAAAAATGTTTTTGTTCCTTAAAAAAATCAGCATAAAAATGACAAGAAATGAATTTTAAAAACACACTGTGTACATTCATGGAAATTTGTTTAAATTGAAATTTTTTTTATTTATGTAATTTACAGATATTGTTTATTTCAGTAAACAGTCACAAACTTATTGTCAACATTGTGCTAAAAGGGGGGTGGGATACAGTCCCATGGGGTGCAGAAACTTAGGGGATGCCAAATTTGTACTACGAATGTCGTTTTGGAGGCTTTAGTGTCAAATTAGAAGAAAGGGGGGGGGGGCGAATTGAAACTTTGCCCCGGGTGAAGTTTTCTCTTAATCTTCTTCGCCTCTGCTAGCAACAAGCAAATAGATATAGTTTTAACACATTTTGCAAAGTAAACAATCAATGATTGAAATTAACAATTAATAATTTTTAAAGTTTTGATTTGATATCATAATGTTATTTAAACTGCCTTCCAACATCAGAAATAAATTTCGATACCTCTTAAGGAAAACTCTACTAATAAAAATTACAGAAAAGAAATTTCTAAATTTTGCCACATACATTTGTACAAAGTTATACAGGGTGTCCCCTCTCAACGGTGGCCAATGGCTAATTTCTAAACCGTTGGTCATAGACATATAGTTCCAATTGCAAAAATGCTTTAAAAAAGGCAAAGAATTGTTTTTTAAGCGATTTTGGTCAAAAAAATGTTTTACTAAAAAATTACGAAAATTAAATTTTTATACGGTCCCCCGGTCCTATAAGTGATATTTAGTAAAAATTTTTCAACACTCTAGCAAGTAATACAGAAAAGGTCCCATTCATGTAGCATTAAAATTGACCGAGTTATGAAACTTTAAATTTCTTGACTTAAATCACTTTTCTGCAATTGAAAATGGATGAGTTGGACGAAGCTTTAAGGGAACGTGCACTAAGTGCTTAAAGTATTATAAAGGGAGTCTATTTCCAACGCTGTTCAAAGGCTACTTCCTAAACTATTTATCACAGACATATACAGCTCATATTCAAAATATTAGAATAATTACCTTTTTTTTAGAAATTGAAAATATCGTTTGGTAATTTAATGTCTTTTAATGAAAATATGCAAACGATATTTTTATTAAGAACATATTGTTGATTAAACTTACTTGTTATCTTAAATTTAATATCATTTTTGAAAAGATTAATTGCAAAAAAAATTATTTTGAAAAGTCAAAATATTAGAATATTTATTCAAGTGGTTCAAAATATTAGAATATTTCACATTAATTCTCCTTTAATTATCACCAATTCTTAACTGGTGGCATCATTGATTAAATTCAGACTATTTTATTTAAAATCAGTATTATTTTTTGCAGTTTGTTTCTTTTTCGTCTTAAAATGGGCCGTGTGAGTGATATTCCTGAATCTACTAAATTTCGTATGGTTGATTTGTATCGGCACGGTAAAAATCAATGTTTTATAGCGAATTATTTACATTGTTCGCAATCGAGCGTTAGTAAAATACTAACACAATATTCAAAAATTGGAAAATTTCAAAATAATTGCCGAAATGGTGGCCGAAAACCAAAAACATCTGCTAGAGATGACAGGAAATTGAAGCGTATAGTTAAGAAAAACCGTTTTAAAATTGTGCGATTCTTGCACCGAAAATGGAAAGAAGAAGGAGTTGTAGTTTCTACATCGACAACATTAAGACGTCTCCATAAATTTAAATTTGAATCTCGTGTACCGAAAACAAAACCTCTCATGACTGCAAGACAAAAGCGTATAAGATTGAATTGGTGTAAATCAAGACGTTTATGGAGCAATGAAGATTGGAAAAATATATTATTTAGTGATGAAAGTATGTTTTGTGTTTCATATGGTAATCAAGGTATTCCAGTTTGGAGAATGAAGCAAGAAGCATTTGATAAAGAATGCCTTAAACGTTCCGTAAAATTTGCTGCTAGTGTCATGGTTTGGGGTTGTATGAGTGCAGAAGGACCTGGAAAGTTATGCATCGTCTACGAAAAGGTTAACTCTCTGATATATCAAGAAATTTTAGAATATTACAGGATTCCATCATCAGAAGATTTATTTGAAGATGATTTCATCTTTCAACAAGATTTAGCGTCCCCGCATACCTCGGTATCAACTAAGAATTGGTTCCGACAACGCAACATTAAGGTACTTCCTTGGCCACCAAATTCACCAGACCTTAATCCCATCGAAAACTTATGGTGTATAATGAAGAAAAAATTTCAAGAAAATCCTCCTTCAAGTAAAACTGAGTTAGTGGCACGTATAAAGTCTATTTGGGCTAATATTGATAGAAATGTTTGTAAACACCTTGTATATAGTATGCAAGATCGATTGTACGCTGTTATGAAAGCTAAAGGGGATGCTACAAAATATTAACTACCATTTACTTCATATTCATAAGGTAATATTGTTGCGTAAAATAAAATATTCTAATATTTTGAACCAATCTAAATTTTATTCTAATATTCTGGGGTGTTTAAGGAAGCTGTATACCTAATTTATTGTGCTGTATTTTATATTTTATAAATGTTAAAATCTTATCTAAACATTCCAGATTTAATTTATAAGAAATTTAATTGCATTTACTTAGCATAAAAAATAAATAAATGACAAATAATTTTTTCTTATTACTTTTTCTCAATTGTTCTAATATTTTGAATATGAGCTGTAGTTCCAATTACAAAATGTTTTAAATGAGCGATTTAACTGAAGGCGCTGTCATCGTATAAGTTTTACGGTAGCGTTAATTATAATTAATTAACTTCTAGATTGGTTATTAAAATAACTGAAGACATGAATTTCAAAATTCTCTTTATCGAAAAAAATCAAATTTTGGGAAATAGCGAAAAAATTTTAAATGCATCTATTGGTTTTCATTATAAATTTTGAGATTGCATTGTTACAATAGTGGAGGTTTGTATAGACTGATAGAGAAATCAAAAAGCGATAAGTCGAGTTTTGAAATTCATATCCTCAATTGTATTTTTACGTATGTTTTAATTTGTAAGCAAATGAAGCTGATTCTTTTCGTGATTTTATTTTTAAAAGGTATGTTATTTTGATAAGCTTTTATTTTATTCATAGTTTTCGTATGTAAATTTTCCTAGTTCAAAACTTATATTCAAATTTTAACTCACTTCCAAATATCTGATTGCGGTTCAATTCCCATACTTATTTAAACCCGATGACAATGTAATATTAATACGATTTTAGGTGCGTTCCATTTATTTATTTTATAGGACTACATCAAATTCTATTAGGTTGAGTAATCTAATAGAGCTTTAAATATGTATCATTTTGTAACGATTTGTGACTGTTGCTTTTCATAGTTTTATTTAACAAAATTTCTGTTATTTTTTTACTTTTATTTTTAGCACAAATTGCATATTTTACTTTAACATGTAAATGTCAACATAAATTCAGAAAAAAACATTGTAATTTTTTTTTTTTTTTTTTTTTTTTACTCTCAATGTTTAAAGTTAATTTTTCTATCTGATGTTTATTTGTATTTCCAATAAATTTGTGACTGACCCCTATTTTGCAGCAAAAAATATGCTTCAACTTTGAACAGTTATAACTCGGTCAATTTTGATCGCAGAGGAATGGGACTTTTTTTGTCTTACTTGTTAGAGTAGTGGCAAAATTTTTCTAAATATCACTTATAGGACCGGGGGACCGTATAAAAATTTAATTTTCGTAATTTTTTAGTAAAACATTTTTTTGACCTAAATTGCTTAAAAAATAATTCTTTACCTTTTGTAAAGCATTTTTGCAATTGGAACTATGTGTCTATGGCCAACGGTTTAGAAATTAGCCATTGGCCACCGTTGAGAGGGGACACCCTGTATAGTTTTACGACTTCTGTTTATGAATTTAACAAATATATTTTATTTCTAAAATTTATTACTATATTTATCAAACATATCAATTTCTATAATTTTAAACTAAAGCACTTATGAGCGCTATGTGACCATTAAAACGAAGGAAAAAAAAATTGCTGGATGTATGAATTTTGCTGTTTATCAGGCTCTAAAATCCACGAAATTCACCAAACATGCATTGACTAACAACACTAAAATTGAAAAATTCATCTCTGGATGCACAAAAGTCGCATCGAAGAAGTTTCTAAAATGAGCAAAACTGCAGTTATTAACCACAACAGGTATCAAATTATTAAAATGTCTATAAATTTCTACAAAAATATGCAATAAAATTTTGAAATATTTTTTTCTAATATTTATAGTACAAAATTAGGTACTTCAAGGTTATCCTGTCGGCCAATTTCGCCAAACTATACAAACTGCCAAACATTACATGTTGACATAATTTTTATTTTAAATAACAAAAAAACAAATAATTAGTAGAATATTAATGAAAATATTAATAAAAAGTCGAAACAAAAATCACTTAATGACATTTTAAACACGTGAATCTTATTTAATGTTATCGAATGTGATATTTAAGATCATCCATTATTGGCATTTAATCTTATAGTTTGGCGATATTTTTTTGGTCGATGGGATAACCTAGAAGTACCCAAAATTATTATGCAAATTTTTAAGTAAGGAAAAAAGTATTTCTGATATAGGAATTTGCTTTCAATAACATCAATATGTCATTCAATCTTTTAATGATATTGACAAATCAATTTAAACCATTGAATATTTATTTCGAAAAAAGCATACACTCAATATATTTGTCTGCTGTACCGCACATATATTTCCAAATTTATATTACTATTTATTGAGTAAGCAATATCTTTAAAATGCATGAATAAAAAACCAGAAAATATAGTCATGCACATATAATGCAATCTTGTTTTTAAATATAAATAATACAAAACTGCCATAATAATAGCATTTCATGAAAGCCAATCAAACAAAAGACAAGAAACCAGCCAATCCAATTAAATTAATCCGAATTCCTGTCAAATAACTGTAGGCATGGAAAGAATTCAGGAAATGAACCAGTAACAAGAAAAAGCCATTTATCGTCTCGCCAAATTCAAAGATGCTAAGTGTCTCAGCTGTTTTAGGATTCAGCCATTTCTTTAAGCTATAAAGTATTTAGTAGTAAACCAATTATAAAATCACAGCTTTACATACTTAAAGCAAGTTAGATAAAAGAAAGTAAAAAGAAAAAACAAATTCACAGGATTAATAAAAATACAACCCACACTGTTTTTTTTTTAAATAACAAAATGAAAATGATATCGGGGAGGGGGGGGGAGGCCCAGTATCATACAATCAATATCAATGAAAATGTGAAAAAACGTACGATAACAATAAACACATACTTTTCCTAAGCTAAATTACTTGCTGATTAACACAGTGTTTCTCATTTTACAGAAAAAAAGTATTGTTTGTATATAGAGATGCACCGAATATTTGGCTTGGCCAAATTTAATGCAATTCAGTATACCAAATATGGTGTGTCTGCCAGATGAAATACTTAAAAAAATATTTTAACAAAACTTAAAGTAACTTTTTATTATTTTATAAGACTTTAAAACAACTCCTATTTTTAACTGTTTATTAATAAAACTATTTAGAAATAGAATTATATTTATATAAAAGAGAATGCTTTATTTGTTATTTGAAAAGTAACCTCAAAGACAATTTACCAAAAATGATAATTTTATTTTTTTCCTGAAAAACAAACAATATATGACAGTAAAACTCTAAAATTTCACTTTGATATCAAAATATTTGTTTCAGACTAAAAGAAAATTTTATTCATTTGTTTTAATTCAGAGAGGAAACTATCCTCTTCTTAAGTAACAATTCAAAGGATAGATTTCTTTTTTTTTGTAAAAAGATCTTGTTTATCAATATGGAAGATTTTATTTTATGTTAAATATGTACCTAAAATTATTTTAACTTTTTATTTTTTCAAATTCTGAAATTTAAGAGTATTCCGATAAGCCAAACATTTGGTGTTTGGTTTACCTGTTGGCTGAATTTTCTGCATTTGGTTAAAATCACAATATGGTGCATCTTTTCTTGCATATATGATTCAAATCGTAACGGGCAAAACTTGGAAATTTCATTACTGGTCAGTTAAATCAGTTTTATAAACGAGCACTTCTTTATTTAAAAATAGGTAGTTTTTTACTTTTTTGTAATGAAAGCTACCTAATACCAAACAATAAATTTTTGTTAAAACTTCTATTAATTTAAAAATTGAATAGCACAAATTTAATATGCTAATATAAACATATTGCAACCAGAAAATAATATAACATGATGGAATACAAGAAAATTTTACTTTCTCCTTGTAGCTACTGACAGCCAATTTTTTTTATAGCCACTTCTTTTCATTCACTTTTCTTGTGTGTGTTTTCTTGTTAGCAAGAATCCAAATGCGATCTAGCCTGCAAGCATGCCATCCCAAAAGGCCAAAGATTATTTCTAACCTATAGCCTTTCAAGCGACATTCCAACGGACCAACGCAAAAGTATCAAATAAGCTCAAACAGTAGCACTTTAAATTGGCGGGATTTGCGAGAAGAACACATCACATCTATTTGCAGCATCTTTGTTGCATTTCCATCATCAATGTAGCATATGAAGCATCTAGCAAATTAAAATAAAGAAACGAATCAAATATGTGCATACATATATATAAATAAGTTCTTGAAAAGCAAATATTTACTAATGAATAACTAACAAAACCTATGAATAACTAACTAATGAAACCATTAGACAAAACAGAAATAATAATTAAGCTTCTATTTCACCTAAATATTTATAACAGAACATTAGTTATGAAAAAACACTTTTAGAATGCTATAAATATTAAAATAAATTTATTGCATGGTATATCATAAAGGATATGATAGCTGCAAAACCATTCTTTTATTTTTATTACATTTTCATCCAGTTTTAGGCTAAGGTTGTAATATAAATTCAGAAAAAACAACTCTTAACACTTTAGAAATTTTAAATCAAAGTATCTCATGCATAATTATATTTAAAAAACTTAAAGCAACAAAAATACACAATTGATTAAAATTGTAAATATGAATTTTTTTATTTGAGTACTACTTAAAATCAAATACAGGAAAAAATAGCTGATTACATATTTTTTTTAAAATAGTAGCAGTGTAACAAAAACTTCAGTAAAGAATTTTATTTTTCCTAAGCAAAAATTTATAAAACTACACATTTCTACTTTGATTAGGCCTAAGTTCATTTAACTGTCACGAGATTTTAATAAAACTACATTTAAATACAGAAATAGTTATATTAATCCTTTAAAAGTTAGGGATGTTTGTCCAACTGGTATATATTTAAAGTTATTCTGATGAACTTTAATTTTTTCAGAAAAAGATTGTTTATAATATACATGAAAGACTCACTTCTAGTTATAAAAAATGCTTCTATCATCATAATGAATTATTACCTTACCATTAATTTTCTTAAACATTATTTGCAACACTCCAGTTTGTTTACTTACACATACAATGTGACAGTTTGCTTATTTAGATCTTTTTTTCTTTTGCAAGTTACATGCTTTATAAATCACTGTTTAATCTAATTTTCAAAAAGATAGTCTTCACATATTTTTTTTTCCTTTTTTCTGCATTAACAAAATAATAAAGACTAAAAAGAAATCGAAAAATCAAAATTTGAAAATTCTTGTTTATAATTTTAAAATCGATACTTTCTCATCGAAGAAATAAAGTGTAGTATGTTACAAATTCAATGGATTTAGATTCATTAGTAGGATATATTAAGAGAAAACTAAACAATTTTAAAACAAAGTTAGGATATCCTTAATTCTGATCAAATTTACAGGATTAATAGATAAACTCTAGTGAATTAAAACTTAAGTGCCTATCTTACCGGAATAGCACACGAAAACATTGTTCAATTAGTAACAAACCATGCATGAAAATACATACTAATTCTTAGAAATAATCAGATAAAAAGAAGCTATACATAATATTGCACCTTAAAATGAAAATTCCATGAGGATTTACAACTTTGTAGGTTATAAATCTTCATAGAATTTTCAGCATGAATCCAAGAACAAAAAGAATCTGTGGGTGAGATGCAATAGGAAAATAAAGAAAAGAAAAAATTCTAGAATAGCAGTTTTTTTGGATGACTATGTTCATAAGTAAATCTCTGCAAAGTGATATATTTTGCAATTAAATATTTCTTTCTTATAATAGAAATATAATTTGCAATTAAATATTTCTTTCTTATAATAGAGTAAGAAAATATCTAGTACAGTGGCTTATTTATTTTAGAGAAAATTCTTTCACATGCTTGCAATATGCATAATCAAGTATATTAACAAAACTAAATTGCAGCTTGCCTTTAACTAAGCTAACAAAATTTTTCTTAACATTTGCAATTATTTTAAATGAACAAAAATATTTTATTCAAAATTAATCGGAAATACTCTACTAAACAACCGAATATAATCAGCGAAGCAAGTAATTAATTTTAAGAAACAAATATTTATAAACAAGTACTTTTATTCTTTGTACTGTTAACTTTCAATAAAATAGTTTTGAGAACAGTACATTACATCATTATAGCAGCACATTAATCTTTATTATTCGAAACGAAATCCATGAAATACGAACTATATAAGTATTGTTTTAATATTAATAAAATACATCCCAACGATTACCAAAGACAGATATGTACAAGATTTTTACAAAATGAAAAGACATTAATAAAACCTACCATCTTCTTTCAATCCTAAAAAATAGATTCTGCTTGAATCAACAGAGAGCAATTCGAAATAAAAATAATTCTGTAAAATGAAATTTCATTTTTAATGTTACATTTCTCCACCGCCATTATTTGGCAAAATACTCTTTTCTGATTGGCTGCGCTTAGGTAATTTCTGCTTAGGTTTGAACACGAATGGAACCTAAAAAATCGCGTTCTAACTACCTAAAATCTTGTGCTTAGGTAAAGAGTTGGGAAAGTTAGCGCTTGGGTAGGCCCGTGAAAACGCACCTTAAGAGTCAAGAGCTTTGCGGACAAACTCTACTGCCCTGAACTGACTCTGTTATGAACATGCTCGGCTGAGGACCATCTCTATTACCAAGGACTGACCCCATGGCTTTGCGTGAACTATCACGGACAGAATATTGTGCTAAATTGAAGTTTCTTCGGATTTCGAAAAAAGTGGCAACGGCAGAACGAATGAATGATTTTCTGGAACTTTCGATGAGTTTAAAATAAAAACTGAAAATTGTAGTATGAGATATAGATATGTAATAGTGATTTTTTTTTTTGTTAAGAAAGTGAATATACTCGTTTTTCTTGTGGTTTTGTGTCGCGATAAATAAAGATGGAAAATTATATCGTATTCTTCAGTTCAAGACTTAATATGTAGACATCTTCTACAGATTATTGTGTTTTTAAATGAACTAATCTACAGACCTGTGCAGCGGGAAGTTAAGTGGCGTAGTCTGGAAGGATATGCAAGGTGAGAGCTTTTTACTAATGTGACTTCCCATTATAATAATTTATATTGCATCTAGGATAAATTTATTAAGATTTGTGCGATTTTATTTCATATTTTGACGTTAAGGAAAGGAATTTGTTTTGAATGTAATTAAATAGTACGTCAGTGCTAAGGTGTAGTAGTATTGTAGCAGTATAGAGTGGTGTTTTGTAGTGCCGGCTGGATGGAGGATATTTTGAATTGATTTTGGTTGTGATTTTTTTTATTGTTGGTTTTATATATGAGATGTTTTGCTATGAAAGTAGGGCTGTGTATATTTCGGAGAGTAATAGAGTATTGGTTGTGTGTATATGTTAATTGAAGGATTTATAAATTATGATGAGTATTCATTGATGTGGTGCGTATAATATCGTTTTAATATGAATTTGGGTTGATTTATGAAGTAGTATTTGTTGAAGTGTTGTATTGTGACGTGATACATGTGAAGGTGTTGAATTTTCAAATTGCTATGGTGCTCGTAATGGTATTGAATTTATGTGTGTGATATGGTTACAAAGTGTGACTTATTTCTGGTGTTTATTAGAGTGGTGGATTAGTGATTCCGAGTTACGGTTAATTTGAGTTTTCGCCAATTTGTTAAACAGTTTACTACCCTCTTGAGAAATTATTTAAAAAGTAACAATGTCATTTTTGGGTAAGGCTCGTAAAGAAGATTTACGGTGTCTGGCTGAAGAATTGGGAGAGCACCCTGAATCGGATGCAATAATAGCTGATTTAAAACAACTAATTATGACGAGTAAAAACTATGAAGTAGAGTTTGTGAAGGGATTGATGGAAACTATTATAGAGACGAGAAAAGAGATGGAAAAAATTGCGTTGGAAAGAGAAGAGAGGGAGTTTAAAATTGCGTTGGAAAGAGAAGAGAGGGAGTTTGAGTTGGAGAAGTTGAGGATAGCGAAAGACAGCGAAAAAACAGGAATTGATGGATTGGAAATGAAAACCTATAATTATGGAATTGAATTTGCGAAACTTATGCCGAAATTTAATGTCAAGGAGGACGACATTGTTTTGTATTTATCTATTTTTGAACGTCAAGCAAAGAGGATGTGTGTAGACCCAGAACATTGGGTATCGAACTGGTTGGTTTTGCTGCCGTCCGATATTATACAGGTTCTCGCACGTGAGGCAGAGGAAAAATTTGAAGATTATGAATATATTAAAGGGATTCTACTGAGACGGTTTAAGTTATGTCCTGAGAGATTCCGTAGAAAGTTTATGGAACATCAAAGAAACCCTGAACGCACATGGCGAGAATTTGTATTTGAATTAAATGGTTATTTTCAAGAATGGATTGATGGACTTAAAATTGTTGATTTCAATTCTTTAAAAGATTTGATTGTAACTGATCAATTAAAAAGAAGAGTGCCTGATGAGATTCGAGATCATTTTGTGGATGAATGGCCTAAAATAGTATCTCCTACTGATTTGGCTGAGAAACTTGACTTATATGAAAGTGTGCGACAAGATTTTAGGAAAGTAGTTAAGAAAGATAGATTTTTCGAAGAGAAGAGTAATTTTTCATTTTATTCTAAACACACTGATAATAGAAATCCTGGTTTCGCATCGGACCGCAGATATGAGTCAAGAGTTGGTACTTATAAAGCAAGGACACGGATACCTAATAAAATTACTTGTTATTCGTGTGGACAAGAGGGTCACAAGGCTTCATTTTGCCCAAATCAACGTGGTACTCAAGGTGTACAAAGAGCACAAACGAACTCTGTGCAATCGAATGAGAAGGTTGGAGAAGAGCAATCATCGATATTAACTGCAAGAATAACAATATCTGTTTCGTCCTGCGTGAAAAGAGAAGGAAAATTTAATGAATTGGAAGTGGTTAGGATTAGATATGGAAGTAATGTGTTGGACGGTATCTATGATTCTGGTACACAGATTTCGGTGATACGGGCAGACTTAGTCAAGGATGTATCAGTTGAAGGAGAAGGAAAGATTGAGATAACTTCAGCATTCGGACAGAGTGAAGTCGCTCCATTAAAAATAATACCGATGAGAATAGATGATAAAATTCATGGAAACGTAATGGTAACTTGTGCCGTTTCCAAGAAATTGGTGAATGAGATGCTTATATGTCCAACTGCTTATGAAGCATTAAACCATAAGGTTATATTATATACGAAGGTTCAGAATGTCTCTGATCTCACTGGTGATGTTGATTTGGAGGGTGGAAATGAGTTGGAAATGGACAATGAGCATAAAAAGGTTGAAAAGTTGAAATCTTATCCTGAAACTGATGAACTTGATTTGAGTGAGAAGGAAACAGAAGAATCTTTTATAAAACTACAAAGAGCTGATGATACTTTAAGAAATATTTCGGAAATGGCTGAAAATAATAAAAGTGCTTATTTTACAGAGGAAGGTATTCTTATGCATTCTGAAGATGTCTGTGGTGAAAACGTGAAGCAGGTAGTGTTACCTCAGTGTAAGAGACAGTATATTTTATCTGTTGCTCACGAAATTCCTTTGGCGGGTCATTTGAGAAAGAAAAGAAAAAAAAAAAAAGAAATTGTAATTTAAGAAATTACACCAACCATTTGAAAAATGTTTCACTCGAAACATTCATCTATCATTTTAAGCTAAATATCAGTTGTTTTATTGTGTATTATCCGTGCCACTGCTATAAATGACTTTATACATGCTGCAATTTGAAGGTACGGTTCGTTTAAGTTATATCACTCTATTGTCGCCAAGCATAAAAGTTGGCGACGAAAGAAACATTTCAAACTATTTAACATTGTTGGTGCAAAAGTAATCATTATTAAAATACAGCTTTGGCATATACTGTTATACTTGTAAGACTTTGGCATATATTGTTTGATTTTACAGAGCAGAATTTTGGTGATGGAGGTTTTAAACCAAAATCGATCGCAGCACATGCATCTGTGAATGGGTCCATCAGACATCGAATCAAAAAAGTTTTTTCCCAGTTTTTCCCAAGCCGATTGCTTTTTAGTTTTCTTTTTAGGTGGTGGAAAATCAAGAGTAATAGCTATAACATTTTCCGGCTTGTTAGAATCACTATTGGCACTCAAATTTTCCTGGTTAGAACCGACCGATAGTAAAACGCCATGGCTAGTGGATTGGTCGCCCTGGCGACATGATGTTTTACAATTAATCGGTTCGGCATTAAATTGCTTCCTTTTTCGTGATCGCCTTTCAACACGTAATTGGTTTTCAGCGGCTCAATAATCTTTTGATTTTATCATTTTCTGCATTGAAAGACGTTTTTGCGCCAAACCAAATACAGTATTACTCAGTTATCCCGTCGACCAATTTCGCCAAATGATACGAATCGCCAAACTAATAAGCAACTTATACATGTTGACTAAATTTTTATTTTAAATAGCAAAAGAAGAAATAAAAATCACTTTATGATTGTTTAAGTACGCGTATTGTGTTTAATATCATTGAATGCGATATTCACGTTCATTCATTTCTTTGGCTTCGGCTTTTTCCGTATCTGTTAATTTCCGTCTACCCATTTTTAAATTTGTTAGTTTTCTCCTTTATTACAATGATTTTAACCATTTTAATTTACTATTCAAATAAAAATTCTTCTAAAAGTAAAGAATTTAATTTAAATTCAAATAAAAATTCTTCTAAAAATAAAGAATTTAATTTAAATTCAAAAGTGGTAACATCATTCAAAAGTGGTAACATCATTCAAAAGTGGTAACATCATCGGGTCCATTCTCCCGAAAACAACAACCATTTTTCAAATGGTTAAAAAAAAGGAAATTGTATGATTTTTAAATTTTGATGTATTTGGTGTTTCTGTTGTTCATGCTTATATTTAGTGTATATATTGTGGTATTTGTATATATTTAATTTAAAAGAAATGGGAAGATTCACATTGCTCTCATCGTTGCTAATATTTTTTTTGTTTGTGTATGTACTTTAAAGCTTCATTGTGTCAAAAGCCACTAATGAGCTCTTTTAGGGGGGAATTGTACGAGTCAAGGAGCTTTGCGGACAAACTCTACTGTCCTGAACTGACTCTGTTATGAACATGCTCGGCTGAGGACCATCTCTATTGCCAAGGACTGACCCCATGGCTTTGCGTGAACTGTCACGGACAGAATATTGTGCTAAATTCAAGTTTCTTCGGATTTCGAAAAAAGTGGCAACGGCAGAACGAATGAATGATTTTCTGGAACTTTCGATGAGTTTAAAATAAAAACTGAAAATTGTAGTATGAGATATAGATATGTAATAGTGATTTTTTTTTGTTAAGAAAGTGAATATACTCGTTTTTCTTGTGGTTTTGTGTCGCGATAAATAAAGATGGAAAATTATATCGTATTCTTCAGTTCAAGACTTAATATGTAGATATCTTCTACAGATTATTGTGTTTTTAAATGAACTAATCTACAGACCTGTGCAGCGGTAAGTTAAGTCTAAGTCTACATCTAAAAAAAAAGATAAGGGATGACAAAATTTAGTAAAAAATTGTATATAAATAAAAGACGGCGTATGTCTATGCATTTTTTTCGTTATGATGCTATTTATATTTCGGTACTTAGTATTATTAATAATAATAATAATATTATTAATAATAATAATAGTAAAATTTTGCTAAATTCTCTTTGCACTGTTGGTGAGTCTTGTTATTAACATATGTTTCATTCTTAAAATTCAAAACATACGTTACTTTTCTGAACGCATCATGTGTGAGGAAAAGCAAAAAACTATTAGTAAGCCGCAGTACCAGTCAAATGCTGTTGTAACACAATATTTTTCAAACGTCTCCAAAAACCATTCCCTAGCTTATCGTCTTATGAATATGAATTTAATAGTACCGAAACAAACTACATACCTAATATTTCAGACAGTGAAGTTCGGCGAATAGTCCTGTAACATTAATTTAGATGAAATATTAACGAAAGTTACATTACTATCCTTCGAAATAGTCATCACCCATAACTATGCACCGCTGAGATCTGCTGTACATGCCCTGAGAAATTCGCGAGAAGTCTTCTTTTGAAACGGAGTTCGAAAGTTTCGTAACGTTTCATTGGATGTCAGCAATAGGGTGAAACCTCTTTCAAAGAGAGTTTGAGCTGTAGAAATCTGAAGAAGTCTGGAAGATTGAGATCTGGCGAGTATGGTGGATGTTCAATTTGCAACACCATTCATGAATTTCTTTCGGTATCTTGCAAAGCTTAAAACCAAACTTTAAACTGATATTTTGTTCGTTCATTTTCCTGTTCTCAATTAAGAACCATCACACTGAGCAAGCACTTAGTAAAGCACATCTTTCACAGAACATTAAAGACACTCAACTGAACAACGGTGGGAAGATGGTCAACACTTGCCTTTACGCAGATGCATTGTTTTGTTTCCCCAGTGTTGCCAGATTGGTTGTTCTGAATTCATTCACCGACCATTTTTTACAGCGGTAGTATTTCAGACAATGATATGTACATTAAACTTCAGTAAATCTATTTGGATTAGCCATACTCAACCTGCGGCCAGGCGATCCTTATGCCGCCCGGGAGACATAATCATCAACCTGAATTTCTAAAATTAATGATGATGTGCGAATAAAAAGTAATGACCTTCGCTTTTGTTTTATATAATTTCATGCAAAGGCAAAATCTCTACTGTTATTAACTATCTGGAAAAAGTTGTTGTCCTCGGTGGAGAATTGGGAAATCAGAAGTGCATCTGAATCTTTTTATAGGCTGAATTCCGCAACTTATTTTATTTTATTCATCTTCTGATATCCATGCTTAATGTCTAGAAATGGAATACTACTTTTTCCTATTTTATTCGTTTTCTGATTGGTCCATGTTTAATGTCCAAAAATGGTATACCTCTGTTGCCACAAAGACAAAAATTATTAAAAAAAAAAAAAAAAAACTCAAAAGCAAAATTAGATATTCGTTTCAAATAAGTTGCATTTAAAAGTTATATATATATATATATATATATATACAGAGTGATTAAAAAAAGATGGGAAAATTTTTAAGGGGTGATAGTACATATCAAGACAAATAATATTAAATGGGAAGCTAAGGGTCCCAAACGTCTTCCGAAGGAGATAGGCGCTATCAAAGTTTAGGGCCCAAAATTTGAAATGATTATAAAAAACGAAAAAACTGGTCGATTCGTTTGCGGTTTTCACGAAAACTATTCTTTATGTCAGTATTGTCTCGAAAATAAATTATAAAGATAAATTTCAAAAAATGCCGATAGAGGGCGCTTTAGACTTTGGAGTAACGAACAACTATTTTTTATCGTTATTTTTTGAATCTCATTAATTTTTTTAGAAGTTTAGACATAAAGTTAAATTTTGAGCTCAAAATCTGTGGTTAAGTAGCGCAAACTGAACTGTGTTCAATGGAAGTGGTTAGGTTCAAATTTCAAATGATTATAATAACAGAAAAATTGGTCAATTGATTTGCGGTTTTCACTAAAACTATTCTTTATGTCAGTATTGTCTTGAAAATAAATTATACAGATAAATTTCAAAAAATGTCGATAGAGGGCGCTTTAGACTTTGGAGTAACATACAACTATTTTTTACCGTTATTTTTTGTATGTCATTAACTTTTTTTAGAAGCTTAGACATAAACTTAAATTTTGAGCTGAAAATCTGAATCGTTGAGAATGGTTAAGTAGCACAATCTGAACTGTGTTCAACGGGGGTGGGGAGATCCAAATTTCAAAGGATTATAAAAAACGAAAAAATTGGTAGATTCGTTTGCGGTTTTCTCTAAAACCATTCTTTATATCAGTATTTCATTGAAAATAAATTTTAAAGATAAATTTCAAAAAATTCCGTTAGAGGGCGCCTTAAACTTTAGAGTAACCAACAACTATTTCTAACCATTATTTTTTTTTCTATCTAAACAAATGTTTTAAAAGCTTAGACTTAAATTCTGAGCTCAAAATCTGAATCCTTGTGAGTAATTAAGTAGCGAAAAATTGAACTGTGTTCGTAGGGTGGGCAGGGTAACATTTCAACTCCTGAACGCAGTTCAGTTTGCGCTTCTTAACCCCTCCCAACGATTCAGAATTTGAGCTCAAAATTTAAATCTAAGCTTTTGCAAGCATTTAATTAGATACAAAAAATAACAGTTAAAAATTGTTGTGAGTTACTCTAAAGTTTAAGGCGCCCTCTAACGGAATTTTTTGAAATTTATCTTTTAAATTTATTTTCAAGGAAATACTGACATAAAGCATGGTTTTAGAAAAACCGCAAACGAATCGACCAATTTTCCCGTTTTTTATTATCATTTGAAAATTTGAACCTTCCCACCCCCATTGAACACAGTTCAGTTAGCGCTACTTAACCACTCTCAACGATTCAGATTTTCAGCACAAAATTTAAGTTTATGGCTAAGCTTAAAAAAAATTAATGAGCTGCAAAAAATAAGGGTAAAAAATAGTTGAACGTTACTCCAAAGTCTAAAGCGCCCTCTATCGACATTTTTTGAAATTTATGTTTATAATTTTTTTTTCAAGACATTCCTGTCATAAAGAATAGTTTTAGTGAAAACCGCAAATCAATTGACCAATTATTCTGTTTTTTATAAGCATTTGAAATTTGAACCTACCCACTAACATTGAACACAGTTCAGTTCGCGCTACTTAACCACAGATTTTAAGCTCAAAATTTAAGTTTATGTCTAAACTTCTGAAACAATTTAATGAAATGCAAAAAATAATGGTAAAAAATAGTTCTTCGTTAATTCAAAGTCTAAAGCGCCCTCTATCGTCATTTTTTGAAACTTATCTTTATAATATATTTTCACGAAAATAAGTACATAAAGAATAGTTTTCGTGAAAACCGCAAACGAATCGACCAATTTTTACGTTTTTTATAATCATTTCAAATTTTGGACCTTAAACTTTGATGGCGCCTATCTCCATCGGAAGACGTTTGGGACCATTAGTTTCCCATTTAATATTATTTGTCTTGATGTGTACTATCACCCCTTAAAATTTTCCCCATCTTTTTTGAATCACCCTGTATATATATATATATATATATATATATATATATATATATATATATATATATATATACGCACGCGATATTTAGAAGTTTAAAAATTTACAATACCAAAAATTGTTAAACTGAAACTTCATTTAATACTTGTTTATGATTGGTCCAGGGTTATTAATATAGCTCTGGATGTTCAGGCATATTAATATGAGTCTGTTATTAAGTAAGCTACGTTTTGATCATCATAAAATTGTTGGTATCATTGTTTTTTTTAAAATACAGAAATCATTAATAAGTCTAAAAATATAATCTTTGAAAATATTATTTTCCTAATGGTCGTTGCAATTGGTTAAATTATAATTTTTTTTCATTGAAAAATTATATATTTTTTTTGTTATTGAAACATCTGTCGTTAAATAAAGAAAATAATATGATACATAATTTCTCGTGTGAATGTAAAATTTCTGAGTTAAAAAAGATGCCGAGTCTGCCAACTCAGGCTCCGCCCTGTTTATATCGCAAAATTTTCTATATAATATATAATTTCTCGTGTGAATGTAAAGTTTTAGAATTAAAATAGGGGTCAAATCTGGCAACTCAGGCTCCGCCCTGTTTACATAGCAAATTTTTCTTTCTGGATACTTCTGATCTAAATCTTAACCAAGGAAAAGCTTTCATTTTCGTAAATAGCCGATTGCTATGATTTCATTCTCTGACTTTTAAAAATGTAGCAAAACATGATCATGATTTAAATTTAAGCAGCATGTGCTTCATTTAAAGTAAATTTTAGAATACAATTTAATTTTTGTACAGAAATAGCATGCACAGTAATCCCTTAACATTCGCGGGGATAAGGTTCTTGAAAACATTCTTGAATGTTAGCATTATCTTCCTGTGCATAAAGACATGAAAAGATGCTCAGCCTCGGATTGCCTGCTTTGCCTCTACTTTCAACTTAAAAACTTAGAATTCACATCAGAAATCCTGGATTTTTTTTTTTTATGTGGTAACATCTGTCGTTAAATAAAGAATATAATACAATAATTACAATAAATACAATACAATAATTCCTCGTGTGGATGTAAAATTTCAGAATTAAAAAAAGAGGCCGAGTCTGGTAACTTAGGCTCCGCCCTGTTTATTTTGCAAATTTTTCTTTCTGGATATTTCTGATCTACACCCTTACAAGGAAAAAGCGTTTCATTTTCGTAAATAGCCGATTCCTATGATTTCATTCTCAAACTTTTAAAAATGTAGCAAAACATGACCATGATTTAAATTTAAGCAACATGTACTTCATTTAAAGCAAATTTTAGAATACAATTTAATTTTTGTACAGAAATAGCATGTACAGTAATCCCTTAACATTCGCGAGGGTCAGGTTCTTGAAAACATTCTTGAATGTTAACACTATCTTCCTGTGCATAAAGACATGAAAAGATGCTCCGCCTTGGATTGCCAGCTTGGCCTCTACTTTCAATTTAAAAGCTTAGAATTCACATCAGAAATCTTTGAAGAATTTTTCTTTATGTAGTAACGAAACATCTGTTGTGAAGACACACAATGTAACATATAATTTCCCCTGTGAATGTAAAGTTTCAGAATCAGAATTAAAAAAAGAGGCCAAATCTGGCAACTCAGTCTCTGCCCTGTTTATTTTGCAAATTTTTCTTTCTGGAATACTTCTGATCTAAATCCTAACCAAGGAAAAGCGTTTCCATTTTTGTAAATAGCCGATTCTTATGATTTCATTCTCTGACTTTTAAAAATGTAGCTAAACATGATCATGATTTAAATTTAAGCAACAAGTACTTCATTTAAAGTAAATTTTACAATACGATTTAATTTTTGTACAGTAATTCCTTAACATTCGCAGTGGGCAAGGTTTTTGAAAACATTCTTGAATGTTAACACTATCTTCCCGTGCAGTGTTGCCAGATGGGCTACTTTTTTTAAATTCAGAATCTTGATGGACACCACTTTTTACAAGTGATAAAATGTGCCTTAATAAATGGCATGATAATTAAGGCGAAAACAAAAGGTAATTTATCGTTTCAAAAAAATGGTTCCAATCAAGAAATCTGAATATTAAAAAGTATCCCGCTGGCAACACTGTTCCCGTGCATAAAACTAACTTAGTTTTTTTTTTTTTTTTTTTTAATGGAAAACAATTGAAGTTAAACAAATATTTATTAAGGATTTTACATTAAAAGTACATGCTTTAGATAAATTATGATAATTATAAAATATTGTACGAATTTCATCTATTAGTGTATGGTGAAAAAAAAAATGTTTATGAATTTCCATGTAAGGAAAAGTTGCGGTTACGATTTCTATTCATTAGTGAAAAATCGTATTCTATTGTTTTTTCAAAAAGTTAAGGCTTTAAAATTTCCCCGACAATATTTCACCTGAAATTATCATTTGAAATTTTAGAAAATTTAGAAAATGGATAAAAAATGCAATAAAATAAAAGAAATAACTTATTTATATTTTCACTCAACACAAGGACTTATGTTCTCGCAACTTAGGCAATACAGTAATACAGTAGGATATAGGGGACAGTGGGGATACTTGAGCCACCCCTATTATCTCTACAGTTGGTTAATTTTTCTTTCTAAAATTAGCAATATGGTAAGATATTTATAATTCTGAAGATGTAAAAAAGAAATCACACACCTTGGTACCATTTTGAAAGTATAGTGATTAATACTTGTTTTCACTATCTGAAATAAATATTTAGGTGCATGTTTTTTTTTTTTTTTTTGTATTCAAAGTTTTGTTTAAAGTTGCAACTATATGCATAAATTTAATAAGTATGATTTCAATTGTATTTTGAATCTAAAATAGTTCTAATAGCTGTTTGCTTTATTTAATAAAGCTCTGATAAACAAAAATAGTGGTAGTGGGGATACTTGAGCCAGTGAGATTGGGGATACTTGAGCCATGGCTCAACCATCCCCACTAGGAAATTGGATATGGGTGAAACAAAGAAAAAATAAAATTACATCTTTATATTCACTAGTAGATTTTTTTTCTGGATGAAAGGGAGAATAATTTTTCATTTTATTTTTTTTTTCTTAAAAAAATAACGACCTAAAAAAATGTTTAAAACTGTATATTTTTTTTATGAAAATATCCATTTTATTTTTCATTTTGACTAACAAAATAGCCTGTCTCGATAAATGTAAACATAGTTTTCAATTTAACTTTTATTAAATTAAAATAACTTTTAAAAACTGCTTTACAGGTTACAATCGCTAATACTTTAATTAGTTAGGTCCAACATATTAAAATATTTATTTTGTATTATAATATATATTAAGATTAATATTTTATATTGAAATTGTAACCTTTGCTGCTGTAACTTTTTTTTTTTTTTTTTTTTTTTTTTTTTTTTTTTTTTTTTTTTTTAAACTAAGAAAATTGAAGAAGAATTGGTAAAAAGAGTGCACAAAAAACAAGAAGAGGAACAAAAATCACAGTTCAAACTTATCTGCATGGAGCCAAAGGTAAAGACAAAATCTTTTCCTGTGAAATAAAAAAAAAGTGTTTGAAATAGTAGAATGATACATCTGGCTTAGATTCCGACAGCTACTCAATTAAAAGCATGAGTTTGACAATATCATTAGAGAAAAATTCTGTCAATGATGGTGATGATATGAGAAGAAAACTTCTATTGATGATTGGTTACTAATAAAATATGCCGAAAAAAAAAACTGTAAAAGATTTGTTGGACAAGTGCTTAATATTTTGAAACTGAAATTTGCCCGAAGAATTGCAGATTCCAAATTTAAATGGCTCTGAACTGAGGATGTTTCTACCATCGACATAATTCAAGTTGAAATGACCCTTCGATCATCAGTTCTAACGACAAAAAAAAAAAAAAAAAAAAAAAAAAAAAAAAAAAAAGATCATATTATTAACTTTGTTTTCTCAATTGGTTTTGAAGGACTTTATGTATCATAATTTATCATTCTGTAAAATGTTTGTGCAAAAATAAAGCGAAAAAAATTACTTTTGTCGGTATTTTTCCTTACTGGCTCAAGTATCCCTTCACCATGGCTCCTTGAGCCACGATGTAAAACAAAAAGTAAAAATTTATTAGACATAGAAAAATAGATCAAAAGTAATTGAAAGTGGTTTTCAGTAGAAGAAAAAATATTAAATTTTCATTTTCAAAATTTTATTTTATTCTAAGATATTATAAAAAATTCAAAAAAAAAAAAAAAAAAAAAAAATTCAAAAAATGGCTCAAGTATTTTTCCCCTACAGTAGATAAGTGTTCTATGTCACATAGTTCAAAGAATTGATAAAACAAAATGAGTTTGCTTTGTGTAACTTTATGTTTTTATAATTTGAAAAAAAATTACTGATTTACATAATTATTGATTTAAATAATTACTTGAATTTTGGAATTTCGAAAAAAAGTTTTTCGTGATACACCCTATTACACACCAGTTACAACGCCAAATAACATTGATCAAGAAATCATGCCTTTACATTTAATGAATACATATCTGCTGAAATATTTACAGTAAAACCCCGATAATTCGGATTAATTGGGACCGGACCCAATCCGGATTATCGAAAATCCGGATTATCCGGAGAATTAGAAAAAAATGATATAAAACAGAGCATACTTACAATAAATCATCTTTTTGGTAAACTTATTGAATATTTACAGACAGTAAAAATGTTCACTTTGCTTAATTCTTCCGAAAAGATTTCAGAAAAAGTTTTTTTTTTTAAATTCAGAATACGACGATGAAATAAGTTAATGTTATGGAAATTAGCCAATCACTTCTCAAACTTGAAAAAAAAATGACCAAATCGATCCGAATTATCCGGAGATCCGGATTATCGGGGTCCGAATTAGCGGGGTTCTACTGTATTCTCTTTTTTATACATAGACAATAAATTGCTGTATTAAAAGCAATATTTGTTTGAAAAAAAAAAAAAAAAAATCTAAATCTAAGCCGTGAAAATTGGTTGAGCCTTAAGATACCATTTTACTCAATCAAAAAGACACGGATGATAATGTTAAGTCCATAGGGGTTTTTTTTCAAATATCTCGCAAAAATTTTAGATGATTTTTTTTTTTTTTTTTTTTTTTTTTTTTTTTGTTTACACGGTAGGCGGGAACGATCTACAAACGGGCTTGTTTTTACGTTTTCGATTTTGTTAATATATATATTTTTATATCATGATTGTATAGTTTAAGAAAAGGTTCCGAAATTTAAAGTAATTTTTTAAGAAAAATATTGAAACCAAAAACGAAAAAGTAAAAAGTAGCCCGATTGTAGATCTACCTCAGCGAGATATTTTTTAAGCGAGATATTTGCCCATAGACTTAACATTGCCATGCGGGTCTTTTTGATTGACTAATGCGGGCTTTTAACGTAGCGTTTTTAACCCAGGATAGCTTATTTTCCATTTTCTTATACTTCTCAAAAAAGTTTTTTTTTCTTTCATAAAGATAGTAGAAATTATGCTATTAAGTGTTAATTAGAAAATCGGTAATAACCAGTAAGCTATTCATTCTCGATCATGATTTTTACATATAGTTAAACTATACTACCATTCGAATCTCATTTAAAAAGCTTGAAGTACAACAGAGATTGCATTTTAATTTATTCTTATGATGAAAAGAAAATTTACACTTTAAAAGAATTTCAATAACATCAAATGCTCGAGTAAATGTAAGATCTGACAGCTTAAATTCCCAGAAGAATTTACTCTCGTAAGAATCTAGATAAATTTCCTTGTGTGTGGAAAAAAGTTACATTTGTGAGTATATTCCTTCGAAAAGAAAAAAGAAAAAAAAAAAAAAAGAAAAAGTTACATCGGGATGAGATACTTTAAAATACTAGTAAAAAAATAAAATATTTCGTTTTTATTCGATGATTTTATTAAAGAATTTTGATGAACTTTTGGAATATTTCTTTATATATACTGTGACCTCGCGCACTTTGATTTTTAATATTACATTTGGAGAAATGTTTTCAGATAAAACATTAGTTAGACGTGTTTTAGTGCTGTTTTATTATAATGATATACAAGAAATAATTTTAAGCATAAATTAAAGAAGTCAGAAATTGCATATCAAGCGTAGCAAATGAGGTGCATTCGTACTATAATGAAGATTTAAAAATATCCCGACCGCGGTGTAATAGTATACAGTATTTCTAATACAGTATGATAGCCGAAATCTTTTGTGAGTCCCTGTAAATAGTGTCTGCTATCTATTAAACATGAAATAACTTTTAGCAGTCTCAGTGGCATATATCAATTTTTTTTTTAAATATTAAATAGTTTAATATAATTAATACACGCCCCAAGCAATGTTTCCCTTATACCAATGTATAAGGGATATAATTCTATGTAAGAGATTCTATGTAATAGAATATTTCTGCGTGACCCTGTAAATGAATAACAAGTGCTCTTTGTACCACAAATTATACATAATTTATATTATGTTATATATTTTATAAATGCATGTAAATTCTATTATGTTCGAAAGAGTTTAATACCATTAAAATGTACATGAAACATTTTATTCTCCCCATACCTTAATGTAACGAAATACTTTTGATTGTCCCTGTAATTGAACCACACGTCCAATTAAAAAAAAAAAATGATTCGACAAGGAGAAGTAATAATTATATATTTTAAATTTCAAATGTTTCGATTGGGTAGCTTTTGCGCTGATTGAATGACAACTATAGGTGCTACGTATTTACATAATTAAGAACGCTTCTAATTTATTGATCCAAGCTTTAGTAAGTTTACATTATTATCGTAAGAAAGAAATTAATTTTTTTGTATAAGGAAAAAAGCTACGGTTGGTACTTTATGGTAATTTACGATTTGTGCACTTTAATTTTTAATACTACATTTGGAGAAATGCTTTCAGATAAAATATTAGTTAAAAGTGATAATATTTTAATACTGTTTTATTATAATGATACATAATAGACAATTTAACCCCCTGACTGCCCAGCCAAAGGGTAATATTGTAATGTTGTTTTCTCTGTAATTTATTAAAAATATATAAAAAGATGTTTTTTCCAACCTGATGCAAAATACGTTATTAGTATCGGTGTATAATCTTTGATAGCATCAATCCTAACTTAATTTTTCAGAACTGGGTGTTATTTGTGGAATTATACTAATTTAAATATTGCTTATGTTGCAGTGAAACCTGCAGCTTAGTGTGTGAAAAAATCAGCCGGCGGCAGTCAGGAGGTTAAAAAACAAATTAAAAAATTTTGCTCTATATCTTAGTAAGTTTACATTATTATCGTAAAAATGAAGTTGAATTTGCTGTATGAGGAAAAAAGCTATACTTTTGAAAGTATTCCTTCGAAAAAAAAAAAATAATAAGTATTTACACTTAGATGACATATTTTTAGATAATAATAAGAATATAAAAAAATCTGTATTTCGCTCTATTCAATGATTTCACAAAATGTTTTGTTCGGTTATCGTATTTTATTTTATATTTATTTATTTATTTATTTTTTTATTTATTTACTTTTCATGTATGCTGCGACTTTGTGCACTTTAATTTTTAATACTACATTTGGAGATATGTTTTCGGATAAAACATTAGTTAAAAGCGCCATTAGTTTAATAATGTTTTATTACAATCATACATAATAGATAATTTTAAACATAAATAAAAAAAACTAATGCTCCATACCTTAGTAAGTTTACATAATCATCGTAAGAATAAAGTGGAATTTGCTGTATGAGGAAAAAAGCTACATTTTTGACGGTATTCCTTCGAAAATAATAATAATAATAATAAATATTTACTCTGAAATGACATATTTTAGATAATAATAAGAACAGAAAAAAATCTGTATTTCATTCCATTCGATGATTTCATAAAATGTTTTGTTCGATTATCGTATTTTATTTTATTATTTTTTGTTTTATTTCATTTTATCTTATCTTACTTATTTATTTTTTTCATGTATGCTGTGACTTTGTGCACTTTAATTTTTATTACTACATTTGGAGATATGTTTTCAGATAAAACATTAGTTAAAAGCGTCAATAGTTTAATAATGTTTTATTATAATAACACATAATATATAATTTTAAACATAAATAAAAAACTAATGCTCCATACCTTAGTAAGTTTACATTATTATCGTAAGAGCAAAGTTAAATTTTCTGACGAAAGAATATGACGGAACATGATGACGAAAAAAAGCCACATTGGTGATAGAATTTCTTTTGGAAAAAATAAGAACTTACACTGGGGTGACATTTTTTCAGATAACATTAATAACAGAAAAAAGTCAACATTTTATTTTATTCGCTGATGTCCTAGAGAAAATTTCCGATTTTCATTTTTTTATGTATGCTGCAACTTTGTGCACTTTGATTTTTAATACTACATTAAGAGATTTTTTTTTTTTTTTTTTTTTTTTTTTTTTTTGCAAATAAAGCATTAGTTGAAAGTGTTAGTATTTCAATAATGTGTTACTATAATGATACATAACAAATAAATTTAAACACATATTAAAAAATAATGCACCATGCCTTAGTAAGTTTATACTATTATCACAAGAATAAAGTTAAATATCTTGTATGAGGAAAAAAGCTATGTTTGTGGTAGTATTTCTTAGAAAAAAAATAATAAGTTACACTGGGATGAAATACTTTCAAATAACAATAATAGAAAAATATCAACATTTCGTTTTATTCGGTAATTTTCTATGTTGCAACTTTGTGCACTTTGATTTTTAATACTACATTTGGAGAAAAGTTTTCACATAAAACATAAGTTGAAAGTGTTAGTGTTTCAACAATGTGTTATTATAATGATACACAATAGATAAATTTAAATATATCTTAAAAAAAATGCACCATTCTTTAGTAAGTTTACATTATTATCATAAGAATAAAGTTAAATTTCTTGTATGAAGAAAAAAGCTGTTTGTGGTAGTATTCCTTAGAAAAAAAATAATAAGTTACACTGGGATGAAATACTTTCAGATAATAACAATAATAGAAAAAAAAAATCAACATTTAGTTTTATCTGGTGTTTTTCTAGAGAGCTTTGTTCGATTATCATTTTTTTTTTCTTTTTCATGTATGCTGTTAAATTTGTGCACTTTGCTTTTCAATAGTACATTTAGAGAAGTGTTTTCAAATAAAATATTAGTTGTAAGTGCAAGTGTTCCATTAATATTTTATTATTATGATACCTAACAGATAATTTTAAACATAAATTAAAAACTAATGTTCTGTGTCTTAGTACATTTACATTATTATCTTAAGAATAAAGTCAAATTTCCTGTATGAAGAAAAACAAGTTGGAAATTGCACGTGAACGTAGCAAATGAGGTGCGTTCGTACGATAACGAAATTTTAAAAATATTCAGATCTTGCTGATATAGTAGAGCGTACTCTGGATACAGTATAGTAGTCGAAATCTTTATGTTTCTGTAAATATGCCGAAAGTAATTTTTATTACACCTCAGCAACGTATATCTTATTCATAAAATGTGAAATAGTTGAATATAATTAAAACACGTACCAAACCATGTTTCCCCGTATAGCATTATATAATGGAATACTTTTGTGTGGCCCTGTAATTTAATAATAAAAATTATTTGCATCGCAGATTATGCGGAATGCATATTTTAGTATATATTTCATAGATTCATGCCAATTCTATTATGTTCGAATGAATGTAAGATCATTAAAATGCATTTGAAACTTTTTCCCCATTGACCGTAATGTAACTGAATCCTTTTGATTGTCCCTGTAATTGATCTATGCATCCGATTTTCATAACATTTGAAATGACTCGACAAAATTACGCAATAATTATATGTTTTAAATTTCAAACGATTAAAAAGCATTTAAAACTTTTTTCCCTATTGACCGTAATGTAACGGAATCCTTTTGAATGTCCCTGTAATTGATCTATCCATCCGATTTTCATAAAATTTGAAATGACTGGACAAAATTATGTTATAATTACTTATTTTAAATTTCAAACGATTCGGTTGCGTAGTTTTTGCGTTGTTATATGCGGACAGACGGACAGACGGACAGACAGACGGACAGACAGACGGACAGACAGACGGACGGACTGAGCGACAACAATAGGTGCTACGTATTTACATAATTACGAACGCACCTAAAAAGCTCCATTCGTGAGAGTATTCTTTTAGAAAGAAAAAGAAAAAAAAGTTACACCAGGATGACATACCTTTATTAATGACAGAAAGATAATATTAATGACAGAAACGAGTAAAAATTTCGTTTTATTCGATGATTTCCTAGAGAATTATTTTCGATTATCGGTTTTATTTATGTATGTTGAGTTTGTGCACTTTGATTTCTAATAATACATTTGGAAATGTTTTCAAATAAAACATTAGTTGAAAGTGCAAGTGTTTCATTAACATTTTAACATAATGATACATAATAGATAATTTTAAACATAAATTTAAAACTAATGTTCCATGTCTTAGTACGTTTGCCTTATCATTTTAAGAATAAAGTTACACTTCCTGTATGGGGAAAAAAGTTTAATTTGGAAAAGTACTCCTTTGAAAAAAAAAAAGTTACACTACACTGTAAAAAGAAAAGGGTCGATCTACTAAAAAAACTTTAGTAATCCTTGTAATTACTAAAAAATTTTTAGTAATCTTAGTCGGTTACTAGAAAATCTGTAAGAATTACTAGAAAAAAGTTAGCAATGGATAAGAGTTAATAGTTTTACATTTTTAATAGCTATTACTAAAACTCACTTGGTGTGGCGTTGATAGCATAATGGTTATAGTAACGGATTCCAGGCTAAAAGGTCCCGGGTTCGATACCGGAACCGTCAAATACGTTCCGAATGTATGTAGTGTAAGTGCTCGTTAATAAAGGGATTATGAAAATCCTGTCAGAGCAGGTAGCATTTTTGGTGCTGCCATCTATTGCGGTTTTGCCGAAAATCTATCGCTTCAGAAGTTTGGATGCAGCTCCTGTCCTTCGGGCGCACGTAAAGGTTATTAAAAACAATTTTGGAGCTATTACTAAAATTTTCTTGGTGGCTCATACTAAAAATTTTTAAGTTAGTTATACAAAAATATATTTTGTTCAGTTTACAAAAGAAATGCTTGTTTCACTTGCAAAAAAAAAGTTTGTAAAGGTTACTAAAAAATTCTGTGGAATACAAATTTACTAAAGAATTTTTAGTAACCTGTTGAATTTTTTTTTACAGTGTAGGATGACATACTTTCAGTTCATATTAATAATAGAAACGAATATAAATTTCGTTCTATTCAATGAATTCATAACATGTTTTGTTCGATTATTTTATTTTATTTTATTTTATTTATTTATTTATTTTATTTTATTTTATTTTATTTTATTTTATTTTTATTTTTTACTTTTTTACTTTTTTCATGTATGCTGTGACTTTGTGCACTTCTTTGATTTTTAATACTACATTTGGAGATATGTTTTCAGGTAAAACATTAGTTAAAAGTGTTAATATTTTAATAATGTTTTATTATAATGACACATAATAGATAATTTTAAACATAAACTAAAAACTAATGTTCCATGCCTTTGTAAGTTTACATTATTATCGTAAGAAGAAAGTTAAATTTCCTGTATGTTGAAACAAGCTACGCTTTTGAGAATGTTCCTTTGAAAAAAAAGTTACATCGGGAAGACATAATTTCAGATAATAATAATAATGGAAAAAATCAGTATTTCGTTTTATTCGTCGATTATTTTTTTTTTTTTTATTTTTTTTTTATGTATGCTGTGACTTTGTGCACTTTGATTTTTAATACTTCATTATCAGAAATGTTTTCAAATAAATCATTAGTTCAAAGTATTAGTGTTTGTTTCATTAATTATTTATTATAATGATACACAATAGATAATTTTAAACAAAAACTAAAAAAAATGGCTCCATGTCTTAACAAATTTACATTATTATCGTAAGAATAATGTTAAACCCCAGGATACCCCATTTTCCTTTTTTTTATACCTCCAATTAGTTGGATGTGCCAATCCCAAAACTTTCTCCTATCTTTTACGTACATTTTAGTATTTCCAAATTCAGTTCATGTTAATGCGTTAATATTATTAATTCAATACTATACCAACTATGATTTTCGTCTTAAATTTCTGCTTCAGTCAATTAATGGGAGTAAATACGAGTTTCCGTCTCTGCACGAACCGATGAACAATAGAACGATAGGCAGATTTTTCTCATATTCAGGAAGGATCTATTCGCCATACTTAAAAATAATCATGCACAAAAAAATTAGTTCAGTTCTAAGCATAAGTTCATACACTTTTTAATGGTAAAATAATAAAAATGGCACAAACATGGCGATTATAGCGCCTCCTTCCGGCGGATTTTTTTTCAAATTCAGTGAGGCTCTGCAGACCATAGCCAAACACTTATACAAATAATTTTATTCAATTATACGCATAACTTCATACATTTTTCTGTGGTAAAATATTGAAAATGGCACAAAAATCGCTATGGCAGCGCTCCCTTCCGGCGGATATTTTTCAAATTCAGCGAAGACCAACTAGCCATAGCCAAGCACTTACACAAAAAATTTGGTTCAGTTTGATGCATAATTTTATACACTTTTAGTCGGTACAATATTGAAAATGGCACAAAAATCGCTATTGCAGCGTTTTCTTCCGGCAGAATATTTCAAAATTGATGGAGAATCTGCTTCCCACATCAAAAACATTCACAAAAAGTTTGGTTCAATTTTATGCATATCTTCATACACTTTTTGATGGTAGAATAGCGACATATGGACACACAGACACACGGACATTTTATAAAAACAAGTGTTTAGGAATCTGTGAACCATTAAAACGTGTAAATTCGTCGAAAACGGGAAGTCGAAAAAAATTCGATTACAATACTTTCTTCTATTAAAGATAGAAGAAAGTAAAAAAGTATCGAATATTTTTTCTTTCATTAAGATAGTAGAAATTATGCTATAAAGTGTTAATTAGGAAATCGGTAATAACCAGTAAGCTAGTCATTCTCGATCATGATTTTTACATATAGTTATATTATATTATCATTCAAATCTCATTTAAAAAACTTGAAGTACAGTAGGGATTGTATATAATTTTTTCTTAAGATGAAAAGAAAATTTACATTTTAAAAGAATTTCAATAACATCAAATGTTCGAGTAAATGTAAGATCTGACAGCTTAAATTCCCAAAAGAATTTACTCTCGTAAGAATCTAGTTAAATTTCCTACATGAGGAGAAAAGATACATTTGTGAGTATATTCCTTTGAAAAAAAAAAGTTGCATTGGGATAAGATACTTTAAAATAATAGTAAAAAAAAAAAAAAAAAAAAAAAGAAAAAGAATGTTTCGTTTTTATTCGATGTTTTTTTTAAAAGAATTTTGATGAACTTTTTGAATACTTCTTTAAGATTCTTCTAATATTTCTTCATTTAAGAACACCCTTAATAAAATGGTTAACTTTAGATTTAAGGGCGACCAAACTGATTATTAAACATCACTAAAACAGTCTAACTAATGTTTTAACTGAAAACATTTCTCCAAATGTAATATTAAAAATTAAAGTGTATTCTGTGACCTCACGCACTTTGATTTTTAATATTACATTTGGAGAAATGTTTTCAGTTAAAACATTAGTTAGACTGTTTTAGTGATGTTTAATAATCAGTTTGGTCGCCCTTAAATCTAAGGTTAAGCATTTTATTAAGGGTGTTCTTAAATCAAAACGGGCCACTTTGTGACATATTCTTTAATTTATTTTTCTTCGGAAATGCATGAAAAAAGCAGGTGTTGTTATTCAGAAACTGTCTAATTGCACTCAATTTTCTGTTTAAAAAAAAAAAAAAAAAAAAAAAAAAAAACAATAGATTTTTCATAACAAGCCTTCAAAGTTAACTTTTTTTGAGCACATTTCCCGACGAAAGCAGAAAAACTGGTCGAAAAGCAAGAGAAAAACGGGTGATCACGTGACCGAAATAGCTTATAACTGGATAGGTAATTTAACTATCCTAAAATGGAAAATTAATTTCGATTCGAAATAGCTTCAATAGTCAGGCATTCCAATTTTATATCTTTCCGTTAAAAAATGAGTTTGTAAATGTGTCAAAATGTTTTGTGCTTGTTCAGCGGAGCAGTTGAGAACACCCTTAAGTTATTTTTATTCATAATTTAATTTACGTATTCAATCTATTGCCAAATCGAAAGATTCTAGTAGAGAAATCAACAATTCGGTATATTTATCTTAGCTGGACGCAGGGAATAAATCGCCAAGCAATGTTCATAGGCTGACAGCACCAGCGCCCTGCGAATGGTAGGATGCGTAGATAATATAGGTCCACATAAAGTTTTCAAAATTTACTTTAAAAATAACTAATTTTTAAAAGGCAAACATTTTTAAAATGAAACTTTCGAGATTTTTATTTTCAAATCATGACGCATACTATCTAGTTAATTTCATTTAGAATATAAGTTACTATCCTATCATTCCCTTGGCCGATTTTGCCAAATTATACAAACTTATATAATTTTATCTTTAATAACGAAAGACCAAATAAATTAGTAAACTTTATTGATAATATAAAGTAATATAAACTTTATTGATAAGACTGAAATTTTAGTCTTTGAAAATATAATTTTCCAAATACGCGTTGTTTTGTTAAATTGCAATTTTTTTCTTTTTAACAAGCATTTGGTGGTTATCATAAAAATATTGCCCCGTTTCCCCCTTTATACTTAGCCAAAGAGTCACCAAAATTAGCCAATGAAGCACGTCATCAAAATGAAATACCTAAACACTGAAGAAAATAGGATAATTCTGCATGAAAAACCCATTTTTATATATTTTGGGGGAAGGGCGTTCTTCCCTTTATACTTAACCAATGAACCTCCCAAAATTATGAAGGAAACACCTTACCAGAATAAACCTATATCCAAAATTTGATGCTAATCAGTAAATTCTACGTTAAAAAAACTTTTAACAAAATTAGGGGGGGGGGGGTGTAACCCAATTATTCCCTCCCTTTATACTTAAAAAATGAACACCCACAACTAATTATGGAAGTGCCTCATCTGAAAGTTCCTATAGCTGAAATTCGAATGAAATCTGCTAATTATGCATGAAAACACATTTATTTAAATTGATTAATCGCCTAAAAATTGACTAAATCGACTGGGCGAATTAGTCTCCCGTTCTTCCTCCCTTTTATTCTTTTTCAATGAACTCCCAAAACTAATCAGGAAAGTGCCTCATTAGAATATACCTATCTTCAAAATTTGATGCAAATCGGGTATTTGCATAAAAAATTATTGCTTTAAGTACGTCGTACATACAGAACCTGCGGACACATCAGCTCTCAAGCTTTGATAGCCTGATGAGATAAAAATACGTCAAATTACATTCACCTAGGACAAACTAGATCAGCCTAGGATAAACTAGAAAGTTGGCGCCGAAGCGGTCTTTGGGTTCAATAAAATCCTGCCAAATTGAATTGGCCTACGATGAACTAGATCGCCCTAGGATGGACTAGTTCAGACCAAAGGGTAGCAGTCTAAACTAGTTTATCCTATAAGCGTTAGGCTAAACTAGTTTCACCTAGGAAAATCTAGTTTGTGCTATGGGCCTAAGGATACACTTGTTTGGTCTAGGAAAAACTAGTTTATCCTATGGGCATTAGGATAGACTAACTTGCCCTAGGAAAAACTAGTTTACCTGATGGGCAATAGGATAAACTGGTTTGGCCTATGAAAAACTAGTTTATCCGATGGGCGTTAGGATAGACTAGTTTGGCCTAACATCGGGTTTGGCCGATAACATATATATTTTTAATACATGGATTTACATTAAAATAATGCAACATATACCTCACAAAAAGTTGTGTATCTTAAAAATCTGAGCCGCTATTGAAAAACTAATGCCATATTTGAATTCAGGACATCAAATTCATATACAAATCAGCTTTAAATATCTAGGCACCAAAGCAGTTGTTGACCAGTGTTATTTAATGAATGATACGCCTACCTTAAATTCAAAACTCTTACTCATACATGTATTTGTACTTAATTTCTACTATCATTCGAAATTCATCCACTATAAGTTTTTTGAATTTCTTTGAAATACAGCACATTGTTCTTAAATATATTCACTTGACAAAAAAGAAATTTACACTTTAAAGGAATTTCGATAATATCATATTCTCAAATGTAAGATTTGAGGAGCTTAAATTCCTTGTGGAATTTTTATGTAAGTTAAATTTTCTTTAGGAGGCAATATATAAGCTATGAATATATTCATTTGAAGTAAAAGAAGTTCAGTTAGTTTAAATACTTTGAGATTTAAAGGAAAACTTCAAATATTTCATTTTACTATTCAAGTAATTTTTCAAAGAATTTTTCTAAATGACATATGTTTGATAAATGAAAAAAAAAATTCATTTTCAGAATCAATAGAATCAGAACAGTAAAAAACAGGTCGAAAATTTCACGGCAAACGTAGCAAATGAGGCGCATTCGTACTATATTGAAGTTTTAAAAATATTCATATCTTGGTGTAATAGTATACAATACTTTGGATACAGTATAGTATCTGAAATCTTTTGTGTCTCCCTGTAAATACTATCCGCTTTTTCTTATAGAAAGTAACTTGCAGTAAACCTGAGCAACGTATATCGATTTCATAAAATATAGCTTAATATAATAAATACATGCCCCTAACACTGTTTCCCCTTATACCAATATGTAATGGAATACCAATATGTAATGGAAATGTGAAGTAGACTAATATTTTTAAAACACGCCCCATACATTGTTTCCCCCTCATACTATTGTGCAATGGAGTACTTTTGTGTGGCCCTGTAAATTAATAATAAAAATTCTTTGCACCACAGAATATGAAGAATGTACATTATAGCATATATTTCATAGATGCATATCAATTTTATCATGTCTGAAAGAGTGTAATATCATTAAAATGCACTTGAAACAATTTTTTCCCCATTAGCCGTAATATAACTGAATATTTTGATTATCTCTGTAATAAAACTATTCATCCGATTTTCATAAAATTTGAAATGACTCGACAAAATTATGTAACAATTATATATGTTAAATTTCAAAGGATTCGGTTGGATAATTTTTGCGCTGTTATATACTGACATACGGACCGAAGGACGATTGTAGGTGTTACGTATTTACATAAGCACAAACGCTCCTGAAAACGGTAGAAACACTAATCACTCTGAAAGTGAAAGCATGTAAGAAATTCAATATGAAAATAAAATCAATTAATACCGAATTGCATAAAAGACGCATCTTTATAACTCCAAAAATGATAATTATACTAACTAACAATTTACTGCGTTTGATTAAATGTTTTATTTCCAATTAGAATGCGTCTTTGAATTGAAATTCGAATGAAATACAGAATCATAAAAAAATAGAAGAATGTGGAAAACAGTATTTCAAATATCTCAACTACTAATTTTGTGATCGAATTCATTCTTTATGCAAAAATTTATATTTCTTTTTATTGTTTTTTATATTCACTCCTTAATATAAAAAAAAGAAATTCGAAAAATTTTATTTACCTTTCATCAGAACGAATATTTTAAGAGTCGGAAAAAATACAGTTCCGGATAATCGAGATTAGTAGTACTAAATAGGCTTCTTTCCGTTCTTACATATTACCTACATACCAAATTTCAAGTCTTTATCTCAATTTGTTCCGGAGATAGAGCGTTTACACATACAGACGAATGGGAAAAAAAATTCTAAAAATATGTTTTTTTGGAATATCCAGTGTCTAAAATATGTAAATCTGTAAAAAAAAAAAAAAAAAAAAAAAAAAAAAGATTTTTAAAACGATTGCAAGGCGTATAATTGTTAAGTAATAAATTATTCATAATAATTAAAGTAGCTTAAATTGCACGTTATTACAATCAAAGTTCTATTTAAATAATGGCACAAGAAAGTAATGATAAATTATTTAATGAATGATACACGTACTTTAAATACAGAATTGATATTCATACACTTATTTTCAGATAATTTATCTTTCATTTGAATTTCATCTGTTGTAAAAGTTTAAATATAGCATATATTGATCACAAAATTTTACTCTGAACAAGAAAAAAATTTACACATTAAAGGGATTTTAATAATGTCGTATTCTCAAATGTAAGATCTAAGAGCCTAAATTCATCGTGGAATTTTTATACAAGTTAAATTTTCTCAAGGAGCAAAAATCTGAGCCTATGAATACATTCATTTTAAAAAAAGAATTCATACTTAGTTTAAATACTTTCAGATAGTAAAAAGAAAATCTCAAATAATTCGTGGTTTTACTATTCAATAATTAAGAAAATTTTCTAAATGATCTGTATATAATAAAAATTAAACTATAGAATTAAAGAATCAAAACTGAAAAAAGTAGTCGAAATAATAATCACTCTAAAATTGAAAACGTGATGTACAAAGCTATTGACATAAACAGGGTTGCACAAAAAATTCCAAATATTTTCCCGTTTTTGAGATAATTGCAGAAAAAGAGGTTTCGAATGTGATGTACGTTTACTCACTACATTGTTTACTTAAATACTATTTTGTAGCTTATAAAAGTATGATTTTATTAGGGGAGCAGGGTATTATAATTGTGTTGGAAAGTGTTTAAAATTTCATGCTTGGGGCTTTATTTATTTATGTATTTATTTTTAGGGCCTCCCGTGGCCGAGTGGTTAAGACACCGCTCCGTCTAACCTTGAGATTGTGGGTTCGATTCCCGCTGGCTCCATTGCACACACACTTTGTGTGGAGCTCCTGGTTGTATTTCTGTTGTGTTGTAAATTTCCTTGTGCTATCATGTCCATGTATATTAACTATGACTTATAAGCAGACTTTCATGTCGAGCACACAAGTCGGATGTATGTTATTCAAATAAATAAATAAATAAATATTTATTTATTGTATATTTACAGTTATAAAGAATTTTTAAAACTTCCGGTACCAAGATATTGTATTCCATAAGAAAAATTCTACCATTAAATATTCATATTTTTCCTAATTGTCGAGATACAAGCATTTATTCCAGTATTTGAGTTTAAAATAAAAGAGTTTTAACAATAAAACTGTCCTTGGGGGCCACCGTAATATTTACCCATCATGGCTATGCATACTATAAAATATGAAAGTAAAACACTGTTAAACAATTTATAAAATGCATTGCAATTGCAAAACAAAATTTAAACGTGTATTTTAATATTTTTAATATAACTAGTAATGCTCTATTAATGGATTGCTGATGAACCAATTTCGACAAATTGCATAAAACGCCAAACTACTCAAGTAGTACCGATTTGCGTAATAGAAATTCATAGAGTAATTTATAGAGTAATTAGTTATTTGAAAATGATGGGAATCAATTTTTTTTTCTAAATACCAGTCTTTTTCAATATGTATGTCTGCAGTTGAAATTAAAAGTTTGGCATTTTACTAAAGAAAAAATTTCGTGCATTTCCTTTATGGAATTGTGTGCTTAGAAAATTGTGTTTTTAGATAATATATCTTCGCAATTCCTCTTATGATTACTTTTTTAGAGTAATTAATAATTTAAAAGCAGTAACAATTAACTTGCTTTCTAAAAATAAAAATCTTTTCAAACTTATTTGTACTTAGTTAATACCAGAAGTTCTAAATTGTTGCTAATACAAACTTATCACGCTTTCCTTTACGAACTTGGGTACTCAGACATTTGTGTAAAACATGGAAAGATGTCTGCCAATCCCTTTATGCATAAATTTAAATATATTTGAAATTTCAGAAACATGTTATGATATATTTAGTATAGGAGAAAAGGATTTCTATCAACATATACGAAAGAACTCGACTTACAAAGGTAGTTTTTTTTAAATCGAAAATGTTAAATAACAACCATAATATAAGCTTGGAAATTTGATATCACACCATTTTTAATAATAAATAAAAATATTTATGTAAATAGTTTTTTTGCGTCATTGTATCAAAACTAAGTTAAACTTATGTAAATGGATATAATGACAAGAAAAAACCATTTACATAAATTTTATTTTTGATTTTGGATATCGTAACACAAAAGATAAATCAATTTATACAAATAAATACATTTCAGTGCATTATATAGATTCACTGAAAGTGATATATTTAACAGTATATTGGAAAATGAAAAGAATTGTTTAGAAATGTAAATGTATTTAGCCTATAAATAAATAACTACACTGAATTTTAAAACAAATCGTTTTAAGCCACATTAAGGCGTCACTTAAATTTTGATATCATATCTTTTAAGATTCATATTTCGAATTTATGAGAGATGTAAGTGATACAGCATTAATTAATAAATTTTAATACATATACATAAACATACATATTAATTAATAGCATAGCGTCACTTAAATTTTGATATCATTATTTTTAAGTTTTAAATTTAAAATTCTTAGAGATGTAAGATAAAGTGCTGCGTCGGTAGCTTTTAACCTGTTCAGGGTTTTTGTATTGATCCTATTTACGTTGATTTCTCATGAAATAAAAACCTTTAAAAGTCAAATCCAAGTTCAGACAGAGATGACTCTTCTAAGATGCATGATTTAAAGAATTTTCCAGTAATTTGCTTTGCAGCCGAGCATAAAGCTTTCATTTATGATGAATAGAATAATGTCAAAAGGAGTTGCAAAATCTTATGCTATCTAACAGTAATAAAAAATTATGTGACATTTGTATTTTTCTAGACGAAAGCATCAGAACAAAATATTTAATGAATGGTTTTTGGCATTTCATTGTTCAAAAATAAGAATAAATTGCTGCATGTATTTCCACTATATACGTCTCATTTATATTTATAAAAGTTAAATAAAGTTAAATAAACTTGAATTTACGAAGTTGTTTAGAAATAAATATTCGCATTTTGAATATACCTCAAATGAACGCATTTAAAAGATATTTGAATTATAAAAATTAAATATAAAAAATCGATATTATTAAAAAAAAACTTATTAATTAAAAATATAACATTCATATTTTACCTCTTTAAACGAAAGGAGGAAAAATTGGATATTCGTCAAGTGAAAGAAATGTACCGACAGCACGGCTGCCAGTAGATTATGCATGAAATGAAGAAAGTTTTTTTGAGTGTGCATGATTTCTAAGTTCAAAAAAAAAAAAAAAAAAAAAAAAAAAATGTATTTTAAGTAAGTCTATAATTTAACATTATGACTTAGATTGAAAATTAATTTAGATACTTGATCGAAAAAAATGGAAATAAACTTACATTTTACATTCCGCCATCTTGAAAAAGGAAAAATATATAAATACATAAACCCCTTTAATGTAAGCAAATAAATATTCATACTATGTTGTCACCTCTCAGTAATAGATAAAGACATTTATCGATAATTTTTTCAAACAATTTTTAGCAACAACTATAAAACTGAAGAAAATTACACAATTTTTTAATTTTTGAAGCCTTCTAAAGATGGAAGGCTACGCATATGGGTGTACGTGACGACACGCTATGGATTAAAATATTTTTAAATCAAATAATTTATTGATCTTTTACTTAGGTGTTATCCTATTTACGTTGATTTCTCTTGAAATAAAAAACCTTTAAAAGTCAAATCCAAGTTCAGACATAGATGAATCTTCTAAGATGCATGATTTAAAGAATTTTCCAGTAATTTGCTTTGCAGCCGAGCATAAAGCTTTCATTTATGATGAATAGAATAATCTCAAAAGGAGTCGCCAAATCTTATGCTGTCTAACAGTAATAAAAAATTATGTGACATTTATATTTTTCTAGGCGAAAGCATCAGAACAATATGTTTAATGAATAAGCTTTAGGCATTTCATTGTTTAAGAAATAAGAATAAAGTGCCGTGTATATTTCCATTATATATGATTCATTTATATCTATAAAGGATTAAAAGAAAGAACAAGAATTGAAAAGGGAATACCACTTCATTTATGCTGAAAGATTTTTTAACAGAACAAACAAGTTGGCAATTGCATGTCAAACGTGTCAAATGGGATGCGTTCGTACAGTAATTAATTTTTTAAATATTCAGAGCTTGATGCATTAGCTGTTAAACTGTTATGAAAAAATGCATGAATACAAAATTTGATACGATTATGTATATTCTATTCAGTAATACGAAAATAATAGAGCTTCATCTTAAGTAGGACGTAATCAACATGGAAAATATAGATACATTGTCTATCATAGGATATCATAAAAATGCGTAACCCACTCGAAAACTATTTTTATGCTACTGTATATGATCTGTGACATTTATACACACAACGTAATATGCAAAAATGTAGTTAAACTTAAAAACTCATATCAAAACATGCGTAATTAAAAATGTATTTCTAGCAAAAATCTGTAACGTTAGATATTTCTGGTACAGTATAATAACCGATATCTTTTGTGAGTCCGTGTAAATACTGTTAGCACTTTCTATTATACAGGAAATACCTTGTAATAAATCTCAGTAACATATATCAATTCCATTATACATAAAGTAATTTAACACGATTGGAATACGTCGAAAACAATGTTTTCCCATATATAATTAAGTAAAGAAATTCTTTTGTGTAGCTATGTAAATGAATAATAAACATTTTTTTCACCACATATTGCACATAACGTATATTTTAATACACTTCAGTAAATACATATCAATTTTACCCTGTTTGAAAGGCTGTAACACCATTCTAATGAGTTTAAAACATTTTTTACCTATTGACCGTAATATAACAGAATACTTTTGATTGTCCCTGTAATTAAACTATACATCGAATTTTCATTAAAATTGAAATGAAGTGACAAAATTATGCAACATATCTATATTTCAATTTTCAAATGATTCGCTTGGATAGTTTTTGCTTTGTTATATGCGGACAGACGGACAGACTGAACGACGACTATAGGTGCTACCTATTTACATAAATACGAATACCCTAAACACTAAATATATTTAAAGAAAATAAAGGTATAAAACTTCCCTGAAAAAAAAAAGAAGTTTATTCTGGAAGGGGGCGGGGAATAAGGAATTCTGTTTGCATAAAAGAATTATACCAATTTCTGAAATATTCAATAAGGTAATGTAATTTGGATATTATATTTGACTTTTACAATGAACTTTACTTTAGGATACTGAACAAAAAGTCGCTTGAAAAATAAATTTTGGAAATTATAAGAAATTAAAATTTAGACTTCTTAATGTTAGATATATTTATAGTCGTTGCAAAGTAGACTGAAATCCAAGCACGTTTTTAGATATAATTCAAAACTAGTTGACAAAAAGATGTTTAAATTCAGATTCGCATATTTGAAGTTTCTGAAAATCAATCTCGGAAAAATACATAGATTATAATAAAAAGCCTTTTGAAAACTACTAATATATATATGCATACATATAACTAAAATATAATAGCCATGTTAAGATATTATTAAAAGACAGAGAAACCTTTAATATTATGAGAATTTTGAAATTATTAAGGGAGAAAAAAAATGACGAAATTGTGTTTCTTTTCTGTAACTTCCTTTTTTCCTGCTGTGAGAGTTTTCCTAATTAAAAATACAGTCGAGTCTCTATATAACGAAATTCATGGTTCTAGTAAAAAATTCGTTATATAGAGAAATTCGTTGTATAGAGAATGACGTTAAAATTCCTATTTAATGTGTAAATTTTGGAACAAATATTATTTTTGATATGTTTAATTAAGAATTTGAAATGTTTAAATATAAATATCAACCTAATATTCTATTTTTAATTATTTAAACAGTTTCAAAAAAGAGAACAGACATTTATTTGAAATCTTAATGAAAATCTCATAAAGAAAACTCACAGTAATTTTAGACTGGGAGGAAGACTGCCATTAATGGAAGGTGCGTGGGAAGGGGGGAGTGTGAATTGGTTGGCCTTAAAGAACAAGGAAATTCAAAGTAGAGAAGTTATATAAAAATCTCAGCTCTGGACAATAAATCAGGAATAAGTGATGGGAAAATCATTTCATGGGATTTTGAAGTTTATTAAAAATTCGATAAATAAAGAATATTTTATGGTAAAATTCGTTATATGGAGATAGCTATTTCGGTATATAGAGACTGTTTTTAATGTAATCATGAGAAAAGGGGACCGTTCCTACTAAAAATTCGTTATATAAAGAAATTCGATGTATGGAGTTTCGATGTAGAGAGACTTGACTGTATATCAATATAAAAGTTTTAGATAGTATTAAGAAGCTTTATAATAAATTCAAGTGTATTTTATATTTGATATGTTGTTAACTGACAAAAATTATGAATTAGTTTTCCTCTTCAATCCCCCCCCCCCCATATTATGTAAGAGGTAGTTCTATCAAAAATTTGTCAGTATAAAAATTGTAGTTAATATTATGAAGATTTACAATAAATTTAAGTGGATTTGATATCTTATGAATTGACAAAGTTATGAATTTAATTCTTCCTCAAACCTTAAATTTAACTTATAGAAACTGATTTTAATAAGAATTCATTTATATATGTATATGTATATAAATGAACTCTTATGGAGATCGGTTTCTAGGAGATTCTAAGATATCAAATCCACTTAAATTTATTATAATCTTCATAATATTAACTACAATTTTTACACTGACAAATTTTTGATAGGACTATCTCTTACATGGGGTTGAGGTTCGAAGAGGAAAACTAATTCATAACTTTCGTCAGTTAACAACATATCAAATATAAAATCCACTTGAATTTCTTATAAAGCTTCTAAATATTATCTAAAACTTTTATACTGATAAATTTTTAATTAGGAAAACACTCACAGCAGTTAAAACGGAAGTTACAGAAAAGAAACTGCACAATTTCGTTAATTGAAAAGATATCATAGGTTTCAGGACATCAAAGTGGTAAAATTATCCGTAAAGCTACTAAATTTTTTCTAGGAAACTGAGATGCCTAGAACTTTTTATGCAACTGCAAGCCGGGTTATAGATAAAATTTTAGTAATATTACAACAATCTTAGTAGATTCTAGTTTGGGACTCATCTCTGATCTTTAATTTATATTAACAATAGGATAAAGATGCAACGTAATAGAGACGTTTAAACAGTTAACAAATAAAATTAACCCAGACGACAGGAATTCTTTTAGCAACTCAAAAAAAAAAAAAAAAAAAAAAAAAAAAAAAAAAAAAAAAAAAACGATTGAATGGAGTTTTGTTTTTGGTAGTTTGAAAATTTTGTTCGGATCAGATTTAGGGTACACTTCGATTGGATTTTTTTAGGTTCTAGCCAGTGCTTGATGGCTTTAATTATTTTGTCTTTCTTGGACAGAGTTACAGTTGGGTGGATTTATTTTCAGCTTCGTATCTGGTTTCGGATTGATTTTCAGGTTTCACTTGTGCATGTAGACAGAAATTATCTTAATAGTAAGACCGCAGATGGTCTTTTTCGGATCCGGTTACTGCTCGATGGATTTTAGTTTTTGGTTTTGAATCTGGTTTCCGGTTCAATTCAAATAGAATCTTTTTTAGGATTTGGTTGGATTGATTTTCGAAAGAAAATATTTAATTTCTCAAAGATCTGGTTATGAATGATTCCGGTTTGATGGTTTGGATCGGGATTCGGGTTCATTTCAAATGGAATGTTCATATTCTGGACGAGTTGCATATCGACGGAAGTTATTTTGTCTTGTTTGGACCGTGTTATGGTTCAATGAAATTGAAGCAAATGGCCATTTTTCAACGCTATCTAACTCCATTTCTAACGCTATCTAGACTCTTTGAAATAAGCCTGAAAAGATTAAGCTGTTTGAAAAGTAAATTGTTTTCTTCTAATTAACTTAGTGTTTTTTAGGCTCTTTCCGACACTCTTGAAAATATCAGGCTGTTTGGGAAAAGGGAGATGATTCTCCAAATAGCACGGCGCTTTGCAACCAACCTATGCTATTTCAAATAGCCAGAGAGCTCAGTTAGCCTACGACATATATATATGTATATATACCGGGTGTTCCAAAAATAACCGGTAGATTTTAAAATTCAATAACATGAAAACGGTGACAGCTATTAAAAAAATTTTTGCAGGAGGGTTATGTATAATGCCACAAGTTTTATCTCCGTGATTTTTGATTTTAGTTCGGAAACCAAACAATAGATGGCGCTGACGGCGATTGGCGCTCAGTCGAAGCCGAAACTGAGCTCACTCAGCATTGATACAAAGGAAGGAGATTAAGGATATGGAGTGTGTCTCATTCGATTTAATTTCAATGGAATGCATTTTTGCCATGGATGTAACAGATTCTTCGATAGTGGAATGCAGCATTCAGAAATGGGTACAAATTTCGCAAACAGTATTTGAGTTTGCAGGATATTTTACATTTATAAAGTTTTATTTGCCCGGATAAAATTACTTTCTTATGGCAGGATTTAAAGAATATTTTATGCATCGTATTTTAAAACTACACTGTTAAAAATTTGAAACCTTTGCTGCATCATCACACCTCCGCTTTTATAGAAAAAGATTACTTCACTGTATTATGAAGCATCCTCATTGGTCAAAATTGAGATATTCTATAATAGCAATGCAGTGACGATGCAGCAAATGTTTCAAATTTTAACAATGTTGGTGAAGATATTTTGCTACAATCTTGCTCTTACACCGTAAAAAATTGACCTATTTGCTGCAGCGTCACTCCACCACCTTTATAGAAAACGGTTACAATATTGTGTTATGGAGCATTATCATTGGTCATAAAAGACATATTCTATAAAAGCTGTGGAGTGACATTGCAGACATGTAGCAAATGGGTCAAAGTTTTTGCAGTGTTTCTACACTGGTCAAAATCTGCTGCACTCCACCGCTTGTATATAATATCTCTATTCCAACCAATGAGAAAGCTCCATTTCACGGCCAAGTAACCGTTTGTTTTCTATACAAGCAGGGGAGTACGTTGCAACAAAATGCGACAGATTTTTAACAGTGTATGGGGAAGCATTTTTGTAATAACTCTATCGCATTTTGACATTTTTTAATAATGTTTTTTTGCATTGCATAGCTGAGGTCCCTCTCAAGATCTCTCCTTTATTATATTTTTTGATTATTTTATTTTGATTATTTGATTATTTTTTGATTATTTTGGCAATTTTCAACAACAGATGACGCTGCAGGTGTGATGAAAGCTATTGAAGAAAACTCAGTCTCTGAGTTCGCTATTCTGTAAGTTGTCTTTCTGCTGTAAGCGTATGCTGTTCACAGACTGCAAGTTTGCAGGTAAAAATGGTTTATTCTTTAGAACAGAGGATTTTTTTGGTGTTGGAATTCCACCGCCTAGAACACAGTGTTGCTGCAACAAGACGAAGTTTTCAACGGAAGTTTAATGTAACCAAAGGACCGAAAAGCGATACAATAAAGAATTTGTTTGAAAAATTTCAACGGACTGGAGACGTGAAGGATGAACGTGCTGGAAATGTAGGGCGACCGCGTACGACAACAGAGAGTAATGCTCAGCTTGTGCAGAAGGTGATCGAACAGCGGCCCCAGGTTTCCATTCGCCGTGTTGCAGCTGCGGTCCAAATAAAGCCAACGTCCACGTACCGTCTCATGCGCCAGAGTTTACACCTCTATCCATACAAAATTCAAACTCGGAAACCCCTCAGCACTTCTTCCATTGATGCACGAGTAACATTTGCTAATGATATGGTGCAAAGGATTGATGTCGGCGATATCCAAGTGGACAGCATTTGGTTTAGTGGCGAAGCTTATTTTTACCTGGACGGCTTCGTAAATAAACAGAACTGGCGCATATGGGGAACTGAAAACCCCCATGTTGCAGTCCCATCATCCCTACATCCTCCAAATGTGTTGGTTTGGGCCGCCATTTCTTCCAAGGGGCTTATTGGTCCATTTTTCAGATCCGAAACGATTACTGCACCACGCTATCTGGACATTCTTCGAGAATTTGTTGCGGTACAAAATGCCTTAGACGACACTGCGAAGACCTCATGGTTTATGCAAGATGGTGCCCGGCCACATCGCACAGCCGAGGTCTTTAATTTCCTGAATGAACATTTCGATGATCGTGTGATTGCTTTGGGCTATGCCACACATACAGAGAGCGGCGTGGATTGGCCTCCCTTATCGCCAGACATGAACCCCTGTGACTACTATCTGTGGGGACACGTGAAAGACCAGGTGTACCGCCACAATCCAGGAACAGTCGAAGAACTGAAGCAGTACATCTCTTCTGTATGTGAAGCCATCCCCCCTGAAACGTTTATAAACGTTACTGGTAATTTCGTTCAGAGACTACGCCATATTATTGCTGCGCATGGTGGATATGTGGAAAATATCGTTCTTTAGATTTCCCAGACTGCAGCGCCATCTGATGTTGAAAATTGTAAGTAATTTCGTAAGTTTGTCTAAAAATTTACTATTGTCCCAAGCACATTACAACAAATGGTGTATTATTGATTTTTCAAATATACCGTCATTTTTGAAACAGCCGGAATAAAGTTACTTTTACTTCCAAAACCGATTTTTAATTGAAATTAACTTTATAAAAAAATATCTGCCACTAAAATCGAAAATGTAATCAAGCAGTGATTTTGAGAGGGACCTTATCTATGCAGTGCAAAAAAAAAAAAGAAAAATTTAAATGTCAAAATGCGAAGAGTTATTACAAAAATGCCTCTCCAAAAGAATACTATAAAAAAATTGACCCATTTGATGCAGCGTCACTCCACAGCTTTTATAGAATATGTATTTTATGACCAATGATAATGCTCCACAACGCAATAAAGTAACCGTTTTCTATAAAAGCGGCGGAGTGAATAACGCTGCAGCAAATGGGTCATTTTTTTTTTACAGTGAATAGCTTTAGCTCGCGACTTTCTTCGCGGGCAGGGACACAGGGTTTACAGAATGGCAAATTCACAGATTGCGTTTTCTATTATAGCTTTCAAATTGCCTGCAGTGCCATCTGTTCATGAAAATTTTAACTGATTTCGAAAGTTGTATACCTGAAAATTTACTATTGTCCCAATCATATTGCAATAAACGGTATATTTCTAACGCTGCCCATTTAAATTTTATTGATTTTTCAAATATACCGGTCATTTTTGTGACACTCTGCATCTTCACCAACACTGTTATAATTTGAAACTTTTGCTGCCTCGTCACTCGATTGTTATTATAGAATATCTCTGTTTTGACCGATGAGAATGCTCCATAATACAGTGAAGTAATCATTTTCTATAAAAGCGGAGGTGTGATGATGCAGCAAAGGTTTAAAATTTTTAACAGTGTAGTTTTAAATTACGATGCATAAAATATTCTTTAAATCATGCCATAAGTAAGTAATTTTATCAGGACAAATAAAACCTCATAAATGTAAAATCTTCTGCAAACTCAAATACTGTTTGCGAAATTTATACCCATTTCTGAACGCTGCATTCCACTATTGAAGAATCTGTTACATCCATGGCAAAAATGCATTCCATTGAAATCAAATCGAATGAGACGCACTCCATATCCTTAATCTCCTTCCTTTGTATCAATGCTGAGTGAGCTCAGTTTCGGCTTCGACTGAGCGCCAATCGCCGTCAGCGTCATCTATTGTTTGATTTCCGAACTAAAATCAAAAATCACGCAGAAAAAATTTGTGACATCATACATAACCCTCCTGCAAAAATTTTTTTAATATCTGTCACCGTTTTCAAGTTATTGAATTTTAAAATCCACCGGTTATTTTTGGAACACCCGGTATATATATAACCGTTAATTGTATTACAATATATGAACCATTTGAATTTAATAAAAAATTACCACATTAAACATGGGGGAAAATTAAATAATTAAATAAAATTAATACAAATGGAATTTGTAGAACCAAATCAGAATTCTCAAGTCCCAAATACTTTGGAACTGCAAATGAACTGTGTGCTTTCATCTTTGTATTAGCCATAAAAAAAAGCAAAATAATACGAATTTGGGGCTACCAACACATATAAAATCAAAATTAAATCACGAAATAACATAAAAAACAAGGCACATCAAAATTACTAAATTGGACAGAAAAATGAAAAGTTGGAAAAAAAAAATATCGTATATATGTATGTATGTAACCATTAAATTTCGAATTTGAATATCCAACAAGAAACGCTGCTTTTTTTTTAATATTTATTGAATGTAACTAAAGATTAAATTCAAAGAAGTGAATTATATTTTTGATCCCTAATTATTGGTGCATATTTGTATTATTAAATTTTTTATACTAGAAACTAATATGGAAACAATTTTGTATTAATTAAAATATACCAGTTCTTTCTTAGACAATAATTAACATAAGCAAGCCTAGACCCTTTTCGGGATAAAAAAAATCATGAATTATTTGTAAAAATGTCTGATAAATGACACGCGAAGAAATGAAATACAGAGCATATTCAGTAGAAACAAGTTATTAACATGTCTGATCATCTGAAAGTAGTTACTTTAATGTAAATCATTAATCAACGTCATATGTGCATCCTTTTATGAGTGTAATAATGCCCTCCATATAAGTCACGTCTTGGAAAAGAGAAAAAATGTTGTCCTTAATATATAAATAAAATTCTTTTTCTCCTCTCGTGTGATTATTTTCACTTTTCTATGAGTAAATTCATATCTCACAAATCGCATCTCTGGAAACTTTTTGCGTCACGAACACAAATATTTGTATTCGTGAAGAATAATCAATAAATTGCAATAATAATAATAATAATTTTGTGGTCAAAGGCACAAAAACATAGTATTTTTATTTTAATTTAGATTTAGTTACATATAATGTACATACATGTAGAACTCGTTACAAAGAATGTCACATTTACGAATTTTTCAGTTTAACAAATATCATTTCAATTAGCAAAATTAGATACTTTGCTATTATGAATATATTTACTTAATTGAAATAAATATATTAGAATAATTTAGAAGAGATTTTTGCGAGGGCCAAAACTTACTAGTTTTTGCTCATAAAATAATTAATTTAAACGAGCCTAGATACTTTTCGAGATTATATGTTTCATGAATCTTTTCGTAAAAATGTCTGATAAGTGAGACGTGAAGAAATGAAATACAGAGCATATTCATCAGAAACTAGTTATTAACATGTCTGATGATCTGAAAGTAGTTATTTTAACGTAAATCATTAATCGACTTTAGCCGTGCATCCTTTTATGAATGTAATAATGCCCTCCACATAAATCATTAGAAATAAGAAAAATTATTGTCCTTAATATATAAACAAAATTACTTTTTAGGTGCGTTCGTAATTATATAATACGTAGAACCTATAGTGGTCGTTCAGTCCGTCCGTCTGTCTGTCCGTCCGTCTGTCTGTCCGCATATAACAACGCAAAAACTACCCAACCGAATCGTTTGAAATTTAAAATACATAATTATTACATAATTTTGTCGAGTCATTTCAAATTTTATGAAACTCGGATGTATAGATCAATTACAGAGGCAATCAAAAGTATTCCATTACATTACGGTCAATGGGGAAAAAAGTTTCAAATGCATTTTAATCATTTGAAATTTAAAATACGCAATTATTACATAATTCTGTCGAGTTATTTCAAATTTTTTGATAATCGTGTGCATAGATCAATTACAGGGGCAATCAAAAGTATTCAATTACATTATGGTCAATAGGGAAAAAGTTTCAAATATATTCTATACGTTTGAAATTTAAAATACATAATTATTACATAATTTTGTCGAGTTATTTCAAATTTTATGAAAATCGGATGCATAGATAATTACAGGGACAATCAAAAGTATTCCGTTACATTACGGTCAATAGGAAAAAATGTTTCAAATGCATTTTAATCGTGTTACACTCATGCGAACTTAATAAAATTTATATACAGCTATAAAGTACATATTATAATATACATCTTACATAATTTGTGGTGCAAAGAACATTTGTTATTGATTTACAAGGCCACACAAAAGTATTCCATTACGTAATGGTATAGGGAGAACATTGTTTGATGAGCGTTTTAATTGTAATTCACTATTTACAATTTTGTGAGATTGATATATGAAAGTAATATTTTTAAAACTTCTTTATCGCACGAACGCACCTAATTTGCTACGCTTCACGTGCAATTTCCAACTTGTTTCATTCTAGCGTGATAGTTTTCATTTTTCTCTGAATAAACCCATATCTCACAAATCGCATATCTGTTTTTTTTTTTTTGTTTTTTTTTTCGTTATGGATGAAAATATTTGTATTTGTAAAGAATAATCAACAAAGTGTAATAATAATAATAATAATAATTTTGGTGTCAAAAGTACAAAAACATACCATTTTTATTTTGATTTAGAAAAAAGTTAAATATAATGTATAAAGTAGAATCTCGTTACAAAGAATGTCACATTAACGAATTTTTCAGTTTAACGAATATCATTTGGATTAACAAAATTAGATACTTTGCTGGTATGAATATATTCCGTTAAATGAAATAAATATATTAGAATAATATAGAAGAAATTTTTGCGATGGTCAAAACTTATTAGTTTTTAATTAGAAAATAATTAATTTAAACGAACCTAGATCCTTTGCGAGATTATATATTTCATGAAGCTTTTGTAAAAATGTATGATAAATGAGACGTGAAGAAATGAAGTACAGAGCATATTCGTCAGAAACTAGTTAATAACATGTCTGATGATCTGAAGTAGTTATTTTAACGTAAATCATTAATCGACGTAAGACGTGCATCTCTTTATGACAGTAATAATGCCCTCCACGAAAATCATTTCTCGGAAAAGAGAAAAATTATTGTCCTTATTATATAAATAAAATTACTTTTTACCCTCTACTGTTATTGTTTTCATTTATTTCTGAGTAGATTCATATCACACAAAATCGCAACGCTAAAAAATTTTTGCATTATCAAACATTTCCATTCATAAAGAATAATCAATAAATTGTAATAATAATAATTTTGACGTCAAAGGCAAAATATCATAGCATTTGTATTTTAATTTAGAAAAAAGTTAAATGTAATGTATATACAGCAGAATCTCATTATAACGAATGTCACATTAAAGAATTCTTTAATTTAACGGATATCATTTGGATTAGAAAAATTAGATTCTTTGCCATTATGAATACATTCACTTAAAGAAAATGGATATATTAGAATAAAATAGAAGAAACTTTTGTGACGGCCGAAACTTACTGATTTTTTCTTAGAAAATAATTAATTTAAACGATCTTAGGTTCTTTTCGAGATTATATATTTCATGAAGCTTTTGTAAAAATGTCTGATAAATGAGACGTGAAGAAATGAAGTACAGAGCATATTCATCAGAAACTAGTTATTAACGTGTCTGATGATCTGAAAGTAGTTATTTTAACGTAAATAATTAATAAACGTCAGAAGTGCATCTTTTTATGATTGTAATAATGCGGTACACATAAATAACAGAGAAAAAATATTGTCCTTAATATATAAACAAAATTACTTTTCTCCCTCTAGTGTGATTGTTTTCATTTCTCTCTGAGTAAATTCCTATATCACAAAACGGCAACTCTGAAAAATTTCTGCGTTATCAAATATTTGCATTCGGATAGAAAAACCAATAAATAATAATAATAATAATAATAATAATAATAATAATAATAATAATTTTGAAGAAAAAGTAACAAAATATAGCATTTTTAATTTAATTTTTTAAATGTTAAATATAATGTATATACAGTAGAATCTCGTTACAAATAATGTCATATTAACAAATTTTTCATTTAACGAATTTCACTTTGATTAGTAAAAAAACAATATTTTGCCATTATGAATATATTCACTTAAACGAAATAGATTTTTTTGAATGATATAAAAGAAATTTTTGCGATGTCCGAAACTTACTAGTATTTTCTTAGAAAATGATTAATTTAAACGATCCTAGATTCTTTTCGAGACAATATATTTCATGAACCTTTTGTAAAAATGTCTGTTAAATGACACGTGAAGAAATGAAGTATAGAGCATATTCGTCAGAAACTAGTTAATAATATGTCTAATAGTATGAAAGTAGTTATTTTAACGTAAATCATTAATCGATGTTAGACGTGCATCTCTTTATGACAGTAATAATGCCATCCACATAAATCACGACTTGGAAAAGAAAAAAAATATTGTCTTTAATATATAAATAAAATTACTTTTTTCCCTCTAGTGTTATTGTTTTCATTTATTTCTGAGTAAATTCATATCACACAAAATCGCAAAGCTGAAAAATTTTTGCATTTCAAACATTTCCATTCATAAAGAATAATCAATAAATTGTAATAATAATAATTTTGACGTGAAAGGCAAAATAACATATCATTTGAATTATAATTTAGAAAAAAGTTAAGTGTAATCTATATACAGCAGAATATCATTACAACGAATGTCACATTAACGAATTTTTCAATTTAACAAATATAATTTGGATTAGAAAAATTAGATATTTTGCTACTATGAATACTTTCACTTAAACTAAATGGATATATTAGAATAATATAGAAGAAATTTTTGCGATGGCTAAAACTTACTAGTTCTTTCTTAGAAAATACTTAATTTAAACGAACCTAGATCCTTTTCGAGATAATATATTTCATGAACCTTTTGTAAAAATGTCTGATAAATGAGACGTGAAGAAATATAATATAGAGCATATTCGTCAGAAACTAGTTATTAACGTTTTTGATGATCTGAAAGTAGTTATTTTAACGTAAATCATTAATCAACATCAGAAGTGCGTCTTTTTAAAATTGCGATAATGCGGCTCACCTAAATTACATCTTGGAAAAGAGAAAAAATATTGCCCTTAATATATAAACAAAATTACGTTTTTCCCTCTAGTGCGATTCTTTTCATTTCTCTCTGAGTAAATTCATATATCAATATCACAAAACGGCAACTCTGAAAAAGTTCTGCGTTATCAAATATTTGCATTCGGATATAAAAGCCAATAAATAATAATAATTTTGACGTCAAAGTAACAAATTATAGCATTTTTAATTTAATTTAGAGAAAAAAAAGTTAAATATAATGTATATACAGTAGAATCTCGTTACAAATAATGTCAATGAATTCAATGATATCCCATAACAGGTAATGATTCTAGATTGATGATGTACTGCTTAAGACGGAGTTCTATTATTTCCGTATTACCGAATTCAATATGCATAAATTAATAAATTTATTACTAAATGTTGTATTCATTCATTTCTGCGTAAGAGTGAAATAACTACTGCGCCAAGATCGAAATGTTTATAAAACTAGTTATATTACAAACGCACTGCATGCTACGTTTAACATACAATTTACAACTTGTTTATAGAATAATTATAATTACAATTCAGGTCAAAAATAATTGGTTCGTCAAGTAAAATATTAAAGCTTCATTTTTAGGTGCGTTCGTAAATATGTAAGTACGTAGCACCTGTATTTGTCAGTCCATTCAGTCCGTCCGTCTGTCTGCATATAACAAAGCAAAAACTACCCAACCGAATCATTGGAAGTTTAAAATATGTAATCATTACATAATTTTGTCGAGTTATTTCAAGTTTTATGAAAATCGCATGCATCGATTAATTACAGGCACAATCAAAAGTATTCCATTACATTACGGTCAATGGGAAAAAATGTTTCAAATGCATTTTAATGGTGTTACATTCATACATGAATCTATGAAGTATATATATATTAAAATATACATTCTGTACAATCTGTGGTGCAAAGAATACTTATTATTAAAAGTACTCCACTACATAATGCTATACGGGTAAACATTGGGGCGTGTGTTAGTTATATTAAACTAGTTCACATTTTATGAATATGATATACGTTGCTGATATATTTAAAGGAACACAAATAAGATTTCGACAACTATACTGAATCTGAAGTACTGTCCACTGTAACAACAGGATATGAATATTTTTAAAACTTCGTTATCGTACGAGCGCACATCATTTGCTACGCTTCATGTGCAATTTCCAACTTTTTTTTCTTCAATAAAAATATTCCACAAGTAATCTGTTCAAGAGTATGAAAATGCGTATAATAGTTATTAGCATTATGCTAAAAGTCGTACTTCGTAAAAAGAAAATAATTGAATATTTTTCACGAAACAAGTTTAACATTTTACTTTTCATTCAGCCATCGAACATAATACATATCATGCATCAAACTTAAAGCGAAATACTTTTTTAAAGTTAAGTTTGATAACTTCTACAATGTACAGACTTGTATATTCTTTGAAGTTATGTATCATTTCATTCAGAGTCTGTCATTTCCTTTCGGGAATTTCGTTTATAAAAGAATTTCCTGAGTCCTTTTGTGGTGAAAATTTACAATATCCTTCCTTCCTATTTATATCAAACTGTATTGAGAACATATTTAAACTCTTTTTTTTTTTTTCGCCTTCTGTAAAATTTTAAATAAATATGTTCAGGTTAGCTTGAAGTTTGACATGAATATTTAAAAATATTTAAAATTACTATTTATTTCTCTATTATTGAATATAAGTCATAGAAAAGATTTTGACCAGAACGCCTTTGTTATTGTTTTTGCCATACAAGCACCTCTCGGCTTACGTAAGTCATGCGTTCTATAAAGTGTTACGTAACTTGAATTTTACGTAAGTTGAACTTGTAAGTGGCTTAGGTAAAATTTTGTAAGAAACTGCAATATTTAATATATATACCCATACATACACATATATTATACATACAAATACAATGCTCAGCAAAAGTTTAGACTCTGGTGTTTTTCAACCTTTAAATAAAAAATACGTATTTTGGCGTTTTATATAATTTGTCGAAATCGGCTCATCAGCAATTCATTTATAAAGCATTACTATGTATATTAAAAATATTTAAATATGCGTTTAAATTTTATTTTGGAATTGCGATGTATTTTATAAATAGCTTACATGCGTTTTATTTTCATATATTATATTATGCATATCCATGACGGGTAAGTATTACGGTGGTCCCCCAACGACTAGTTTAAACAAAAGTTCGATAATTTCTTCAATGTAGAGACATGTATATTCTTTAAAGTTAGGTATCATTTCATTCAGAGTCTGTCATTTCCTTTCCGGAATTTCGTTTACAAAATAATATCCTGAATCCTTTTGTGGTGAAAATTTACAATATCCTTCCTTCCTATTTATATCAAAATGTATTGAGAATATGCTGAAACATTTTTTTTTCTTCAAACGATTCAGTTTTGTAATTTATCTACTGCTGATAAATAAACTGTTCAAGAGTATGGAAATGCGTATAATAGCTATAGCAAATAAATACAAAATATATGACGGAATAAAATTGTCGCTTTGCTTTTAACATAAAATGTATATATGAAATTTAAAAATTTCAGGTTTATTTAAAAGACGATTAAAATAATCAGCTATAGTTGTTAATAGTTGGGAATATGAAAATCCTATTCCCAACATCCAATTATTATTTATCCATTATAAGAGAATCCATAGAAATCCTACGCAGAAACAATAAAGCGTGTAATGACATCCTTTCGTATAATATACCTAGTTTATGGTTTAACATCCTGAAAATAAAATCCTGATACAGTAAAACCCCGATAATTAGGATTAATTGGGACCAGACCCAATCCGGATTATCGAACATTCGGATTATCCGGAGAATTAGAAACAAATGAAATAAAATAAAGCATACTTACAGAAAATCATGTTAAATTGAAAAGTGCCTGAATTCAATGCTGCAACTTTATAAAGATATATAATTTACTGAAAGTGATGTTGTGGAAGCTTTTTGTCACAATAACAAGGAAACAGACCTATGGGCTGACAGAGATCGGAAAGCAATCGTTATCATACAAAGGGTCTTATAGGGACTATTTTACAGTGCTTTCTTGCAATGCTCTAAGTAAACATTTATTGGCAGTTATTTTTTATGACATTTCTAAGTGGTTTAAATAGAAAATTGAGAAAATTGGAATTGCCAAACTTAGTGATACATTGTTTTAAAAAATAACATCAGAATTTAAATAAGAAAGCTGCCAAACTTAGTGATACGATTTTTTTTTAAAAATAAGATCAGAGTTTAAATAAGAAAGCTGAAGATATTCTTCCGAAAAGATTTCAAAAAAAGTTTTTTTTTTAAATGTAGAATACGACGATGAAACAAGTTAATGTTATGGAAATTAGCCCATCGCTTCTCAAATTTGAAATCAATCCGGATTAACGGGGTCCGAATTTGCGGTTTTCTACTGTAACTTGAGAAAATGACGCATTAAATTTCATCGTACAACAATTAAATATTTCTTTTTATCGTTCACCTAAAATACTACTAATACAATCTTCAAGCCACGAGTCTCGTTCATTTTCAAAACGGAATCATATATTTGTATTTATAAAAGAAAATATTCTCTGAGGAAGAGCCTGACTAAAGGTTTTAAAGTACTAAGATGTTTTTACATAAAATTAACTATTAACATCTATAGTTGATTATTTTAATCGTCTTTTAAGTAAACCTGAACATTTTAAATTTTAAATAGTTATAGCATTATGCTAAAAGTCGAACTTCGTAAAAAGAAAATAATTGAATATTTTTCACGAAACAAGTTTAACATTTTACTTTTCATTCAGCCATCGAATATAATACCATAGGTGCCAACCTGACATAGATTGTCCGTAATGCGTGCGTTAATTTGACCCTGGTTTAATCAGTTTCGAACCAGAATCTTTTCAAAGAAATGAAACTGAGATTGTTCCACTAACAATCCTGAAATTAAGTAAATAAAAATTCATGAAATATATTTTCTGATTTGGAATGACGTTAACTTGGATCAAACTAATCGAGGTATTACGGAAGATTAGTTGAAAGTTGGCAGCTATGCATATCATGCATCAAACTTAAAGCGAAATACTTTTATAAAGTTAAGTTTGATAACTTCTTCAATGTACAGACATGTATATGGGTCATTCTCAGGTAAAGGGAAATTTTGGCTTCGATAAAATAATTAGACTTTAATATTTTAACGCTTGATTTCGGACTCAAATTACACCAGACATTTAAGAAATGTGAAGTTTTGTTAAGGAATAGCAATGACTTTTTTAAAATGTCTAAAATTGTCATTAATATGACCTTTAAATCATAAATATAATACACCATGATAATGAACATGGTAATGACATTTTTAACATTAACCCTATATTAGAAGTAAACTATAACAATTTAAAACTTATGGAGTAAATCTGAAAGCAGTCCCAAACTGTCTTTGTAATTGATTCTGTAAAGTTAAATTACTGAATAAGCATTTCAACAATAAGGAGCTAGGTAATGACATATATTATGTACACAGATTATAATTTTGGAACAAAATCCATAAATTGAAGTAGTTCTTGCATAATTAATTAAAAATTGATGCTAGAGCTCCTAAGAAGATGTGGAACTATACAATTTAAGAGAATTCCATATAAAAATAACATATAGGGGAAAATTAAATCAAGAATTACTATGGAGCATGGTAATGACAGTTAATGCTAGGGACAAACTTTAAATAAGTATAATCAATAAAAATGTTTTCTGTTTTGTGTAAGGTGTTAAATGTATAAAAAGTAGAAACATCAAATATACCCATATAATCATTACATTTGTTCTAAAGTTTTCCAAATCTTAACAATAAGGGTTTGAATTCAGAAATTTGAATTTTGGGTCAAGCCATGGTAATGTCATTTGCAACTTTATAGCTTTTTTAGATATTGAAATAATTTTTATTTTCATATTTAAACTAGTGCACAATGTAGTATTCAAACAGAAATGTTCACAAAAAATGCAAACATTCATAGCTGACTTGATTAATTCACATTTTTTAGCCAAGGAAATTTTCCCTTTATCAGAGAATGACCCATATTCTTTGAGGTTATGTATCGTTTCATTCACAGTTTGTCATTTCCTTTCCGGAATTTCGTTTATAAAAGAATTTCCTGAATCCTTTTGTGGTGAAAATTTACAATATCCTTCCTTCCTATTTATATCAAAATGTATTGAGAACACATTTAAACTTTTTTTAAACTTCACTTTCTGTAAACTTTTAAATAAATAAGTTTAGGTTAGCTTGAAGTTTGACATAAATATTTAAGAATATTTAAAGTAACTATTTGTTATTCTATTATATAAATTTATGAATATAAAACATAGAAAAGAATTTGACCAGAATGTTTTTGTTATTGTTTTTTCTATAAAGGTATCTCCCGGCTTACGTAAATAATACGTTCTGTAAAGTGTTACGTAACTTGAATTTTACGTAAGTTGAACTTTGTAAGTTGCTTATGTAAAATTTTGTAAGAAATTGCAATATTTAATATATATATATATATACATACACACACACACATATACAAGGTGATTCTAAATTTTTTTACAATAAAAGAGGCCTGATAGACAAACAATATTAAAAACGTTTTCCAAAGGAGATAGCCGCCATTAAAGTTTAGGGACCGAAAATTTAAATAAACATAAAAAACGAAAAAATCGGTCGATTGATTTGCTGTTTTCACTAAAATTATTCTTAATGTCGGTATTTTCTTGAAATTAAATTATAAAGATAAATTTCAAAAAATGCCGATAGAGGGCGCTTTAGGCTTTGAAGTAACGAACAACTATTTTTTGACGGTATTTTTTGCATCTTATTAAATTTTTTCGTAAGCTTAGACTCAAACTTAAATTTTGAGTTCAAAATCTGTAGTTGGTTGTGCTTAAGTAACACAAACTGAACTGTGTTCAGAGGGTTCAAATTTCAAATGATTATAAAAAACGGAAAATTTGGTCGATTGATTTGCGGTTTTCACTAAAACTATTCTTTATTTAGGTATTTTCGTGAAAATCTATACATATAATAAAACAGTAGGACCCGGTGTGTCTGTACATTGAAGATAATTGACAAAAATGGAGTCAGGGCGATAAAAGAAAACCAATGAAACACAAAAAAAAATTTTTTGAATTTTTTGTCTGTCTGTCTGTCTGTCTGTTTGTTCGAGGTTATCTTCGTAACTACTGAATGGATTTTTATGCGGTTTTCACTAATGAAGAATGCACACTCCCGGGCAGTGTATAGGCTTTGTTTCATCAAAATCGGACAACAGACAAAAAAGTAACAAAAAGAAACAAAAGAAACTATTAGGTGCGCTGCTCACGTTTTTTAGTACATAACGTTTTTTAGTACATATAAAATCCAATAGATGTCACTGTGCGATTTTAAAACGCGCTATCGTTATGTTTTCGCCAGTCTACTTAAGTATGAGAAAGTTTCAAGCTGGCTGTCGTTCCATGTGGTTTAGTCGGTAGAACGTCAGTGCGCCATACTGATGGCCCGGGTTCGATTCCCAGCATGGAATTTTTTTTCACTATGTTGGCATTAACGCCTATAAGCAATTAAAAGAATTTGAAATATTGTATTCAAGGCGAATTTTCTCTCTGGGAAAATTTCCTTGCATTAATATGTCAGTGTAATTTTTTTTTCGATTTAATTTTTTTTTCGAAACTTTGTTTTTCTTAAAAAATTACAGTAAATATTTGATATTTCCCAACGTTTTTTGAATGATCGACTTGCTTTTTTTTTTTTTTAATGTATGTCTGAACCTTATCTAACTACTTCTTCAAGATTTCTTTAGATAAACCGACCAGCGTAGCGGGCGAAGGCCGCTAGTATATTATAAAGCAGAAGTTCTGAAACTTCCAAACGAGTGTTTTCAAAAACTACCCGATGGATCTTTTTGCAGATTATATCATTCGATAGGAAATATTTTTGCGGAGGTTTATGATACAAATATACAGGGATAACTCTGATTTTTCTTAGTAAATTTCGTATTTTTCGGTTATTTTTGACGAAAGGGTTGCCAGTAGCTGTTTTTGGCGAAAATTATAATTGCTAAAAGAATTAAAATGGCTATATCTATTAGAAATATTGCAAATATCTTGCAAATAATAACAGAAAATAACTACTGATAATATTAATAATAATAAAGAAAGACCGCTTAAATGAGGAGTAATATTATAAAAATATATTTATCTTGAAAATGAAAAAAAATATTTGTAATGATTAAAAAATAAATTAACGCGAAATATAACAATTAGTTCAACTTTTGGCTACTTATCCCTGGCGTTAGAATAAAAACATGAATTTCAGAAATTGATTAAATGAATTTTGAATGATAGTTATTTCCCTTTTTATTATTTTCTTTCTCTTTTTTATCGAATTTCCGTATAATATAACTTACAGCAGAAAAAAAGCAGATCTGATTGTAAAAGACACTGTAAGTTGTGAGTTACATATTCGTTTCTATATGATTTTCATCTTGCTTTTGTCGCCAAAGAATGTGTTTTAAGCCGAAAATGCGCTACAGACTTAATGCCTGACATAGGTTCTTAATGATCGCTATAATGTTTTTTTTTTTTTTTTTTTTTTTTTTTTTTTTTTTTTTTTTTCAAGTGAAGATAATTTTTAGAGTATATTTTAATATTTAATCGTAAATTATATAAATATGAGTATAACTCTTTTATTTCTTTTTGCAAATGTTTTTATTGTTAATTTAATTTTTCTTGCGCCATTTCGTCAATTTCACTTACAGGAAAAATTACAGTTTTAAAATTTAGAAACTGAAGAAGGAAAGATTATACCGTCGATTAAAAATCTACCGCCAAATTCCAAGGTTAAATGTCAATAATGGATGATCGTAAATGTCACATTCACTTGACATTAAGTATAATATAAATATTAATTATGTAATCAAGTAATTTTTAATTTGACATTTTATTTCTACTTTTATATATGCTCTGCTAATTTGTTTTTCGTTATTTAAATGAAAATTTATGCTAATCTATATAATCTGGCTAATAGTTTGGCGATTTGTATAATTTGGCAAAATTGGTCGACGGTATAACCAAGTAGTACTAAAGGAAAAATTTTGCAATTCAAAGGAAATTTATGCAATTATGCGCTATTACTATAAATAAATTCAACATTTTGAAATAAAAAAATTCCAGCTGAATAAAATTTACAAGTATTTTTTATTAACCATTTCCTCTTCAATATTTGTTCAATCAATATTTCGCTACTCTCTTTCGCGCAGGCTACAAAAATGTATTTTAAATATTTTATTAGATAAAACGTAAATAACAATTTTCTATTTTAAAAAAAAAATATTTTTAAAATCTAATTCAACCATTATGTGTCTTACAGGACAAAATAGCAGAACTACTTTTAAAAATAGTTTTATCTGTTAATTGTATGTTATTTGTTTATTGGGGTGTTTGAATTTACTTTTGTCATCAAACAATGCGATTTTATACCAAGAAGGCATAAGCCGGAGCGATGTTCGCAATTACTAAATTCTCTCACTCTCTTTTAAATGTGTGAGAGCATTTTTAGGATATTTTTTTATGTTTAACTGTAAATATATAAATAGCAGTTATAGAAAAAAAATGCGTATAATGTTTAAATTTTAGTATAAATGTCTTCCTCATCCAAACTGTAAAATAATTTAATTGCAACTTTTTAAAATGATAGAAAATAATAAAGTATATATAAATTTCTTTGGTATTCTAAAACGAGGATTTTACCACATTGTAGTTGCAAGGAAATCGTGCTAAACCTATTGCGTATATGATGTCTGTGTAGGAATCCTTTGTGAAATATGAAAAGTGTAAATTGGTTACTACTTGATTATCATGTCAACCAATTTCGCCAAATCGTTCGCCAAATTATACAAATTTACATAATTTTATCTTAAATAACAAAGAGAAAATGCTTAAATACGAAAGAGCAAATAATTTTGTTTTCATTTTTCAGGAGGAAATTTTGCAATAATAAAGTAATTGCTGTAGTGAGAATTTTAATGTGTGTGTTTTTTTATCGTTGGCAACTTTCTGTAACAAAAAATGTTTATTTTTTTCCTGCTATTGTTTTGTAAGAGCTGGTTTTGTCAAAGCCATGTTAAGGTGGTATTCAAATTTTTGAACCCCTCCCAATTACCACCCCCTTGGGCCGATTTTGCTCATTTGCAATTCCCACTAAGATATTAACCATCTCAATGTACTTGACGAGTTTGAAGATGATTCTTGCATAATTGTGCCTTTTATCGCGCGGACAAAATTTAATATATATATAAAGTTTTTAGGTGGGAGTAGCTTTGGGTTCCTGGCTTCACATAATGAAAAGTTGTGAAGAAATTTTTCAGAAGTTGTACCGTGGTAACGACTGAAATAATTAATATTTCTTCAGATAAGGGAAAATTTTAAATCCTATTGCCATAATGGCCTCATTTCGCTTCCAAATGTGCACTATTAGTAATAAACTAAAATAGTTACTTCTAAATGGCTGGTTTTTGTGCAACGTTTAAGATAATTTAATATCACAATGGTGTCTAAATCGTTTTCAGCAATGAGCAAGGTGCTGCTGGAGGTCCAAATTATTTAAAATGCAAATTTAAATTCCCCAGTTCGTTTCATCCACGGTTGATTTTGAAATATTGACCAGCGCAGCGGGCATAGCCTGCTAGTAAATTATAAAGATAAATTTCAAAAAATGTCGATAGAGGGCGCTTTAGACTTTGGAGTAACGAAGAACTATTTTTTACATCTCATTAAATGATTTCGGAATCCTAGACTTAAACTTAAATTTTGAGCTGAAAATCTGAATAGTAGGGAGTGGTTAAGTAGCACAAACTGAGCTGTGTTTAAGGGGGAGGGGGAGGTTCAAATTTAAAGTAATTATAGAAAATGGAAAAATTGGTCGATTCGTTTGCGGTTTAAAATAAAACTATTCTTTAAGTCAGTACCTTCTTGAAAATAAATTTTAAAGATAAATTTCAAAAAATTCCGTCAGAGGGCGCCTTAAACTTCAGAGTAACCAACAATTCATTTTAACCATTATTTTTGGTTCTAATTAAATGCTTGCAAAAGCTTTTTAAATGTTTTCGGAAGCTTAGATTTAAACTTAAATTTTGAGCTCAAATTCTGAATCGTTATGAATGGTTAAGAAGCGCAAACTGAAGTGTGTTCAGGAGTTGAAATTTAACCCTCCTTCCTCCTCGAACACAATTCAATTTTTCGCTACTTAAACATCCCAACGATTCAGAATTTGAGCCCAAAATTTAAGTCTATGCATTTGAAAGCATTTAATGAGATTAAAAAAATAACAGTTAAAAATAGTTGTACGCTACTCCAAAATCTGCGGCGCCCTCTATCGGCATTTTGTGAAATTTATCTTTAAAATTTATTTTCAAGAAATTGCTGATTTAAAAATTAGTTTTAGCGAAAACCGCAAACGAATCGACCATTTTTCCGTTTTTTACAATTATTTGAAATTTGAACCTTCTGAACACAGCTAAGTTTGTCTAAACCACTCCCAGCTATTCAGATTTTGAGCTCAAAATTTAAGTTCAAGTCTAAGCTTACGAAAGCATTTAATAAGATGCAAAAAACAACGCCAAAAAAGAGTTGTTCGTTACTCCAAAATCTAAAGCGCCCTCTATCGGCATTTTTTGAAATTTATCTTTATAATTTATTTTCAAAAAAATACTGATTTAAAGAATAGTTTTAGTGAAAACCGCAAATCAATCGACTAATTTTTCCGTTTTTTATAATCATTTGAAATTTGAACCCTCTGAACACAGCTCAGTTTGTGTTACTTAACCACTCCCAATTACAGATTTTGAGCTCAAAATTTAAGTTTGAGTCTAAGCTTACGAAAATATTTAATGAGATGCAAAAAATACCGTAAAAAAATAGTTGCTCTTTACTCCAAAGTCTAAAGCGCTCTCTATCGGCATTTTTTGAAATTTATCTTTATAATTTAATTTCAAGAAAATGCCGACATAAAGAATAATTTTAGTGAAAACCGCAAATCAATCGACCGATTTTTTCGTTTTTTATGTGTATTTGAAATTTTGGTCCCTAAACTTTAATGGCGGCTATCTCCTTTGGAAAACGTTTTGGACCCTTGGTCTCCTATTTAATATTGTTTGTCTTGATGTGTACTATCACCCCTCTTCTATTGTAACAAAAAAAAAAAAAAAAAAATTAGGATCATCCTGTACATATAACATGTAATTTTTGTACATGTATGATATCTTATAAACATTATCTTCCTGATATTTCCGTTAATTATGCTAAATTACCAATGTGTTAACTGATTTCCTTTTCTTTAATAACATCTAACATTAATCCTATTAAATTATCCTTAAAATATTTATTATTTTTCTCAATTTTCTTAAATATAAAGCTTTTAGTTTAATCCTAAATTGTATCATCATTTTCGATCATTTCTGTTATTTAACATGAATTCGAAAGTTTTTAAAAGAGCTATTTCTCTTTTTTAACTATTTGGAAAAAATAGTTGTTTTGTTCTCTGTAGAGAATTGAAAAATCTGAAGTATATGTGAAAGTTTTTATCGGTTGAATTCCGCAACTTATTTAATTTTATTCGTAATCTGATTGGTCTAAGTTTTATGTCCAAAAATGGAATACTGTTTTTTATTTTATTCGTTTTTTGATTGGCCCATGCTTAATGTCTAGAAATGGAATACTTCTGTTGCCACAATGAAAAAAAAAAAGCATTAATAACTACAAAAAAATTAATAACTCAATAACAGGTTTGAAACAAGTTGCATTTAAAAGTAAATTTTTTTAGGTAGATTTCGTATGAAATACTACCTATTGCAATCGCACCAGTTTATATATATATACATATATATATATATCTCACTTTTTTATGGACAAGATAACTCCTATAATTCTTCACCAATCTCCACCAAACTGGTACATAAAATCAAAGGGGATAAAATCTCGGCTAAGTTCGTTAATGGGCAAAATCGGACCAAGGAGGTCGGAATAGGGGGCGTTTTTGTGAAAACTGAAAAAACGCCATAACTTTTTAATTAAAGTAGATATCGAATCGGTTTAAAGTTTATATTGCTTCTTAAAAATGGGCCAAAAGTTTATGCATGATAGATTTTTGATAAATTTAGAAATGGGCTCAAGAGGCGAAAAAAAACAGGATTTTGGCGAGAAAAGAATTCATAACTTCGTCAATTTCAAGATATCAAGTCCAACTAAATTTTTTGTAAATGTTCTTAAAATTATCTAAAACTTTTGTATTTACAAGTTTTTGATAGGACCAACATTTACCGATGAAAAAAATTAAAAATGAAAAGAAAAAGGGCGGTGAAAAAAGAGAAAAATCCATGACTCCGTCCATTTTTAAGCTATCAAATCTGATTAAATTTATTTTACATCTTCTCAAAAATATCTACAACTTTTATATTGACATGTTTTTCATAGGACCAATTCGTATAGCAAAAAGAAATTAAACAAAAATAGGAGTTGGAGAAAAAACCTCAAATCCAAACTGCTTATATTTTGACTCATTTTTAAATTCATTTTTCATTTTAAACGCATCTAAATTGTAGATCCTCTTATTTAGAAACTATATAAAGTGACGCATTGGTCAATTTTCTGATAAAGACAGAATATATTTAAAAAAAGGCTACCAAAAAGGGTATTTTGAACAGAATTTCCCAAAGTCATCGGGGCTGAAAATTTAAGGAAGTATTCAAATAAGAAATTGCGTTTTTTTCTGACTCGTTTTTTAAATCCATTTTTGTTCTCAAACGCATCCAATTTACAGATCCTCTTATTTAGGAACTATATAATGTGATGCATTGGTCAGTTTTTTGATAAAGACAGAACATATTTAAAAAAAGGCTACGAAAAAGGGTATTTTGAACAGAATTTTCCGAAATCATCGTGGCTGAAAATTTAAGGAAGTGTTCAAATAAGAAATTGCGTTTTTTTCTGACTCGTTTTTAAATCCATTTTTGTTCTCAAACACATCCAGTTTACAGATCCTCTTATTTAGGAGCTATATAATGTGATGCATTGATCGGTTTTTTGATAAAGACAGAATATATTTCGAAAAAGGCTACCAAAAAGGGTATTTTGAACAGAATTTCCCGAAGTCTTCGTGATTTGAAAATTTAAGGAAGTTTTCACATAGCAAATTGCGTTTTTTATGACTCGTTTTAAAATCCATTTTCGCTCTCAAATGCATCCAATTTACAGATCCTTTTATTTAGGAACTATATACTGTGACGCATTGGCCAGTTTTTTGATAAAGATAGAATATATTTTTAAAAATGCTGTCAAAGTGAGTATTTCGCACAAAATTTTCCGAAGCAATCATGATTAAAGAATTAAGGATGTATTCAAACAACAAATTGGTTATTTTATGACTCATTTTTAAATTAAATTTTTTTCTCAAATGCATTCAACTGACAGTTTTTTGTTATTTAGGAACTGTATAATATACTGTTTTGGTCGATTTTTTAATAAATTCAGAATTTATTTCAAAATATGTTGTCAAAATGGGCATTTGAGCTGAATTTTTCTTAAGATGATTCTGATAAAACCAGTTTTTGGAGAAAAATGAAATTAAAATTTTTTCATAAACGGCCAAATGAAGTTATTAAACTGGGTTTATCTCTAATCATATATATATATTTGTTGAAATGAGCACTCTTCGAAATCTACCTCCGCCTATAGGCCCAGCCGACAGGGATTTTTTCTGTTTACGACGGTGTAAAATTTGAAAATGTACGATGTTTAAAAATTTACAATACCGAATATTGTTAAAATGAAATTTCATTTATATTTGTTTTTGATTGACCCAGAAATAGTAACATGACTCTAAATGTTCAGGCATATTAATATAACTGTGTTATTAAGTTAGCTACGTTTTTATCATTATAAAGACACTAATATTAATTGTAATATCTTCATATCATGAGCATGACTACAAATTGAAACAGCAAAAAAGTTAAACAAATACATTTTAATCATTTTGGATTTATGGGTGTAAGTCGGAGAATTAAAACGCCCGGTCATTGGTCAAATAAATTTTGCTCCAGGGAGAAAAATGGAAATTGGAAACGCTAGAATTCAAAATTATCGGATGGGCTCAGGCCCCGCACGGGCCCATATAAGTTGGCGCCGCTGTTCACAATTCCTCATTGGCGTGATTTTTGTTAATACAAGCTTTTAACAAAAAGCTGATGTAATGGAGTGTAGAGACAGATAAGCGGGAGATGGCAGCACAGAGAATCACCTCGTCCAATTCACGAATGAAATTGTAGGGATTATTATTAAAGCTCGATTCGCATATTAAAACGCAATCGGTCTGTCAAGACATATCATGGTGCAAAACACATGAAAATCCGATTTTCGCGATTGACATGTAGGTTTGCTATTGAGTTTTCTTATTCTTTAAGGTATGAAAACATGATGGTGTACATACGAGTCAACGTCTGAAATCGGGTTTTAAGTGTTTTCCGTGTGTTCCGGGGTTTTAAGTGTTTTTTCTTGACAGACCGATTGCGTTTTAATATGCGAAACGAGATTTACCTAACCTAAAAATTTCAATCGTGAATTCGATGAGGTTATTGTCTGTGCTGCCGCCTCACACTCTAAGATTTATTCGATTTTTCACCTGACACATGGCTGTCACTGGCTATCTATGCTGTGTGCTAGTTTTCTGATGACAATAAGTGATTTCTCATTCTAATTTCTTCTAAAATCAACGACGACTTCTCAAAATCATAAGATTTGATTTTCTTACTGTAATTTTGGAAATGTTATCGATGATATGCTGCTAATAAAATTTTTAACGCTAAAGATGACTCATTATTACTTTCGTCTATCTTTACAAGAAGAAAGTATTAAATTCCTATAAAATATCGAAATCCAGACTGCGACAAATTTAAACGTTTTAGGGGTCAGAGAACTCCAAAAATATGTTTAAAAAATGCCTGTCTTTGAGTCTGTCAGTCTGTCTGTAATGTGACAAAAATTTTGTGGGCGCTCTATCTCAAGAACTAATGCACAGAATTTCACAAACTTTGGATTTTGTTAGACTTAATCTGGGTCTGATTATTTTTTGGTGTATATCACTCATCAGGTGGCGCTGTTATGATGCATTATTTAAAATTATCATTTATCTCAAGAACTTTTGTATAATTTTTTATAATTTTTTATTTTAATTAATATTTAATATAATATGGTGTTGATTACATTTTGGTGCAAATCGCTCTACAGGAAACGCTTCCATGGTACATTATTCGTGATTATCGTAATAGCTCTATCTCAAGAACTAATGCACGGAATTTCACAATATTTTAATTTTTGTGGGATCTAGATATTAACTAGATCTAGTTAGTTTTTATTGTATATTGCGCAACAGCTGGCGCTATTATGCCACATTATTTGCAATTTCTACCATAGTTATATCTCAAGAACAAGCGCAAGGATTAACATAAAATTGTATATTTAGTCAGCACTTGATATAACAGGGTGTTGATTACGTTCTGGTGCAAATCTCTCAAGAGGTGGTGTTGGAGAGGTCTATTTTTTGTGATTATCGCAATAGCTCTATCTCAAGAACTAATGCAAGAGATTTTCTAAAACTTCAGATTAAGTTAGTCCCTGATATAGATTAATGTTGTTTAGTTTTTGATATAAATCGCCCTACAGACGGTGCTGCTCTGCTGCATGTTTCACGATTTCTCAATGAACGTTTCTCAAGAACTAATGCGTGGATTTTCATCAGGCCTTAGATTCAGTTAGTACCATATAAAAATTTGATCCTGATAAGTTTTTGGTGTATATTATGCAACATATAGCGCAGTTATACAGATTTTTTTAAAATAAGATTTTGCAATAGTTGTATCTGAAAAACTAATGCACGGATTTTCATCAAATTTCAGATTCAATTATAAGTTGACAAAAGTTGTTACTGACTAGATATTTGTTTAAACTACCTAAACGCTGCTATGCTACATTTTTCAGGAAGTATTAACCTGCATAAGACACAAGAAAGTTTTGAAATGGCCACATCTGACTAATTTTTTTTTCTATGGAGAACTCCTTTATTAAATATTAACTATACTATTTGTATACGCCACTTCACGATCTGCATCAACGTCAAAAAGGTTACAGATGCTTATAAAATTACAATTATTTGACATATGTTTGAAATTTTGCACCGAATTTGTAGGAATTACCATGTATTCAATTGAATGCTTTATAATATGCTCGCCAGAATTTCTACATTCTCACATATATACAAATATTATTTTATAAAAATGCATCATTCGCAGTTTTACAGTATTTACTCGTATATCTATAGTATAAAGGCCAAACGTATCTGTGCGTAACGCATACGTCATTTTGCGAATGGCAATACTTTTCCCTGCAATTTCGGATTTGCAATTTTCGCTACTGCAAATTTTATACGTCTAAACATCACACATTTTTAATTTTCATACTATCGTATAGAGAAAGAAATGTACTTTTAAATGCAATTTGTTTTAAAGTTGTATCTTAATTTGTTTTTGAAATATTAATTTTTTTTGTAGTTTTTAATACCATCTTTCTAATCGTGGCAACAGAATCACTATATTTTCTCTTAAAAAAAAAGAAATGAAAAAAAAAAAAGAAATTTAAATGTGCAACTCTTTTTCATGCAATTTCGGTGTCGCAATTTTCGGTACTGTAAATTTTACACTTCTGAGCATCGTATATTATATTTTTTTACACCGTTGTATACAGAAAAAAGGGCACTTTTAAATGTAATTTGTTTCAAAGCTGTATCTCATTTTATTTTTGAGATATTAATTTTTTTTCCTAATTTTTAGTACAAATTTTGTAATTTTGGCAACAGAATTACTCCATTTTCTCTTAAATAATAAAAAAAAGCAGAATTAAAATGCTTACAGCATTTCAAAAATATCGTCTATTATAACCCATTATTTATTAAAACACAGTGAATTTCGGTTTTATTTAGTTTAATAATTTGGATAATTGAGTTTTATAGTATTTTGTTTAATTTTAGCTTAAAATAATGTTTGTTTGAGAGTTAGAATGACAGTATAAGATGTATTTTTACTGTAACTAATTTTGTAGATATGTTATAAATCAATGAAACAGTTCTTTCATAGCCTCTTCAGTCCCTGAGTACCCAAATGGGTACATCTGTTTTGTCCCATTTTATTAATGATACTCAAATATAAATGAAATTTCGATCTAAGAGTAATATGTTTCGAATTCTAAGATTCAAGCTAATGAAAATAAAACAAAAATCTCGCTCTGAAGTCAAGCGAGAGAAGAAATAATTCAGTAATAATTAAAAATACTGTAATAATCGCCAGTAGCGAAGAGGTTAAAGATTTTCTTTCGTCGAATCTCGACGGTTTCCATCTCGTTAACTATAAAAGATGAAAAATATGTAAACAATCTTAAATAACATTTTTCAAGTATCTTGCGGAATACGGGATTGATTAAACTAACATTGATGAATTGATTTATAGAAATTTGAATCTAGATCAAACAGCTTCGAAAAAATGAAATAATTAATAGAAAACTAATTTAAACAATTCTCCATGAACTTCTGATTTCAAGACAAATGAACTGCTTTCACAATCTAAAACTAGTCGTTGGAGGCCACCGTAATACTTACCCATCATGGATATGCATAGCATAATATATGAAAACATAACATATGTAAACAATTTATAAAATGCATTACAATTCCCAAACAAAATATAAACGTATTTTTAAGTATTTTTAACGTATAATCATGCTTTATTAATGAATTTCTGATGAACCAATTTCGATAAATTGTATGAAACGCCAAACTATTCAAGTAGCACTGAATTGCGTAAAAGAAACATCCTTATAACTCCAAAAATAATAATCATATTCACTAACGGTTTCTTGCATCAAATTAAGTATCTCATTTCCAATTAAAAGATATCTTTGAATTGAAATTTGAATGAAATACAGGGTCATGAAAAATCAAAGAATGTGGAAATTAGGATTAGAAATATCTCAACAACTAATAATCCGATTGAGTTCGTTTTTCATGCAAAAGTTGTGTTATTTTATTGTCTTTTACGTCCACTCCTTAAAATAAAAAAATTCGAAAAATTTTATATACCTTTCATCAGACCGAATTTTTCGAGAGTCCGAAAAAAATAGTTTCGGATAATCGAGGTTACTGATATTAAATAGGCTTCGTCCCATTCTTATATACTGAGCACATACAAAATTTCAAGTTTCTATCTCAATTTGTTCGGGAGATAGAGCGGTTACAGACAGACAGACAGACAGACAGACGCACAGACACACAGACGGACGGACGGCGAAATTTTTTTTCTAAAAATATGTTTTTCGGAATCTCCTGTGTCCGAAACGTGTAAATCTGTCAAATTTTTTTTTTCGATTTTCAAAACGATTGCAAGACTTACCCTATACTACGTATGATGGGTAAGTAATAATCCTTGATAAGCACAAACTGTATTTATTATGAATTAAATGATTATCGTAATAGTTTAAGAGCCGACAACACAAAAAATAAGGTATCAAGCGCACATATTTTTTTTCAAAGCGTAAAAATAGGGCAATTGAATAATCCAAGTCCGCCCGGAAGTGAAGTGGCGCATAAGACAAAAACTAATACCACCAGTTATTGCCTTGTAAGTTTATCACTGTATTTGTACCACAATTAAAGTTATGAAACATGGAAGACTGGTAGCAGGAAAACACTATGCTAAACAAGAAACATTTTATTAAAAGAAATTTCGAATTTTTAGCCAACTGAAGGATTTATATCAGTTTTTTTATTACTGACCTTCATAATATTATTTGGAGTTATAATTTTCTTTCTGTTTTAAAAGCTATTGCGATTTGATAATAATTCAAGTATTTTGAATTTTTTTGGATAATTATTTTCGTGTTTAGAAATTTAAAATTTTATTTTTATTTCCGCTATTTTTTCAAATTTCTGATTTTCAAAAAATTTTGAATTGAAAATTTTATTTTAATAATTGAATAAAATTTTTAATTTGATTAAAATAAAAAACTTAATTTTATTTTAAAATTAAATTTGTTGGTGCTACCATCTGTGCAATAATTTATTAATTATAAATTAACAATTTGTATTTGTTAATTAAAAGATAAGTTGTTTAGAAATACATATTAAGCGAAACCCTCTGTGTGATCTGCGATATCTCTTACCCACATGTTTGTCAGTATTGCAGATAGATAACTTTTAAAACAATCTGTAATACAACCTTGTGCAGTTTCTTATGAAAAAAAAAATTATATATACTGTTCATTTAAATTTCGGCCTATCCGAACAATACTTCTGTAACGTTTGCGTACAAGTGTAATTCTCTTCTTAATGTATCGAAAGTTTTCCCCCACTATCAGCGCAAGAATGCTTTTGTGAAAGCATTGTGAGAGCAGTTCATCACCTGAGAATAATAAGGTTCTATCTGTGTTTTTTTTTAAATTACTTATCAATAGAGAAAGGTTCCATTTGTATCTATGAAGGCAATGAGTCAAATCACGGTATTAATACCAGTGTCTTGATGGAATTTTACACCTTGTTATTAATCTTAAAATATACAAATAAATATTTAAAAGTTGTTGAAAAAATAGATGTTATTTATTTATTATTTATCTTAGAACTTCCGGAAGCCCTCGTATCGATTTTCAAAGGAATATAAAAGAAGATAATTGATTAGAAATAGAAAGCATAAAAACAAAGCAAAAAATTGTTTTTTGTTTTGTTTTTACGTTTTCTATTGTTTTACGTTACCTACGTTTTTGTTCTTACGAAGGCACTTTTCCATCAAATTGATGTTATATATAATTTACATATGGCATTACAGTTATATTATGACATTATTTTACTCTAGAAATGCCTTCATCGATACAAATAGAACATTTCTATATCCATAAGTCAATTTTTTCAAAAATACAGATAGAACCTTATTATTCTCAGGTGACGAATTGTTTATCTTATTGTGAAAAATTTCTTTTGTTTAATGCTAAGAAGAGTGGAAAGGATTAAATAAATAATTAATTTCACTTTCATATAAATCATCTGAAATAAATTCATTCATCCATCACAACAGCACTCTCTCAGTTTAAATGTTCTACACGCACAAAACTGGAATAAAATTCGTTATATAGAATATATATTTTGTAATATGGAGATTGGTTTGCTTGATAATAGTGTTCAAAGTGAAGGTTCAGCTGAAAATTTCCTTAAGTAAAAAATTTCGTTAAATAGGTTACTTCGTTAAGAGTAAGTTCGACAGTACATTTAAAATCTACAAAAAACAAATTATTCTTTTTATGCAATATAATTTCTGAAAATATAATACTTAAGTGAAAATATTATTTTTGTTAAATAAAAATATCAAATCTATTAATTTATTTGTGAATTGTACATAAATTGTACAAGTGTTTTAAATTGCACGCATCCATATTAGTTTAATTTAAAATCTAAACAAAAGAAATTATGCTTTTATGCAATATAATTTCAGAAAATATAGTACTTAAGTCAAAATACCACTTTTGTTAAATAAAAATATCAAATCTATTAACTTGTTTATGAATTGTAAATAAAATGTACAAGCGTTTTAAATTGCACAATGCACACATCAATATTAGTATACATGACAGCTGAAATTCCTGTTTTTGAATATTTCTTCACAAAATATTTTAAACATTTTTCTTTTCCTTCAGTCATCCGATATGATATACGTTATATATTAAAAAGAAATGTTTGTAAGATTTGAATCGAAGTCTAACGACTTCTTGAATGTATATATAGTTAGACAGATATAAATATATATGCATATTTTACCAAGCTGTATGCCATTTCATCCGTAGTTTCTCATTTCCTTTTCACATATCCTGTATATAAGAATATTCTGACCTCTCTTGGGTAAAAAATGTATCTTCCTCCATTTCTAAATAAAAGTGCATCCATGAATAACTTTTTGCTTACCCATCATACGTAGTATAGGGTAAGTCTTGCAATCGTTTTGAAAATCGAAAAATTTTTTTGACGGATTTACACGTTTTAGATAGTGGAGATTCCAAAAAACATATTTTTAGAAAAAATTTTTTGCCGTCCGTCTGTCTGTCAGTCTGTCTGTCTGTAAACACTCTATCTCTCGAACAAATTGAGATAGAGACTTGAAATTTTGTATGTTGTTAGTATGTAAGAATGGGACGAAGCCTATTTAATATCAGCAACCTCGATTATCCGGAACTATTTTTTTCGGACTCTCGTAAAATTCGTTCTGATGAAAGGTATATAAAAATTTTCGAATTTTTTTATTCTAGGAAATGTACGTAAAAGGCAATAAAATAACACACATTTTGCATATAGAGTAAAGTCAATCGGATTATTAGTTCCCGAGATATTCGTAATCCTGTTTTCCACATTCTTCGATTTTTCATGACCCTGTATTTCATTCAAATTTTAATTCAGAGGTATATTTTAATTGGAAATGAGACGCTTAATCCGACGCAATTAATTGTTAGTTAATAGAATTATTATTTTTGGAGTTATAAGGATGTTTCTTTTACGCAATTCGGTACTACTTGAGTAGTTTGGCGTTTTATATAATTCGTCGAAATTGGTAATCAGCAGTTCTTTAATATAGCATTACTATGTATATTAACAATATTTAAATTTTGTTTATGAATTGCAATGCATTGTATAAATAGTTTTCACATGTTTTATTTACATATACATATCCATGATGGGTAAGTATTACGGTGGCCCCCAACGACTTGTTTTTTTAGATTTTGATTTATGTATGCATTATTTGTGCGAGCTTGTACATTGAATTTTTTGGTATGAGCATTAACTATGATATTAATATTCAAATAATCTAACAAAGACAGGTCTAACTTTGATAATTACAAATTTTGAATATGTCAATGTATATTGTACGATAAAGATTCCTTAGCCTCAGGTTCAATGGATTTTATACAACGCTCCTTAATTGTTGAGATACAGGGGGAGCTAATATTAAGAACGACTTAATTACTTACTTTGAGATAAATGGGTGATTGATCGTAGTTCATTTGATATATTAAGGGCTTGATGACCAACCGATCCAGATTGATGCCCGACCGCACTACGTTTGTTTTTAGCTCACAGGCTATCAAAGCCTGGGAGCTTATGTGCCCATCCGTTCTGTATGTGCGTATGTGCATAAAGCGATAACTCATGATAAAAATATTCTATTAATTGGAAAGTGTGGATAAATGTATATTCTGATAAGACGCTTCCCTGATTAGTTTTTGGAGTCCATTCGATATGTATAACGGGGGGAACGGGGGCTAATGCTTCTCCCCTTAACGTATATAAATGGGTTTTTCATGCAGAATTATTAGTTTTCGATCAAAATTTAAATGTAGAATCATTCTAATGAGGCACTTTCGTGATTAGTATTAGGTGTTCATTGGATAAGTAGAAAGAGGGGGAACGGGGGGCTCATGCCCCTCCCCTTAATTGATATAAATGAATTTTTCATGCAGAATTATCAGTTTTTGTTCAAAATGTAGATGATGTGCTTCCGTGATTAGTATTATTCATGCAGGTTTTTTATATGATAAATCATATCCCTTATTAGGTTAAGGGGTTGGTGGAAGGAGTTGATCCCCTTCCCCCTTAGTTTGTTTTTCTAACGGAATTAACCCTTGAAAATACAAGGCTCTAATATACAATTAGTATGCGTAGCCTGTGAGCTTAGTGCCATCAGTTTAACTGGGCAATATTCTTTTTATTTCACATTTTTTCTTTCATAATTAAACTTGTAATTATTATTAAATAATCTCATTGTGAATTAAAAATTATAATATTGTATCTCACTTCTATTTTAACTTATTTACTTTTTTATTTGTAACCAAATAGCTGTATAAAACATAAAAAATAGATCCAAAGCTTTTAATTTTTTTAAAATTATTTTTAAAATGTATTTCATATATTCTTTATCGATACAATGATGTTGAAGAAAAGTGCCATTTTGTGATTTTAAAAAAACATCATTTATGTATTGCTTTAACAAGGGAAGACAATACAATGATAATATTACTCGATTTTTAAAATAACAAACATAATTTACTTGAATATGTTTTATTTTATCCTAAACTGATGGCTCCACAACAGATTTTGCAACGAGTTTGGATTTTTTACTATTCAATAATAAATCATTTTTTAGAAAAAAGTGTTTAAGTTATGAGAAATAATGGTTTAAAAATCAAAAATACTTAATTAATGTTTAAATATATCAAAACTTTCGTTAAGGCCCAATATTAAGATTTTTAGTTGTGATTATTAAATTATTTATTTTATTTATTCCTTTATTTCTTTTATTCGTGTTCGTTTGGAGAAGATTTATTAGAAAAATAATTCCAGAAAGCGCATTTTTTCATCCGATTTCTGAATTAAGTTTTTTTTTTTTTTTTTTTTTTAAATTACTATTTATCTGTTAACTTTTAAGTGCTTAAGCATTTTTGTGCGTTTTGGACAATGAATTTGACTCCGATAACAAATTAAAAATGACAGTCGATAAACTACCCTGTCCTTTTCTGATAGCAAACTCTCAAAGAAATAACTAAATTACTGAAATCGTCATTAATTGTTCTCATATACTCTCCCCCCCCCCAAACACACGCACACATACACACAAAAAGCATTTATTTACTGAACTCCGAAAGGACTTGGAAATAAAAGTTATAAAAGATAAAGCCGTAAAATCTAAGCAAACGTCAATGTTTTTATTTTTAAAATTCTGCAGTTATCAACTTATGTAATTAACTTATGTTTTGATATTTAAATATTTACATTTTTTTCCTAATGTGAAAAATACATTTTAGTATCATTAATTGTTACCTGTTTTTAACAAATAAAACCTTGCTTTAAACATGATCTCCATTAAAAGACTACCTCTCAGAGTCACGAATTATTATTGGATCGGAACGTGGTAGGGAGGCGTTACTGTGCATATTAATGATGTTTATTATAGCATGATCAGTGTTTAAAAGGAAGCGTGCAGGATTTATGCGTCCTTTACAGGGACACACAAAAGAATGCCTATGGGGTAGTAATCCTTTGATGTGTATTTTAATAATGATGTTATACTATTTAAAATATTTATACAGCAATCCGCTAATCCGAAATTTTGGTTAATCGAAACCGATTTTATATTTAAAAATTTTACTTGAACAAATTAACTGACGAAATTTTCCGGATTACAGAACGAATGTAGGAAAAATGTTTAGTTATTAGAATTAAACAAAAAACAAAAGCTGTAAGGCATGTTTTTAACTCTTTAAACAGCTTGAATAGAATTTAAAAAATACTAATAGTACTAAAATATTGTAAAAAATACTAAATAATCCTAAAATAATGTAAAAGTGCAACATATGTACACGAATATAAAAAGAAAGCATGCATTGTAGGCTCAATCGTAGAAGCCAACTTAAACTAGTCATATTTGAGAATTCCAAAACTTTCTTCTATCACATACATGTTAATAACTTTAAAAATCGCTATCGCAATGCCAAAATTAAGTGACAATCTATGCCCATCGTGAGGATTCTACTGATATGAAATTCCGTATATTAGTTCTTGAAATAGAACCATTACGAATATCGGTAAAAATGCAAAATAAAAGTGCTACCTGTTGTGGTACACCAAAACATAATCAGCAATAATACTTATCAAGATAAAACTGAATCTGAAGTTTGATCAAAATTCGTGCATTAATTTATGAGATAGAGCTATTTCGGAAATCGTCAAAAGATCAACAAATCAACATAACAGCCCGACCTGTTGAGTGATTTACATCAAATTGCAAGTAGCATTATTTCATGTCAAAAACTAACAGAATTTGAAGTTTGATGGAAATCCGTGCATTGGTTGTTGAGATAGAGCCATTGCGTAAATCGTAACAAATGCAATTTACATCAAAATGTAATCACCAATTCATATCAAGGGCTAGCTGAATACAAGCAACATCCAATCATGTGCAGGGCTAACCAAATCTGAAGTTTGGTGAAAATCTGTGCGTTAGTTCTTGAGATAGCGCTGTTGCGAAAATCATCAAAAAGGCAGCATAGCTTCACCACCTGTTGAGCCATTTACACCAAAATGTAACCAACATTCTTTCATGTTAAGGACTAGAGAACAAGATTACCCACCGGAGCACCAACCTTTAGGCAAAGGTGCTACACTCCGGTGGAAGATCCCCTCTGATAACCAGATACACCAAATGCCGTAACAGACAAGAAAAATACAATTTATTATAGATACAAATAATAATATAAAAAACCGATGGCGAACCAACATAAGAGTGAATTACAGAATAAAAGTGACGTAAATAACATTATACTTAGTTAATACCAATAAAGAGAAAAACAAAAATTAGAGTCTAGTTAGATAATTATCCTTGAACATTAAAATAAGCCTGTCATATCGTCCGGTAAAATCATTCATCAAAATTTATATTTGATAAATGAGTATAAAGCGTTAAGTTTATTGTAAATTGCACAAAGTGAAGAATAGATCCTTGAATCCAACAAAACCTTCCGCAAATTCCAACGAAGTGTATGATCACGGTTGAAGGAAAAATAAGTAGGCATCTCCGGACAACGAGCAAACAAATAATGCGTTGGAGTACCTGTAGCACTACAGATACATTTATCAGAGTTCATTTTGTCTATCTTTTTCAGATAAGCTGGAAAACTGCTATATCCCGAAAGAAAATAAGTAACTACTCTGTTTGGAGAAACAAAATCGGCATTAACTTTGTTAAAAATTAAGAATGTATCTCTCCCATTTTCAGAAGTCTCCCAGTCTCTTTGCCAAGTCTTATTAACTGCATTTCGGCAGATCACATTAAGCACTGATCTTGGATAAGGAAGCAATAAAAAAAGATCCGAGTTGTTCTTTTCAATAGTCTCTTTAGCCAATACGTCCGCCCTCTCGTTACCAATAAGGCCAATATTTGCCTTGATCCAACCTATGAAGACTTTTTTATTCGGAACCTGTAGCAAAAGATTGAAAATTTCTAAAACAATATAGTTATTAGGAAAAAGGTTACACAAAAAAATCACAGACGATTGACTGTCCGAGTAAATTGTGACCGATGAGAAACTTGTACTTGAAAACCACAAAATTGCATATTTAATTGCTACGAGTTCGGCTTGATTAATTGAGTTACGCGGACGCAGCTTAATTTTATAGTCGTACATAAATGTCAAATTGTGAAACACCGTAAATGCAGCCGAAACACCATTTTCCATCTTAGATCCGTCAGTGAAGATTACAGGAGACATAGATTCAGGAACATCAGCAGTGACTGGAGAAGTCAAAATTAAATTCACAAGATCATTATAACGAGAAAAATAAAAGGTATAAACACGCTGCATAATATTTTTACCATCAATTATATCATCTTTAAATTGAAACTTACGCTGATCTTTAATAGTAATAAATTTATTGTATTTATATTTCAATTCCGTAAAAATAGGTGGAATGCCACACAGAACACAAAGTGCATCCGTGGAGACATCGCGATATGGGCGAATTATCGACAACAGACCCATGCGTTGGCATGAGCTGAGTCTCTTTATAGCAGGGATCTTCAAGTCAGGAAACCATGCTTCAAATCTATAAATTATCTGTTTTTCAATGATGGTTCTATACCATGTCTTTAAAAATTCCGTGGCGAGATTCCTATCCCTTCTACTAGTCTTCCGCATGCGAAGAGCAAAATTAGTTACTTTATTACGAACAACATCCAAGTGTTCGAGCCAACGAAATCTTGAATCTACAACAAATCCCAAATAATTTAGCAAAGATTTTACCGAAACTCTGTTCATATCTCAACAACTGCTAATATCATAAAAATGGGAAAGGCTAGCATTAACTTTAATTTCTAATGTTTGACGGGTATTTGCTCCCTCGAGTACCACAAAATCATCTGCATAAGAGATGATATGTTGAAGACATCTTTTGTACTGCTTGATAATTTTATCTGCGATAATTATCCAGATCAATGGACCAAGGCATGAACCCTGAGAACAGCTGCGGAAAACGTCACACCATCGAGTACCATTAACAAAAGAAAAGCCAATTTTTCTAGTACTAATATAATTCTTAAGAACATTCTTAAGACAATCTTCAATGGGGAGATCATCAATAATTGTCGCAACGATATCCCAGTCAAGAGCATCAAATGCACCCTCGATATCTAGTGAGATAATTGTACAGTATTTAAAATCCATCAGAATATTTTTCACTAGCTTCTTGAGTTTACACATTGCCAAAGTCGTACTACGACCCTCGCGAAATCCGTATTGTTCGTCTGCCATAAAAAGTGTATTTTCTAATGTTGTCATAATACGAGTCTTTATAATGCGTTCTAAAATCTTACCCATAGTGGGCAAAAGACAGATAGGTCTATAAGCTCTTACATGACGTGGATCCTTATTCCGTTTTCGAAAAAATAACTACCATGCCTCGTTTCCAATATTCTGGAAAATGTTCCAGTGATAAGCATTTATTATAAAGATTAAGCATGATGTTAGGAAAATTTTTGCAAATATTCTTTATAACCAAGGCATCAAGTTCGTCAAAGCCCGGAGCTTTAATATTATCTTGTTGTTTGAGAGCATAATATAATTCTTTCTTCGTGATTCTTCGAAATCGGGAATCATCTGCAAAGCTAGTAGAGGATACAAATGAGTGAACTGTAACTGGTCTAGTATCTATTTTCAAATGTTCTACCATCAAACTCTCTGCAACATTATCGTAAGAATCAAAGACCTCTGAATTGTCGAGGGTGGTGAATATAAGATCAGTATATTGCAGCGACTTTCCGGAGATGTATTTGACAAATTACCAAACGCAGAAGAAGTTTTCTCGCAAAAATTAAGCCAAGATGATTTTTTTCCCTTTTCACGTTCTTTTTATAAATGTTCCTATATTTAATATAAATGGCTTTAAATTCTAAAGAAGTGGGATTATGTACATTCCTCTTATACATGGCGTTGACTCGATTTCGTTCTATAAGCAGATCAGTAGTAAATCAAGTAGATGTTGGCTTATAATATAAAGTACCTCGTTTAAAGCATTTAGACATTATAACATTAAGAATATCAATATCATAAAAGTTATTTAACCAATAATACACTTTGGATGGTGCATTTACCAAAAGTAGATTACTTAAAAGATCATATTCGTGATGGTGTAAAAAGTCATTAAATTTTGCAAAGCTTTTGTTTTTTGTTTTAAATCTCATAGAATTACGCAACTGTGGGTTAAAATCCAAAGCAAATTTAATGTATTTATGGTCTGAAAACGAAAAATATTTTGAATCAACAGACCAACTTGTAAATCTTTCACAAATATCAGTTGCACCAAGAATCAAATCAGGGCGACCTTTCTTGTCTTCTATTGTCCAAGTATGATCTGCGTCTGGATCATTTAAAATAAACAAAGTTTTCGTCATTAGGTGTTCCATCAATATCTCAGTTCTCTCGTCTTCTCTTGAATCCCCCAGGGCTTTTAGATGCACATTAAAATCGCCACCAACCACAATTGAATCAAAGCTAGGATAACAGTTAATCCATTCTTCGAAGTCCTTATCTAGGTCAGCCGAGGGGGCAGAGTACTGAGAGCCAACAGAAGAACGTTGTAATCAGCTAATGTAATATTAACCAGTACAGTATTATTCACAGTCAGACTACAAATTCCGGTGTATTCAGGGTTATTTAAAATAACAGCAGAAGTATTAGAATTAGAAAGGAAAACCCTCCAAAAATAAGGAATACCAGGTGTACAATCATTCAAAATGTACGGGTATTGACATAATATACAACCAATACCATTTTTATCAACATACTTTTCCAAGGTGTCATTGGCATCAGAGCAATGGTGCAGGTTAGTTTGAAGAAATTTAATGCCCTCAATATTAGATCTAACAGAAGCGCCTAAGGTGCCCTTATAACCGGCTTGAAATAACCTTTTGCCGATACCCCTGGTATGCAAGGCAATTCAAGCTATCGGCACGATGATCACATCCTGTATCCGGATCCTTAAAGTGACAATTTGCACAGACTATCTCAGCAGATTTACAGTCCTTAGTCAGATGTTCAGCAGAGCATTTGGCACAGTGTAGTGCACCTTTACACCGGTTGGACATGTGTCCAAACCCCTGACATTTGAAACATCTAATTATCGGTGAAAACTCCACTAGCCTATATCTCTCGACATCTATGCAAATATGCCTCTTATCAATTAAATACTCTTTTATCTCATTGTCTCCAGTAACCAATTAATCTTTCCTGTCTTTGTACTTATTTTACGCACTCTCCTAATTTCCTTGGTTTTAATAGCTACAATTTCTTCCATAATTTTCTTAGCTGAATCACTAAGCGACGAATCGTTCAATTTATCAGAGAAATTTCCAGAAACACCAAAATTCAGACCTATATCTGCAGTTATTTAGAAATCGTCGATAAAATTATGTCATCAGACACAGTCGGATCGACACTCAGAATCAGTACGCGCTCCCGGTACCTAAATGGAGCGTTGACTTTTATCCTACTCTTCAATTCTTCTTCTTTCATTAAAGCCTTCTGTAAATCCTCTGCATCACTTCTATTCTTCAGTTTAAGTATTATCTGTCCTGATTTTTTGTCATCACGCCATCAGGTATCGGGGCGCTACCAGATTTACAAAGTTTCTTAATGTCTTTCTTAATCTCATCGACACTATCCGAAGAACTAGTTGCAGTAATAATTACTGAATGATCTTCTTCACGTTGTCGCTCTAAAAGAGGAGGAACTGTCTCAGTCGGAGTACCTATCGAACGCTTCGAAATTTTCTCGGCTAGTTCTTCATAAGACTTATTATGCCTTTCCATTTCTGTTAACTTTGATCTATGGACAGCATTAGCCTCTGAAACAGCCGCTGACCTTTCCCCAATATAATCGTGCAGTTTCTTCATACCCGACATCACCGTAGCCGATACCTTATTACCTTTATTTCTTATATTTTCCAATACTTCATAAAGCCTCCATTGTAATCTAATCACGGCAATCGAAAAATCCAATTTATCAACCTCCTTAATATAATCCTCAATGTTTTCCATAATGAACATATATCTTCCAACGAATTCCAAATTACCCCAAAAAAACGAATAAATATAACTCAAAAACTCAATAATTATCACTAAAAACACTCAATAATTATCACTAAAGTCTTTGCTCTCGAAATGTAGCGGAAAGTTGCGGAAATCGTGAAAAAAGGAACCATAGCAGCTAATCAGAACCAATTTATATCGAGGACTACCTGAACACAAATTTTTATAAAATTCCGTGCATTAGTTCTTGAGATAGAACGCTGACAAAATTTTGTGATATACAGACAGACGAACAGAGACACAGACTCACAGACAGATATTTTGTAAAAACACGTTTTCTGGAGTGTCTTATCCCTAAAACGTGTAAATCCGTCAAAAACTGGAATTCGAAAAGTTTTCCCATTACTTTCTTCTTGTAAAGATAGAAAGAAGAAAGTAAAAAAGTATCGAATATCAGTTTGTTTGCCCGTCACTCTAAATTTTTGTTTATAAAATGGAAAAAGTATCCCGATTTTAAGCCAATCAGTAATATATTTTGTCATGGGTTGTTATATAATTCCCTATTCTGAAGTTTCATTGAATTATTATAAACATCAGAAGTTATTAATTCCTTCGGGTCGAGCGTCTTTTACAGAATATTTAATCTTTTATAAGTGGTTTTTTTGACGCAGAGATTTTTGCTTAAATGAAACGCGAAAATGGTCGGATTAAATAAGATAAAATTTACAACAAATATTTACTGGTGAGAATAATAAAGGATTTTGAGCACATTATGTAAAACGTATATCGGTCACTCGTCTCCAAGAGTTTAAACAAAGAATGCTATTTTTAGAAAAGTCATGCCGGATAATCCAGCCTACTGAGCCATAGGATGTCGTATTAGAGGATGTTTTCTGCATTATTGAGTGGTTATAGCATATATTTTTTTAGTACTCAGCTTTTTCTTTTCTATTTTCAGCGGAATTTCGGGTAATATGAATTTTTTCTAATCCGAACAAGCACCATTCCCATTTAGTTTGGATTATCGGGATTCCACTGTATATTACTGAAATTTCTGTTAGAGGCTTACTAAAGAATAATGTGTTCATAATTCATAGTTGCTCGTTAGGCATTTATAATTCAAAAGATTTAGGTGCTAGACTTTCTATTAACAATAATTATTGGTAGTGTGTTGTAGAATGTGGTTCTCCTTTTGGATTAAACTAATATTTTGCCTATTACCTGGTATATATAAATTCTATGTACCGTATACAAGGTACTACATAAGATCATGTGTACATATCTGCTTATTGATGGAAATTGCTGAAGTAAAACTTTCTTATTGTATTATGTGTTTCATAACTGATCTAAATTTTAGCATACTCTGAAGTAGTATAATATACGTAGAAATCTATAGACCAAGAACAAACCTACATAAAAGAATTCGGATATTTTTTCGACTACTGACGGAAATTTCTCAAATGGAATTTTAAAAAGTGTTATGCGTTTTACACGCTATTCAATTAGACACAAAAATATCTAATGAACTCTTACTATACCGCAGAAATACCTTTGTATTCGCGACAAATCACAGGTCATACTCGTTATGCCCCTACAATTTTAATAACATTTTTTCTCCAAACTGCACCTGTGGCCACATAGGAAACTCACTGCATTATATCCTAAGCTGTACCTTAACCTCACACTTTCAGCTTAGAAAGACACAATCAAAACCCTGATCATCATGTCTCTCCTTGGCCTTGAAGGAGCCAAACCTACTTCAGAAAATTATAGATTGTGTTAGACTAACTGAGCATAATTCGAAATGCCTTGCTGCCAATTGACTAAATGTTCCGTTAGTGTCATTAATATGTACATATTTCATTACAACTTCTCACCTTGCAGAACGTTGTCTGTTTGTACGATATGTCTAATGTGCGTCGCTGAGTGGGGCTAGAAGAACCCTTGTGTAAGCCTCTTTACCAACTTGAACCTTGTTTATTTTTTGAACCTTTTAACTTATTAAACGGTGAAGTTTTTAAAAGTGTTCTGGAAGTGTTAAACAGTGTTTCATAACCTATGCTTCTTTACGCATAATTTATCCGTTGCATTTAAAAGAAAGAATTGTGGATTTAAAATATTTCACTGCATATAGTACTTATTACTGATAAATAATCTATATTTTGCATGCTATAATTCTAACTATATTCACCATTTTTTTGGGTTTCGTTCATCTGACGAAACCCTATTCGTCTCTTTCATCTGTCTGTCCGTCTGTCACTGAGTCTGAACACAAAAATTGTAATTATCAATATGTATTTCAATATGTCTTACTGCAAATTGACTAAATGTTTAGTATTATTAATCTGTAAATTTTTCATCACAAATTACAATGGCTACGAACTCATCTCCTTTGAAAAAAAAAAAAAAAACTTTAAATATTCTGTATAATAAACCTTGCAAAACTTTGCTGTCAGAGACTTCAAATTTTGTACACTCGCAGTTAATTACCTCAAATCACACGACAAAACGTAAAGTTTTAGAAAAGTCTATTATTTTAATTAAAACAATTTTATTAAAATCATCCATTCACTTTTGGGATTTAAATTTTAAAACAGAACTATAATTACAGATGTTTTCGTGTAGACATCATAGCTTGGAGGTAAAGCTTCGTGCTAGTACACAGCTAGTACACAGTTTGAGCCCTGGTGCTGGAATTCGAAATTTTCAGATTAAGAGAGATTTAATTCAAACAAATTATATATTTTTTTGCCAATTTAAGGGTTTATATTATTTTTTTATCACTGACATTCATAATGTTTTTTGGAATTAAAGTTTTTTATTTAAAAAATTATTGTTATTTATTAAAGATTCAGTATTTTGAACTTCGTTTAAATATTTTTTTTATGTTTTGTTTTTAGAAATTTAAAATTTTATTTATGTCTCTGCTAAATTTTCTTAATTTCGAATTTAAGAAAAATATTTGTAATTTTGGATTTTATTTAAATAAATTGATTTGAACATTTTAAATATGATTAAAATAAAAAACTTCCTTTTATAATTCTTTTAAAATTAAATTTATTGATACAACCATCTATGTAAGAATTTAGTAATTATAAATTAACAATTTGAATTCATTAATTAAAGGACAAGTTGCTTTGTAAGAAATACTAAACGAAACCCTATGTGCGATCTGTGATCACTTTTACCTATTTGTTTTTTCTTTGAAAAAAAAAAAATACACAGCTTTGCTTAGAAAAATTATTTTTTATCACATTTACAAGTACTAAATATTAAAAGACTTAAAATTTTATCTTCTAATTTAATTATATTAAATACTTACGATGTATTTTATTTATCATTTAAAGACAAATTTGAAATTTCTATTTTAAAATGATATTGCATTCTTAAATATCCATTTGCATCTACACTGTACACAATATCCTACAATAGCTTTTAAAAATTCTACAGAACAATTTTAAGTACTTTACTTTCTTATTATTTTAACAAGTTAAAAAAACAAACACCTTTTATACAGTATAATTTTAGAAAATATAATACTTCAGTACAAAAATTTAATCTTTATTTTAAATAAAAATATTAAAATTTACTAATTTATTTATGAATTGTTCAAGTGTATTAAACTGCACACATCAATATTAGTACATATGAAAGGTGAAATTTCTCTTTTAGAATATATTTCCTCAGAAAATATTTTAAACATTTCTCTTTTCCTTCAGTCGTCTGGTATGATATGTGATATTATATATCAAAGAGAAATATTTGTATGCTTCGAACTGAAGGTTGACGATATCTTGAATGTATATATATTTCGAATATTTTTCGAAACTGTATACTACTTCATCCATAGTTTGTAATTTCCTTTTCTCAAATTGCTTTATATATATAAAAATTTCCTGAACTCTTTTGGGGGTAAACCTTTGCCTTCAACTTTTTGGTAAAGATATATCTGGAAAAGATTTTTTTGTGTAAACATTTAAATAAATATGTAAGGATTAGCTTGAAGCGCGATATTAATATTCAAATAATTTAATCTCTATTGTATTTGCATTTATTTCGTATTTTTACTATTACTATTATTATTATTATTATTAAAAATATTTATGTTAAAAGAATTAAAACTTTATCTTGTAATTTAATCATAATAAATATTCACGGTATATTTTATCTATTATTTAAAGATAAATTTGAAGTTTTAATCTTAAAACGATTTTGCTTTCCTAAAAATCCATTCGCATCTACAATGTGCACATTATTCTTCAATAGCTTTTATAGATTCTACAGAACAATTTTAAGTAATCTACTTTCTTATTCTTTGAACAAATAATAAAAAAACTTTTAATATTTTTATACAGTATAATTTTAGACGAAATAATTTACAAATATTTAATCTTTATTTTAAATAAAAAATATTAAATCTGTAAATTTATTTATGAAATGTTCAAATGTATAAAACAGTACACATCAATATTTGTATATATGTAATCTTTTAGAATATTTCAATAGAACATATTCGCAACATTTCTCTTTTCCTTCAGTGGTCTGATATAATTCACGATATTATATATCAAAGAGAAATATTCGTATGCTTGGACTTGAAGATTGACGACTTCTTGTATATATGTGAATATTTTTCGAAGTTGCATACCACTTCATCCGTAGTTTATTTTCTTTATATATAAAAGAATATCCTGACCTCTTTTAGGGGTAATTATATACCTCCGCCTTCCATTTTTAAATAAAGTATATCTGGAAAAGATTTGTGTGTAAACATTTAAACGAATGTGTTGGAATAAGCTTGAAGTGGGATTTTAATATACAAACAATTTGATTTCTATTGCATTTGCATTTATTTCGTATTTTTACTATTATTATTGTTATTATTATTATTTTTTAAATATTTATATTAAAATAATTAAAATTTTAACTTTTAATTTAATCCCATTAAATTTTTACGGTGTATTTTATTTATCATTTAAATATAAATTTGAAGTTTAAGTTTCTACCTTTAAAATTACATTGTATTCGCATTTACACCGTACACATTATTCTTATATGGCTTTCAAAGATTCTGCAGAACAATTTTAAATACTCTATTTTTTTACTATTTTAACAGGTAAAAAAAAAAAAAATGCTTTTATACAACATAATTTTAGAAGATATATACTTCAGTTCAAACATTTAATCTTTATTTTAAACAAGAAATATTAAATCTGTTAGTCTATTTATGAATTGTTGAAATGTATTAAACTGCACAGATCAATATTAGTACATATGAAAGCTGAAATTCTTCTTTTCGAATATTTCTTCAAAAAACATTCTAAACATTTATCGTTTCCTTCAGTCGTCTGATATGATATGTGATATTATATATCAACGAGAAATATTTGTATGCTTCGAAGTGAAGGTTGACGATATCTTGAATGTATATATGTGAATATTTTTCGAAGCTGTACATCACTTCATCCATAGTTTGTCATTTCCTTTTCTGAAATTCCTTTATATATATAAGAATATCCTGAACTCTTTTGGGGGTAAACATGTATTTTCACCTTCCATTTTTAAGCAAAAATATATCTGGAAAAGATTTTTTTTCTTGTGTGTGTGTGTGTAAATATTTAAATGAATGTGTTGGAATAAGCTTGAAGTGTGATTTTAATATTCAAATAATTTGATCTCTATTGTATTTGCATTTATTTCGTATTTTTACTATTATTATTGCTATTCTTATTTTTTAAATATTTGTATTAAAATAATTAAAATTTTATCTTCTAATTTAAACATAGTAAATGTTTGTGCTGTGTTTTATTTTTCATTTAAAAGTAAACTAGAAGTTTTTATCTTATTAAACAATTATCTATCTTATTAATTAAACATTTTTTTATACAATATAATTTTATAAGATATAATACTTACGTACAAATATTTTATCTTTATTTAAAAAAAAAATTAAATCTACAAATTTATTTATGAATTGTTCAAACGTATTAAGCTGCACACATCAAATTTAGTATATATGAAAACTAAAATTACTTTTTTTGAATATTTCTTCAGAAAATATTCTAAACATTTCTCTTTTTCTTCGGTCGTCCGATATGATATACGATATTATACATCAAAGAGAAATATTTGTATATATTCAAATAATTTGATCTCTATTGCACATACATTTATTTCGCATTTTTACTACTATTATTATTACTATTATTATTATTTTAAAATATTTATATTAAAAGAATTAAAATTTTATCTTCTAATTTAATTATATTAAATATTCACGGTGTATTTTATTTATCATTTAAAGATGAATTTGAAGTTTCTATCTCAAAACGATTTTGCTTTCCTAAAAATCCATTCGCATCTACAATGTGCACATTATTCTTCAATAGCTGTTATAGATTCTACAGAACAATTTTAAGTATTCTACTTTCTTATTTTTTAAACAAATAATAAAAAAATTTTAAACATTTTTATACAGTATAATTTTAGAAGATATAATGTATAAATATTTAATCTTTATTTTAAATAAAAAATATTAAATCTGCAAATTTATTTATGAAATGTTCAAATGTATTAAACTGCACATATCAATATTAGTATATATGAAATATTTTTGAATATTTCTTCAGAAAATATTCTAACCATTTCTCCTTTCCGTCGGTCGTCTGATATGATATACGATATTATATATCAAAAAGAAATATCTGTATGCTTTGAACAGAAATTCGATGACTTCTTGAATGTATATAAGTGAATATTTTTCAAAGTTACATACGACTTCATCCGTAGTTTATTTCCTTTATGTATATTAAAACATCATGACCTCTATTGAGGTAATTATGTATCTTCGCATTCCATTTTTAAAGTATATCTGGAAAAGATTTTTTTTTTTTGTGTGTGTTTATATGTAAACATTTAAATGAATCTGTTGGAATTAGTTTGAAGTGTGGTATTAATATTCAAATAATTTGATCTCTATTGTATATACATTTATTTTGCATTATTATTATTATTATTGTTATTATTATTGTTTTTAAAATATTTATATTAAAAGAATAAAAATTTTATATTTTAATTTAATTATAATAAATATGCACGGTGTATTTTATTTATCATTTAAAGATAAATTTGAAGTTTCTATCTTAATATGATATTGCATTCCTAAAAATCCATGAGCATCTACAATGTGCACATTATTCTTCTATAGCTTTTATTGATTCTTCAGAACAATTTTAAGTAATCTACTTTCTTATCCTTTTAAAAAGGAAAAAAAAATAATTAAAAAAAATAATCTCCTTTTATACAACATAATTTTAGATATTATACAACAATACTTCAGTACAAATATTTAATCTTTATTTTAAATAAATAAACTGCACAAATAAATATTAGTATATATGAAATAGCTGCAATTGAAATATGAAATTAGTATACATGACATAGTATATATAAGCTACGATTTGCAGCTTAACCAACATGTGAAATGAAAAATGCTATGCTGGGTATAGTCCTCGTAGCTTAAATGGTAGAGAACTTGGAGAGCCATTTCATAGATTCCGGGTTTGATCTCCGGCATGGACGTTTTTCACTAAGTTGGTATTACGCTTAGTAGAAGTATGAATATTCACGTATCTTTTTGAATATTTCTTCAGAAAATATTCGAATCATTTCTCCTTTCCTTCAGTCGTCTGATATGATATACTATATTATATATAAAAAGAAATATACAGGGTGTATCTAAACTCTTGGGCAAAACTTTAAGGAGTGATAGTACACATCAAGATAAACAATATTAAATGGGAAACTAAGGGTCCCAAACGTCTTCTGAAGGAGATATGCGCCATTAAAGTTTAGGGTCCAAAATTTCAAATAAACATAAAAAAACGGAAAAATTGGTCAACTGATTTGCAGTTTTCACTAAAACTATTCTTTATGTCCGTATTTTCATGAAAATCAATTATAAAGACAAATTTCAAAAAATGTCGATAGAGGGCGCTTTAGACTTTGGAGTAACGAACAACTCTTTTTTGCCGTTATTATTATTATTATTTTTTTTTTTTGCATCTCATTATATGTTTTCGGAAGCTAAGACTTAAACTTAAATTTTGAGCTCAAAGTCTGATTAGTTTTGAGCGATTAAGTAGCGCAAAATGAACTGTCTTCAAGTGAGGGAAGGGGGTTCAAAATTTCAAATGATTATGAAAAACGGGAAAATTAATCGTTTCGTTTGCCGTTTTCGCTAAAACTATTCTTTATGTCAGTATTTTCTTGAAAATAAATTGGAGGATAAATGGAATCTAAGCTTCCGAAAACTTGTAATGAGATGCAAAAAATAGTTGTTCGTTACTCCAAAGTCTAAAGCACTTTCTATCAGCATTTTTTGAAAATTATCGTTATAATTCATTTTCAAGAAAATACAGACATAAAGAATAGTTTTAGTGAAAACCGCAAATCAATCGACCAATGTTTCAGTTTTTTAAGTGTATTTGAAATTTTGAACCCTAAACTTTAATGGCGCTTATCTCCTTTTTAAGACGTTTGGGACCCTTGGTTTTCCTTTTAATATTATTTGTCTTGATGTGTACTATCACCCCTTAAAGTTTTGCCCAAGAGTTTAGATACACCCTGTATATTTGTATGCTTTGAACTGAAGTTCGACGACTTCTTGAATATATACATGTAAATATTTTACCAAGCTGTAAACCGCTTCAGCTGTAGTTTGTCATTTCCTTTTCTCAAATTCCTGTATATATATACGTATATATAAGAATATCGTGAACTCTTTTAGGGGCAAACATGCATCTTTGCCTTCAATTTTTAGGTAAGGATATATTTGGAAACGATATTTTTTCTTTTGGTTAGTTTTTCCTCTTAAAAAAGATCTTATTTCTAAAGTTTGAATAAAATGTACGAATAGTGTAAGAAAAACCCATTTATTTAAATGAAGGGGGGTTAGTCGAACGTTGTCCCCCTTATACTTATCCAATGAACTCCTAAAACTACTCATGGAAGCGCCTTATCAGAATAAGTCTATATCCAAAATTTAAAGCTAACTGGATATTTTTATCATAAGTTGTCGTGTTGCATATGTACATACACAAAAGACGGGTGGGCTTTTAAATCTCTCTGATTTTGATAGCCTGTAAGCTAAATAGTGTAAAATTAAAACTTCATTATGAAATAAACAGTTAATTAAAATTTTAATTTATGCCTCAAAATTTCTCTAATTCATAATTGCATTTATACATATCATTACGTAAAAATGACTCCAGTACTGTTTCTACATATGACTTAAAAATAATGAATTTAAGTTTGAGTTTAGAAATGTCAAAATTACCCATTTTAACTTTTATATATATTTCAGAAATTAAAGAATCTGAGCGTGCATTTATACATTTTTTGATTTAAGAAATAGTTAATTACAATTTTATTTAAAGCCGAAAAGAATCATAGGCGAATGACAAATTCTACGTAAATATTAAGATTAAACATTCAAGGATACGGAGATTTTGTTAATTCGTTTGTCATATAAAGAAAACTACATATTTAAATATTAAAATTTTATACTAATATGTGTACATATACGTTATTCCTTGAAATAATCCCTCTATTCTGTGTTGCTGCTTCGAATTTAAAATTAAGTTGTAAGGACCTAATTTTTAATTAAGTATTATAACTTTGCTTTAGTTAGCTTTAAGAAAAATATGCTTATTAAAAATACATTTTCAGAAATTTTAATATTTTTAAATTTTTATCTCTTTATTTCTGCCCCATATGTACTGTAGAGTACAGTGTGAGGAAAAAAAAATTAATCCAGAAAAATATAATATAGCCACAATAGATAAAGTAGAATATCTATTTCTAATTACTCACGATTCCAATATACGTTTTCTTTATTTAGAAATTGATTAATTAATTCTTAATTCAGATTATTCAATATATTTTCGTGATTTAACTCTTTGCGGTTGTCTTAAGTTTATACATTAAGAGTCATGCTAGTCGTAATTACTTTTGAACGAAGAACAACACATAATAATTGGACGAATAGAAATACATAATAATTGAACGAACATTAATACATAGATTTAATACATGAAATTTCACATTACTATACTAAGCGTAGAAACCAGCTTTTTTTTAGTGAAAAATGTCCAAGCCGGGAATCGAACTCGGAACCCTTGGAATGTCGCTCCAAGTGCTCTATCATTTAAGCTACGAGGACGATGCCCAGCTTAGCATTTCTCACTTTATATATGTTGGTCACTTTATATATGGGCCCAAAATCTGATATAAGCCAAAAATCTGAGTTTCGCCGAAAATGCCAAAAAAAGTTACCTCAGATTTAAGGCTAATTTGTCACTTAACTAAAAATAGGCTTTAAATGCTCACAATAGACGATTTATGACAAAGTTTTCATAAATGTCAAGTTAAAAAAAGGATCCCTTTAGAAAAAACTTAGGGTTATTTGAACGATTAAATTGTATGATTTATTGCAAAAAAAAAAAAAAAAAAAAAAAAAAAAAAAGAAAAGAAAAGAAAAGAAAAAAATTCAATATTTTTTTTTTCTGGGAGAAAACATTGATCATATCATCACCTGGAGTGTTTTTAGTCAATATAAGGATATTAACAGGCATTTTTTAATAACCATCTCAACATCGTGCTTGGTTCAGACAAAATCCCATTCAGCTACGACTTCCAAAGTCTTGGAAATCAGCTGCTCCTCTTCATGAGTAAGGATTGGCGGAAGATCTTGAGACTTGGTGTGTTTTCCAAGGCACCCATTGGCAAGAGTGTTACGTGATATTCGTATTGCTTTAGAAACTAATTTTTTTACTTATGCTACTACTGACAGCTGCCATTGCGTTTGTCACATTCTTCTCAGTGCAATTGTGATAGTTCCGGTCAGTTGGTGTTTTTCCTTAGGTCCTCATTTTTTACTTACTCTCTAACATTTGTAAGCAAAGCGAGGATTAATCACATGTATAAAACACATTGATAAAAATATATTAAAAAATAACAAACCCGTCCGCCTACAACTCGACAAAGTTACTCCGGAGTGTCAAAGTAGTCCCGATTTGCGGTAGCCTGAATAACTTCAATGTAAACGCTACTGAAACAATTTTTCTTTTGTTTAAATATACAATTATTAAATTTTAAAAATAAATAAATGCTTTATAATACAGTCTTATAAAAATAATTTCTGTAAAACTATTAATATTCATGTTTGAATTTTATTTTTATAGATGTGAATGATGCTATCTCCAATAACGTGATAATTTGGAGAGAATTATGCTGAGAAAATTTCACTGGAAGTACATTGTAGTTGGAATTTTCATTATAATTCGCTGGGCCTACTCAAGTAAGTGACATTATACAATTTAATTTCCAGGTTTTTGCTTACCCATTTTTTAAAATCTTTGATATTCATGGGAGCGCTGTAAAAAATATTTCCGTTAAAAAACGGAAATTGTACTGGTAATCTAGACGCCAGTAGTATTTCCGCTTTGTAACAGAAAAAAATTTCCGTAAATTCCAGAAATAGTTCCGTTTTTTCACAAAATATTTCCCTTTTTTTAATATTTCCTTATGTAATAATTTTCGTTCGTAAAGTTAAAAGAATTGTTTAAAGACAAACTAACATCTTTATGATTTTTATTCTTTAGTTTACAAAGACACGTTAACATCAGGGACACATCATATAAATTTAATTTAAACAACAGCGAAGAAATCTTATTTACCTTCAATGGGGTTTGAATACGGGACCTCTTCTGCTGTAGCTGGCAGTCTAATAGCATTACACCAGGGTTACGCAAACCTCTCTTTCAAATATCTTTACTTTTTTCGGATGAATTTCATAAAGTAAGATAAGATTTTGAACGCAGGTTTATTTTTGTAGAGATAATATTTCTCTCTCTCTCTCTCTCTCTGTATATATATATACATATATATATATATATATATATAAATTAGCCTTTAAAATATTACATGCATCAAAGAATGTATTAAGAGTTTTGTTTCCTTCTTTTTTGGAAAAAGTTTTAAAATTCTATTGTAATATTTTGATATTTATTTATTTATTTTTGTAAGGATACTAACATACTTAAAAAAAGTGTATTTTAACAAATTATTTTATGACGATCTAGTGTAAACTCAATAAAGGTAATTACAATGGGTTATAAAAGTAAATTTCAATTACTAATTTTTATAACCTGGGTAATCTCCAAAATTATAATAATTTCAGTAAAATATTTCGATATGTTTTTAATATTATGTACGAACTTCTTAATTTGAATAAATTAAAAAATATATATGTTAAAATTGAACGTAGAATTTTTTTCCACTTTAAAAAAAATATGATATAAATAAATTAAACATTATTTTAAAATCATAATCAACTTTCCTTTTCAGATATTTAAAACTTTAAAAGAATTAATATTTTTTTAAAATTTTTTTTATTATTTTCTTAATATTACAAAAATACATTAGCTTTTTATTATTAATACAGAAATTAATAGAGAAATGTTCTAGCAAATTGCTTAGAAAACATCTCCTTATAATGTTTTTCTATTCCTGATATAAATGGCACCACTACACTCTACTGTTTCCGGAAAATTGATGAAACACTTACTGGATTTATAGGGATTTGTGATTTTAAAATTTCAAATAAGGAAATTGTACTGTTTTTTCGGGAAAATGAAACTATTCTGTGAAACTTTGCGGAAAAGTTTGTGCATATTAACGGATATTTTTTACAGTGAGTAAAGTGCAGATGTTCTTTAATTCATTCGCAAACAAAGCATTTGCAGATTTTATAAACTTTATTTACTGCTTCTGAAAGATTAATTTAACTTAATATAATTACACCAACTATTTCATTAAATATGGGAAATTTTTGATTAAAAATTACTGGTATAAACATCCAGGATTCTGCGTATTTTGTGTCACGCATACGATATGCATTTCGCGAAAGGTATAAATTAGATAAAATTGCATACCACACACAGAAAAAACTCACAGCGTGATGTCTGCTGTTCTAACACGCTAAAAAATAACTTCTCAACACTTGAACCATTGTTCTACGGTACACTGAAAAAAATGAAGTACTAAACAATGTGTAAATCGATGTATTCATATCGAATTGAGTATATTTGGATAAAAAATGAACACACTGCTTTCTCAATTTTGAAACATCATACGTAATCAAATCCAAACAAACGATAATTTTATACCCAACAATTTTTGCCGTAAATTTAACGGACATTTTTTACAGTGTATAAGAAGAGCAATAAAAAGATGGTGAATTCTCAAATATGTAGAGCTACGTCGGTAACCATTTTAATACCTGTCTATAAAAAAAGTCTGCATTCAGTTTCCTGAGAAACATCTAAATCAAGAAATCGATTGGTATCGAATTGTTTTTTTATTTTTATGATAATGGAAATTTATTTCGATAGTCAAGGATGAACCAGTGAAGTTTGGCATGATGCTCGAAAAGATGCATGTTTTCCACGAACCAAGTAGCTAGGGCTCCCCAATTGTTTGAATTTCTTTTCTTTTAATGATAAGTTTCAGAATTGCTTTTGTAGAAAGACAAAAATATACACATTCCTATATTCACCTATTAAAAAGCCATATTGTTAACCAAGATGAAAAAAATAATTCCCGGCATTAACTATATCTTTCCACAAAACAATGCATCAATTCACCCTCTGAAAAATACCCCATAAAATGGTTTAAAGATAAAAAGAAACTCTATACTTCATTTATCTGTGAATATTATATTGCCATAAATTGCATGGAGAGCGTTTAGAGTTTTATAGAGCGCAATACCTATCGGAAAATTGATAAAATGTTCCACTATAAGACGAAAACATAATTAAAATTTGCCGTTGCAATTTGCCGTTGCATGCAGTGCCTTATCTCCACGACAAGTTCGAAAACTCAATAAAAAATATGCATAAAAAATTTAAACACAATGGACTGAATATAATTTTTAAAAAATGTGTTCTGCTCTTATTTTTCAGCAGTTACATATCCAGTGAGAATGAAATTTTTTGAATTGTAATAATATAATTGTTTTACAATGCTTTCGTTATGTTTACGCTGCCAGTTTAGTTTGATAAAATAATTTCATATTTTCAAGTGTTGATCAATATAAATATATTTATTATTTAGTCTATTAAAAATTTTGCTTCCCGTTTTTCACCTTGATATATATGTCCGAGAAACCTAACATGGTTATCTTATTTCTTTTAGATTTTATCGAGGGCTAAAGCTGTAAAAATAATTCTCATGTCAAACTTTTATATGCAAAAATCTAAACAAAGTTAATCCTGGTCGTAATTGTAAGAAATTAGTGCTTGTTTATTAATATACATGTCAGCGTAGTTTTCCATCATTTTTCGTTGGAATTGGCAAGTGTCCAAATTCTCTTTGTATTTGTGAAAACACAGACGATTTTAACTTTCGATAGATGCCATATTACAGCGGTTCCCAAACTGTGTTGGTACCCGACCCACATCTAAGAAAAAAATCGCGAACCACTTAATATAATGGTGTATAGCAGAATAGAAATTGCTATATGAGATCTATAAGCTATTGGCTATCCTGCCCTACTAAATGCGCAAAATTTTTGTACAAAGGTTACATTATCTACAAAAACAACAATTCGTGATTCCAATGTGTGTAAGTAGAACAATAATTTACACAACATACAAACTAGAAAGATATTTGAAAATACATTTATTTGTTATCAAAACATTATTTTTTAATCAGTGCGTTTTCTGGCATTGATTTTTACCGATAAAAGCATCGATATCAGGGTTAAAATTGGTTAATTGCAACCTTAATCCAATTTGAACACAGTTTTTTCTATATTTGTTTTTCAAAAACAGCCAAGTACTTAAAGTACGTTCACACGAGTATATTGTGTTAAACTCCATCGAAGCATTCAAAGCTCATTTAGATGTTTCTGAATTCATATGGAAATTAAGGAATTTACTTTAAAATTTAATTTGCTATTGAATTGTTATTTTTTTAACAGATAAATGCAAAATATATTTTTGTGACAAACCTCGATTGTTTCGGTGACCCACTAAAATAACCCTTGTGACCCATAGTTTGAGAAACACTACCCTATTAGAAATATCATTTAAGATTTGGTAGCTTAAATACTCTTAAATACAATATAAAAAATTTAATAACAATAATAAATATAAGCTTAAAGAAAACAAGAGTAATCTAAAGAAATACAGTAAAACCTCCATTAACGGTCACCTCTGAAGAGCGGTCACCTCTAACAACCGGCCATTTTTTCATAGAACTGAATGATTCGTATTGAAATAATATTAGATCGAACCTCCGATTACCGTCACCTCTGAAAACCGGCCGCGACCAGGGAAATTCACTCCGACACGGCCACCAAAAGAAGCCGAGAGCATTGTAAATTGCGACATTTAAAAAATTCCTTTGTTTTAGACACCTTTTTGTTCCCTCTCCTCTCTCTCTCGATTGCTGCTAGTGAGGAGCATTTTTATTTCGTCCAATGGTTTACTCGCCTTCCCCCCCCTTTCAACTATTGAATATTTTTTTACATTTTTTTTTAAATTTCACAACTGGTAATAATTTTGAAAGTGAAAACGCATCAAATTTGAAAACTTTTATTTGATACAGTCATGTTGAAGTAGATGCATTCATCCCCTATCTTTTCCATATGGTTCCTCCCTGTCTACGCATAGAGAAAAAAAGCGGTAACCTTTTCTCCCTTCGCCAGCCATTTGTCTCTAGTTTTCTGAATCGAACATGAGTAAAATTTATAAAAAGAATTTTTTATCACTCAGTGAAAAATTGAACGTTATTGAAGATAGTAAGAAGGGCATTAGTACACGGAAATTAGCAGAAAAAGATGGATGCGGAAGAACAAAAATAAATGAAATTTTAAAGAATAAAGAAGTGCATCTTGAGAAACATCTTAGAGGGAAAAACCTGGAAAACAAAGTCAAATGTCACAAAACTGGGAATGAAGTAATTAATGAAATACTATTAAAATGTTTCAGAAATTGCGGATCTAAAAATTTACCGGTTTTAGGGCACATTTTGCAAGAAAGCACATTGAAAATTGCCAAAAAACTTGGTATTAATAATTTCAAATTTTCTAACGGCTGGTTAGAAAATTTTCGCTTGAGAAATAATATTGTTTTCTGGACTGTCTGTTATGAATCTGCTGATTGTCCTACAGTTATCGCTGAATCCTGGAAAAAATCTTTAAACTGTCTTCTGAACGAGTATTCAATGAAACAAATGAAGCAAAAGACGTGTTTAACTGCGACGAAACAGGTCTTTTTTTTCCAGGCTGTTCCACTTAAGACTCTGTGTTTCATAAATGATTCCTGTAAAGACGGTAAATGTTCTAGAGAAATATTAACAGTATTATTATGCTGCAATATGGAAGGCGATTTCGAAAAACCAGTTGTTATTGGAAAGTCAGCTAAGCCACTTTGTTTCAGAAATTTAGACATAAAGAAACCTCCTGTAATTTGGCGAAACAGCCACAAGTCTTGGATGACCCAAGAAATTATGTTAAGTTGGTTAACAATGTTCAACAAAAAGATGAAGAGACAGAAGCGAAGAATTCTTCTGTTTATGGACAACGCTGCCTGCCACCCAAACTACAAAAAATTTAGTAATGTAATAATATCTTTTTTCCCTCCTAATACAACTTCGACATGTCAGCCACTAAATCTGAGAATCATACAGGGTGGTTAAAATTAAACTGACGGTACTTAGAGGCTCATAATTACGGTACTACTGAGCAGATCCGAATGAAACTTCAGATATATGCCATGTAGATCATGCGGCCGAGGTGTTTGTAAAAAAAAAAAAAAAAAGTTTCAAATTTCGCCACTAGGTGGCGTTTTAACACTATAAAATGACAGATAAGAATTCAAAAATCAAAGATTGACGGAATATTTTATTTATTTACACACCTGTGTGCTCTATGTGCATACCTTGTCGGTCAACAATATGCTGAAAGCGTACCACCGCTTTATCAACGGCGGCACGCAACACATCAGTAGGAATCATGGAGACATGGCATACGATGCTAGCTTTTAAGTCCGCTAAATTAGTTACACGCCCTTGACACACATGATCTTTCAGAAAACCTCACAGCTAGAAGTCAGAAGGGTTCGGATCTGGCGACCTTGCTGGACAGGAAAAGGGGAAAGTACGCGAGAAGTCACGCTCATCAGAGAAATTGCCTTGAATCACATTTTTACACATCTCGCCGTATGAGCAGTTGCTCCATCTTACATGAATATTGTGGTGGCCAAACGCAAACAGCCTCTTTGTCTTAACGCCGGGACAACATGATTCTCCAGGAGACTCCTGTATCGACCACCTGTTACTGTACGCCTAACAAACCCGTTCATCGTGACTTTTACGTTTGCTTTTATAGCGAAATTGCTCTAACTACTCATTTACATATGGTTTTAGCACTAAAGCGCCATCTGATGGTGCAATTTGAAACTTTTTTTTTTACGAAAACCCCGGCCGCATGATCTACATAATATATATCTGACGTTTCATTCGGATCCGCTCAGTAGAACCGGAGTTATGAGTCTCTGAGTACCGTCAGTTTAATTTTAACCACCCTGTACAAGCGTTTAAAGTAGGATACAGAAAAATGTTGATGAGGAAACTCATCTTAGAAATGACAGAAGCTCCGTCACTGACTGCTCTCTCCAAATCATTAACTGTTCAACATGCTGTTAATTGGATATCAAGATCAGTAAAGGAATTGAACAGGGATACAGTACAAAAGTGTTTCGCTCAAGCTGGATTCCATGCAAGTCTCTATTTTTCATTCATTTTATTTCTTTAATTTTTGATTTTTAATAAAAAAGGTATAAAAGTTTAAATTTTCAAAATTCATGAGGTTTAATTTGTCTATCAGAAACTTCCAAATGTCGGTAACATCTCTGAAACACAATCAAGTAACGATCTTAGCGTTAGTGAATTACGCATTATTTAACGCAGCAAAAATTACCGACACAACTCCAGAATGAATTTATTTCTATTGATAATCATTTGCCCATATCAGCCACTTACGAAAGCATACCGAAAACGGTTCAGGATTTGATGCAAGAAGACGACAATGAAACTTTAAGTGAGTACACTGTAAAAAAATTTGTAAATCTACGGTACTTTACCGTGAATTATCCAGTAAATTTACGGAATATGTCACTTTTTTCACATAAACGGCCAGCTTCCGTATTTTTTGTGTTTTACGGGCAAAAACCGTTAATGTAATGGCAAAGTCCGTTGATATAGGAATAAAGTCCGTTTTTTTACGGATATTGTCTGGAATCTCTGCTGCAACTTTCTTAGTGAACGACGCTGAAATTAAAAAAGGAAAAGATACTAAATTCTTATGAAGAAGTCCTCGCAAATGTTCGAGAAATTCAATTTTTTGCTCTAAATACGAACGACGAAGATTTGTACAATAAAACTACAAATATTATTGTATCGATTGAAAAAAAAATAAAGTTCGAAATGTACAAAACAAATGAGACTAACAGATTTCTTTACTGTGAAAAATAATTAAAAAATTATACATTTTTTGAAGCATTTTATTAAATTAAATAGTTTTGTTTGATTTTTCTAATAAATTGAAGCGAAACCTCCATATACCGGTCACCTCTACGAAGCGGTCACTTTTACTCAGTCCCATCTCTGGCCGCTCTTCGGAGGTTTTACTGTATTACTCATTATATTAATTATTAATTATATTAATTATATTATATTAATTATTAATTATATTAATTATATTATATTAATTATTAATTATATTATTAATCATATTTAAAACAAAAAGTCTCTATTTTTTAAAAATTAGAAATACATAGTTGAGAAAATATTTTGTAAAATCATACTTGTTATACATAGTTTTTGATATATCATTGATAATGCACCTCTAACAAGGTTGCTATGGGTGAGGGGATTTGAATATTAGCATTTCCATAAAGTAAAATTCATATTATTTGCTTGCAAAAATCTGCGCATTAAATAAGGTGCTATTACTTTTCCAAAATACTGCTAATGAAATTTTTTGATCCGTACGAACTCTGTTAGGAGAAAATATTTCAGTTGATAAATGTTCAGCTACGTTCATTTTGTGAAATGTTGGAAATCAAATAAATAATATCATCAAATAACAAAAATGATTGATAAATTATTTTGAAATGATTGGATTACTATGCAGGTCATCGCGAAATTTTAGATATCAAGTATTAGAAATCTTATACCTCGTAAAATACCGCGAGATTTTATTGAAGAATATCCTTGCTATTCTGTTCTGCGAAGCTTCTTTTACATTTTCAGGAGTCTCATAATGCCTCCCATCCAAAAATTTTAGCTATTTTTTTTTATTTATTTCATTTATTTTATTTTATTTTTTGTGAAGAGAATTTTTGAGAGGAAAAAACAAATAACAATCGGAGTCCGAAGAGTAGGGAGGGAGCGTCAGAACAACTCAATCGAACGCAAGGAATTTGTTTTTCTCAGTCAAAGATTGGCCCAAAAGCTGCTTTTGCAATTCATGTGCTAATTTTTAATTCAACTGGCACCACTTTCTGAAAATAGAAATCTTTTACTCACACTTTGACAACATTTGCAAAAGAAATATTCTACAAAACGTGCTTTTAAAAATACGAGGTAGAACTTGTCGAAAATCGACGAAAGAAAATCTTTAAGAAAGAACTGTCATTGATTTATTATAAATCAACATAATTAGTTACAGTAAAAAATATATCTTGTATTGGTCAGTCTAACTATCAAACAAAATTATCTTAAGCTAAAATTAACAAAATACTGTAAAACTCAATTATCCAAATTATTAAACATAATAAAACCGAAATTCACTGTATTTTGTAACAGACGATACTTTTGAAATAGTATACGCATTTTTAATTTCTATTTTTTTCTGTTTTAAGAGAAAATAGAGTGATTATGTTGCAACAATTACAAAATTGATACAAAAAAAAATAATAATATCTGAAAAATAAATTAAGATACAGCTTTGAAAGAACTTGCATTTAAAAGTGCATTTTTTTTCTCTAAACGACAGTGTAAAAACTTAAAATGTACGATGTTTAGAAGTATAAAATTTACAATACCGAAAATTGTAAAACTGAAATTGCATGAAAAAAGTGTTGCGCATTTGAATTTCTTTCTTTTTTTGTTTCAATTTTAAGAGAAAATGAAGTGATTCTGTTGCCACAATCACAAAATTGCTGCTAAAAACTAAAAAAAAAAAATTTAATATCTTAAAAATAAATTGTGATACAGCTTTGAAACTGCATTTAAAAGTACATATTTTTCTCTATACGATGGTGTAAAAATTTAAAATGCACCATGTTTAGAAGTGTAGAATTTGCAGTACCGAAAATTGCAAAACCGAAATTGTAAGGGAAAGTGTTGCCATTCACAAAATGAAGTATGCGTTATGCACAGATACGTTTGGCCTTTATAATACAGATTGGTGCAATTAGAAAATGAAAATAGTTGCTAATGGCCAACCTGCCCATGACCTGTTAGCGAGCAACTTTGTAAATCGCATTTTCAACATCAAAAATGTCCCTTTTTGTAAGGATTGCACCATGTGGATGAAAACTGGATACTTAATAACTACCAAGAAAGCAAACAATCTTGATCCAGTTTAGATACAGATCCCATTCCTGTCGCTAAAGCCATACACTTGCAGAAGAAAATTTTGGTCTTAATTTAGTGAAATTGGGTCTACTACGTGCGATTTCCACCTAACCTGACCACCAATTCTGAAAATTACTACTAGCAACTAGAGGTACTGAAGGTAGCAATAGTCATGAAAAACCTCGAAATAGCAAACAAAGGAGGTGTTATCTTGCATTATGATGGCTTTATTTCACATGTATTTACCATTCCACATGTCAGAAACAAACTCTTTGCATTCGATTGAGACATTCTGACTCATTTTACTTACTCTCCGGACACATTTTCGGGATCTAAAAATTAAGTTTCACTTTCACGCTTTTTTGACACCAATTACGTGACATTTGAAAAATCAGACGCTAATAACTGTATTTATTTATTTATTTATTTATTTACTTTTTGTATTTTTTGTCGAAGGTTAGATTTACAGCTGAAAGTGCTAAGAAAATTAAAGTAATCAAATATCTTTTTAAATATCTTTTGTTTTTATTAAAAGTAGTTTACATATAGTAAAATTCTTAAGTTTACCATTTTAAAAGATGAATTTAGCATTCCATTTATTTATTGAAAGAAATAATAATTACTACCTTACCTTATAAAGATAGAGAAAAAATGCCAGTACAGCTCACTGAATGTAGTATCAACAAAAGATATTGCAATTTTTGTGTAATAACAAATCAGATCAAAAACAAATTTCTCGACCTTAAATGCATGATATAGCACATAAGTAACACGTAGTAGTTCAGCAAAAGATCAACAAAAAACGTCAACTGGCAAAAAAAACAAAAAATAAAAAAAAAAAAAAAAAAAATAAGACCGTGTAACTTCTGAATTACATAAGGTTAAAGTTAAATATATCCAATGCTGTTTTTTTTACATCCAATTTTTCTTTTTTTTTTGTACGTTTATTTGTTTTGTTAAATCAGAATCTGTAACGTTTCTTCGACAAAAATAACCTTATATTTTTGAACGATTTTTGAAAATTGTTATTTCAATATAAACGAATATGACTGTACATTCACCCCATTTCCAGATATCTACTTTTCAAAAGCTTTAATATATCAAAATTTAGAATCAATAATACTTCAACTGTAAAAGAAAAGTATCTACATTTTTATAGTTATTTCTTTTTGAGAAGGAGAAACTTAATGCTATAGGGTATTTTTGTAGCAAATTCTGAATTGAGCCAATTCATAACACGATATAAAATTTTCGAGAAATTTTTATACTAAACTTTTATACTTAAACTTTTATAATATTTTTATTATATCTAAGATCTAAAAAAATTAACTTATATTATTTTCTACAAAAAAGCATTTTGTATATTTCCATTTCGCAATGTATATAGGCATTTTTTTTACATAGGTTTTTTAACAAATGTATATTGAATTTACAATTTAGTTCTTAAATTCATTATAAAGGTTATGCGTACTCAAAAAATGTAAATCTGATAGATAAATTCTTTTGGAAAATAGCAGTTATCTGATAAAATATTAATAAGATAAAATGAGACACTAATAATAATAATTGTTATTATTATTACTAATAAGTTTGCAGATCAGGAGCCTTAAACTCAGTTCTGCAACTCATTGTATTAGACACTTTGAGTAAAATTCACATTTCTGCAAACCGTACTTTATCTTTTTTTTAATTTCATAAATATTTATAAAAGTAAAACTTGCGTAGAAATTTTTAGAGATTAAAATCTTTAAATTAAACTGTTGTCACATAATGATATTCTGCAAGTGTCATGAGTTACTTATTCTGGTAATTTTTTAGATAATAAAGGAGATATTTTTAAGAGGGTCTCTGTCCCTCTGAACCTAACGTATTTTGATTAAATTTACATTTACACTGTTAAAAATCTTGTCCTAGTTTAAACCAAATTTTGATGCTCAGTAGCTGTAACCATAAGATGGTGAAACCTCATACCAACATTTGGAGCTTCCTATTGCAATCTCGTTGATCGTTCCTATTGCAATCTCGTTGAATCATCCCAATCCCGACGATTGGGACTATGCTTCAACAGGAGTTCCAAATATTGGTTCAAGATTTCACTATCTTACAGTGGCAGCTACAGAGAACCAAAATTTTGTCCAAATTAGGACAAGATTTTTAACAGTGTATACTTTTGGAGAAAAGTGCAAAATTGTACATTCAAAGTATGTACTATTGGTACCTTCCCTGAAAAACCGTGGATCTTTTGTAGTGACCCAGTTATAAGACAATTTCTTGACATCTCCGTAATGTGTTTCAGGGAGAGAATAAGCCATCAATGAAAAAAAAAGTGGTTGTCGGATGGTGTCAAGGTTGGTTTGTACGGCAAGTGAGCAAGATTTCCCTACTAAGTATGAAAATTTTGTATATAGCTGTTTTCACGGAGTGTTGGAGAGATGGCATGTAGCAAAATTATTTTTTCGTGTTTTGTAGCTTATTTTGATCTTTTTTGTATTAACACGATTTTCCTCTGAAGCTCACGCATTTTGATTAAATTTACATTTACACTGTTAAAAATGTTGTCCTATTTTAAACCAAATTTTGGTGCTCAGTAGCTGATACTGTAAGATAGTGAAACCTCATACCAACATTTGGAGCTTCCTATTGCAATCTCGTTCCGACGATTGGAACTATGCTTCAACAGGAGTTCCAAAAATTGTTCAAGATTTCACTATCTTACAGTGGCAGCTACAGAGCACCAAAATATTGTCCAAATTAGGACAAGATTTTTAACAGTGTATACTTTTGGAGAAAAGTACAAAATTGTACATTCAAAGTATGTACTATTGGTACCTTCCCTGAAAAACCGTGGATCTTTTGTGGTGACCCAGTCATTAGGCAATTTCTTGACATTTCCGTAATGTGTTTCAGGGAGAGAATAAGCCATCAATGAAAATAAAAAGAATATTGCCCAGTTAAACTGATGGCATTGAGCTCACAGGCTACGCATACTAATTGTACATTACAGCCTTGTATTTTCGTTAATTCCGTTCGAAAAAAAAATTAAGAAGGGAAAACAGCTCTCCCCTTTCTCCTTTTTTATACTTAATCATTGAACCTCCTAAACTATCAAGTACATGCTTTAACATATTAAAAAATCTATATCCAAAATTCAGAGCAAAGCGGATAATTCTTAATAAAAACCCATTTAGCATTTATATAATTTAAGAGGAGTTATTCCCCTCTTTTATACTTAACTATTAAACTTCCAAAACTATTCAGAGATTTGAACGAAATCTGACAATTCTGATTGAAAAATCCATTTATACAAGTTAAGGGGAGGGGCATTAGAGCCCCCGTTCCTCCTGTTTATACTTATTCAATGAACACCTAATAACAGCCACGGTATCGCCTCATCAGAATGATCCTATATCTAAATTTTGAACGAAAACTGTTAATTCTGCATGAAAATCCCGTTTATATCAATTAAGGGGAGGGGCATGAGCCCCCCGTTCCCCCTGTTTATACTTATTCAATGAGCACCTAATAACAGTCATGGAATCGCCTCATCAGAATGATCCTATATCTAAATTTTGAACGAAAACTGTTAATTCTGCATGAAAATCTCGTTTATATCAATTAAGGGGAGGGGCAAAAGCCCCCCGTTCCCCCTGTTATACATATCGAGTGAACTCCAAAAACTGATCAGGGAAGCGCCTTATCAGGATATACCTATATACAAAATTTCAAGTGGATCCAATATTTTTATCATGAATTATCGCGTTACGCACGAACGCACGTACATACAGAACGGACGGGCACATAAGCTCTCAGACTATGATAGCCTGTGAGCTAAAAAGTGGTTGTCGGATGGTGTCAAGGTTGGTTTGTGCGGCAAGTGAGCAAGAATGCCCTACTAAGTATGAAAATTTTGTATATAGCTGTTTTCACGGAGTGTTGGAGAGATGTCATGTAGCAAAATTATTTTTTCGTGTTTTGCAGCTTATTTTGATCTTTTTTGTATTAACACGATTTCCCTCTGAAGCTCACGTATTTTGATTAAATTTACATTTACTTTGCTCTAATTTGAACCAAATTTTGGTGCTCAGTAGTTACCATCATAAGAAGGTGAAACCTTGTATCAACATTTGAAACTTCCTGTTGCAATCTCGTTCATACGATTGGAACTATGCTTCAACAAGAGATTCTCCAAATATTGGTTCAAGATTTCACCATCTTACAGTGGCAGCTACTGAGCACCAAAATTTGGTTCAAACTAGGACAAGATTTTTATCAGTGTAAAATTTTCTGTTGATTGTGCTAATAGTTATCGTATATCTTCAATTTCTTTTTACTAAGAGATTTACAAGTTTAGCAACAGTTTGGAGAAGCATTTTACGTTATCCTAATATCCATATAACGGGATTTACTTGGCAGCCAACCAAACACACCGAAATCTGATAAATAAGGAATGATAAATAAGGATGATTAATTTTGGAAATGTAAACCGAGTTATCTAATTTTGAAATCTAATGCTTTTGCAATTTTCTTACCTGAAAAATAGGATTGATTGTTGTTTTATAATAGTTATATCTAAAAGATCATACATAAGTACTAATGTACTCTGTGGCATTAACTTACTTAAAATCGCCCACAAATAGGTATGTTTCGAAACTTTTGAAAGTCATGGGTAACCCTTCCACACTAATGCAGATTCGCAACGATCAAAATTTAAAATGTGCAGGTTATCTAAATCATGCTTTGATTAATTTATATTTTTAATTAACTTATTAATATTTTGATAAAATTCAATATCCTTGTAATATTCCTCATTAAGTTTTTACATAGGATTCATGAAATTATATTTCTATATTAAAAATATTGCCAACAAAATTTAACCTCTAACTATTATTACCGATCGCACTTATTGCTGTTTTTTTTCTTTTTAGTTTTTACAGTTTAACTTCCAATTTTCAACTTAACTGCAGTTAATATTAAAATTTGGAATCTTAATATTATCTTTAAAAATATTTGAATTTGTGGCGAAATTGCATTAGAATTGAAACTATATATATATATATTTGTATTAACAGTATTTATTGAGTGAATATCATTGAGTGAATCATCAGTAGAATAGTCGTTTGGAGACCCAGTAAGATCGTAAGAAATGTTTGAATAGATGCAATTTAATAAGAATAAATCCTGTACAGAAAGTTTTGTGCAGAAACAATATTCCATGAATTAATTGAACTTTTAATTATATTTTGATCGAGTGGTTTCACAGATGGTTTACAGTTGTTATATGACAGCTTCTATCACATCAGTAAATGGTTCAATGAATATTATTAGATGAATTTGTACATATAAAATGCGTTGTCGCATTTAGAATTATAAACATCTCATCTAGGATTTAATTGCAATAAATGCGACAAAAATGACCTAAATGCTACAATGGGATATTATGGGTATAAACAACTTATAAACGTTCTATTTCTACAAAAAAAGTTAGTTTATAAGTTAGTTTAGTTGGTACTTCTAGGTTATCCCGTCGACCAAAAATTATCGCCAAACTATAAGATTAAATGCCAAAAATGGATGATCGCGAATGTCACATTCAATGACATTAAATGCGATTCACGTGTTTAAAATGTCATTAAGTGATTTTTATTTCGACTTTTTATTAATATTTTTATTAATATTCTTCTAATTATTTGTTTTTTCGTTATTTAAAATAAAAAAAATATGTCAACATGTATAATTTGGCTATTAGTTTGGCGATTTGTATAATTTGGCGAAATTGATCGACGGGGTAACCTAGAAGTACCGTTTAGCTTTTATACGTTAGTTTAATTAGTTAAAAATAAAAACCAAGGTATTTAATAATTTCCTCCTTAATAAATTAGATATACTTATTTAATAAAATGCCACTTTTACCCTAAATGCGACAAAACTAAGGGATAGCACGTCTCATTTAGGCACATGACCTTACTTCATTATTAGTCCAAGAGCCGACCGCACAAAACCTTCAGTCATCAAGCATAAGAAAAAATCCTTTATTTTATGGAAGAGTAGTAATAGAGGAATCTAATGATCCATGTCTGCCGGAAGCGAAGTGATGCATAAGCCGAAAATTGATACCACTATTGGTTGACTCGTAAGATTAGCATTGTGCTTTACTACACCCTGTTTTCCATGTTTTCATTCTTTTGATTGTACGACAAGCACAATGCTAGGCCTACGAGTCAACCACTAGTGGTGTCAATTTTTGGCTTATGCTCCACTTCCCTTCGGGCAGTCATGGATCATTAGATTCCTGTATTACTACTCTTTCATAAAATAAAGAATTTTTTCTTGTGACTTAGGGTTTTCTGCGCGGTCGGTTCATGGACTATAAGTTATATACCTTTTGAATAAACTGAAATTGTCATGTGTACTGGACAATATATACTTTTGTTCATATTTATGACTATATTTGTTTCACACGTGACTAACAATCTTTCCTTACATTTCCCTTTTGATAAAGATAAAAAAATGCGCAACTGTGTTTTGGATTTAAACGGTTATTTCTTTCTGTAAAGTACATTGGATATATTACGTCAATTATCATGATAGACTTCACCTAAGATAATATTTTATTTGGTCATTATATATATATATATATATATAGACTACTGGCCATTAAAATTGCTACACCATGAATGCGACATGCTACCGAAGGGAAATTTAAACGACATGGAAAAGATGCTGTGATATGCAAATGATTAGCATTTCAGCGTATTCCGACAAAGCAGGCGCCAGTAGCGACACCTACAATGTGTTTAAATGAGGAAATTGTTCATCCGGTTTCCCACGCAGAAATTGCATTTGAGCATTTTAACTTGCTGAAAAATTGTTGTGATTCCTTGTGTTGAAGGAGAAATGCGTACTAGTATGTTTCTGACTTTGTTAAAGGTCGAATTGTAGCCTACTTAGGATTGCGGTTTATCGTATCCGCAGTATTGCTGCTCGCGTCGGTTGAGATCCAATGACTGTTCACAGAATTTGGAATCAGTGGATTCAGGACGGTAATACGGAACGGCTTTCGGGATTTTAATTGCCCCCTATCACTGGCAGCCGAGAAGACAGGCATGTTATACGTATGGCCGTAATAGATCGTGCAACAACGTCACGAGTCCTGAGTCAATAAATGGGGTCATTTGCGAGGCAAAAAGTGTTTGCATGAACAGTTCGACGACGTTTGCAGCAGCATGGACTCTCAGCTCGGAGACCATGGCTGAGACTTCCTTTGAAGCTGCGTCATCGACAGGAGTGCCTACAATGGTGTGATCAACGACGAACCTCGGTGCACGAATAACGAATCCTTATTTTTTCAGATGAATCCAGGTTCTATTTACAACATCATGATGGTCGCATCCGTGTTTGGCGGCATCGTGGGGAACACACATTTGCAGCGTACATTCGTAATCGTCGTACTGGCCTATCACCCGGCGTTATGGTATAGGGTGCCATTGGATACACGTCTCGGTCATCTCTTGTTCGCACTGACGGCACTTTGAACAGTGCACGTTATATTTCTGATATTTTACGACCCGTATCTCTACCCTTTATTTGAGACCTGCGAAACCCTATGTTTCCGCAGGATAATGCCCGAACGCATGTTTCCGGAATTGTACAAACCTTCCTTGATACGGAAAATGTTCGGCTGTTGCTCTGGCCAGCACGTTCCCCAGTCTCTCACCAATAGAAAACGTCTGGTCAATGGTTGCCGAGCGACTGGCTCGTAACCATATGCCAGTCACTACGGTTGATGAACTGTGGCATCGTATTGAAGCTGTATGGGCGTCTATACATGTGCATGCCATCCAATCATTGTTTGACTCACTGCCCAGGCGTGTAAGTGCTGTTATTACTACCCGAGCTGGTTATTCTGGGTACTGATTTCTCAGGATCTATGCCCCCGAATTTCTTGAAAATTTCATCACTTGTCATTTCTGTCATAATAGATTTGTCCAATAAATATCATTTTGTTATCTGCATTTCTTCCTGGTGTAGCAATTTTAATGGCCAGTAGGGTATATTTTTTATAATTTACTCCAAGTACTTTTTTACTATACAAAAAATCTATTTTATTTTTTTTCTTAGTGAGTAATATAGATGGTAATGACAGTAGTAATTATGTCGAAATACTGAATAAAAATAATTTTTACTTCAAAATATTTTTTAAGTGTAATATTTTGATACTTAAGATACTTTATTTTTCATTCATTTATTGAAATTCATAGATAGACTATTCTTTTATATTTTATAAAATATTTATCTATTCATTCTTAAAATTTTTTAAATATACTACATTAATTTTTATAACTTTCAAATAAATTGAACGTGTCATATGTACTGCACATAACACAATTTTGTTCAAATTTATGACTAATTTTGTTTCACACAAGTCAAGCATCTTTTTGTTACCATTTCCCTTTTTATAAGTTAGAAAAACTGCGCAACTGTATTTTGGATTCAAACCATATTCCTTTCTGTAAAGTACATTTGATAGATTACATCAACTATCATGTTAAACTTCATCTAAGACAATATTTGATTTGGTCATTATATTTCTCTTTAGCTCGAGTACTTCTTTTCTTTATAAAATAAAAAAGCTATGTTGTTTTTTTCTTAATTAACAAAAAAGGCGGTAATAAGAATAGCTATGTGGAAATACTGAAATAAAAAGTACTTTTTATTTTAAAAAAATTTAAGTATGATATTTTGCATTGGGCTATTTTGATACTAAAGATCCCTTATTTTTCATTTATGTATTAAAATTTATAAAAGAGACTATTCTTTCGCATTTTATAAAATATTTATCTGTTCATTCCCAAATATACTTTTATATACTCCGTTGAGTTTTATACATATTGAATGAATTAAACGTGTCATATGTATTGCACAAAATATATTTTTGTTCATATTTATGACTATTTTTGTTTCCCATATGACAAACATCTTCTCTTTCCATTTCACTTTTGATAAAGTAGAACAATTGCGGAAATGTATTTTGGATTCAAACAATATTTCTTTCCTTAAAGCACATTTCATAGATTACGTAAACTATCATGTTAGAATTCGTCTAAAATAATAACTGATTTGCTTATTTTATTATTTTTTTAGATCGAATACTTCTTTACTATTTAAAAAACTTATTTAGCTTTCTTCCTTTGATAAAAGAAAAGATGGTAAAAAGAGTAGCTACGTCCAAAATACTGAATAAAAAAAACTTTTACACCAAAATATTTCATTATGTATAATATTTCGCATTCGTTTTTTTTATACTTAAGATACTTTATTTTTCATTGATGTACCAAAATTTATAGAAGAGACTATTCTTTCACATTTTGTAAAATATGTACCCGTTCATTCCCAAATATTTTTTTAATATACTCCATTGAATTTTATACCTATTGAATGAATTGAAGGTGTCATATGTATTGCACAAAATATATTTTTGTTCATATTTATGACTATTTTTGTCACATGACAAACATCTTCTCTTTCCGTTTCTCTTTTGATAAAGTAGAACAATTACGCAACTGTATGTAACGATCTCGATCAGTATAAAGCGAGTTACTACCTGAGAGTAACTGGTTTGGCCTTTTGCTCAACGGTTAAAGCACTCGCTTCCTGATCAGAGGTCCTCAGATCAAAACCAACCGGCGCCAATCGCTTCATTGGTGACCCTGGACACGCACGCAACTCTCTCTCTCCCTCTCTCATCATCAACTTCCAGCGCACAACAATCAACTCACCTCATCATCAACAGATGGCAGCACCAAAAAACAATCTCTCTCAACGTAAAGCCTGTCCTCGCATCACAATATGCGTACGACAGCATTCATTCACGAGTGCATATCGCTCGTCAGACGTCAGTAATACGTCTTTCTCACTGGGGGCATACTCTGTAACGATTTCGATCAGTATAAAGCGAGTTACTACCTGAGAGTAACTGGTTTGGTCTTGCTCAACGGTTAAAGCACTCGCTTCCTGATCAGAGGTCCTCAGATCAAAACCAACCGGCGCCAATCACTTCATGTATTTTGGATTCAAACAATATTTCTTTCCTTAAAGTACATTTGATAGATTACGTCCACTAACATGTTACACTTCATCTAAGATAATATTTGATTTGGTCATTATATTGTTTTTTTTGACGTGACAACGTCTTGTAAATTGGTTTGCCGGGAGACACTTCAAGAAACTACGTTACGTTACGTTACGCTCCGCTCACGATACGCGCTCACTTTTCTCTTAACTTTTTCCGGTCACTTGTGGGACCATTTTCTGAACGTGAATGTGAATTCGCTGCAAGGAAGGGGCGGTGCTTAATAGGAATTTTAGATAGTATCAAACTAAGACGAAATACGTTATGTATTAGTTATTAGTATAAAGTACAAAGAAAATAAGTGTAGTTTATTTCGTAATTCGGTGGTATATTATGGAAAACTAATGATATGTGATTAGTGAAAGCCATTTTACTTTAGTTATATTCTGCTCATTGAAAAATTCTTTAATATGCTGTTTACAAAATTCAACATTTGACATCAATAAACAAGAAGTAAAATGTGTTTAACAAACACAGTGTATTGCAAGTTATTGTATGTATATTTGTATATAAATACGTATGTATGTGTAAAGGTAAAAATAAAATTTTGTTAATATGAAATTCAGTGCGAGATTCTTTGTATAAATTAATGTTTTAAATATAATTCTTTGTATAAATAAATGTTTTAAATTGTTACTATTATTTCATCCTTCTTCCTACTATACGAATGAATATTCACATTAAAATTATTTTACAACTCAAAGTCGTTGTCACGTAAAACTTTCGCCCGTATACCGACTTTACAGGCAACCAATTTTTTTTTTTAACTCGAGTACTTCTTTTCTATATAAAAAAGCTATTTTGTTTTTTTCCCTAAGTGACAGAAAAGACGGTAATGGATAAATCCATACATGCCTGTAACGTGAGTCACGAACTACGATTTTTTTTACCAATATTTTCGTTTTGAAAAGTGAAACTTATTTTAACGCCAATACCTCATTAGTTGAAGAAAGACAAGAAAACTTTTTGAAAATAACGGTGGACAACAATTTCACAGTTATAATCTTCGTGACTCACGTTACAAAACCTCATGGATTGACCCTAATAAGATTAGCTATGTGGAAATATTGAAAAAAATATTCTTTATTTAAAAAAAAATTAAGTATAATATTTTTCATTAGGCTGTTTTGATACTAAATATACCTTATTTTTCATTGATGTATTGAAATTTAGGTACTTCTAGGTTATCCCGTCGACCAAAAAATTATCACCAAACTCTAAGATTAAATGCCAATAATGGATGATCATGAATGTCACATTCAATGACATTAAATACGATTCACGTGTTTAAAATGTCATTAAATGATTTTTATTTCGACTTTTTATTTGTATTTTTATTAATATTCCACTAATTATTTGTTTTTTCGTTATTTAAAATAAAAATTATGGCAATATGTATAATTTGGCTATTAGTTTGGCGATTTGTAAAATTTGGCGAAATTGGTCGACGGGATAACAGAGAAGTACCAAAATTTATAGAAGACACCGTTTTTTACATTTTATTAAATATGTATTTGTTACTTCTCAAAAATTTAAAATCTATTCCATTAGGTTTCATACCATTTAAATAAATTGAACGTGTCATATGTACTGCACGAAATATATTTTTGTTCAAATTTATGACTATTTTTGTTTCACACATGACAAACATCTTCTCTTTTGATAAAGTAGAACAATCGCGCAACTGTATTTTGGATTCAAACAATATTTCTTTCCTTAAAGTGCATTTGATAGATTACGTTAACTATCATGTTAGAATTCGTCTAAGATAATGATTTGTTCACTTTATTATTTTTATAAAGTTCTATTTCGTTTTTTTTTTTCTTTTGGTAAAAGAAAAGATGGTAAAAAGAGTAACTATGTCCGAAATACTGAATAAAAACCACTTTTATTCAAAATATTTTTAAAAGTATAATATTTCGCATTGATATATTTTGCTTAAGATACTTTATTTTTCATTGATGTATTGAAATTTATAGAAAAGAATTCCTCTACATTTTATATATAAAAAATTTATCTGTTCATTACCAAACATTTTTAAATGTACTCCATTAATTTCTATACCTTTTGAGTAAATTGAGTATGTCATATGTATCGCATAAAATACATTATTTTTTTCAATTTCTGTATATTCGTTTTCACACACGAGAAACTTATATTTCCTTTTTGATAAAGTAGAAAAATTGCGCAAGTATATTTTGAATTCAAACGACATTCTTTTCTGTGAAATATATTTGATAGATTTCGTCAACTATCATGTTAGACTTTATGTAAGATAACATTTGATTTGGTCACTATATATCTTTTTTTTTCTACCCGCATTACATTTATGCTACATAAAAAAGCTATTTCTTTTTTTTTAAATATAACAGAGAAGACGGTAATAATAGTAGATATGTGGATATGCTGAATAAAAAAAGCATTTACTTTAAAATATTTTTTGGAAATGAAATATTTTGCATTGGAAGGTTTTGATATTTAAAAACTAAAATTTTTCTGTAGATTTTTTTTTTTTTTTTTTTTTTTTACACAGTATCATCTAATAGCTGAAATGTGCTGGCAAATATTGGAATCTACAAATCCTGTCTAATTATTGGATCTTTCAGTAAATCTGCGTGTTTTAATGAGAAACTTCAATAAAGACGAATATAAAGTTATGAATGTAACATTTTGAGATTGGGAGCCAATAGTATTAGCCGCAAGTTTCCCCATTGTATAGCACATGATTCGTGGCAAGCGATATATATACACTGGTGTGCAAAATTTAAGGACGAGTCCCAAAATGCCAATTTTCAATGGATTTTCGGGCGATCATTTTTACGCGAATATTCAAAAGGAAGTAACATAATTCGAATAATTACTATCTTTGCATTACAGCTAGTCCATATAACTTCTCATTCAGGTCACACATGGTCACAAAAGTTGCAGTTACTACGGCGAAACAAAAAATAGGAAATTTCATACGTCTCCTTTATGAGTCTCAAATAGCTACTATATGTGACTCCACTGACAGGTCAATGCGATTGCTGCTTTGTGCCAAGTGACCAGGTGGCTTTACAATGTAGTTTTATTGAGACTCTCATGCGACTGTCATTTGGAGATTCAATTTCCAAGTCATAGTGTATGTTGCATTATGATAAATCACCAAATATTGTCACATTAAAGTCACATGGTGACTTTCTGTCACAAGATTTTGTCAAATGGTGACAGAGACCCTATCGTGAAGTAACCATTGTGAAAAGTGGTGAAAAGTCACCATATGACTTTAATGGGACAGTATTTGGTAATTTATTATAATGCAATGTTCACAATGACTTTGAAATTAAGTCTCCAGATGAGAGGTCACACGAGAGTCTCAATGAAACGATACTGTAAAGTCACCTGGTGACTTGCCACAAAGCAGCAGTCCAATGACCTATCAGTGGAGTCACATATAGTAGTCATTCGAGACTCATAAAAGTCACGTATGAAATTTTCTATTTTTTGTTTCGCTGTAGTTACAGTGATTCTTGTGACCATGTGTGACCTGAATGAGATGTTATATGGACTAGCTGTAATTCAGTGATAGTAATTATTCGAATTATAGTACTTCCTTTTGAATATTCGCATGAAACTTATCGCTTGAAAATTCCTTGAAAAGTGACATTTTGGGACTGGTCCTTAAATTTTGCACACCAGTGTGTATATAAAAAAAAGAAAGAAACGAATTTAGAAATTATAGAAAACTAAACATTGGCATCCCCACAGTATTTCATTTAAATGCAGTCATATGGAGAGGGAAATGCTCTCTCCTTCCGGAGCAAACATTCTATCAAAAAGAAAACATCCCTAAATACTCCCCGCAAGTCGCTCAAACCGGAAACATCGAATAGAAATCCATCCATCTCCTAGCCTCTCTAGCTTAAGTGAAAAAAAAAATTTTTCTAGAATTTTCCATAATTTCTAAACACGATTCTTTTATGTAAACAGAAAATAATATCAAGTATCCAGTTTAAAACGACAGAATCCATCTTTTGCAAACGGTAATTTTATTTAAATGTTAATATTTATCTAATTTATAATCGAAAGTAATCAACATTCGAATATATTCCACAGACGATAATTTCAGTACAAAAAAAAAAAAGAAAAAAAGAAAGAAAGAAAGAAATTTGCTGATATGCAATAAATATAAAACGCGAAGAAAAAGAATATGAAATAAAAAGAATATTTTGAACAAGTACGTTTTTGGAATAAATTTAAAAAGACTTTCTGAACACTAGAACGCTGGGAAAGTATCACTTCGACACCAATCACCGGACTAATTGTCGATTTGAAACACAAGAATCTTCAAGAAATAATTTATATATTAGTTGCAATGAAATAAGCTAAACAAATAAACTAAAAATTTCAAATTATTTTTCTAGTTTTAAGTATATCTTATAAAGCTTGCGCAAAATTTCTAGGCGTTCTAATGTTAAAAAAGGTTGCTAAAAACAGAATAAAATGAGTTTTATTAGAAATATTAAGAAATAAAGTTTAATTAAGAATAGTTTTAACTTAGAGCTATTTTATCGATTTACGCATGTTGGAATAAATGTTTTTTAAGGCGAATTAAGATTGTATATCGTTTCTATAAAGATTGATAGATTATATCTAATAACAGGATTTTAATTTAATAAGTTGAATACGGAATATGGTTAGAAGGAAATAATATAGTATAAGGTTTATTTTGGCGAAAAAAAAATTAAATTTTGTAATATGAATATTTTATTGAATCACATAAAAGGTATGGGCCATCCAGTACGGCTTACTTGTTAGGTTAACTTGTGAGATGTCGGAAACGGAAGACTAAATAAGTGCAAACATTAATGATTATTTAAAGTATTTATTCATAAATAATTTTTTAAGTTAACAAGATTTTTTCTTTAATTTAAAATTTTAGAAAAACAAATATGTCTTGTATTTTTTCTTCTCATAAAGCCGAAAAATATATTTTGCATTTTGCAAAATACAGCCGTCCCCGTTTAAACGAATATTGATGGTTCCAGAAAAAATATTCGATTAAGCGGGGTATTTGATTAAACGGGGAACACAGAAATGTGATATTTAATGCGTAATAAAAAGGTAAAACAACCATCTGCAGCATAATTAATTAATAGCATAATAAAATCGTTAATATAATAACGTAAATTAGTAAAATAAATACAATTTCTAATATAAAGTAAGTACATAATAATTTAATATCAGTTCATATAACTGTATGATTTACATTATACTTAATGTAGTTCAATGGAATTTGGTTAAAACTTTGTTAGCACAAAAAACGTGGATACGTTTTTATGCGTAAGCACACGCTTTCTGCTAAATCATAGCGCCATTTATTAACGCAAATTTTGCTGTTTTCGCTAAACCTATTCCAGTGCATATTGTTATGAAAACTGGGATTATGTTCCCTCTTTCAATACCAATTTCCATTTTATCTCTCTTATTTTTGGACATTTTTGGCATTGTGTTTTATATTGGAACATGGAACCTTACTTCTGCTACCTGGACTTCTGTTTTTTTATTTAACGCTTCAAAAACTGCACTTTTTCATAAAGGTTTCTTTCCATTTATAATTCATAGGTAGCTTTCCATTTAAAATTCATAGCAACGCCTTTTTCCGAACAAAACCGCGACTAAACTTAAAAATAATCCATTGACCAACTTATTTTACTCATTCGCAGAAAAAGGGAGATCATTTAACCTGTCCATTATATATCTTCCAGCCGAAATCGTTGCATGAAGAAATGATAATTTGTCTTCAATGGAAATGAGCCGAAAATGACAAAAGGTGAAGAAAATTTCAATATGAAACGTGTTTTTCGAAACTGTTTTCAAACATAAGTCACCCACATGGTATTCGAATAAGCGGGGAGATTCACGAAATTTATTCGGTTTAAGCGGGGAAAAATAACACAGATCCAATGACGATAAATTCGGTTCCGGAGAGTTCTATTCGAATAAGCGGGGTATTCGATTATCCGTTACCCGATTAAGTGGGGAGGACTGTATAACTTATATATTTTGCATTTGTGATGTATCCTCTTCCTTAAAGTAATATTTGTCAGATTACATCAGCTGGCTCGACTTCCTCTAAGATATCTTTTGGTTGCACAATAATGCTTGCTTCCACTCCATTACATTTTTGCTTTACAGAGAAGATATTTCAAAAATTTTATCGAACAGGAAAAACGGTTGTAAGAGTAGATATGCGGAAATATCAGAATAAAAAAAACTCTTTTGTAGTACATAATTTTAGAAGTATTATTTCTCGTTGCACTATTCTGATATAGTTGACTCTCGTTAATTCGAACTCTTCGGGACCAAAAGAAATGTTCGAATTATGGAAAGTATAAAAACAGGTTTAAAGGGTGCTATTACAAAGAAATTAATTTTATTGTATTTTTAAAATTATTTCGGTTGTTATCGTTAGAATATGATTCAATATTAAATTATAGGATTAAATATAAAAACTGATTAATAATATTAAAATAATATAATTAAAACATAAAAATTTATAATATAGTATAAAATAGATGCATTTATAATTTTATTAGTTCCTCTACTATAATTTTCTTACTTGAAATTAGATGATTATTTAAGAAATTGTTCAAACTATTTATGATAACTATGAAAAAAATAACAATTGCTCTTTGATTATACCTGTTCGTTTTTGACTTTTTAGTCAATTATAACAAACAGTTAAGTTCTTTGTCAGATGACGGCTACATGAATTTACATTAACACTCGATTGTGTAGTTAACTTTTCCCTGGATAGGGAAAAATTACTACAATGGAGAAATTTCAGGATTTTTATTTTCACTTTCATATTAAAGAGCAGAAAAAATCAAGAAAATTGATACCATTTTTATGTATATTTGAAGCTTTAATAATTCACTAAATGAATTTTAAAACTGCAGTTTTTGTCTTGGCGGGAAAACGCTGCATCGCGGACGAAAGCGGCTGTGACGTCATTTGCCATGTAAACACCGTCCTGCTACGTTGCTGGCTTAAGCGTTTGATATATTTCTTACATCTTTTTTAATTTTCTATACCAAAAATGAGTAGTAATGTGTGTTAAAAATGTTGTATAGTGCCATGTTGCACAAATAGTACAGTAAATTCGCCTGATAAGCACTTTTTTAGTGTTCCTAACTATTATGATAACGATAATTTATTCTGATGTTAACTTGATAGAAATGTTTTTGTAAACTTATAATCTGCTATTCTTCATTTGTATGTGTATTTATTGATTAAATCTAAATAAAATTTTAATGTTTTTTGTTTTTTGGAAAATATGAATGGGAATAATCACATGTGGAACAGAAAAAAAATTATGTATCATACATATAGTCATTCATTTTTATTTATGCATATTAAGAAGTGTCTTGAAGTAACCGATAGCTTATTTTTGAAATCTATATATACATTCATTATTCAATAATGATAATGCAATTGTTTTGGAAACCTCTAATTTTGATATCCATCTTTAATGTATAAAATAAACATTAACATAAACATAAAAAAATACAATTACTTATGAAAACAAATTTTCACTGAAATCTTACATCCTCAGAGAAGCATATTCAGACTTATTAAAAAGTATTTTTGCCTTAGTAGCATATCAGGGAAAAAAATGAGGGGGGGGGGGGAGAAACAAGAAAATGTTTTTTCTACATTAATGTAAATAAGCTTTAATACACAGGATAATTCAAAGTTTGGGATATTTTTAAGGGACATTCTAATTCCCTAAATAATATTTTGTGAAATATTTTGGGAATAAAAAGTTCAATATTATGTTTATGTTGTGTGTAATAATTAAGCTTTTTTTATGAAAATTTATATTTTATCTCAACTGTAAAATAAAATTTCTACTACCGAAAATATAAGCTATTTTATGCCTAGTTTTTACTTTCTTCTATCTTTACAAGAAGAAAGTATTGGATTCATGAAAATTTTCGACTTCCGGTTTTCGACGGATTTACACGTTTTAGAAGGTCCGGTACACGTTTTGACTATTTTTAGAAAATGTCTGTCTGTGAGTCTGTCCGTCTGTCTGTGAGTCTGTGTGTCTGTCTGTGAGTCTGTCAGTCTGTCTGTGAGTCTGTCTGTCTGTATGTGACAAAAAATTTGTGGGCGCTCTATCTCAAGAACTAATACTCGAAATTTAATAAAACTTTATATTCGGTTAGACCTTGATATGAATTAGTGCCTATTGCTTTTTGGTGAAAATTGGCCTGCAGGTGGCGCTGCTATACTACGTTTTTCATGATTTTCAAGATTGCTATATCTCAAGAACTAATGCACAGAATTTCACCAAACTTCGTATTCTGTAATCCCATGATATACATAGACGCTGATTACGTTTTGGTGTAAATTGGCAAGCAGGTGGCGCTGCTATGCGACGTTTTTCATGATTCTCATGATAGCTATATCTCAAGAACTAATGCACAGAATTTCACCAAACTTCAGATTCCGCGATACCTTGAGATACATAGCCGCTGATAAGGTTTTGGTGTGAACTGCCCTATAGGTGGCTCTGCTATGCTACATTTTGCACGATTTTTGCGATAGCTATATCTCAAGAACTAATGCAGAGAACTTCATCAAATTTTAGTTTCTTTTACACTAGAATATATAACATAATTAGACGCTGATTACATTTTGGTATTAACCTTGCAACAGGTGGTGCAGCTATGCTGCATTTTGCACGATTTTTCCGATAACTATATCTCAACAACCAACGCACAGAATTTCTTCAAACTTCAGATTTTGTTACAAAATGACATATAACATAATTACACGATGATTACGTTTTGTTATAAATCCTCCAACTGATGGTGCTGCTGTTCTATATTTTACACGGTTTTTTTTTTTAACTAGCTATATCTCAAGAACTAATGCACAGAATTTCATCAAACTTCAGATTCTTTTACACCATAACATAATTAGACGCTTTTTTACGTTTTGGCATAAATTTTCCAAGATATGGTGTTGCTGTGCTACGTTTTGCAAATTTTTTGTTATAACTATATCTCAAGAACTAATGGACGAAATTCCATCAAATTTCAGATTCTGTTAGGTCTTGATTAGATAGATGCTTATTAGGTTTTAGTATAAATTACCCAACATGAGGCACTACTAAACTCATTTTCTCAGAATAATAATTAAATTTTGCGTTTTAGGCTTTTCGGATACCAGAATCTCATTAGGCTAGGTCAAATGTTCGAGGAAATTCGATAGTGCGTAACTTTGGGGGTCACCACGTTTTTTTTTTTTTTTTTTTTTTTTTTTTTTTTTTTTTTTTTAATTAAAATGTACTTATGAGATAGAAGAAAGTTTCGGGATTGACACATCCAACTAGTTTATTTATTTATTTTAATTTATTTATAATTATTGTTTACCATTATATATTTTTAATGTATGTATGTACTTTATGGAATTTCAAATGAAAATTTAATATTTCCTGTAAATTATAAATAATAATTTTGATGTCAAATGTCCAAATGTATTTAACTTTAGATGAATAAAAATGGACAAATTATATTACATTTTTTTCACTCTAACAAAAAAAAAAAAAAAAAAAAAAAAAAAAAGGGCGAAATTTTTTAACTGGAAATTTAAAAATTGTCTGCTGATCCCAAGTGGCATATAATGTATGATGCATACATTATATAATTATAAATCTTATAAGAAATCGTCAGCTACACTTACAAAATAAATCAAAGTAAATATTTTTTTTATTTATATCTTTTATTTTCTTTTGAAGGCAAATACTAGTTAAGAAGTTATGCTCTGTATAGGAAATTTTTCCAAATTAATATTCTGTTCTGAATATTTTTGATATATGTCACCGATTAATTGCACATTTAGTAAACTTCAGAGTCAGTAATAATAAACATTTTTCTATTTCATTATTTGACGTATATTTAAAACAAACTAAATATTAAAAGGGTATTCATTTTGTTAACGCTTTTTTCTAATAAAATATTATGCGTTATTTGAGACAAGTATTTAAAATATAAAAAGGTGAACAATCTTATGAAAAAAAAAAAAATCTTCATAAATTAAACACAAAGTAACCTGCAATTCTGCCAACAGAAATTTCCCTTAAAAAATAAAACAAGAAATTTTCATTAAAAAAATTAAGCGTAATTGTATAAAAAAATATGGAATAGAAAATGGCAAGAGGTAGAATCAAACTCGGTCCGTCTGGCCAGTAGGTGGGTACTCTACGAACACGCCACGGACTACTTGAAGTAACATGCAAACTCGTTATTCAAATTTTAGCGGCCAAAAGTAACCTCTCACGACTGCAAGATAAATTTCCTAAATTGTTTAAACTTGAACAAGCAACACTTGGTTCCATGTTTGTTAATTAGAAAACTAAATAAATCTGAAAATTTAGATTATTTCCTGTTCGTTACTGAATGTTATGCATTCAATGTTATGTATTCAATGTAAAAAGCTGTGCAGTATTTTTTAGAAAATGATCCATATCATAATCTTTTGTCCCAACTTGAGCTTATTTTTTTCCTTATAGTATGTTTTTAATAAAAGTTTTGAGTAATGCTTTATATATTATACAAAAAAACATAGGCAATTTCTGTGCCGATAAAATCAGAATTCTTTCCTGAAAAACCAAAATGGAAAGAGAATCCATTGTTGGGAGGTTGTCGTCTGATTGCCCTATCACAAATCCTGCCGAAATCGACATTTTCAAATTAAAATTTTAATGAATATAAAAAGTAAACGATGTATTTTAAATTAAGTTAAGTTAAGTCTTACTTTTTTTACAAATTTAAAGTTACTAACGTTAAATAAATTTGTAGAAACAGATGAAACAAGGTTGCAAATAGAAAAAGCAATGAGAAACAGTACGCGCGCAAAACCTAAACATTTCGACTTCGCGGCAAATGACATCACAACCAATCCCGTAGTGTTTTTGTATCACGTGGTTTTGTTTATGTTTTTGCGTTGTTAAAAACAGTAATTAAAAATTATTTAAAATCATTTTAACAATTCTGAGTAGATTTTTGAGAATTTTAAGATAAACTTTATCAGTTACACACAAAAGAAAACGTATTCCTCCCGGGTGAAATTTCTCCATTGGGACATAGTAGGAGGTTCGCGAAAATCTGATTTCATCTTTTAATTTCATTTTTCGTCAATTGTTCCGCCATTTTTATCTGCAGTTAAGGGTTCAGATATTTCTAAACTATTGTCAGCTGATAAGTCCGTGAGAAAGTTAATAGAAAAAAAAATTGAATTATGGTTAGTTCGAATTAAACGAAATCAAAATAAAATGAGTTCAAATTCTGAAAGCTTCTAACATCATTCTGCCATTGAAAATTTCGGGACTTCAGGTTTAGTTCGAATTAAGCAAAGATTCAATTTATCGGATTTCGAGTTAATGAGAGCCGACTGACTGTATTTGTGAACTAGCCCCCGCGCCGTTGGCGACCAGTTTGGTCCCCCTTAAGGGCATCAGGGACACATTTTAAAATAATTTTTATTTATTGAGTTAATTTTTTTTTTTTTTTTTTTTTTTTTTTTTTTTTTTTTTTTTTTTTGGTGATGATTAACCATATTATTTGTAAACAAAATCACATGATAAAGCTTCTCATAATTAAAAAAATTAATAGAATTTATTAAAAAGATGGGGTATTTTGAAATCGTTAAAACTCAAAATATAATTTGTGAAATTTAATTTTTTTTACATTTAAATAAACAGAAATATCTAAATTTTACTTTTGATTCAGCATTTTTTAAAATATTGATTTAAATAAAAATTCAAACTATTTAAATTAAAAATTTGAAAATAAAATGAAGCAACATTTTTAAAATAATTATATTTTCAAAAGTAAATATTTTTTTCAAATTTGCTGAATCAAAATTAAAGCAAAATAATCAAAAAAGACACGTATGATATTTAAAGTGTTTAATTTTAACGGTTCTTGAGTTATCACAATTTAAATCTGAGAAATTGTGAAAAAACTCATCATGAAGAAAAAGCATTTTCAAACAAGTCATTTTAAAGGCAACCTTGGCTTGTAAGCTAGATTTTAAAAACAAACCAAAACGAAAAAAATAATATTTCCCCATCTAATTAAAATAGGAACATGATTTAAACGTCATTATAAAAATAAAAGTAAATAAAATTTTTAATGTAAACTTTTTTTAGAAAATTTGAAGAATTTTGTGTCTCGGACTCTTTTAAATGTAGGGGGAACTGGGGCACATTGATACATGGGGCACATAGATACATCCCCTCTACAGCTCACAGGGTCATTACAGGAAGTTTCAAAACAGTTCCAAAAGGTGATATTACTGTATACAACTACGTACAGAATGTCTTGGCATGATTCAGTAGTTTGATGAAATGGGACGAGTGATTTATTGTTTTTGTAGGTCAAAAGTAAATTTGAGCTGCACAATTGCAATGGTATTATACAACTGTTCCAGTATTTTCAACCGAAAAGAATACTATCCCTGGCAAGCAAAATTACTCTTTATCAGTTTCTCATTCTTTATTGTTAGGTAAATTATGAAGAGATGGATTTGAGACTCATTTTATTCAAAATTGCTGTATGGGGCATATTGATACAATCTATATCGAGGCACATTGATACAACCTAAATCCTTTTTTAGTTTATTTTTTCATTATCTTTTATTATTGTTTTACCATACACTCCTTAATTCAACCATTTTACACCAAAAATTTCTAATATTAATTTTTATTGAAGTGAAATAGTTCTAATTTGTTTATATTAGAACATTTTATAGTATTTTTGCAAACAGAAAACTTACGAACTTACCCAAAAGCTAGTGCTAGTAGAACTAATAAAAGAAAAGGACGGCAGCCTGCAAATATCGAATTTATATCGATTCTCCAGAGAAAAAAGTGTTTTCGAGATGAAAAATGTTAAGTAAGAGAAACAAACTGCAGAACAGAAAAGGATAATTATATTATAAACAGAATTTTTAATATAATTATTCTTTATTTTCTGTTTATGAACCTATTTATAAACAGAAAAACTGGTAATTTTTTCATCTTTCCCAAGAAAGAAAATAATGCTGGGGTTGAAGTGCAAGATATGACAAAGTTACCGAAGCTAACAATCAGACAAAGAACAGCCAGAACATCAGGTCATTACACATTTAATTTTGACTTCTTTAATATTGCTTAAAAATAAATTGTGGGTGATTTGAATTTCTATAAATAAATATAAAATGGTTTCCTAACTCATTTTCTATGAAAAAAAAAGCATTGGTGTTATTTTGTCGCAATTTTTTTAAACGTATCAAAGTGTCCCATGAAGTGTATCAATCTGCCCCGGGGATGGGGCACATTGGTACAAATGACTTTTTTTATTTTTTAACACGCTTTTATTAGCTTCACCTGTATGTTTGTGAGTTTGTGAGCTTGTGAGTTTGTAATTCTCCTTATTTTGTGTATGTTCACCGATTACTCCGAAACCATGCAACCGATTAATTTGGTTTTGGTGTTAAATGAAAGACGATGCTCTCGAATTGGTACCACTTCAGTTTCATCGAAATTGGTTCAGTACTTTTTTAGTAATTAGGCAAAAACTAATAAAATTAGTGATTTTTCTCTAATTAAAAGTATTGAATACGTTCACTGAATGGAGTGTAGACAGCATGGCCGAGCGGTCTAAGGCGCCAGATTGAAGCTCTGTTTTTCGAAAGAGATTGTGGGTTCGAACCCCACTCCTGACATTATTTACATCTATGTAAAATTTTAAAAAAAATTCCGTATTACAATTTTTATTTTTAACCGGCTTCATAAAAGGAAGAGGAAGTTGTCAATTCGACGCGTATGTATTTTTTTTCAATGTATGTTCACCAATTACTCTGAAACTATCCAACCGATTAATTTGGTTTTTGTATTAAATATAAATATAATTAAAAAAAACTAAAAACCACGCTTTTAAAGTAATCAAACTAAAAAGTGAAAAATAAATATAGTTTAAAAAAACTAAAAAACACACTTTTTAAGTATATCAAACTAAAAAGTGAAAAATAATTCGTACTATAACCTGAAAACGAAAATAGATGAAAAATACTATATTACTATAAAATCATTGTTATTATAGAAATCAATTAATAAACAATAAATAAAATTATCGTGGAAAAAAAACGTGGGGTGCTTCTTAAGAACTGATAGATGGAGCATGGTAGATGGAGCACCCCACGCTTTTTTTCCACGATAATTTTATTTATTGCTTCTTAATTGATTTCTTTAATAACAATGATTTTACAGAAATATAGTATTTTTCATCTATTTTCGTTTTCAGCTTATAGTACGAATTATTTTTCACTTTTTAGTTTGATATACTTAAAAAACGTGTTTTTTAGTTTTTTAAACTATATTTATTTTAAATTACATGCAAAAATATTATGTAAAACAGTGATTGTACATTTTTATAACCTACTATACAAGTTTTGCTGTCATCACATGAAAAAAAAAACTTGAATTTTTTACTTTCTTCACACCAAAAAAATTCTTAGAAAAAAACTGTATCAAAGTGCCCCAGTTCCCCCTAAGCTAAGAAATGTATCATGTTATTTTTATTCATAATTCAATTTATTTACTCGGTCTTTTACCAAATTGAAAGATGTTGATAGCAAAATCAAGAGCTCTTTATTTTTATTTTAGCAGAATGCGGGGGATAAATTGCCAAACATTGTTCCAATCCCTTTTTTTTTGTATTTTGTTAAAAATATAATCATTTCACTAATTTTATTTAAAAATGAGACACTTTCATATAAACTGAAACATATAAAATTCACAGCTTTCGAAAATTTCACATATTTCTTTCTTTCTTTTAATGAAAAAATATATATATATATATATTAAACAATGTCACAAACCATGGCATTTAATTTCAACTTCAAAGCATTGATTTAATTTACTTGGCAGAAAAAATACTAATTGTCGAGTTAAACAATATTACTGGCGAGATTTGTATCTGACTAACATAAAAGAATTAAGAATTCTTTTCAATCTTGGCAACTTTTATGTAGTCCAAACAATTCTAATTTTTTAATCAAAAAGAAAACCTTGTAATCGAATCAGCTCGTAGTTTATGACAGTCACATGATTAAAACTATTATAATATAGATGAAATAATGGCGATAGAACAATATTTGGCGACTAATCACCTGCGCCTGGCTAACATTAAAGTACCAAAAATGGTTGCCTGATATATAAAAAGTGAAGCAGTCAGCCCGGAAATGTTGACGACAGTCATATTACTTAGGTTTTTATTATGTAAATTTATATTTTCATGGCAATGTTATTGTTATACGAGTATCTTTCAATTAAAAGCAGTAATATGTTATTTAGTATTGGCATGCACAAAAGTTAAATGCAGTTGAATTCCTCTAATGTGAGATATTTGAGGTCAATTATCCATTCAGATTAGCAGAAATCAATCCATATCCGCGAATTTTATTTCATCTATGCACAGGTTCACTAAAAGAAACAAATCGAAAATTGCGCCTTAAACGTGGCAAATGCGAAGTATTCGTACTATAACTGGTCTTATAAGTATTCGAGTTTGACGCAATAGCTGTTGCATTGTTATGCAAAAATGTGTCAATACAGAATTTGACTAAGATTATCTGTATAAAATTCAATAACACGGAAATAATACGACTCCACCTTAAATAGGACATCATCACCATGACTACTTAAAATCATTATCTATCATAGGATATTCTTAAATTAATTACGTATGATAGGATTTAACCGAATGAAGAAAACTTTTATTAATATCTTTTTAAGTTTTAATTCGATTTTCGCAAAATTTGAAACGACTCGACAAAATTCTGCAGCGATTTTATATATCCAGGTCAGTAGCTGGGGGTGTCAGGGAGAGCTCAGCCCCTTTCCTCCCATAAAATATTTTGAGCCTCCCATGGAAAAGATTCCAAGATCAATAAATGAATTTCTGTTCCGAAAATGTAAATGAAATTATGTTCAAAAATCTAATTTAGGTTTGAGGCCTTTACACAGATTTGCAAAAATACTTAATTGTAACTAAAATAAGTGTTTCAACACTCGCACATTCTGTTTGTACATATGAAGCTAACATTATTCTTAATTTTGAAATAGTTGTATACTCGAATTTTACTCTTTGCATCACATTCTTTTCTTAGCATAAAATGAAGTTGTTAAAACAGTTTAATAAGAAACATATTATTTACAGAGTGAATATGCACTAATTTATCTTTTAGCTTCAGAGAAGAGAGAGAGAGAGAAAATATGAGCTTCCATACATTTTCTTGAGCCTCCTCTGTTGTTCAGTTCTAGTTACAGCTCTGTGTATATTATATTTTGAATAATTCGGTTGGATAGTTTTTACATTGTTATATGCAGACAGATGGACAGACAGATGGACGGACAAGATGGCGAGTATCCTTTCTGTTGGTTTTCGCTATTTCTGTAATTATAAAAGCACCAAAAATAAACCTCAGTTTTGTCAATTACTATGTAGTTTTAAAATTTTTATAACGAACTATTTCTCATTGCTAATATGTTAGGAAAGGACAGTCCAACCGAGTGATGCAGTCGTAAAAAAAATAGGATATACGCTCAAAGCAAAAAACATACGCTCAAGGCAGAGGAGTAGAGGCCTAGAATGTAATAGACTGTAGCTTTTTTGAGAGACATAGGGTATACGGTGGTCATTAAAAAAATCTGAAAGGTATATGGCGTGTATCTTCGTGCATTTCCATTACATCCCTGGTCCGACCTTTCAGTTAGAAGGGGTTCAGCTGCTAGCAAACAATGAAGGGCCCATGATTCACATGACAGGAAACATGCAATGAAAGTCGGTAATGTTAGCGGAGCAACACATCTGGTCTCTTGCTTTACACATACATCTCACAGCAGTAACTACGTCCAAGACCATATAAACATAAACGGCATCAAATATAAAACATAGTAATATATATGAATAACATTTCCTTGAGATTATCTCAAAAACTTGTCTCAAATACTTTTGTGGCATTGCAGATAAGGGCCAAAACTTTACATTGGCTACTTAAAATAATATATTCCGTTTTACAAACAGAATTTGCCTGTGCCGGAAAGGGTTAATATTTCTATGCGGTGTTACATTATGTTCAAAAGAACAAAGGGCAGAGCAAAAAATTACTCAAGTATACACATACACACACTAAAAAGTATTTCAGTGTAAATCCGTCTCATGAAAATTGTTGAGTGAAACATTAAAAAAGATGTTTTAAAGCGAAATATCTTAAAGGGAGGGGGGGGAGGGGATATACAAGAAACTGTATTTAGAAACAGGAATTGAAAATGGAATTTTTTCCGTATGTGATGCAGTTTTATCGAAAAGCGATCAAATGGATAAAATGATTTAATATATTTTTACTTCAAAATTTTTTTTAGATTTTTTTTTTTTTTTATAAAAAAAATTTTTGATCAGTATAGTTTTGAAAATCAATGTGCATAACTTTCTCGGCTTATCCTCTTCTCTTTATTTTTCCTTTCTTTTCTCTTTGAGGTAGAATCAGACTGAAATTTTTAAATATGATTTAAAATTGATTTACAGAAAAAAATATTCCCCACTTCTGTTTGCTGTAAAAATTTTATTTTTTAAATACTCCTAAATTTGTCATTACTTTACGATATTCGATTTTTTTTATTTAAATAATGATAATTTAAATATCACAATGCAGTGGAATTATATTCTTTTGATTTACGGATTTAAAATAATAATAATTTACTTAAAAAAAATGATAGAACGAAAATCTTTTTTACTCTTTACTAGAAAAGTACTCAAGTGCAAACATTTCTTATAAAAAAAGAGAAGACTTATTATTATTATTATTATTATTTTTTTTTTTTTGCAAAGGAATATATTGAGGGTAAGAATTTTAGATAAAGGTGTATATAGATACTGCAATTGAAAATTCGTTTTCACAATATGCACTGCAATCTTATTGGATCTGATGATTTATTATCTGCAATCTTATTGGATCAAATGATTTATTATCTGCAACCTTTTTGGAACAGATGATTTATTATATTTTTATTACAGACAAGATAAACAACTTTAAAAAAAACTTTTAATTCTAACAGGAAAACGTTTATGAATTCAGTTTGTCTGTCTGTCTGCACATCTAGCCGTACTCTAACTCGGTTAACTATACTCAGATTTAAATGTAGTTTTTGTTTGTTATTAAGGTTTAGTATAGAATATCTGGTATTGAAAAGTCAAGATTGTTGTATTTATAGTCCATTTACACATAAAATAATTCAATTTTATTGTATGCATCATAAGGGAATATGTTTGCTCAATCTTTTGTTAATTTTACGACCTTTCAAATATAATGAGATTGATATGAGCCACTGCGGTGGAAGAAGTATAAAGTAGGTGGAAGGTTTAATTGTACATCCGCTAAAGAAGTTTTCAGTTCTGTGAGTCTATTTGATGCCTTTACTATTTTTTTTAAAAAAATTATTTTTAAAACGTCAAGAAAACTAAGTTTTATTTCTGCGATTAAATAAAAAGGTAAAGAACGAAATAAATTAATGGAAATTGTGAAGGTGCGGCGATGAGATTATTGAGTGGGCTAGCGCTTCACAGAACGATATAAGTTGGCGTCACTGCTTACAGTACTGTCTTTGAGTAATAATTGCTGGAAGTGAGTTTTAAAATTGGGTATACACTTTTAGATTTAATTAATTTTTGCATGTTACTCGTTGTAAATTAAATTCATGCCTTATATACAGGGCTACACAAAAGAATTCACGTACCATTCGCCTTATTAGTGGAAATTACTGAAGAGGAATTTTTAACTGGGGTATATGCATTTCTTAATTGAAATAAACCTTGCATAAATAAATAAATGCATGCAGTAAAAAAATGCATATAGTTAATAAATACAAATATATAGATGTTAAATACAGGGTGCCGCTCAAAAAATTCGGATACTTTTCCGATTGTAGTTTGGTACAGATGAAATAGAATTTTCCATTGTGTTATGCGTTTTCATGCATATGGTCGAAAAAGATATTATATTTTAACATAATAAACAGTGCAGTTTTGTTTAAGTATTTTGAATGTGTTGGAAAGTATTTCATAGTCTATGCTTGACTCATGATTTTTTCTTTCTTGTTTAAAATAAAATGAATATCTTTTGTATTTTGATAAATCAAATATTTATTTTTCATTTAAATAAACATAAACGAAATAATGCAGTGAAGAGAAATCTTATTCTTTTGAAGCAAATCTCTGTTTATTTGTACGTTAAGTTATAGAACAAAGCTTTTCTGACACATAACAAAACTATTGCAAAATCGGCGTGTCAATCGAAACCTTCCTCTCGTTCATACATTTTAATGCTTCAAAATTTGCCATGACAGTTTCAAAATTAAATGACAATCTATGCCCATCGTGAGAATTCTAAATATATGGAATTCCGTGCATTAGTTCTTGATATAGGATTATTAATAAAATCGTGTAAATCCTTCAAAGTACAACACAACAGCGTCATCTTTTGAGTGATTTTTACCAAAACCTGATCCGAAACATTTTATGCCAACTTCTAACAGAATCTGAGCTTGATGAAAATCTCTGCATTAGTTCTTGAGATAGAACTATTAATAAAATCGTGTAAATCCTTTAAAATACAGCATAAAAGCATCATCTTTTGAGGGATTTATACCAAAACCTAATTAAAAACAACTTATGTCAACATTTAACAAAATCTAGGCTTGATGAAAATCTCTGCATTAGTTTTTCAGATTGAGCTATTAAGAAAAACATGGAAAATCGGCCATAGCAGCGCTACCTATTGGGCGATTAACACCAAAACCTAATGAGAATCAACTTGTAGTATCAACATCTAATTGAAGTTTTATCAAAATACGGGCATTAGTTCTTGACACACGTTGTGTGGAAATTGTGTTTTGTGATTTGTGAAATCGAGAAAAATGCACCATAGCTACGCCACCTTTAAGTGATTTAAACCAAAAAGCAATCTGCACCAAGTCATACTAAGCGTTGATTGAATATGAAGTTTGATGAAATTCCGTATATTAGTTCTTGAGACAGAGCTGCTAAAAGGGCAATCGCGAAACATGCAGTTGAACCGCCTGTTGAACAATTCACGCCAAATGCTAAGAAGCACCAGTTTGTATCAGGGACTAAGTGTGTGTACATTTTTATTAAATTCTGTGCATTAATTCTAGAGATAGAGAAACCTGAAAATTTGTGTCACATACAGACAAAAAGGCAGAATGATAGACTCACAGATAGACATTTTATAAAAAGATGTTTCTCGGGATCTCTCCAACCCTAAAATGTATAAATTCAACGAATACCGGACAGCAAAAATTTTCACGAATCCAATACTATTTTCTAGCAAAGATAGAATGTAAAAAATAGAAGCGTGGAGGATAGAAAAAAGACTTTTTAAAGAGTAAATAATGTAATCTATTTGAAAAGCGATCAAGTAGTCAAAATAATTCAACGTTGTATTTCTATTTCAAGCAATGTATAAGTTTAGTTAGTTTGATGTATTTCGTAAAAATGGATTTGGACTAGCATAGCTTCAAAATTTTAAAATATTCTACTTTATAAGCTCATCTGCTTTTTTTCTTTGTGGGGAAGTGGAGGTAAAGGAAAAATGAATTATAAATTTGGTTTATTATTTGATTTGACCTTTTGAAAAAAATTCCTATTAGTTAGCTTTCAAAATATCTTTTGGGAAATAGGAATAAATATCTGCTGCATTGCGGAGTTTCAATTATTTTTACTTACCCATCATACGTAGTATATAGGGTAAGTATTGCAATCGTTTTGAAAATCGAAAAAATTTTTATGACGGATTTACACGTTTCAGATACTGGAGATTCCGAAAAACATATTTTAGGTAGATTTCGTATGAAATACTACCTATTGCAATCGCACCAGTTTATCTATCTATCTATCTATCTCTATATATATATATCTCACTTTTTTATGGACACGATAACTTCTATAATTCTTCACCAATCTCCACCAAACTGGTACATAAAATCAAAGGGGTTAAAATCTCGGCTAAGTTCGTTAATGGGCAAAATCGGACCCAGGGGGTCGGAATAGGGGGCGTTTTTGTGAAAACCGAAAAAACGCCATAACTTCTTAATTAAAGTAGATATCGAATCGGTTTAAAGTTTATATTACTTCTTAAATATGGGCCAAAAGTATATACATGACAGATTTTTGATAAATTTAGAAGTGGGCTCAAGGAGTGAAAAAAACAGGGATTTTGAGAGAAAAAAATTCATAACTTCGCCAATTTTCAAGATATCAAGCCCAGCTAATTTTTTTATAAATGTTCGTAAAATTATCTAAAACTTTTGTATTTACAAGTTTTTGATAAGACCAACTTTTACCGATGAAAAAAATTAAAAACGAAAAGAAAAAGGGCGGTGAAAAAAGAGAAAAATCCATAACTCAGTCAATTTTTAAGATATCAAATCTGATGAAATTTATTTTACATCTTCTCAAAAGTATCTACAACTTTTATATTGACAAGTTTTTCATAGGACCAATTCGTATAGCAAAAAAAAAAAAAATTAAACAAAAATAGGAGTTGGAGAAAAAACCTCAAATCCAAACTGCAAAACCTCAAATCCAAACTGCAAACCTCAAATCCAATTATATTCTGACTAATTTTTAAATTCATTTTTGATTTTAAACGCATCCAAGTGGTAGATCCTCTTATTTAGAAACTGTATAAAGTGACGCATTGGTCAATTTTCTGATAAAGACAGAATATATTTTAAAAAAAAGCTACCAAAAAGGGTATTTTGAACAGAATTTCCCAAAGTCATCGGGACTGAAAATTTAAGGAAGTGTTCAAATAAGAAATTGTGTTTTTTTCTGACTCGTTTTTAAATCCATTTTTGCTCTCAAATGCATCCAATTTACAGATCCTTTTATTTAGGAACTATATAATGTGATGCATTGATCTGTTTTTTGATAAAGACAGAATATATTTCGAAAAAGGCTACCAAAAAGGATATTTTGAACAGAATTTCCTGAAGTCTTCGTGATTTTATAATATAATTTTATAATAAAATTTAAGGAAGTTTTCACATAGCAAATTACGTTTTTTATGACTCGTTTTAAAATCCATTTTCGCTCTCAAACGCATCCAATTTACAGATCCTCTTATTTAGGAACTATATACTGTGACGCATTGGCCAGTTTTTTGATAAAGATAGAATATATTTTTTAAAATTCTGTCAAAGTGAGTATTTCGCACAAAATTTTCCAAAGCAATCATGATTAAAGAATTAAGGATGTATTCAAACAACAAATCGGTTATTTTATGACTCATTTTTAAATTCAATTTTTTTCTCAAATGCATTCAGCTTACAGTTTTTTGTTATTTAGGAACTGTATAATGTACTGTTTTGGTCGATTTTTTAATAAATTCAGAATTTATTTCAAAATATCTTGTCAAAATGGGCATTTGATCTGAATTTTTCTTCAGATGATTCTGATAAAACCAGAAAAATGAAATTAAAATTTTTTCATAAACGGCCAAATGAAGTTATTAAACTGGGTTTATCTCTAATCATATATATTTTTTTGTTGAAATGAGCACTCTTCGAAATCTACCTCCGCCTATAGGCCCAGCCGACAGGGATTTTTTAGAAAAAAAAAATTGCCGTCCGTCCGTCTGTGTGTCTGTCTGTCTGTCTGTCTGTAACCGCTCTATCTTCGGAACAAATTGAGATAGAGACTTGAAACTTTGTATGTGCTTAATATGCAAGAATGGGACGAAGCCTATTTAATATCAATAACCTCGATTATCCGGAACTATTTTTTTCGGATTCTCGAAAAGTTCGTTCTGATGAAAGGTATACAAAAATTTTCGAAATGTTTTGTATTAAGGAAAGGACGTAAAAGGCAATAAAATAACACAATTTTTGAATAAAGAACGAAGTCGATCGGATTATTAGTTGTCGAGATATTTGTAATCCTGTTTTCCACATTCTTCGATTTTCATGGCCGTATGTTTCATTCAAATTTCAATTCAAAGATATATTTCAATTGGAAATGAGACGCTTAATCCGACGCAGTAAATTGTTAGTTAATATGATTATTATTTTTGGAGCTATAAGGATGCTTCTTTTACGCAATCCGGTACTACTGGCGTATTTTGGAGTTTTATATAATTTGTCGAAATCGGCTCATCAGCAATTAATTGATAGAGCATTACTATGAATATTAAAACTATTTAAATGTGCGTTTAAATTTTATTTTGCAATTGCGAAGCATTTTATAAATAGTTTACATGCGTTTTATTTTCATATTTTATATTATGCGTATCCATGATGGGTAAGTATCACGGTGGTCCCCCAACGACTAGTTTATTTAAATAAAGATAACTTAAATATAGTTATACAGAAGAGAATGAAATCATATTCTTTTGATTTATGACTATAAAGTTTTGCTGATTCGTGTGTCAAGATGATAGAGCAAGTATATACTTGTTTTAATAAAATAAAGTACTACAGTATAAAAATTTATTGAAACAAATCATGCTTAAGGATGCTTTTGAGAAGGAAAATTTAGAATATTAAAAAATATATACTGAACCATATTTTGATACTAGATTCCAAGTGAGGATTTTCACAGAATGCGCTTCAATATCATTGAAAAGCGATGAAGTAGACAAAATGATGTACAATATTTTTACTTCAAACCAAATATATAATTCTGTTTTCTTTGAACTTTTTCACGTTTAAAAATCCAATGTATATTACTTTCTAGGAAAACTTCTCACCCTCACTCATTTTTTTATTTTTTGAAGTAGAGACAAAATAAATATTTTAAAATAGGTTTTTGATTTAGTTTTGAAGAAAAAAAATCTCTATTTCTACTTTCTTCAAAAATCTCACTTTTAGAATCTCCTGAATTTTCACAGTACTGTGGCATATCAGTTGTACATTTATTTCAATAAAGAAATTTAGTGGCTTGTCATTTTGTTAAAATAAAATCAAAATTATCTAACGAGTATTATGTAACAAATAGGTATATTACTAATGTTAAGGATTTTTTTCATATACTTGCTTTTATGAAATTCGGAAATACATTAATTTTTAAATAAGAATGTTTAAAAATAAACTTTAAGTATGCTATAAGACTGAATAGTTGACAAAAGAAAAACTTTAATTTTCTGTTAGCTATCTATCATAATCTCTTTTTAAATATATAGATATATGTTATGTGAAAGACCGAAATCAGGAGAATTTTGGCTTTCGCCGGTGAATGTCAACATTCACATGGTCGTTTGGTGTACATTAGATTAATTTTTAACACAATTTCCAATGGGCAAATAAATCATAGTAGTTAGAAATTTCCAAGCACGTAAAAAATGTCCGGTGCAGGTTTCGAACCAGGGGCCACCAATGCTCTTCCAAATGAGACATCCCAGACGAATACTGGAGGACTAATTCAGCCAAGTAACCTTTAACGATAATAAAATGTGGTCTGATATCCGAATCACAGTACCAAAAAGATAAACTGAATCAAACCAACAGAATCATTCGAAGATTATTATTATTATTATTATTATTACTATTATTTTGGATCTGCAGTAACGGTTGCAACGTTGTCATATGCATAAAACATGATTATAATATCATATGCATCATGCATTGTTATCGTTTGGAGAAATTATAGTTGCACTACAGTGATGTGCAAAAAATTCCATTGAATTAAGATCTGCTAGGAAAATTTTTTGACGATGCAATAAATAGTGTTCATAGTTTGTTCACAGGAACATTTAACGGAATTATATTAGGACTTAAGGCGAAAAACTATCTGAAGCGCATTATAATAATGATATGTTATTTCAAATATCATGAAATGAGAACAAATGACTGTGATGCACTAATAAATGTTTTCCACAAATTATGGAATACTTAACAGCTAGAGTAAAGAAACTCACAAAAGTATTCTGTTAAAAGACTAACTACGATCCGTAAAGGCTGGAAGTGAGTCTTTCGTTGGTGTATGTTTTTTTGATTTTATATCATTTTTAATACATTATGTAGCATGCATAAATTCTATTGATCAAATACATGGCTGTAGAAAAAAAAATTCGCAAACATTGCCAGCTATCGACAAGAATTGCTAATAATGTATTCTTTTTGAATTATGTGTCTCTTTTTCTTCTTTTTTTTTATTTGTATCCTGATGTTTTTGAATTCATTGCGCGGGAAAATTGCATTTCTTGATAACATTAATTTAGTTTTGGAAAGTGTTTTATAACCAGGGCTTAACGCATAATTTTTCAATTATGCTTTCTTTGCTAAAAGCTTTCAATCTAAAAGAATGAAAATCTCAATCCATTCATGAGAATGAAAATTCTCTTATTATAACAGCTACTAAGTATAAGTTACGAAAAATTATGAAAAAAATTGACTCGAATATATGCGATATGTACCGAATAACATTAATTAAATAGTTTTTTTTTTTCAAATATTTCCAGTCAAAATATTATTATATAGCGAACGGAGTAATGAGCATATATATTAAGATTGAGCCTGTTCTCAATTTTCTGAGAAGAATTGACTGCAAATAACCCGTGCTGTATATGTATAGAGTACTAATGCGTTTAGACGGCTATTATCCTGCATTTATCTGTATAAATGATGCCAAACACAACTCCTCCAAGAGTTGTAAACGGTTCTATTTGGTACACAAAACGATTCATAGTGTGTTCTTAATGATCTCATGATTCTTCCGTAGTAAGCAATGTACTTGACAAATGCACCTTGCTGATATGAGCTATTAAGAGATCTAAATATTCTAAGTGCCATGATTGCATGTTATTGCATCTTATTTATGGGAAAGTAATAAGATTCCTGGTATTATAATAGAGAATAACACACAAACGTATTACAATTGAAACAGAAAAACGTGTATATACATTAATGTGTTACGAAAATTTCCACCATTACAATTTTATTGATTAATTATTAAAATAGGTATAAAAGTAAAAATAGCTTTTTTTTTAACTTTCTTTTATAATATAATTTTAACTCTCTTTTATCATATATTACTTTAAATATAAATATAATTATATTTATATTAAAAGTAAAGCAAAGTTTTATGACTGGGGTTTATGTTATTCCAAAACTATCTTTATCTATAGTTTACTACAGTATGTGACATGCCTAAATTTTATTAATCACACTAAATTTTATTATACACAGCTGCAGAAAATAATTCGTCCACTTTTATACAGCAATTGCTAAAAATGATTTCTCCATGAATAAAGCATTTTCTAAAATTTTAGCATGAGATATTTCATTGTACGAATAAATGAAATTTCTTGGCAGTACTCTGATAGTGTTGGAAAATGTTTCATAATCTGTGCTTGATGCAGGATTCTTCGATCGTGTTTTATTTATTAAAAGTTTTTCATCGAAAAGTATGAAAAATCCAATCCATGCATGCGAATGAAAACTCGCTTATTACTACAGCTACTAAGTAATTCACCGAAAAGGTGAAAAAATGATCAAGTATAAGCGATATGTACCACATAACATGAATTAATTATTTTAAAAACATTTTAAATCAAAATAGTATTATATAGAGACGCAATACTGACAATATGATTAAGATTGGGCCTGCTCACAATTTTCTGTGAAGAATCGACAGCAAATAACCTGTGCTGTATATGTATAGATTGCTAATGCGTTTAAACCGATATTATCGTGCATGTATCTGCATAAATGATGCCAAACACATCTTCTCCAAGAGTTGTAAACGGTTCTATTTGGTACACAAAACGATTCATCGTGTGTTCTTAATGATCTCATGAATCTTCCGTAATAAGCGATGTACTTGACAAATACACCTTATTGATATGAGCGATTAAGAGATCTAAACAGTCAAAGTGCCATAATTCCATGCATCTTATTGTAGGAATGCAATAAGATTCCTGGTAATATAATAAGGAATAACAGATAAATATATTATAACTGAAATAGAAGAACGTGGGTTGTTTCTTTACGAAAATGTTAACCACTACAATTTTATTATTTGAAAAATAGATACGAAAGTAAAAATATTTTTTTTCTTTTAAAAGATTCATGTAATAAGATTCCTGGTGTTATAATAGAGAATAACAGATAAACGCATTACACCTGAAACAGAAAAACGTGTACATACATTAATGTATTACGAAAATTTCCACCGCTACAATTTTTTTGATTAATTAATAAAAGAGATATAAAAGTAAAAATAGCTTTTTTTAATAAAATTTTAACACTCTTTTATAATAAAATTTTAACTCTCTTTTATAATAAAATTTTAACTATCTTTTATGATATAATAGTTTTAATATAAATATAATTATAATATTTATATTAAAAGTAAAACAAAGTTTTATGACTAGGGTTTATGTTGTTCCAAAAAGATCTTTATCTATTGTTTACTACAGTATGTGGACATGCCTAAATTTTATAGATTATATACACAGCTACAGAAAATAATTCGTCCACTTTTATGCAGCAATTGCTAAAAATGATTTCTCCATGAATAAAGCATTTTCTAAAATTTTAGCATGAGATATTTCATTGTACGAATAAATGAAATTTCTTCGTAGCATTCTGATAGCGTTGGAAAATGTTTCAAAATCTGTGCTTTGATGCAGGATTTTTCGATCGTGCTTTATTTATTAAAAGTTTTTCATCGAAAAGCGTGAAAAACCCAATCCATGCATGAGAATGGAAACTCGCTTATTATTACAGATACTAAGTAATTTACCGAAAAGATGAAAAAATGATCGAGTATAAGCGATATGTACCAAATAACATGAATTAATTTTTTTAAAAACATTTTCAATCAAAATAGTATTATATCAAGACTCAATAACGAGCATACATATTAAGATTGGGCCTGTTCACAATTTTCTGAGAAGAATTGACTGCAAATAACCCGTGCTGTATATGTATAGAGTACTAATGCGTTTCGACGGCTATTATCCTGCATCTATCTGCATAAATGATGCCAAACACAGCTTCTCTAAGAGTTGTAAAGGGGTCTATTTGGTACACAAAACGATTCATAGTGTGTTCTTAATGATCTCATGAATCTTCCGTAATAAGCTTAATCTGTAATACTTGACAAATACACCTTATTGATAAGAGCAATTAAGAGATCTAAATATTCTAAGTGCCATAATTGCATGCATCTTATTGTAGGAATGTAATAAAATTCCTGGTAATATAATAGGGAATGACAGATAAAAGTATTACATTGTTTAATTATGTGCTTCTTTTTCTTCTACTTTTTTATTGTATCCTTATGTATCAAATTTCATTGTACAAAAAAATTACATCTTTTAACAATATTCAGTATTTTTGGAAAGAGCTTCATAACCTGGGGTTAATGCATAATTTTTCACTCATGTTTTCTTTACTAAAAGGTTTGATTCCAAAAGAATGAAAATCCCAATCAATTCATTAGAGTGAAAACTCGCTTATTATTACGATTACTGAGTAAATTACCAAAAAAGTGCGAAACAAATGGGTAAGTGTGAACGCAAATCAAACAGAGGGTTTCGTTTGATATGTCCTTCAAAATAATTTAACATTTAATTAACAAACGAAAATTGACAATAGAAAATTAATCATTTCTTACATAAATGGCAGCACCATTATATTTAAGAATGTGCCTCCTACTATCTTATTTCAAATTTTTATACTTAAATTGAAAAAATTATAGCAGGACTTCGTAAAAGACCACATTTAAAAAGTAAAAACCATTGCAGTAAGCGAATAGGAATTTAATAAATAAATAAAATATTTCACTTCGCATCTCAAAATAAATAATAAATATGATGCAATATGATGAAATAAAAACAAATAGGTACATTTTTCACATGATTTATTTAATCCATTAATTTATGTTAAATACATGATAATTTTTATATTTATATTAAACTTGCATGCAACATTTAGAAAAAAAACATAAAAAAACGAACTGATCATATTAAAAAATATATTTAAATTAAAATAACAGTCTTTTCAAAATTTTAAAATCGGTTCTGTGAGAAGAGGGTATTCAGCTGTAAGTATACAAATTTTGAACTCTATGATTTATATAGTCTTTGTGTACGGTCTTTGCGACAGTCAGACGAACAAACAGTCAGACAAAGGACAGAGACGAATAGGGCTTCGTCAGATGAACGAAACCCTAATAATGATTTCAATATATAATGCGATATATACCGACTAACATAAGATGGGAATTTTTTTTAAACATTTCCAATCAAAATAGTATTATATACAGACGCAATAACGAGCACACAAAACCAGGCCTGTTCACAATTTTCTGTGGAGAATTGATTGCAAATAACCCGTGCTGTATACTGTATGTACCGAGTACCAAAGCCTTTAGACGGCTATTATCCTGTATTTATCTGCATAAATGATGTCAAACACAGCTTCTACAAGAGTTGTAAACGGCTCTATTTGGTACACAAAACGATCCATATTGTGTTCTTAATGATCTTATGAATCTTCCGTAATAACCGATGTACTTGACAAATACACCTTATCGATACTCGTATAAGCGATTAAGAAATCTAAATAGTCTAAGTGCCATAATTGCAAGCATCTTATTGTAGGGATATAATAAGATTCTTGGTATTATATTAGAGAATAAAAAATAAAAGTATTACAACTCAAACAGAAAAACGTGCATATACATTAATGTGTTCCAAAAATTTCCACCACTATAATTTTATTAATTGAATCAATAGATACAAAAGTAAAAATAGTGTTTTCTTTAGGTTTTCTTTTATAATAATTTAATATTTTTATTAAAAGTAGTGCATATTTTTATGACTAGAATTTACGTTGTTTCAAAAAGATTGCCTACGATACAAGAAACTTGGCACGGTGATCCGATTATGGAAAATTCACCGCTTTCGTTTAACTTGGCAAAAAGAGTGAACTAGAGAATTTATAAAAAATATATAATTTTTATTATTATTTTTAAATGTATGACTACAGAATATAAACAAATTGTTATTATTAGTTATCAATGTTTTCTGCGAAATTAAAATAAATAAATAAATAAAAAAGTTGCGTTAAACTGTAGCCATGCAATTTGTTGTCTTGTTTTCGGGAAGATTATTTTGTTATATTAATAATTCTGCAAGTAATAAGCAAAAAAATCTTGGAAAAACATGGTATTGTTTTAATTAAAACGTTAATTTCTCTACGACTATACATGATATTCCCATAAAAATGAATATAGTGTATTACAATAAACCATTTAATAATAATATACAGTTTGAACGTTTTCACTGCATTGGTTTTGACAGGTTATCCAAAAGATATTCATGTTTTTTCCAATTTGTTGACAGTTCCCTATGGGGTTTCCGGAAAAATCTTCACGGAAATCTATAACTTGTACTATTTTGCTTACACACCTCTAGTTTCAGGATAATTCCTCGTGCATTTTTCTAGATATTTAACAAAACGTTTAAAATCGCAAGTGGCCGGTCACCTTTGGCCATATAGTGTATAAATAGTCTTTATTAAAAGTTGAATCTGGATTTTCTTCACAAAAGTGAGCAATTAAAGAAGACAATTTTGAATAACCATTATAATAGTTTACTATTTCAGTGGAAATTGATTATTGTTCAAAAGTAAGAAAAAACTTATATATACTCCATAGTATCTTACAAAATTAAAGAAAATACCTTCTTTATAGCCTTTTGTGAATGATATTGCTGTGAACTTGAAAAGCAATTCACTAAATAAAGCATATATATATATATATATATATATATATATATATATATATATATATAAAGCTACAAATTTATTTTTAATTTAATTAATGGAAAGTGTGTGTGTTGATGTTTTCAACAGTGAAAATGATTTATGAGTGTTTATTGCTTTTTTTCACCTACTAAAAAAACTGAAAAAGGAAACTTTTTCTTTGTGAACTTTTTTCCCCTTATTCCTAAATTGTGTTAATGAAATAAATTAATCTTAATATAAGGATTATTTTGATAAGGATAAAAAAGTTAGATTATTGTTATTTTTATTTACGTATTTAAAAAATATAGGATAAGCAATTCACTTATTTATCATTATTGTTCTTTTTTTAACTATGAGATGTCTTCATTATAATATTTTTTGTACAATTGACCAAAAAGTGAAGAAAAAAAAAAAAGAAAGAAAGAAAGAAAGAAGCCATCTCATATATTTTAATCAAGAAATTATCGCAGAAAGAACGAAAATAGGCATTTGATTAGAAATTGTGTGTTTTTTCAACGTATCTTTGTCTAATATAACATATTAAAACGTTACAAACATTGATAACAAACTTAAGTACATATTTACATTTTTTATTTCTAAGCGAAAGAGCTGTGAATTTACGTCTAATTTAATGTTCTAAAGAAAAAAGTCAAAAAGTTCTTAGGTAAAAAAATGTTCGTTACGCATGTGTCACTTTTTTACTGTCTCCGTTTTTCCGTTAAGTCCATTTTTTACTTCTACATTTTGATGTCGCAGTACCTTTAGTTGGCAGGTGATCGGATACTTCCAAATCACGACAGGGAAGTAGAGGAAAATGAACAAAAAAGCACTTAATATAATTTTAAATTTATAATTTCATAATGCATATTTGTACGCAATGCCCACAGTCAGTATATTGAAATGCTTTCAAATTAAAAATTATTTTTATTGCAACAATTTCTATAAGCTTGTTTTTTTTTTAAATTTCAGTTTTTCCTGAAACGTACGTCGAAGCTTTAGTGAACACGAAAGTGGACATGCCTTGTGAAGTTCTGGCAAAGAAAGACAATAGCCTTATAGAGTTTGTATTTTGGTACAGAGGCGAAGGACGTACGCCTCTGTACACTCTGGATGTCAGAGACAGGACATTGTCTACAGCAGTCCACACACGAAACGAAACTTACGCGGACAGAGTGCAATTTCACGTTGCAAATCTGAAAGTTCCCTTTTTACGGATGGATCAGTTGAAGACAAGTGATACTGGCATTTATTATTGCCGAGTGGATTACCAATGGTCAGCGACAGAAGTTTCTAAGGTGCACATGACTGTGGTTGGTAAGTTGTGGTGTTTCCATTTTGTAGAATTTTCTGAGATTTTAAGGTGATATATTCTTAAAATATTTGCTGATTAAGAGGCCACTCGACACATTCAAAAAGACCCTTATGATAATGTTATGTCTATGGGGATGTTATTTTCAAATAGCTTGCTCAAATTTTAATATTTTCACATAACATTTTTTCGGATAGCATAGCTGAAGACGATCTACAGCCGGGCTAGTTTTTACTTTTTCCATTTTGGTCATATATTTTTTATATTATCTCAGTTTCAATTTCAGAACCGGTTTCAACCAGTTCCAAAAGTTAAAATAATTTTTAAAAAATCCAAAATCAAAATCGAAAATGTAAAAACTAATCCAGTCGTATATCGTCCACAGCTATGCTATCCAAAAAATATCATGTAAAAATATTAAAACTTGAGCACAATATTTGAAAATAACACCCCCATAGACTTTACGTCATCATCTGTGTCTTTTTTGAGCGACTAGTGCAGACTCTTAAGAAAAAAAAAATACCGTTTATTCACCTTATATTGAAACTAAATTTCAAAATATTCTGTACTGAAGTAAACAGAGTGATGCAGAATTTCTCGTACAAAATTTCTAAAGTCGAAAGGAAACGCAGCTGTATTGAATACTCACATAACAGAATCAATCTCTTATAAACATATAACTCTGTCACGAAATATTTATTAAAAGATAATTGCAATTAGAAATATTTAATAATAGAAATGTAGTGTTGTATAGCAATACAGTATGAGTCATTATACAAATAATAACACATATTTTTTTTTGATTTAAAAAAAGTATGTCTCCAAAATATGAGGAATCAAATTTACCGGCTATCACAACCGTAATATGTACAACTTATTTAGTTAAAATGTGATTGAACTTTGTTCGATATATCAAGGAGTAAAAAGATAACATAAAATGGCACAAAATGTAAAAATGTATATTCAAAAGAGTACATATAACTGTTTGGAAGTTTCTTAAGTTCTATCCTTAATTTAAAAGTAATGTTTAAAATAGATGTAACTGGAAATGCGCAAGCGAAGGAGACACAACTCAATGCATTCGGCTGACGACGAAACGAAGATGAGTGTTGAAAAACACCAGCAGAGTCAATCGTTCCTGCTCACACGAGGAGACCAATGAAAAACGCTTAGCAATCCTGGAAAAACTTAAGCAGAAAGGAGGGAAAAGTGAATTTAAAAAATGGAAGCTAGAATTATGAAATATTGGCCATACCGGGCATATCATTAAATAAGCTGTTGGAACTCTTCCATATATCAGTAGCTTCTTAAAAATCCAGATCGCAAATTGATGAACATTTCTGAGTAATAGAAACTTTGTAAAATATGAAATTGCTTTCGTTAGATCAACAATCGTTAGCAATAGAAAAAATTTTAACGTCAAAAATTTTAATAATTTTAAGATTTATGTTTCCCAAAGCACATTTGTAGGTTATAAATACTTATTTTAAACTTTGCACTGATGATGACGCTTTACAAGCTACAAAAGATCTATATGCACAGTTTTGCACACTGTTTACAGTTCTTGCTATTTAACGTTGTCCTCTAGTTTCTTATTGAGTCGATAAAATCTATAAATTGATTTACTGAGTTACAAAGTAAATTAAACCACTTTCACATATTAGATAATTTATTTATAATTCAAGGCTTTTTAAAAATATTTTCAAAATAAATTAAAAAAATAATATTGAGTATTTCTAGTTTTCTTTAATAAAAAGCTAATTTCATAATAAGCTGATTCTCATCAATGGATAATAATAGATGCTGTAAAGCTAAATAGAAGAAAATAGTTAATTTTTCAGCGTGCAAAATCTCCTGTTAGCCGGTTTGTATGTAGCAATCAGCTTCAAGTCCAGCCTGTGTAAAAACATCTCATTTTTCTTGTAACAGATACACTGAAAAAAATTTGACCCTTTTGCTGCATCGTCATTCCTCAGCTTTTATAGAATATGTCTCTTTTGACCTATGAGAATGCTCCATAATAGGCTGAAGTAATCTTTTTTTATAAAAGCGGTGGAGTGACGATGTAGCAAAAAGGTCAAATTTTTAATAGTGTAATTGAAAATCACTTAACATCATATCATCAGTTTTGCTTTTAAAATAAACTCAGACAAGTTCTAAAAATAGTAAAATCAACAACAATATCGTACAATATTAATTGCTCAAATTTTAAGTAAACAGGACCCTTTCAAATCAATCTTATGATATTTAGTGTAGTACAAATAATTTATGGAAAATTTTCAGATATGTAGACATACTGGTTATGAGTCTATGTAACGAAATAATGTCCTGTTAATGCAGCGCGCCTCAAAAATATATGGACAGATGATTTTTTGAAATAACAGTTCAAAAACTGAAGCCCTAATCATTAAAAACATAATAAACATATTAATTCATAATACAAGTTTATTACAGTGAACAAACACAGTATAGGTTTTACAGAATCTTTGTATATAAATAAAAATCGAAATAGGCTGTTTAAAAAATATATGGACTTTTCGAGAATTTTGCATCTAAATTAAAATTTTGTATTTGTTCCTTTGGATTATCTTAAAAACTTTATCAATTACTATTCACGGCCATCGCTAAAAGTAGTAGCTGTTGTTCCATTTAAACAAAACGCGTCCCTTATCATGAAAGAGCCTCATCCTTTTTGTCGACTAAAAAATTCAATTCTCGTTGCAGATCATGCCAATAGCATGCCCAGCCATCAGGACCGACCAAATTAAATTTATTTTCGCCCCTGAAGAAACACTTAACAATTGATTGGTCCAAGGCGTGAGAACCTTTCTATGTTGCATTTTGAGCTTAGGTGTCCGAACTATTTAGCGATATTTATGAATTTTACTTGCCTGTATGAGATGGTCAACAGTAAACAGTAGTAGATGGTCAACAGACTCTTTTTTGGGTTGAAACTGCTTGTAAAATGCTCGAATATTTGTACATAACAACGAGTTTAATTTAATTCTTCTAATGTATAAAACCTTCAAAATAATAATATAAAAATATGTAATATAAAAACATTAAAAAGTATTTTTGTTGGAATATTAATATTACGTTAAGTGTGCTAGAAACAATGTGTTGCAGAGCTAATGTTGAGGCTTGTGATCTGCATATTTACAAGTGGATAAAAATTGTTGTGAATAGATAAGGATAAAATTGGCTAAAATCACAAACTTGCCGAAATGGATTATGATACGAACGTTCAATATTTTATGGACATTCTGATGCAGGTATCAGATAACATTAGCCAGCTTAATGCGAGATAGTAAATAAAAATAGTAATGTTTTTTAAAACAGAAAAACAAAGTCCTTTTTACAAAGATATGAAAAGATTAAAAATTGCCATTCCTATATTTTTGACAATAATTTTGATATTATACTTTTTCTTTTATTTTCATGTGTAAGTGCGAGATGAAAAAACTTTAAAAGTTTTATAGCAATTAAATGAGTAGAAAATTGGATGGCTATAGTTGTACCAAAAATTATATTAACTCTGAGTAAAGTTCTTCAAATCCATTCCATCAAAGCATATTTCTAATAAAGGGTTCCAAGAGAGTCCTTTATTGGGAGAAAAATGCATACATCTTAAAAACCGTGTGCAGGATCGAAATAAAATAGTATATTTTACATTTAAAATATTAATAAAAAAAGTTTGTAAAACATTTTTCAGTAACTAAAATCTAACAAGATTGACATAGTTCTTGAGTTCTAATAATCCTTAAATTCTTAGTTGCGAAATCATATTAATCTTGTATCATTTGTATTAATTAAAATTGGTCATTATTACCAACATGTTGGCTGTAATTTCTCCAATGTTGACATAAAATACTACCCTTATATAGAGGTATTTACGAATTATTACTATTGCATTAATATTAAAAGAAAAACTTGCCATTTTTGCTATTGCACTGTTAAAAAATGTCTGTAATCCAAACGATGTAAAATTACCAAAATCTGCATGTTTACTAAAATTTTATCTGTATACTGTACAAAAAATGACGTTAATTTATAAAACTAACTTTTGTAGAGCTAGAGAATCCTGTAACATTACAAAAGAATTTAATGAAATTACAGTAATCTTACTAAAATTTTATCTGTAACCCGGGCACATTAAACCTCTACATGGGTACGGGCATGCAAAAATACCCTGCCCTATAATTGGCTAATGTTATGGAGCAATGTTATGCATCACGAGCACGTTTTTCGCCGTATAGCAGGAAATATAGAACAACATGGCGTTATGATGTCCAATACCATAGACTTCTAATCACAAGATTTTTATTCATACAAATGTGAAATTACAAATCAAAATATATCAATTTTTAGATGATTATTCATTTTCGTTTCACCGTAATATCGTGCGATTAAGCGTCTTAAAACAGAATGGTCTCCAGAAATCAAACATTAGTTAGATGAATATTTAAAATTCTTCATCTGCATATGAAGAAATTTTGTTAAATTATTTCTACGACGAGGTCTTATCTATTACACTGATCCAAAGAACAACTTTTCTACGAGAAGTATCACCAAAACAAACGCCTTTTCATTTCGACCATCATTTCGCCTTTTCATTGGTTAAAGGGGCGAAAGGCAACGCCTTTTAAATTTCCGTTAAAGGGAGAAAAGAAACGATCAGTCAATCACAGCACATAATTCTTTCCCATGTCCGTATCCATGTAAAGGTTGCTAATATGCAACCCGGGCTGCAGTTACACAAAAAGGTCTAGAAATCTCAGTTTTCTAAATAATAGCTAGTAACTTTACGGACTTTTTTATTTACAGTGCAACCGTATATAAGCTACAAGAATTTTTGTTGTTGCCGTCACTAAATGTTCTAGGAATAATTGTTTCTTAGACATTTTTTGTAACTTTGCAGATAATTTTTAATGTGTGATTTCTCTGTAAAGCAAATATTTCTGAAATTTTGACGGCTTGTTGCAAATAATTAATTTGTAAAGTAAATGTTAAACCAATATGAGTACATAGTTGGAAATATTTCCAAGAAAATACAGCGTTGGGTGTCAATATAACCAATGTAAATGATATTGGTTTTCTACAAGGATTTTTACAAGGATAGCATTATAATGTTAGTGAAGAATTTAAAATCAGTGCGCTGTTAGAAATTTGCAGCATTCGTTCCAGTCATTCGATCGTATTTTGAAAAGAAACGGGTACATAATTGTTAATTAACTCTATTCTGACCATAAAATAAGCAAAAATATACTCAAAATACTGTTAAATTACAGTTGTCTTACAGTTTTCGATAAAATTTTCGACAGAATGCTGCAAATTTTTTAACAGTGCATTAGTAGATAAAATTATTGCAAAAATTTATTTTATTTTAAAAGAATGCGTATGATTTCTTTGTTTTCTTTTTCAGTTCCTCCAGAAAAACTAGTTGTACGTGATCACCATGGGAGGTTAATACGTGATATAGCGGGACCATATAAAGAGTACACGGATGTATCTCTGCAATGTGAAGCTGTTAGAGGTACTGTATTAATTTGCAATACACATACATTTTACGTCTGAATTTAAAAAAAAAAAACTATTAGAATATTGAATAATATAATCTAAGACAAACTTGAATACATTTTTTAAAAATAAATAAAATTTATATACAAAAAATTAAAACACTAAAAGACATTTAAAACTACAAGAATAAACGTTTCGCTAAGCTACATTCAAGGCTTCATCAGTAGAAAAAATTATTCATTGCATAACAAACATTGGAAAAAATCAAGACAGAAAATGAACTATTCATCAACAAAGAAAATTCATTAACAATAATTAATGAATAATTAGTTGTACTGATGTGGCCTTGCGTGTAGCTTGGCGAAACGTTTACTTTTGTATTATTAAATGTATTTTAGTGTTTTAATTTTTTGTATATAAATTTTATTTATTTTTAAAAAATGTATTCAAGTCTGTCTTAGTTTATATTTTTCAATCTTTTAATAGTACTGTATTAATGTTTTTTTCTAAATGTTTTGTCAAAATTGAAGAGAAAACTAAATCCACTTTAAATAAATATAAAATATAGGTTTCGAAATGTTAGTTGCAACTAGCAATAGATTTAATAAATAAGATTTATACGTTAAAACACACAATTATCTTTACAGCCTTTATACTCAAAGTATTGCACGTGAGCATAACGGCTTTAACAACCATTTGTCTTATAATGTAGCAAAAATATGGCTTAATAATACGAAAAATGTCTTAATTGTTTATCTGTTCACAATATTTCAATTTCCCCCTTTTTTACCTTTTCTATCTTTCAGGAACTTGTTAGAATGTAATTAATTTCCCTTTACATCTGGTGACATTCCATGGTCTTTAAGTGAATTTTTGATTCATCACAACTTTTTTCATATTAAAATTTTCTGATGTACTCACTGAAGTTTTCCATTCATACACCTTATCAAGACTTGACGAGAAATGTTTGTCTCCTGACTTTTAATTTTTTTAATATTATATTTATCCCGAAGATGACTGCAAAATTAGATCGAAACGTTGATATTATACTTGTCGCTAATTTTTTTTGTACAAGTTCAAATAAATGTTCTTGTTTATGCAAACCATCGAGCAAGTTTATGTGTTTTGACGTTTAAACCTTATTTATTATATTTAATGGTGCATTTGTTCTACATATGGTAACGGCGATATATTTATTTATTTATTTATCTATTTATTGTAAAACTTGGTATAAATATCATGCACAAAACATTTTCGATATTTAAATAGACTATCAGTTAAATATTTTCTCCTTGAACAAAAAGATAAAAAACAAGTTGGAAATTGCACGTGAAGCGTAGTAAATGAGCTGTGCTCGTCCGATAATGAAGTTTTAAAAATATTCAGAACTTGCTGTTATAGTAGACAGGAATTCGGATACAGTATTGTAGTCAAAATCTTTTTTGTGTTCATGTAAGTATACAGGAAGTAACTTTTATTACACCTCAGCAACGTTTATCATATCCTTCGAGTATATCATATTCATAAAATGTAAATCAAAATGTTTATCGAAATTTCTAAAATATTCAGATCTTTGTGTACTAGTATATAGTACTTCGGATGCAATATAGTGGCCCAAATCTTTTGTGTCTTCCAATAAATACTGCCTGCTTACTATTATAAATAAAGTAACTTGTAATAAATCTTAGCAATGTATATCAATTTCATAAGATAAGAAATAGTTTAATATGATTAACACACAGTCCAAACAATGTTTCCCCGTATAACATTATATAGTGGAATACTTTTGTTTGGCCCTGTAATTTAATAATAAATACTCTTTACATCACAGATTGTACAGAATGTATATTTTAGTACATATATACTTCATAGATTCATGTCAATTCTACTATATTCGAAAGAGTTTAACATCATTAAAATGTACGTGAATTTTTTTTTCCTATTGATCGTAATGTAATGGAATACTTTTGACTGTGCCTCTATTTAAACTATACATCCAATTTTCATAAAATTTAAAATGACTCGACAAAATTACGTTAAAATTATCTATTTTAAATATCGTGCAATTTAGTCGGGCAGTTTTTTCTTTGTTATATACGGGCAGACAGACGGACGGAGAGACTGAACGAGGAATATAAGTGCTATCTATTTATATAATTACGGTCGCACCTAAAATTATTCAGATGTTGGTGCAAAAGTACACAGTATTTCGGATACAGTATAGTAGCCAAAATCTTTTGTGTGTGCCTGTTAATATTATCTGCTTTCTTTTATACAGGAAATAACTTGTAATATTCCTGAGCAACGCATATCAATCTCATAAAATGTTAAATAGTTAATTACAATTAAAACGCGCACCAAAATTTTTCTCACTATATCATTATGTAATGGGATACTTTTGTGTGGTATTGTAAATCAATAACAAATGTTCTTTGCACCACAGATTATGCAAAATATATATTATAATATGTACTTCATGGATGCATATCAATTTTATTATGTTCGAATGAGTGTAACACCATTAAAATGCATTTAAAACTTTTTCCTCATTGACCGTAATGTAACAGAATATCTTTGATTGCCTCTGTAATTGATCTATGCATTATGATTTTCATAAAGTTTAAAATGACTCAACAAAATTATATAATAATTATATATTTTAAATTTCAAACGATTAAAATGATTTTGAAACTTTTTTCCCCATTGACCGTAATATAACGGAGTACTTTTGATTGTCCCTGTAATTGATCTATGAATCCGATTACTAGAAAATTTAAAATGACTCAACAAAATTATGTAATAACTAAATATTTTAAATTTCAAACGATTCGGTTGGATATTTTTTGCTTTGCTACATGCGGACGGACAGATGGATGCACAGGCGGACGGATGGACGGACTGAACGACAACTATAGGTGCTACGTATTTACATAATTACGAAAGCATCTAAAAGGAAAAGAAAGATCCTATAGCAGTTATGAAATACGCAAACAAAACTTTGAGCTTTCTTCTGCATTCCATTTAAAGTAATTCTTCCAATCGTTGTTTGCAATGACTCTCATCTTTAATCGAATCATTAATTCTAGTGCAACCCGTGTTATAGGAAAGAAAAGAGTGAAACACACATATAAAGCAATATCAACCTCGAAAGTATGACTATTTAAATATATATTGTTGATTATTTACTTGACCTTCGTTTTTAATATTTTAATCATTTAAAAAAAATTTAATTTTTATTATTTTAGTTTATAACTTAAGTATTTTAATTTTTTAAGCATTCATTAGAATTTTGATTGCATTATTATTGGCATTTGAATTGCTGTTTGAAAAATGTAAATAAAACAATGACCAGAAATCCACAAAATTTTAAAATCCGTTCAACCTCTAGTTCCAGGTTTTGCATATTTGAGGGTTTCTACTATACTAAATTATACTTTTTGTATTTACCAAGCTATTAAAACCATGATTCTTCCATTACAGGTTTTCCCGCGTCATCTGTGAGCTGGTGGAAAAACAACAAAATGTTGGAAGGTTTTGTACAGAACAGTAGCGACAGTGTGATCAACACCTTCACAATTAAGAATGCCAGTATTGCAGACATTTTCGCAGCGTATTACTGCAAGGCACAGAATACAGAGCTCGTTCATCCTATATCAAGGACAATCGTTTTAGACTTATTTTGTAAATTTTCTTCTTTGCTGTTTACTTTGCATTCATTGGGGCTGTGCAGATATAACGTTATCATTTTAGGCCTTTGGTCGTCTACTTTTTTTTTTTAAGTCAATAAATTATTATAAAATTATTTAATTGTTATACATGGAATGCACCAATGTTTGACGTTTCTATTCTTCTTCATATATGTATGCACACATAATCACGGCTTGAGAAACACACTGTGAAGTACATTCGAAATGAAGCTTGTGTTTACTAATAAATAAAAAAGAAAGATAAGAAATGTGTCCATTTGTTTTGTTGATAAGAATTTCTATGTGCCCTCCACACCTCCTCTATTGAGGGCAACTGCAACAGGACTTTATATATATTGAATGATTATGTAACAAAAAAAAAGCGCAAAATACTTTTAAATAGTTATTATTTCTTTTAAGTGCTATCTGATATAAAGTTTTTTCATAAGCAGAGTAAAATTTTATTTCAATCATAAAAGTATGCAAAAAATAAATGTAACCAGTTTGTATATCACTTCGAACAAAAATAAATAAATAAATAAATAAATTCTAGAAATCAAACGATATCATTACATAAAGGAGAGGACGCAAATTACCAAAATGTTGAGAACATTATATTTGCACAGCTCTCATTGTCTAAATTTAAAATTTTGATACTTAATATGGACAACTGAGATAATAATACATAAATCACATAGCTCACTTCAAATAAATAACAAGATCAAAATCAAAATTTCATCCATGTTTCATCAGACAAAAACATAATTTGGCAGAGTGATGATCCTATAATCAATTAGATATTCGATATGTCCTTGAAATTTGCAAGCTCTTAATTTAATCTGATGAACATTCGATGAAATTTTTGATTCGAAAACTACATTATGGTTCATTTAACTTTTGTATGCATGTATTATCTCTAGAATGTTTCCAAGAAAAAAGTTAGTAACTTTACTGATTTTCATTACAGTATAGTTATTGCGGTTAAAAAAAATAATTTAATCCATTTAATTTATTTACTAGTGTAAAGAAGCAGTAATTGATGTATTTTTACTTTCTTTTATCTTGAATAGAAAAAAGTATTGCAATCAAAACTGTTATCGACTTTCTATTTTTGACGTATTTTCACGGTGGTTAGAAACCTACAAAGACATGTTTTTTGCAAAATGTCTGCCTGTTGGTCTATCTATCTGTTCGTGTGTTGCCCTTGTATCATCGGAATGTGTATGAAGTAATGCATGTAATTGAACAAACTTTTCTGTGGTTGTATTTGGTTGTAGCAAGCAGAGCCTCTTCAATTTAGAAATATTCTGCCGGAAGGGGACGGTGTAATAGCAATATTTGTGCCATTTTCATATCATACAACCGAAAAGTGCATGAAGTTATGCATAGAATTAAAGAAAAAATGTTTGTGTATGTTTTTGGCTTTCGTCAATTGGTCGTCCCTGAAAATGAAAATATTCCGCCGGAAGGAGGCGTTGCAATAGCGATATCTGTGTTATTTTCATTATTGTATCATCGAAAGTGTATGAAGTTTTGCGTAACATTCAAACAAATTTTTTCGTGTATATTTTTGTGTATAGCTGGCATGTCCTCCCTGAAATTGAAAAAGTTCTGCCAAAAGGGGATGCTGCAAAAGTGATTTTTGTTCCATTTTCGTTATTGTATCACCCAAAAAGTGTATAAAGTGTATGGCTTGAGCGAATTTGTTGCGTGTTTTTCGCTATGGCCAGCAGCTCCTCCTTCGATTTGGAAATATTACCCCAGAAGGGGTGCTGTAATGGCGATGTCTGTGTTAACACATGAAATTATGCATTGAACTGATAGAATTGGACCAAATTCTGTGTGTATACATTTGGCTGTGGCTAGCAGTTTCTCCTTGAATTAGAAAATATTCTTCCGGAGAAGGTTGCTATCATAGCGGTTTTTGTGCCATTTTCTATATTTTACTGTCGAAAAGTGTATGAAATTACGATTAGAACTGTATCAAATGTTTACGGTATTTGTGAGGGGGGAGGGTTATTTTAAACAGGTTCACCTTGAATTTGGAAATATTCCACTGCGACAGCGATTTTTTTTGTGCTTCTCACGGTTTTTCATAATTTGGAGATGACGGGAATACGCATCTTCCTGTCTATTCGCAAACAGTTAAAATAAAAAAGGAATAATAAAAAATTATAGATTTTATTAAATATCTTGATCAAAATTAACTCGTTTTAATTGCGAATTATTGACTGAAGAAGAAATTTAAGATGAAAATCAAAGTTGGCATTGTATGTAAATAACAATATTGCAGCATTAGCATATGTAACTACTTTGAAATATTAAGATGCATGAGATAGAAGAAAGTTTTGGAATTAGCACATCTATTTAATTTAAATAGTGATACTGTTAAAGTAGTTGAAATTATAGTGATAATGTAAACGAATTACGGATATTCGTGCACTCAATTATTTAAAAAGAAATGATGGGCTAGAAATGTTTACGAGGCAAGATTAAAATTATGCATGTATACAATAGGTAAATGTATAAGTAAATAACTACGTCTTTGCGTTACGCTTTATAGATTAGTAGTTTTAGTGCAATCATAAGTAGTCTTACAATTCATTACAATTATTCTAATTCATTTATATATTGTTTTACGTATGATATGCAGCTGTCATCTTTGCTCTGATTCTGCTTTTTTCTTCACTCCTAGTTGTCTCCTACTGCTAGTTATGCTTTGAACTACAATTCTACACTGAAAACCTGGGTACTCCAAAATAGAGTCAAAAGTAATCAATTTTAAACACGTCACATACTCAAATAGCACCGATCCAAATGTAATAAAAATTGAGAAATACATGTACTCATTTTTGATCCCAGGGTTGTACTTGAATATAAATCGTTATGTACCGTCCTTTGACCCACAAATTAAAACAAAAATTGTGTGACATTTATTTCTTGTTCAAAATTATTAACAAAAAAAAAACTGAATTGATTATTTATGAAAAATAATAGCAAAATGATTAGCAAGATAAACAAATTGAACATTTCAATGACAAGAGCATTATTTGCAAGCTATTTTAAGCTATTTTAAAATACTGTGAATAATTTAATATTTACATTAATAAACATCATTTATACCGCCATAAGTGAGATAAATCATTTCAGGGTACAGAAATATCGTTTTTCTTGCGCTTGTTAACATGTAATGTATCAAAATTGAATAAACATTAGTTTAATTTTATCCAAATTAATGATCCAAATATACTCGGTTTGATATAAATGCATCGATTTACTCATTTTGGAGTACTTAATTTTTTTCAGTGTAACTATTGCCAACTAACGAAATCTCGTGCATAAATTTTATTAATTTTATCGTAATCCCCTGTATTAGTCAGCATGCCGGAAAAAATTAAGGTACACCAGCGTACCGGAAAAACACGCTTTTACCGGCAGGCCGAAAAATGTTCAGGTTTCACAATTGGAGGATAGGCGGCTGATTTATTGTGAGTTTTTAAACAATATTTTTCAGTTTAAAGAAAATCATCAATGTTTATTTTTTTTCTTTTTGTCTCTCTCCCTCTCTATATATATTAATTAAAATTTAAGTGATTATTAGCTTTTATTTATCTTATTATTATGCAGAATTTTCATGCATAAAATTTCTACTCCAGGATGAAGGCATTAAAGTTAATTAAATTATCACTTTTTATATAAAGTAAACACATATTTCTCTTTATATATTTAAATAATTATTATATATTTCTTTTTATATGTACAATAAGAATATTTTTTTCAATAATTAATTAAATAATCTATTTTTACATTGTAAATATTGATGGGGTGCTGGGGAAGAACTTTTTGTGAAATAGTATGTGACACACGAAACACGTTATTATTCTCTTTTTTTTTTTTTTTTTTTTTTTTTTTTTTTTTAAGTAAACTAAATAATTAGAAAAGTGAAAAAACTCTATAACGTACTCTTCCTTCCTAACGGTACAGTCGCTGCTACTGAATACAACTGATGAACCAATTCCTTACCATTTTCGAAGTACCTCGCTTTTTCCGGCATGACGGCTAATGCAGGGAATACAGTATTATGTATTTTAAAGTTTCATTTTATTCATCCTAGTGTTTAAATTACCATAATAATTTATTTTTCCAACAGTGTATCCTAAAATTGTGTTTATAACCGGTCAGCACGAGACCATATCAGCATCACGTCCAGTTCAAGTCACTTGTCAATCTCAAGGGTCCAGGCCACCTGCAAAAATTACGTGGTTGCTCAACGGTACTTTTCTATCCGATTATACAGAATCGGTGAGAAACAACATCACCACATCAACAGTGAGTTTTACACCCAGCATTCGCCATCACAAGTCTTCCCTGTCTTGTAGAGCAGAAAATCCAAAAGTTAAAGGAACTTTCGTACAAGATACTAGGATATTAAACATTTCATGTAAGACACGGTTTGATTTAACTATTAGCTTTCAACTTTTGACTGGATGAAATTGGAGTTTTGCTTACGTTATTGTTTTTGATGTAAAAAATTAGGAATCAAATAAATATCTTTTTTATTTTCATTACTACTTTTAACCCTCTCATGCATACGGGCTTCATATGAGGACGGATAATTATTGCATTATTAAGTAAAAAAAAATCGAGCATTCATTTATGGAGATCTGATTTGTGGAAAGATAATAACTAGAATGCAGCACAATAAAATTATTTTAGAGTGGGTCTTTCATTTATCATAAAAAAGATTTTTTGTGAATAATGCAAAATAATGCAAAATAATTTATGCATGAGAGGGTTAAAATAACTTTCTTAAAATGAATCAAACGTTTTCAACAAAAAGGCAAAAATAGCGAAACTAGTAGTGAATTTCTATTGCTGTTTTTAATTATGTTCGTAAAGTTATAAAATTATTTAAATAAAACAATGCCATTGGTCAAAGTTAGAAAAAAGCATGGCCGGGCGAAACGCTGTGGCTTTCAAATTTGGAATCCTTCAAAACTGTAGGTATAGTGTTAAAAAAACTGCCGTAGAGGTTTATTATTTATATAGTTTTTGCTATATTATAGTAAAATGTATTTTTCTTATTTATTTAAAATTATGATCTCTTTTGCAAACACTTAAGCCGATTTGACAGTACTGTCTAATTTTTTTATTTTAAAGTGTTAGAACTAAAATGCATTTACTCAAGTTTCATTGTTATTAATAATTGCTGTCACTGTATTCTTATACTAATAAACATTATTATCTCAAAGTCAGTATATCCATGATTTCATTAATAACATTTTAGAAACTGAAATTGCGTAAATAAACAGACTTTTAACATTTATATTTCCTAATACATAATCTGTATTCATCTGTAATTATCGATGCCTATTTTCATTTATTACAAAATTATTAGAAAATCTTTGGTATATTAGTTTGAATCACATAAATCTGATGTTCTGTTAGTTAAAAATTGTTTTATTAATGGCATTGAAAATTATCTTTATTGATTTTTTATCTATGATTTAAGGAAATATGTTTTTAATTTATTTTAAAGCTTTATAAAATTTTTCTATTTATAAAAATTAGAAAAATTTTTGACAACAAATTGCTACAATGATAAATTGTAAGAGCAGTGTTTTTCTATGATGAATTTTGTTTATATAAAGGGAATACCATAAAAAACAAATTGAATAATCCATTTTAATTCCTATTACTGGAAGCATAGGACTGTTTAAAACATTATCAGTACCAGGCAGTTTCCCCTGGGGATTTTTGTACTAAAAGGGACTAATTGTTTTTAAAGAATTTATATCTATATTTTTTCGATAGTCTAATATGATACAGATCATTCTAAATAATAAAGATTCTTTCTAAGGAGCATCCAATGAAAGAAATTATGGAATTCGACCGATCACCACCAAAATGTAACATTTCAAAATCAGAAATGAAAATCGAAACATCTGTTTAAAGATTTTGCATGTTTATAGAGTATTAAATAGATAGCATAAGAATCTCGATAAAACCATCAGGATCCATAAAACTAAACATGTGAATCTTAGCTAAAATACTGAGATACAAAAATAGTAAACATCTGAATCTTGGTGAAGTAATTAAGTTCTCAAAAGAGAAAGCCTATGAATGTTGTTATAATCAGTAGTATAAAACACAGTAAGCGTATCAATACTAAAGAAAGTACCAAGATAAATAAAATAATAAGCATATTAATCTTATTCAAATAACGAGGTTTGAAAATAGTAAAGATAGGAATCTTCATAAAATCATCAAAATTGAAACATAGTTCATTTATCAACCTAACTGTCATTTATCTTTTATTTAGGAATAACTTTCATAAAAATAGGTAAATTGTTGGGGAATTCTTGTAATTTTAAAATACACTCTACTACTATTTCTTTTTAAAATAGTTATAGTATTTTCTTTTAATTGAGATACCATCTGGATAGTTTCAGCAATACAGGGTGTAAAAGTAGGGATACCGCCAACAATCGTATTAAAATTGAATGGGGCAAAAATAATATGTCAGCTGACGGTCAATGAATTTATATCAGTGCGAAAATTATTACTTGATGCTATTTGATTTACAAATTACTTGTTGATTATAACTAACTGTAATTAACTTTTTCATCATAAATAATTCATATCAATAGATAGAAATCTATTAATATGAATTATTTATGATACAGAATGCAATAAAGAATTAAATCACATTTTAATCACTTCTGTTTCAGATGTTCCTCAAGTATCACTGCAGCTAATAAAAGAATTTCCCGATCGCCAGCCTAAAGAAGACGACTACGTCAGACTAATCTGTGAAATAGACTCCAATCCCCCAGTAGTAAAAGTTGGATGGCTTTTTAATGACCATCCTTTATCGCACAATAAGTCACACACGGACATTATAAACAGAAACACTTTAGTGTTTAAGAGACTTTCCCGCCAAAATGCTGGAAGATACAGGTGCTATGGTATTAACGCCGAAGGAAGGGGAATGAGTTCTGAGTTGATACTGAACGTTAGTCGTAAGTATGCACAAGAATTTTGACTTCTTAATAAGAAAAAATAAATATTTGAGCGTTGTTCAAGAAGTTTTGCCATCACGTCTTTAACTACTTTTTTAACAGATTCAAAAACAAAATATTTTACATTGAAATGTAACGTTACGATGATCGTCATTTCATGATGTTTTTATCTTGCCAGAGGGACCATTGATGAATAATCAGTGAAACGAAGAACGTCGGATTATCTGGAAGGTGCATTTTAAACAGCGTGCGGTGACCGAATTTTTGACAGCGGAAGGATTCTGTACTAAAAGGCGGTAGAATACCTTTATACCATCACAATTTTCGAAAATTTTTTATACATATTTTGATTCCGTAATCATTTCTAAACAATATGGAAAAAAAACACATTAAAACTTTCCAATTAGTTTACTAATTTCGATGCTTTTATTAAGAATACATATATGATGAGAAATGGGATAATAAAACTTTGAGTTGCGTTTATTCTAAACGATGAAGTTTGATACTGCGCACCGCGCCACTGAAAACCTATGCATGGGAATCAAACAAGATTTTTACCACATACTAATTTCAGTATTATCTACAATTTAAAATCAGAAAAATGTAAGACTTAATTTTATTTTTTGTTTTATACTCTCAAAAAAATTTAAAAATTTAAAATTTTTAATTTTTGAATTAATAAGAAGTTTATTAAGAAGAATTATTAAGAAATGAGATTTTTTAAATTTATTCAGAAATTAGAAGTTATTTTTTAAATTTTATAATATTTTTTACAAATATTCTGGTTTTATCATAAATGTAACACTATTATGTATTTATTTTCATCAAAATTTTCTCTCTATATGCATATTTTCAAGTTTTATCATGCGCGCAGTATGCATTTTTCTCTTCTTATTATCATGCGTATTTTTAAACTTATCATTTTAATATTTATTTATGAATATACAAGTATATATATATATATATATATATTTAAATATAAATTTACATTAATGAAATTAATTAATATTTTAATAAAAAGCTTGAAACATAGTGGTATTTTTTTTCTTTTTTCGAAATGTTCAAACGTATGCATGCATCGTTATCATGACATCAGTTCATTGACACATTGTTTATGCTCTGCACGATCTATGGCCTTTGAACGTCCACAGCAGGAAATATCCTGCACACTCCACGTGATTGGTCTCCGTCTGGCTTTCATGTACCCATTTCCTAACGGTACTTCCGTCTACACTTCCTTCGTCATACACAGCACTCATTCGGCTGTGGGTATCGAATGGTGAAACCAATTCTGCTGTCAGAAATTTGATAACCGCCCATTATTTTAATCACACTTTCATATAATTTGATATTTTGCTTTTCACTATTTGTACATCAGATGTCCCATCTGCTAAATAAAAACATCATGAGATGAACGGCATTTCAAAGTTACTTGCCAATTTCAAATATTTCATTTTATTCTGTTAAGAAAGTAGTTAAAAACGTGGATACAAAACTTTTTGAACAACCCACATATAATAAAACAAACCTATAGATTTTTTTTAAATAATTATTACGTACCAATGTATCTATGTATGTGTACATATATATTATAAATCGGTTGGTCTGTAACTACAGTGCGTCCATCCTAAATAAAGCCAACATGATTTTATAGCGTAATTCGACAGGTAACAAAACCATGTGAACGAAACAAATATATTAAGAAAGACTATATAGAAATGCATATTTATGAAGAATAACTCACACCCTGCTGCACTTGGTCAGGAAAAAAATGAATGTACACAAAAAGAAGGAGATAAAGGTGTCTCGCCAAAATAAAGTCAAAGCTGTTAATAGCCAATATATCCGTCATGCGTATATATGACTTGACATGCATGATGTGGTATACTATTTACTAATCCCTGGAAGACATTAGCATCAATATTACCCTAGACCTCAATAATGGCGCCTTTATTTCTGTCACAGATTTGAACTGCCTGCCATTGGCGTTTAAAACTCTATTGATGACACCCCACATGAAGGTACAATGCAGGCCATTCCAGTACATATCCTTAATTATTCAAAAATTATTCCTCAGAGGATATTATAAAGATAATGGGGCCTTTTTTGGCTGGAAAATCCAATTTAGGCCATCAATTCTCTCTTTAGTTGGCATTAAATACGTTTCTGGTAATTCTTGGCAATTGGTAGCCAAGATGCAGTCTGAGGGAAGACCCAGGTTAAGTTTACCAACATAGTCGAAGCTTTCAAACACCATTAATAAGCATCCACCGTATGCTGAGTATGCTCATGTTGAAAGCTATCCACAAGTAACGCAGAGTTGATGAGGCCAAATATCATCAAACCTGGAAGGGCCAGGGGAATTTTGCTTTATTCTCAGATAAGAAAAATATTAGTTTCTGGTGGTTCAGACTGCCTTGCTTTGTATTCGCATGACATGAGAAAACGAGAGGAAATTTTCTCTAAAAGACAGCATGATAACGGTTTATTAGTAATGTTTGGAAACTTTGCTATGGTGATAAACTTGTCTCTTCCTACAGACTGTATCTTGGCTACCAATTATCAACAACTGCCAGAAACCCATTTCTTGAAAACTGACGAGAAAATTTATGGCCTAAATTGGATTTTCCAGCCGGAAAACGGCCCCATAACCTTTGAAAAATCCTCCTGGGGATGTTTTTTTTTTTTTTATAATTAAGGACATATCATGAAATGGCCTGCCTTGTACCTTCATTTAATCCCCAAGAAAATGTGTGGGGTATCCTCAATGGAGCTTCAAACACAAATAGCAGACAGTTCAACTCTGGTAGAATTGAAGGCCGCCATCATTGAGGCCTGGGGTAATACTGATGTAATGTCTTCGTGGGATTTATAAATAGTATGCCACATCACATATATCAAGTCATATATACGCATGACGAATATGTTGGTTATTAACAGTAGTGGTTTTATTTCAGTGGGGCACTTTTTTCTCCCTCTTTTTTATACATTATTTTTTTCCTGACAAAGGGGAGCAGAGTGTGAGTTATTACTTGTAAATATGTATTTATATATAATCATTCTTAATAAATTTGTGTCGTTTACATGGTTTTGTTTTCCTATCGAATTAATGTACAAAATCATGGTGGTTTACTTAGGTGGGATACACTGTATATAATCCTCTCAATGTCAATCTATTTATCTATTTGTATTTATTTATTATGAAACAAATTATTAAGAGGTTGCGTAATACAACATATTTAATGTTGTAAAGTAAAATCATTCGAGATTCAATCTGTCAGACAAATTAAACAGAGTTAAAAGGCTCTCCTGAGTTATTTACGATTCTCAAAAGCGTTCATTATATTTAGAATATTCAGATTTAGAATATATATTTAGAATACTATATGTTTTCGAGATTGAAAAAACTTTTAGTATAAAAACAACTTTTTGCTGCCACTGATTTTCAGAAATATTTCTAAATAGTTTTTATATTGTAGTAGTCAGTTTTCTCAACAAGCAAACACTTTTTTTAATGTTATTAATTCTTAATCGAACATTTTTAGCTGCATAATTGAATTTATGTATGCAAGAGTAACAAAGTAATAATAATTATAATGTGCATGCTTTTAATTTACCATGTTTGTCTTAAAAACTTATTTGTTGAAAATGAAAATGTTTATGTGAGAATTGACTGCATTTGAAAAACCAATGTTTCGGTATAACTCATTTTTAATCAAGTATTTAGAAAATTATGATTTCTCTTCATAAAATTAGAAGGAAATATACAAAGTTACAAAACTTAGCATAATACAGGGTTATTACAAAAGAATCATCGGGTTTTGAATAGCAGCTACGTGTGGACTTGGAAACGTATATGTTTCAATGACAACTTAAACGAGAGGGCGTTAACTACAGTTTCGTGCTGTGTATGTGTCATGCTCGTGTAATTGCTATAATTGATGCGCGAACATCACATTCAAAATGGCGATTGCACAGCAGAAAGCGTTTTGTGTACAAGAATTTTCAAAGTGTGCATCGCTTATAGCCGTTCGGAGAGCATTCTGGAAGACATATAAATGCAAACCACTAACTCTAACAAAACATTCTGCGCTGGCATCGACAGTTCAAAGAAACTGGTTGTTTATAAAAAAAAAAAAAAAAAAAAAAAAAAAAAAAAATGTGGGAGTTTGTTGTGCATAAGCCGTTTGGTAGGCGATCCCACCTGGCTGAAACTGTAAAGGCAAAAGTTCCGGCTAATTTCTTTAAAATGTCGGCAACTCCGCAGAATGATTTGTTGGATTGGTGGTTTGCATTTGTATGCCTTCCGGAATGCTCTCTAAACGGTTATAAGTGATTCACACTTTGAAAATTTTTGTATACAAAACACTTTCTGCTGTCCATTCGCCATTTTGAATGTGACATTCACGCAGCAACTATAGCAACCATACGCGCATGACACATACGCAGTGCAAAACTCTAGTTAACGCTCTAGTTTACTTCAGTGTTGATGAAAACTTAACATTGACAGACAAAAGATATATTGAATCTGTTTTTGGTAACGTGACTGCGAAAAAAGAAGCAGAAGATGCTGAAACTGATACTGTAACTGTTCCATCTAATGCTACTACTTTAGGAGCCCTGGACACTTTGAGATGTTGAAGTTCTGGTGTAGCATTAAATCAAATGACGCTCTTTAATGTATTAACAATGCATTAGCTGGTTGTACGAATGCTTAGTAAGCCAAAACAAACTAGCATTTATGTCTCATTAAAAGTGGGCTGATTAGAATTTCTTTTCCATGTAAGTATATCTTCTTCTATGTCAAATGAAATTTTACGTTTATTGTATTTTTTAAATTAAATTTTATAGTGTAGGTATGAGGATATTTTTTAAAGTATACTACACTAATATTACCCTCCCCCCCCCCCGTTCTTCTAATAAAATGTTATTAATCATAACTCTTACATTTCAAAAAATATTTTATTTCCCATAATGTGTATAAAATTTATAAAGAATTAGAATATATAACATCCTCTCTGTTATCCGCGGCTCTCACTTATGCGCGATTTCGAATCAATTTCTTCAAACACGTATAAGTAAGACTGTACGTTTTTCGAAATCGTTAATAACTTGGAATAGAGTATTGTATGTTTTCATTCATGGTTGTATAATACACTGCTCAAAACAATTAAAGGATATTTGAAGTTTTATATAAAATAAAGATATAAACGAAATTTTTTTGCCGAAAATAGAAGAAGAGAATCACAAATGCAAATTTTTCTGGTTTTCAAACTGTGGAGTATGCAAATTTTGAGTTCGACGTCAAAAACGTCGCTTCAGCGGCAGCGAATGAAAATTGACTTTCAACTGGATAAAAGAGAATGAAGACAAGGATGATCGGCATTCAGTGATTGCTTTGTTTCGATGAGTACGATGTCTCAGCGAAGTCATTTGACAGATTCAGAAGCTTGGAGAATTGTTGGTAGGTTAGAAGGGGGCCAAACTCAAGCCGAAGTAGCGCAAGCCATTGGGGTGTCACAAAGTGTCATTTCCAGGATCTGGAACCGTTTTTTTGGAGAGTGGATGTGCAGGCCGAAGACCAGGGCAAGGTCGTAGACGGGCAACAACGCCCAATGAAGATCGGTATTTAGCGTTAACAGCTCGGAGACACCGAAACATGAACGCTACTCTTCTCCAACAACACCTTCGCTCGGCTACAGGCACCACGATTTCAACTCAGACTGTCCGAAATCGGCTCCATGCTGTAGGTCTGTATGCTCGCCGACCGATGGTATGTGTTAGATTAACATCAAGGCATCGTCGCGACCGCAAGGAGTGGGCAACCGAGCATGTCAACTGGAGGAGAAATGAATGGAGCAATATTCTGTTTTCTGACGAGTCCCGTTTTTCTGTGCATCCGGATAATAGGCGTATTTTAATCTGGAGGGACCGTGGCAGGAGGAATAATCCTGCGTTCGTGCACGAAAGTGTCAGATTTGGCGGTGGAGGAGAGTTGGTGTATGGTGGCATCTCCATTGACGGGCGCACTGACCTCTACATCATTCGAGATGGAGCTCTGACTGGTCGCCGATATAGGGATGAGATCCTCAGACCTATTGTAGTCCCTTACGTTGCAGCAATCGGAGATAACTTCATTTTAATGGACGATAACTGCAGGCCACATCGTGCAAACCTGGTGGAGGATTTCCTTTTCCAGGAAGGTATCGTTCGAATGGAATGGCCAGCGTGTTCTCCAGACATGAATCCAATCGAGCACGTTTGGGACGCTCTAGGAAGACGAGTTTCTGGCCGCCAACGACCCCCACAAACTCTCCAAGAACTGGAAAGAGCTCTTCTGGAAGAGTGGGGCAGAATACCCCAACTCGTCATTAATAGCCTCATTGAGTCCATGCCTCAAAGGTGTTCAACGTTGCTGGCCGCCCGTGGAAACCATACCCCCTACTGAAAATGATTTTCTTTGAAGAAAGCACCTTTTCTTATTCTTTTTTCTCATATGCAAAAATTGTGTTTTTTCCTTTTGTACACAAATGCGCAATAAAATGCATTTTTTCTGCCAAACATGTGTAATTTATTCTCATATAACCTACTATGTCTGTCGACCATGTATCAATCAGCTAAAAAGTTTCCCAGATACAAAATCCACCTAAAACTGCAATACCCTTTAATTGTTTTGAGCAGTGTAGATTTAGAATATTATATATTTAGAATAGATTTAGAATCACTTGTGTTTTTTGATGGTATATGTTTTATGTTATTTTGGGTTAGATAAATAAATGTGTAAATAATAAAATAGTAATGAACACCCTGATACTTTCATATGAACTACTCTGAATCTTATAACATATATTGAAACAATTATCACACGCTTAGAAAGTTAAAGATTCCTATACTCATATCATTAAGAAGATTCAAAATATTTTATTGTTTTTTCTTAGATGCCCCTGTTTGCAAGCCTAACCAGCAAATAACGTATGTAGCAAGTTTACACCAGACAGCATCAATTCGCTGCGAGGTGGAAGCCGTCCCTTCTGACGTCACGTTTCGATGGGAGTTTACGAACTCCGTCCACAAACACTATGATTTGCAACATTTATCCAGGGGGCTGGTTAGCGTTGCTGCATACAGACCCGAAACGCCAGCGGATTACGGCACTCTTTTCTGTTGGGCGAATAACAGTGTTGGATATCAACAAACATCTTGCTTCTTTACTGTCATAGCTCCAGGTAATTACTTTGCAACTCTAAAAATTATAAGTATACATTTTCTAGAAAATTTATGGTTTGAAGTAATAGTAAAGTGCTATAATATCAAATGGTAGTGATTAATTACTATAAACATTTAAAAAAACACTGATCATAAATGTTTTTTATGGTAATAGCTTCAGAAAACTTCTCTGAAATTATTGATACACGGTAGAACCCGTCGAATTTTAATGATAGAAAATGTTTAAGAAGGAACTGTTTCTATGATTTATAATAAACTTACAAAAATTAGTTACAATAAAAAATGCATCTTATATGGTAAGTCTATCCTTTAAACAAATAATACGTAACCTAAAGTTAACAAAATTGTATTTCTATAAAACTCAGTTGTAGCAATTGTTAAAATTAAACTTTAATCATACATATAAACAGTAAAACTTAATAAAGGATCAATATGTGTTATTATGATAAAGTTATTAATTAAGACTCTTATGCTTAGTATTCCAAAATGTAGAGCAGCAAAATTTATTGCATTTTGATTCGATCATTGAATTTTTTCGTTGTGAAATCTAAGCTCGACATCATTTTCACCAGCTCAATATTCACATATGCACCTCTCATATAATTAACCAACTTTTTAAAAAAATTGCTATTTTAATTTAATGATTTTAAAATCATTTTAATTCAAAACTTGAATTCTCGATTGCTATTAGCTGAGAAAATATTCTACGTTATTTATATTTCTTTAAGTGTAAATAAAATTTTCTGAAATAATCTGCATTAGTTTCATTTTTTTCGCTTTTTAGAAAAAAATGACAAAAAAAAAAAAAAAAAAAAAAAAAAAAAAAAAAGATACAATAATCTTTTTTTTTCTTTTTCCTTTTAGTAGAGATGGAGTACTTCTGTTGCCACAATTACAAAAAAGCGTATTAAAAACTACAAAATAAATTAATGTCTCAAAAATAAATTAAGATACAGTATTCAAACAAACTGCATTTAAAAGCAAATTTTTTTCCTATATGACAGAGTAAAAATTTAAAATGTGCGATGTTCAGAAGTTTAAAGTTTTTCAGAAGCAAATATTGCAAAGCTGAAATTTCAGTTAAAACTTGAAAGTGTTGCCATTCGCAAAATGACATAAGTGTTACGCGCAGATACGTTTGCCCTTTATAATATAGATAGATAGATAGATAATTATTAGTTATACTAATCTGTTCACAATGTCGAACTTTAATTCAGTATTCTAATGTCATCTAAGCTACTCAAAAAGTTAAAAGATACTGGATAAAAGTTTTGGAAACTTAAACTAGATAAATTCAGTTTTTTGATTGATACAGCATCCACAGGTTTGGCAAACTATAAAACGTGAAGATCATGAATTAATGAAAAAAAATAATTTTAATTTTTAAACTAAGATTATTATGGCTGTACATTATTTATTATTGTGTAGGAATGCACGATAATTTTATAAATGACTTCATTGATTAGAGATGTAGATGTAGATCAAATTTTAAAATTTAATATGACACAGGAACTGCTGTTCTCTTCTTCTTCTATGTAACTGATCAATGTAATCCGTGTTAAATTAAAAAAAAAACACTATTGTATATTCACAGAGTGTCCGTGATGCTTTAAAAATTAATGTATCAAAGTAGCATAAAACAGTGTTGTGATGACCACTGCACACTTATTTGCAATGATGTAGAAAATTTTCATTTGAAAATCTTTTAATTTTTACGATCATATATAAATTTTAATATTTTGTTTCTTCTTATAGCTTGTATGTCAGACAGTGTGAAGTCCAACACATCAAGTAGAGGAGGTAAGCTAAAAATTATAATCTATTTTGTAAATATCATTAACACTGCTGGCCACACAAAATGCAACACCAAGAAGGACCAGAGATATCACAGCGAAATTTACTTGGTAGATAGCATGTTGTACAAAGATCAAACGATCAAAGTTACAGCCTCTTATGACATGTAAATGATGACAAAAGCAGTAGCTCCCTACTCATTCCCTACTCATTAACACACCCTAATATGGTTTGATTCAATTTAGGAGTTTGGGGGTTCAACTTATGCGACTATTCACTGAATTTGTTCCCTTTTTCACATTTTTTTCAAATTGAAATAAATAAGATTTTCAAAAAGAAATTATTCTGAACATGTAATTAGTTAGTATAAGAATCAACTGAACATCATCTAATTTTTAAAACATTAAAAAAAAAAAAAAAAAAAAAAAAAAAAAAAAAAAAAAAAAAGAGTTACAGGGGAGAATAAGTGAAGTGGTCCGAATTCGCCTAGTCTCCCTTACGTCTTCCCATTAGTATTTTTGGATTTACTGCAATTTTTTAATAAAATATTGTGTTTTATTTATATACAATTATACAGTTTTTGCAAAAGTTACTTACAGAGCTTTTTGAAAAACACATTCATCGTTATATCTTTGTTATATGCAGAGAAAAAAGGCTATTAACATCATAAGCAACACTGTTTAAAAAATCTTAAATTCTTGGATATAGCTTTTTCAATATTCACAGTAAAAGTTCCTTTTCACGACAAGAGAGCATTTTCCATTAAAAATTGAATTTCATGATAATTCCTAAAAATAGCGAAACTGACATGTTGTTGTACAGAAATGAAAATACTCAGCGTAACAATCCTGGCACTTACGGAGACTTGTATTGTGCTGCTAAATTGCAACTGCACTGCTTTTTTGTCATCGAGATTAAAAATTGTTATATTTTTTTCAACTTTATACCAACTTTATATTTTTAGTTGAAGCTTCTTCGAGTGGTGTTTTCCTTCATATATTCCCCAAAACGTCCGGCTGCTAAAAAGTCCGGCAACTTAGCTGCCAGTTGTTTAACTGTGAATTCACGCATTTATTTTTAACAGTGAATACATATTATAGTTTTCACCTATTTTATTAAACCTGGATATATTCATTTTTTAGAAATAATGACTAATGTTTAAACTTCGACATAATGACTAAAGTTTAAATATTGTGCTAATTCCATTTTAACCATTACAAAACGGACTGCAAAATGGGTAATCTTTTAAATATGATTCAAAAACTGCTTTGTGGAATGAGCTGCAACAGATAAGAAAATGGAAAAAGATCTGTATCATTAATAATGTTCATAATTTATTATACTTATATATTAAGGAATAAAGGCAAAGGCGCAAATTAGTACATAATTGTGACAAAATAAATATAATTAGAGTTTTTCCATACACAAAGGATTATAAAAGAACTTTATCAAGAAATATATCTCGCAACAAGTGTTTAATAAAAATTTGTTACATTGTCTTTTATTCCTTAATATGTATGTGAAATAAAGTATAAATACAATGTAATTTATTAATGATATATAAATACTTACTATTTGTTACTATTTTTCTTACCAATTAGAAAAAAATGTCTACTTTTTGTGTATTTTATTTGAATAAAAATCAAAGTTTTATACTTTTTATTTACATTACTTTTGTAAATTCGGCTCATTATTTCTGATTAAATTTCGATGTCTGTATAAATATGTTTATATAGATAAAGCGCATGTGATTTCTCTTTTTAGAAGAAAGCAGTCATGTTTGGCAGTATTCCATAATCGTTACAGGTGCAGGAGTTGCTGCGTGCATTGCCTTTGTTGCAATTTGTGCCTTATATCTTAAGAAACTATATCATCAGAAAAAGCATAGAGTCATTAGGGTAAGAACATTTCGAAAATCGTTAGATAGATGTTTTTTATTCACGTGTTTTGTTGAAATTAGATGTTTATTTAAATAATATATTGTGATTTGCAATTTTTCTACAATAAACTAATAAATAATTAACTTTTATTGATACTGAACTTTTCTTGTTACTGATAAAAATTTTCGAAAAAATTTTCGTGCAATTTCCAATTTGTTTCTTAATAATACTGTAATGTAATTGTTCAATTGTTTGCACTTAAACTTTATAATTTTATTTGCATAATGTATTGCAATTGTGCATTTATTTGTAATTAATCTTTATAATTTTATATAGGAATATTTTTTAATGTGTTTTTTGTTACTTTAAAGCGATTTTCTATCACATTTTTTCATTTCATTCTAAACGACTTAGAATCATACTCGTACAAAAAGCTTTCATATGAGTTTGCGCCAAAGTTTTATTTGTTATACAGACATTACTTTTCTATGTTAGTTTAAGTGCGTAATTGTCTAAGTCAGCATTAGTATGGTTATTTTGCATTTCATTTATTATGGAAATACAATTTGAAAAATGCTTTACTTTAAATTTTTTACATAGATATGCATACCATATTATTTTAAAAGAATTTTACCTTAATAAGGATTGTATTAATATTTTAGAGATTGAATTGGAGCTTTACCCAACCAAATAGTCAGCTTTTATAGTTTGTTGGGTAGGGTTAATAAAACTTTCGTACTGAATAAAGATAAGAGATAATAAGGTACAATGTATATTAGGATTATATTAGAACAAACCTTAGCATCTAACGGGTCATTTCTTATAGAATTCGATAGTAAAAAATGTATACAGTCATAAATGCGAAAAATGAAAAAAAAAGTGTGTAAAAAGCAAGTTCTTACAAAACACAAAGACAATCCACTTCTGACCCATTGTTGCTCGGAAAACCACTGTTATTAAATGGATGTCTAATTGAAAAAGCTTCATTTAAAGCGGGCCAAAGCTTAAAAAAAAAAAAAGCTATTGCGGTGCATTTCACGTATTTTTTTTCTTTTTTAAATTACAGACCGCCAGCGTGACGTGACGTTGTTTTCGTTTACCTTTATTGGAGCATTCGAATATCACGTGATTATAGCGGTCTGTAAAAAAAATGTACCTGGAATGTACGCGGTAGCCTGTCTTTTTTGTTAGCCTCAAAGCGAGCTGTTATTGGCTTAGAAACTTTAAACTACTTCGTGGAACTAGCGAAATTAAGGTCCAATCTCAGCCCAGTCTGGGTACTGTGTAGTGTGGGCCTGAAATTTCCGATTTTTACGGATCTTTCAAAAAGTCGCTCAATAAAACATGTTCAGATAAAATTGCAGAAAGTTTTGTAGAATGAAAAATTTCGTTCACAGTACATGGAAATTGTCCCAAGAAGTATATCTCCAAAATGTTGAGTTTTTGAATAAAATATGATGAACCGAAAATAATTTTTATTGAACTTCATAAAATTGCAAGCTGAATCAGAAACAAGATTTTTTTAAAGTACTTTAAAACCTAATCCTTAACATTACTGCGTTTACCCCTTCGCGATCAAAGCCTTTTGTTTAATTTTTAATCTTTTATCACAAGTTTTTCAAAATCGAAACTATACTGTAAATGAATTGCGAGAATGTTCTGATTAAATAAAGTAAACTTTACAATAAAAAATAAACAGTGAGCCAAATAAAGGATTTTGAGCATCTTAAGTGGCACGTATACCAGTCACTCTTCACCAAGGGGTTAAATATCTGCAACAATCATTGTTACTTATACACCAAAAGCTTATCTCCTGTAAAATGTGGGGATTTAAAAGACGATTTTATTTATATATATCTACCGTAGTTGATATAAATTGTTCATAGAATGCTCAACAGATGACAATGGTGGGTTCATTTTTTCAAGGCAAAGATTTATTTATCATTTCATCAATTTCGCAACATTATTGCAAAAAAGAAGTTCGTAATTTTTTTTTAATGAAAAAGGTTAGAAATGTCCAAAAATATATTTTTTACAAAGGTAATACATTAAAATATATTACAAATTTGTATTAGAAGATTGATAATATTTTTTAAAAGTGTGTAGTTTTTCGTTTATTGTAGACGTGAAAAAAGTACCATTTCTGTCCGTCAGTATTTTTTTTATGTTCTAAATATAGTAAGTTATTTTTTACAAGTTAAAAATGATGTACTTTAAAGTCGGAGTAACGTTTTAAGGAAAAAAATCGAAAAATGTGAAAAGTTAAAAATTAAAAACATATAGACAACTGGCTTGTATCTGAGATGAAAATCGAACAAAGGTCGTTTAGCTGGTTTTCAAAGGTAGACGCTTGAAAGTTTTTGACAATCTTCACATTTTGATAGTGACTATTTCACCGTCCGTGACAAATTTAATTTACAGAGTATTTTAAAACTATTTGTCAAAAAGGTAAAGGCAGATAGAAAGGATTTAACTAAGCAGATTTTGTATCGGAATGTGGGTGCGAAGATGCAGCACTTACGTAGCAGAGGGGTGAGTTTGGTGAATAAAAGCATTTTACGTGCCATTCTCCGCATAGATTTGGAGAAACTTGCGTCGTTACATCTATGTGAAGTTTCCGATATGCATTTTATGCATGGGGCTGCTTAAAAAAACGGAATGTCGACTCAAAGAATAGTACATGGAACGATTTCTGAGTAATGAGATTCTCAACAGTTGGCGATGGTGGAATAATTTTTCCATAGAAGAGTTTTATTTATAATTTGAACAATTTCGCATCATTATTGATAAAAATGAACTTCATAATTTTTTTTCATGAAAAAGGTTATAAATGCCCAAAAACATTTATTTTAGAAAGGTAATTGCGCATACTGTACAAATATGTATTAGAAAAATGACAATATTTTTTAAAAGTGTGTAATTACGAAGGATTTAAAACTGCACTATAACCTTCTGAAAATTGAAAAATTAAAAATATGAAAAATGTAAAGTTGCCAACATGCATTTATATATGGAGCTGCATAAAGAAACGGAATGACTACTCAAAAAATGTACATGGAACAATTTCCGGGTAAAATTCAGATAGATTACAGAACATTTGAGCCTTTTCTTTGGATGTTGTTCGCGAATGAATCGTTTCATGCTTCGAGGCATGATATGGCAGTGGTAAAATGTCGCAAAATTCCTGAAGAGGAAGAAGCAGAGTTGTGCACAGTAGGGGAATAGTCCTTAAGCCCCACACTAGACACAGAAAAAGACCCGGATGACAATGTAAAGTCTATGGGAACGTTCTTTTCAAATATCTTGCTAAAATTTAAATATTTTTACATGATTTTTTTTTTGCATAGGATAGCTGAGGACGATCTACAACCAGCCTAATTTTACTTTTGAAATTTAAAGTAATTGAAATTGTTTTGAAATTTAAAGTAATTTTTTATTAAAAAAAATCTGATACCAAAATAAAAAAAAAAAATAAAAACTAGGCCAGTTGTTGATCGTCCTTAGCTTTCCCATGCAAAAAAAAAAAAAAAAAAAAAAAAAAAATCTTGTAAAAATATTCAAATTTGAGCGAGATATTTGAAAAGAACGCTCCCATAGACTTTACATCATCATCCCGGTTTTTTTTCTGTGCCTAGTATTTTGCCTTAAACAAACTCGATAGCTGTGTAACGTGCTTTGTGTATGAGCCATTCACTTTAGCGGCCCTAAACACAAAATGCGTGTAGGTAAGCTCCACACTAGTGTTAGGATGCATGTTACTCAGAATCCGTGCGGAGAAGGACGATTCAAGTCAGAAAAGTGCTTTCATCCGCCGATCTCAAGTGTTCTCTACTCCCTCAACGCAGCATTTATTTGTTCACACTTCTATGCAAAATCTGCTTATTTATGTCTGCTCTACCTGCTTTTACATTTGTGATATGTAATTTTGAAATACCCTGTATATTGCACATTCAGTCAGAGCAATCAATGGTATTTCAGTTGAAACGGCTATAGATTATGTGACGTCCTACATTTTCTTTAACCTTTCTATCAAAAACTATGGTTTGTCAAGTTATAGGACTGGCGTTGCCGCGTAAATTAGGCCTCCAAATTCTCTAGACACCAGTATTTTAGAGAATTTTTTTGTCTTATCTAACAGCATAATTATCTGCAATGAAAGATGTCGAAATATACTGTAAGAAATTAGTGGTATAGAAGGAATTTGGATACTTATTTTACGCGTAATAAAACAGGGAAACGTTATACCTTGGTACCATGTCATATTATTTGCTTTGAAAACAGTATTACCAATGGGCTACTTTCTTTTAAAATTCAAATTTGTTAATTGGATTTTTTTTTTTTTTTTTTTTTTTTTTTTTTTTGAAATGGTAAAGTTGTGAAATTTACTTTTCGTAACCATATTTAATGACTTAAAAATTAACTCTTTCGGGTCTGGTGTACTATTAATAGTACATGTCTTTTAATGGGGAATTATTTTGTTTTAAGGAATACTTTTATTACTATTTACATGTGGTATTGTTAGTATATGTCTGCGTATTTATTATATGGCTTCATTTATGTTTAGGCATTTAGTAATAATAATAATTATTATTATTTGCTTTATTATCTTTGAGCGTTTGCAATTCTTTTATTTTATATTTCACTTTATATTTTACGTATATTTCACGGTATAAATTTAAAATAAAAGTTATTTTCCTGAAAGAATCCTGTGTAATAAAGCGTAAAAAGTATTAGAAAGTTGCAATATAAGTTAAATCTTATTGTAATACAATATTTTCTAAACATCTCCAAAAATTCTTCCTTAGCCTATTGTCGTATGAATATTACTTAAACAGTTCGCAAAACAACAAAATTTGTTATCTTCTAGACAGTGAAATATTCATTAAACACTAATTAATCTGTTTGGATTGCCCACTAATTAATCTATTTAGATAATCTATTTGGATTTGGGTGTTACCAACGTAAAAGTAATTTTTATTAAAAACTGAAAAAAATTCGGACTCCAAACGGTTAAGGTGAAAACAAGGGCAATTTTACCGTTTCAGATAAGTGGTGGCAATCAAGAAATCTGTGTAAAAAAATAGCCCACTGGCAGCATTGTTTTCAAATTGGGTAGTTTGACATTGTACCGACGATACATGGGACCAATTTATGTGCACATAGCCACGGATGCTATTCTGAACAGTTTATGTGATTTTATCGAAATACTCTGCATATTTTATACTCCAAATTGATTTTCAATTTTGTAAGTATGCACTTAACTTAGATTATAAAATAATTGTTTGTCATAAAACATTTTTTTATCTTTTAAATTACAGTTATTTATTTTTAAAAAAAGTGGAAATGTTTTATTGTTGCACGTTCCGGATGTGTCTCTATAAACAGAAAATTAGCACCTGCTCCCATATGATGTACAATGCTTTAGAGAATAATAGAGAATAATAAACAGAGGAATACACGCCAGTGTTACTTTATGGAGTATTTTCAAGCCTGCAGAGCCATAAATACGAATAATGACGGCTATTGAAATTGTCTTACAAGGTTCATTGATAACATAAAAAACTCTTTAAATCGAGAGCCTTTATTTATTTATTTTTTTTAATTTTATTAGAACTAATCTTTTTATAAATTTTGAAATTGTTAAAGAATCTTGCACTAAAACGGATAAAAGGTGATGAATGTGAAACGTGAAACAAAATAAATATACAATTCTCATGAAAGATAAATCTTATTTTTGCCAGGAAATAAATGTTTAGATTAAAATAAGATAATACAAAATCACCCAAAATACGCAAAGAAATGTATATAAAAGTGTACTTAAATATAATTCTTATTTGAAGATTTTTATTAGCATCTAATTTATAAAAAGTTATCATGTAGGTAACATATTTTTGTTAACCTTTTTTTACTTGGAATTATAATGTTTCACGACTTTTTCCCAATGCAATTATACAATTTAGAAAGGGTTAAAATTTTAAATTTATTAAGTTAATATAGTTGACTGGCTAAAAGCCAGGGAAAAAATCTTTTAAAATTACTAATTTAAAATAACATACTTTTAAAATTAAGATGAATAATATTTTGAGTTTAAATTATTTAAAATGAAAATTAATATTAACGAGGTGGAACCCGTCGAAAAAAGACACAAGAAAATGTTTAAGAAGGAATTGCTTCATTGATTTATAATAAATCTACAAAATTGCTTACAGTAAAAAATGCATCTGATATTGATCAGTCTACCTCTCAAACAAATATTATTTTAAGCTAAGATTAACAAAATACTATAAAACTCAAATGTCCAAATTTTTAAAATTAAACTTTAATTGCATATAAAATCAGTAAAATATAATAAAGATCAGCTATTATGATGAATTTACCAATTGAGACTCTTGTGTTTGGTATAAATGCGAATGAAAAAAAAAAATTCCAAATTAGATCATAGAATTTCACGCGAAATTAAAACCTGTCATAATTGTCATCTTCTCAAAATTTAAACACGTACTTCTCATATCCGTATTCACCATGTTAAAAAAAAAAAAAAAAAGGTATTTTAATTTGATCATTTTAATATCACTTTAACTCAAAATTTGAAGTTATTTAACTGATGAATAAAAACGAAATATATAAAACCGAAATCACGGAATTTTATAACAGACGATATTTTTTTGCAAAATATACGCATTTTAATTTTTTTTTTCAATATTAAGAGAAAATGGAGTGATTCTATTGCCACAATTACGAAATTGGTATTAAAAACAATAAAAAATTAATATCTCAAAAAGAAATTGAGATACAGCTTTCAAACAAATTACATTTAAAAGTACAATTTTTTCTATATAAGACAGTGTAAAATCGGAAATATGCGATGTTTAGAAGAATAAAATTTACGGTAGAGAAAAATGCAAAACTGAAATTACATGGCAAAGTGTTGCCATTTTCAAAATGACGTATGCTTTACGCACAGATACGTTTGCCCTTTATAATATAGATATCATTTTTTATTTCTATGCTATAAAGTTTGAGATAATGAATGTTATTTTTATTCTAGAGGATGTCAGAAGAAGAAATAAATATCTACAATAGAGTGTCATACTACAGCAACGACCCAAAACTTCAGGCTGAGATGCTACACACGATAACGTGATAAACAGGTAATCGTTTCCGTGTCGTGTAAAAAAATTTAGTCAAATCAAGTTATCCGGTCTAACGTGTTCTTGATGTAATTCCGATAAGCATAAATCTGGATGGATAATTTGAGCAACTGTAGATCAAAGTGCACATAAAGATTTAAAAAAAAAAAGACGCAAACTAGCGACAAAACTTCGTTAATTATTAACAAAGTTTAAATATTAGGGATGAGATTTCCGCTTTTTTGGACACCAGTATAATCTTAGCAAAATGTTGTTATATTAAATCACAAAAACGTTCCGATTAAATAATATAACATTTTCTCTAAGATTTTACTGGTGTGTAAAAAAGCGGAAATCTCATCCCTGAAATATATGAAACGATCGATTTTATTACATTTCTTTCCTTTTAAATTATAGAAGTAAACTAATATGATTTTCACAACTCTTAATAAATATCTTATACTGGACAAATATGAAATCTACTGAAATTAAATAGCAACAAAATTAAAAATAAATAGTTTTTAAATTGCCATTTTCCTAGTGATTGATCAAGTAAAAGATTTCAGTTGAAAAACTGAAATTAATTTTTAAAATATCAATCCTTGGGCTGTCATTGACACTATTATTTCAAATAAACAAGATGAAAGTGGATTATTTTAACTTAATGTAATTGTATTCAACTAATCAAAAACTCAATGTTTACACTAATATTTTTTCTATAACATGTTTTCTTTTACAGCAGATAGCTGACAATAATATAACAATAACAATAATAACAGATTCACTAACATTCCAACAAAAATATTATATGTAGTGCCACGTACAAAACTCATTTCCGCGCAATATTTTTAAAAATTTGATGAACTACTAAAAGGGTAACAACTACTGACAGGATCACGCTATATGATCAATTTTAGAAATACAGTAAAACCCACGGTTATCTGAAAAGCATGGGACCGAAGCATTTTTGGTTAACTGGGGTTACATAGGAATTTTCGAATAACCGGGGTTCCATAAGAATTTTGGAATAACCGGAAGTTTTATAGTGAAAAGTAGTTGGATAGAAAGCTGTGATCATAATTTAGAACATAGTTGTAACAGAAAATGCTGTAGAACCGTATCCAAAGCTCCCTGAAGTTGAAAATCACAACACATTAAAAAAAATGAAGTGTTGCATGTGTGATTCTAATATAGTGCCCGAAATTATGCAATGGACAAAATAAGACTTTGTTTATTTCATAAAGAATTTGATATTTAACACTATTACTTACCAGTGTACAATAATATCTTTAAAAGTTTTCATTTTTACTTATTTTATTTCTAATTTTTAAAACAAATATGTATTAAAAGAACTCATCAATGTATTAAAAATTATTCAGAATTGTTTTGATCCAAATTTACAAATAAAATAGTAATCGTGAATCAAAATATGTTAAAAGGTGTCATTTGACATCGGTAAAAATAGTTCTGACAGTAAAAGTTTTCACATTTAAAATGGATTTCAAGAAAGTATAAAGTCTTTAGGTTAAGCCGATTTTCGGATAACCGGGGTTCTACTGTATTTTATGTTTCTGGAAAGTATGCATAGAGCAAATTGGAAATACAGCAGACTCTTTCAAATCCGCAACTCAAAAATCCTCAACGCACATAATTCACAGATGTAAACAATGAAATTTTCAATTCACATGCAGAAACTAAATTTGACCTTTTTTATTTTTATATTAGTATATATATTTTTCAATCTTTTAAAATTTCGTTAATATTACTGAATTCATGCTTTTTCATAAAGGAAGAATAAATTTATCTCGGAAAGAATTCAAAATATTGCTAATATCACTGGTAATCATCATCATTTTTGCCAAATGTATCTATGCATTAATTAAGTTCTGTTTTATTATTAAGTCTGACTGAACCTAAAATAAAACTTGCTAGTTTTATGATTTTGATATGAATTAGTGGTGCTACTTTATAGCGCAAGTTTCATTGAAAAATTTATTAAAACTGCATCTCATCTTTATAATGAATATTCAATTATATATTATTGTTTATTTACTTTACCTTTGCTTTAAACAATTTAATCATTTCAAATTATATAAATTTTTATTATTTTATTTTAGTACTTTACTTAATTATTTTAAAACTTTACTATATTGTAAGCATTCATTATAATTTAAATTGCATTATTAATTTCATTCAAATTACTGTATAAAAATGTAAACAAACCCACGACTATACATCCGCAAAACTCTAAAATCCGCACAACCTCTGGTCCCAAGCTGTGCGGATTTGATAGAGTCTTCCATATAAATTAAACACTGATTATTGATTTAAAAATACAGCGTATTACAAATCAACCTAAATGGGTTTATGATCATGGCTTTAACAAATTTAATATATATAAAAAAAATTTTAAAAACTAACTTTTCGTTGTGTGAAATTTAATGAGAAATGTCAAAAGTGCATTGTAATTCGACGTTTCACGTGATTGTATAACATTTTACTCGAAGGGAAAGTAATACTTTGGATTTTTTCTAAAATATATTCATTATATAAGAAGCAGTTGATATTTGCCACAGATTCAAAAGAACCTAATATAATTCCTACAATTTCTGTAAGTTCTATGATGAATTTGAAATCATGTTGAAATCATAGACGAATGTTTATTTTTGATATTGATTTTTAACATTTTCACATATCGTTGAAAATACTTTGTGGTTTCGGTATGTCTGTCTGTCCGTCAATCTGGTCGCTAACTGACTTTTGAAAATGTACTTGAGCTATCACATAAATTTATATATGTTTCTGTCTTTTACTCTGAAACGCTTGGTATAAAAAATGGAGTGTGATGTGTTTATCATTTGTTTAACCCGAGAGTAGTCGTGTGTCTTTTCAGGATGTTATTAGTTGCGTTCAGTCTTTTTGTCTCTGATCCCCCGTATAATATAGAATCATATATAGTTTTCTTAAAATATACATTTTTCTAAATGTCAGTTAAAACTAATCTTTAATTACCTATCCATTTTATGTTAACTTTTACTTCGTTCCCACAATAATTTTCCTTCAAAAGAAACGAAAGAAAACATATTTAACATCTGCCTCTATCACTAAAAGAGCTTTTAAATAAAGAGAACTCATTTAGATGATTATTCACCCTCGCTAGAATTAATATAAAAAAAAGAATAAAGATCGATTTTCTTTCAATCGGTAAAAGCAACTCTTTGCTTAATTTTTGACTTTAACTACCTCATTAAATCAAACATTTTCCAGTTCATGCGGTTTATTTAGTTTTTCACTCTTGGCTCCCAAAACTTTGCCCTAACGTATGATTTGGCGTTCAAATTCTTTTTGGCTTATTTTTTAAGACTGCTATTTCTAGTTACCATGCCATTAAATTCAAAATCCTCTTAATTGTTTAAGGTGTAACAGAAAATTTCGCATGTATGACATCATTCATTTTTTCATGTGCTCTTTTCGCCAATTGTGGGTGGCAATGTATAAATTACAGAATGATTAATTACTTGGCTCGCCCTCGTTTACGTAGACAGTCATGTGAAAACTGTTTTTTAAAAATGCTCTCATACACCATTCCTCACTGTTTCTGTATGAAATGTTTTGATTTCATATTTCTATTGCAAATAAATAAATTTCTTAAAAAACATTTATTTTTAATTCATCACAGCCTACAACTATGTAGAGAATACATTTTAAAAAGAGCCTGGTCAACATTCGTCATCAAATATTTTAAAGTACAGAACGTTTTCACACCCCGCATATAGAAATTGTAAAATAATAAGCATTTTTCACTTAATATTCAAATATTAAATTTCAATGAAATTATAACTTTACAATTTATTTATGCATTTTAATAATGAGATTTCGAATAATGGGAAAAAGTAAAAATGAACTGACATTAATGATCGTTCCAATACTTTTACAGCTTTTTCAATTTTGCTTGTAAAAATGTACCGAAAGAAAAAAGGAGATGTCTTCTTAAGTCATCATAGTGATGAAGAAACATATAAAATCAGCTATGTCTTGGTTCTCCATTGCATTCATAAAGCAATATGAGATACTAGAAAATAACTTATGCGGGTGGCAAAATGACCTACACGCGACTACTGACGGGTTAAAGAGAGAAACAAACAAATTAGAATCCATTATAATTTAAGAAAAATAGTTATTTTATACGCCAAATTTGAATACGTTACACTAATTCAAACAGTCATACATAAATTTATTATAAATCTTTATACAACAATCCCATTACACTAGTTTACAGTACATCTGTTGCCGAAAAAATTTAGCTGTTGCTGACTACATATGATATGCTATTTTCAAAAATATAATTAGTATATTTTAATCAGCTCTGATTTCTGAGTTTCAGCTATGTAGGTATTAAACAGAAAAAACATGTATTTACAAAGAAAAACTTTACAAAAAAAAAAAAAAAATCAATCATTGAGTTCTAAAAAACTTCGTTTTAAAGCTCTTCTCCGATGTGTAGGTTTAGGAAAATGACTTATCAGAGACCAACAATAGTCAGACATCATAATTCGCATCTCAGATACCCTGATAGCGCTCTTCCATGATGCGTAAGTCCTAATGCATACGCTCTCCCTGTTCTTCGTTCATATCTCCTAAATTTTCCGGAAACCTGTCCAGGTTACTATGGTGGAAGTGGAGGTTTATGCTCATATTGCACCCCATATTTTTTAATTGTAGCAGAAAGTCTTCTACAAGTTCAATATAATTTTCAGATTTTTTATTTCCGAAAAACTTATTTTAGTATCTGAGGAAAGCAATTTTTTTTTCTTTTAGTCTTAATGCTAACAATTCTGAAGCTTGTTTAGAAAGATTTAAATCTCTCACAAGATCATCTAAGTCATTTTGGGAAAAGCATTTTGGCTCATTTGACATTCTTTCAAAATCAGCATCATTTTGTGATAAACTTTGTCTTTCAATGTCTTGTTCTAATGGTTCAGATATATTTTTAGGCTCTGAAGAGTCAGGTAACTGGTTATTAAACACAACTAGCACTTGGGTACTGTTTTAACCGTTTACGTTCACGCTACAAAAATAACAATCTTCGAGATGATTCCGTGGTTCTCGCCAGATAGTCGGTGTTCCAAATTTAAAGGTACTTCTTTTACCACTTTTCCATAATCTTAAATATTCCACACACGATTTACAAAAACAATTGGGAGCCTAAGACTTCTCATTTTTATCCAAGAGCATCCCAAAATACTCAAAATAGATATTTTTCACCAATTCTCGCATAACTTTTCTACAATTGTTAAACACATATTCTCTGCATATATAGCAAAAATGATCTGGATTGTTTAAACAACTCCTCCTTGAACTACTCATGTTGCAAAAACTTGAGAAACTAATCTTAACACAGTAAAATGAGCCTGTTATCGGTTAATATATATGCTTAAATGATAAACATAAAAAACAAAGTAATTCGAGCTGCTCAAAAGATTTTTCGATTAGATTTGACAAAAGCGCATTTCCATGAGAATTTGTTAGTCTGTTACACAACTGAAAATCGCTATGCTTGTTGGCCACCGTTATTTTCGAAAAGTTTGTTTCGCCTTATTCAATTGATGATATATCTTCGATAAACTAAGTCACATTTTCTCGTTTTAAAATACTGGTAGCTAAAAATCGTAGTACGTAACAGACAAACAAGTTCGCATGGAAATGCCCCAAAACAAGTCATAAGTGAACATTTCAACCACAGAATTCGCGGCAACAGATAAAAAGTAATTCGAGCTGTTTAAAAGATTTTTCGATTAGATTTGACAAAAACAAGTCATAAGTGAACATTATCAACTACAGAATTCGCAGCAACAGATAAAAAGTTTAATTTTGTAAACTAGTGTTATTAAACAATAATTTTGTTCATACAGCATATTCACTTATGCAATTTTATTGAAATTTTATGCAATTTTATTTGAAAATTATTTCGTTTATTTCAGGTAAATATGAGAAGAAAACCAAGAATTTCGTTTTTGAGAAAGTTTTGTATAAGAAATTTATTGTATTCAAAAGACACTTCTACTGAGAAATGTGCTTGACCAAATCATCAATATGAAAGTTGTATATCAAGTTATGTTTGACATTTCTTTTGATTTTTTTTCTTGTAATTCTGTTACGTTTTGTAACTACTGTATATGCTAAGAAATTGTTTGTATAAACAATTAAGAAAATTTAGAAAAGTGTAAATAAAATGAGGCTGTTTGTTTTATATATGTTTCCTAAGTCAGTTATTTAATACCAGAAAAAAACTTTAAAGGTAAGACAATACTGATTATACTTTGAGGCTTTATTTGTAGACTGAAAATATCCAATGAGATGCACAAAAATAAACTACAACACTATAAAATAAATACAGCAATTTTTTTCAAAATCATAAAGAAAGTTATTAAATCTTTTAGATTTTTAAATCACAAGATTTTAAGAAATATGCCTTTTACATATAAATATTTGAATAAACAATTTTTATTTTACTTGAGAAGTGTAACGAAAAATTAAAAACAAATATTATTGACATGTTTCAGTTCCATCTGATAAGAGCCATTGTGGGGCCTTTGGGTGTCGCTGGTGAGGTGTCGATCAAATGAGAACATAGTTAAAATTCAACACTTTTATTTACTGTATTTGGGAAATGGGGAGTGGAGCCAAAGTTCAATATTTCTGACAGCTAAACACAATACTATGAGATTAAACCGTAACTCATACTCACATTTACGACTAAGTCCGGCTTAGAGCACTAACCCCGGCTCTTCTTTTCAGGTTGCGGTCTATCTTATTTTAACCTGTAAGAAAACAGCCCGTAGTTGCACAAAAAACTTTTATTCTCAAACGCTCACAGTGCTAATTAACTCTTACCCGACTTGATTGCTGAAACTCCGCTACCTTCCACACTTAGGCAACTCTTAGCTTAAAAACTCTTAGGCTATCCCGGCTCACCACGCCACACAACACAAGCTATCTCGGCTCCTCTCGCCACACAACACACAACACACACACCTACTCCAACTCACAGCTTTTAAACATTGCAAACTGAAGACGGAGCTAGAAATTTGTATAAAACTCATAACCGTAGTTAACTGTAGACCGAGGGCGCCACACACACTCCGGAAAGTTAAAGTTGCATAAAGGATAGATGTCGCTTTTGCGCCACACATGTTAGAACATTGACGTCACGATCTCACTCAAAATACTAGAGTGTCTTTATTACAAAGGGACACCCCCTCACACCATAATAATTAATATGTATATATATATATATATATTGATATATTATTATTATGATTAATATATCAATATGGTTTTTATTAGATGGAATTGAAACACGTCAATAATATTTATTTTTAATTTTTCGTTACACCTCTCAAGTAAAATAAAAATTGTTTATTGAAATATTTCCCATACAGGGTGTTCATAAAATTCTATCTCAGATATAAACTTGAATAGTATTTACTGTAAGCATTGTGGAATGTTGGTTCAAAATTAACAAATAAAGACTAACTCAAACAATTTTAGGTAAGCGCATGCACGAGCACTGCTTCATTAATTACCCGCCACAAACTAAAACTGGCGATTCCTGAGCTTGCAGCATCTTGTGTTCTGCAATTTGCTAACGAGGAAGGTCTCCATATGGGCATACTCAGAAAAATCTGAAAAAATTACAGAATGCTCTTCTCATGAGGATATATACGCTTATAAAAGAAATTCTGGCGGAATCTCGATAGAACGTCCGTAAAAAAATAATGAAACTTTCGTCTATTTGGGGAATCTGGTTTTTCACCGATTGGCGATGAAAGAGAATTAAAAAAAATACGCTTTTATGTCGAATACTCTTTTACCTTTTCACGACGAGAGCCATTTGCTTAATTTTTAATCTGTTATCATCAGTTTTTGAAAAAAGAAAAAGCTTTGTAATTGAATCACGAAAATGCTCTGATCAAATAAGGTAAACTTAACAATAAAAAATAACTGGTGGGAATAATGTAAGATTCTAAGCGACAATTAAGAAGCAATTTTCAGATGCATTATAATAGTTTGCTTTTGGCATAGAAAAATCCTGATCGCCAAATCACTAGTCGCTTTCATATTGTAGCGTCAAATATTCGAAAATATTTTATTTTTAATAGACTTTCTTCTGAAATTCTGCCGGTAAATTTAACTGATCCTTTATTACACACGTAAGTAGTACAAGTAGCATTTTTTTTTTCAACATATTCTGAGTAAGCTCAGTAAGGAGACCTTCCTTGTAAGAGGGAAAATGTAGAAAGTTTAATTAATTATCACATTTCTAACCAAGCATAGAAGCAACATAGTGAAAAATGTCCAAGCCGGGGATCGAACCCGGAACCCCTGGAATAGAGCTCCAAGTGCTCTACAATTTAAGCGACGAAGACGATGCATAGCTAAGAATTTCTCGCTTCATATGTTGGTAAGGGTTCAACTGCAGCACAAGGTGGAATCGTCTTCATGAGCACACAATCCTGCGGCGTAATATGAGATACAAACAAACACAGCATCAATGAAAACATATATAATTTTTATTAATTTTTCAATTATTTTTCAGCAGTAAAAACAACTTTTCACTGTTGAGAATTAATTGAAAAATTAATTAAAATTACATAGGAAAAATATTGTTTCAGTTCACCGAGCGTTTCGTTTAAATTTTAGTTGTGATCCCACATGATGCTAAAAACATCATCCGATAGTATACGTGGACAATTATAAAACGACAGGGTGTCTTTGCATAGGGAAAAACACGAGATTACCAAAAGTTTTTGAACGGAATGTTGACCGTGTCAAAGCATCTTACCTGCGACTTTTTTTCATTTGGAGCTTTATAAAAGACCGTGTTTACGCTTCACTGTTACCGAATGATTTGACAAAGTTAAGACACAGAGTTCAAGAGGCTATTGTTTCCATTATTCCGGATTTCTTAACCGAAATTAAGGATGAATTGGGCGTTAGGTTGGATGTGTGCCCCATAAATAAATGCGCACATATTGAACATGTGTAAGAAAAACTAGATTAATTTCCCTTCAATTTGATGCATGATTTCTTCTAAATAATCTAAATTACAATGTTATTATATACCATTCAAAGGGCATTCTTTTGTGATCCTGTATTATGAAACTTTACAAAAATGTAATATAACCTCTTACAAGTTTTTTTTTCTTTTACAGTGACTTAATCAGTCAACTCGCAATCAACATTTTTGGGAAGGTATTAATTATGAAGTAAATACAGTAAAACCTCCGAAGAGCGGCCAGCGATGGGACTGTGTAAAAGTGGCCGCTTCTTAGAGGTGACCGGTATATGGAGGTTTTGCTTCAACTGATTAGAAGAATAACAAAAACTATTTAATTCAATAAAATACTTCAAAAATATATAATTCAAGCGAAAATTTTCTAATCAGCCGTTAGAAGCTTCGAAATCATTAATACCAAGTTCTTTGACAATTTTCAATGTGCTTTCTTGAAAAATGGGTCCTGAAATCGGTAAATTTTTAAGATCTGCAATTTCTAAACTATTCTAATAGCATTTCATTAATTACTTCATTCCCAGTTTTTTGCGACATTTGACATTGTTTTCTAGGCTTTCGCCTCTAAGATGTTTCTCAATGTGCACTTCTTTATTATTTAAAATTTCATTTATTTGCGTTCTTCCGCATCCATATTTTTCTGCTAATTTCCGTGCTCTAATGCCCATCTTACTATCATCAATAACCTTCAATTTTTCATTGAGTGATTTAGAAAACTAGAGACAAATGGCTGGCGAAGGCAGAAATAGTTACCGCTTTTTTTTCTTTGCTTAGACAGGGTGGAACCGTATAAAAAAATAGGGGGTGAAGGCATCAACATGACCGTATTAAATAAAGGTTTTAAAATTTGATGCGTTTTTACTGCCAATCTCAAAATTATTGCCAGTTGTGAAAAAATAAAATGTAAAAAAAATATTCAATATCCACATTCAAGGGCGTGTGAAGAGAAAATGCGCCCGGGGTAAAGTGTCAATATGGCGCCCCATCTCCCCCAACTTTTTCTTGTAACAACCCAAAAGTGATACTGGTAGCATAAATTTGGCGCCCCCCAATTTCCGCGCCCGGGGCGACCGCTCATTTCGCACGGCGCTGTCCACATTGTGCGTGTGAACTAGTGCAAAAATATAAACAAAGAAACAAAGTTAACTCTCAAACTATATTTTAAATTAGCGAAAGAAGTTTCTCACTTCAATTTAACGTACTTTAATTTGTTTACGTTACTTTCGTAATTGGCTTGCGTCACTGCGAGAATAAATACACCTGTACACAGAGTTTCTCCACCTCTCCACAGAAGTGTGTGGAGGGGGAGAGGGAAGGAAAAAAGCGGGCACACTATTGGACGAAATAAAAAGTGCTCCTCACTATAATTGTAGCAGCAATGGAGTTGTGGGGGGGATAAAACAGGTGTCTAAAACAAAGGATTTTTTTAAAATGTCGCAATTTGCAATGGTCTCGGCTTCTAGGTGGCCGTATCGGAGTGGATTTCCCTGGCCGTGGCCGGTTTTCAGAGGTGACGGTATTCGGAGGTTCGATCTAATGTTATTTCAATACGATTCATTCCGTTCTATGAAAAAGTGGTCGGTTGTTAGAGGTGACCGCTCTTCAGAGGTGGCCGTTAATGGAGGGTTTACTGTATATTGAATTTCAATAGTTTATAAATGCAACAGTAACAAAATAGTGTTTATTTTTTGTTGTAAATTTAGCATGTTTGTGTCTTAAAAAGGAAAATATTTACTTGAGAATTGACAGCAGCCGAAAACAAAATATTTTACGTTGATATTGTATTGGAAAAACTGATTAATACTCTGTAAAAACCATTCGAAAACGTTTTTGAAAATTACTAACAAGAAAACTTTTTTCCTCAGATTTTTTTTTCGAACCTTCGAAATTTATTGTTTTTTAGGATTTCTGACGATAAAGAAATTCTTTTCAGAATTGTGGGTATTTCGGAAGAGATTATATTATATTTTTATAAATTTTCTTGATAAATTAAAAAACATTTTTTTTTCCTTTTGCGTGAAACAATACTTAAAATAAGAGCATTAACAATAATAAATTGCGGAGATAAGAGGTCAGAAAAATAAGAGCTGTACAAATATACATGTTTAATATCTATATTATAAAGCACAAACGTGCCCATGCATAACGCAGACGTTATTTTGATGTTGACAACAGCAGATGTTTCAGTTTCATTTTTAATGCATTTTTTTCAACATTGCAGATTTTTAACGTTTATATAACTGAATAGGGGGAAAATGTACTTTTTAATGATATTTATTTATTTGAAAACTGTATCGCAATTTGTGCCTAAACTCTATAATTATTTAACTCTTTAAAGTGGATTTATGAATAATTTTGGAATACTTTTTTAAAAAGTTTGCTGCAGACGATCACGAAATATAAACCGATTTCAACTTAAAATGCTAAAATTAGCTAGGTTTTTGTTTTCGGTTTTTATTTCATAGCTAAATTAAATCTTTGTCTATAAATAAATAAAATAATGTAAATAAATAAAACATAAATCAAATACTGCAACTCTTAAACCTCAAAATTATCGAAATTAAAATTGCTTCCTTAAATAGGGATGTTTGAAGATTTTTTTGTCTTTGAATTCCTGAAATGAAGCTAATAGCAAAAGCTCTAAATAAAATTTCAAAACTGTATTTGGATGCATTAATGATATTTTTCATATAAAAATGACAGTTGATGATGTTAATGTGTAAAAAAAGAAAGAAAAAAGGAAACTATAAAAAATATTAGAGTTTTCAATAAAAGAAATAAGTGTGGTACATTCTGTTACCTGGGAAACCCAAATTGGATCGCCTAGTATATTTAAAGTTATAGCAAGTGTTAAAATATAGTTTTCCCTTTTAACATTGTTATCAACTCCAGTAAACAGTTGTCATTATTTATACGATACATATCTTAAATATGCACTCAAGAGTCAAAACATTATGGCTACCTATCCATTAACATGCAAGCCCATTTTTGACTTTGCAAACTGGCTTGGCATGGATAGCACAAATTCTTGATCAATGACCAGAGATATTTCAACTAATACTTGCTAATTGAACTAATAAAGCTCAACTAATGTTGATAGCATTTTACAGCATTTGTAGTTCAAGCATCGGTCATGCAAATCCGTAATATTCCAAAATAGTTATTTTTGAGCTCTGAGCTGCCGTTGCATGACATCCGAAATGTGTTCTGTCGGATTAAAATCCGTCGAATTATGTGGCTAGAACGTTTACTAAAATTTAGTATTTGGTCTTAGAGCCAGTCGATCACAATTCGAGTCATATGGCATGGAGCGTTGTCTTGCACGAAGACTTCATTTCCATTTCGGAAGAAAGATAACATGTAATGGTGCAAATGATCTGCAGTGATGTCAGATAATCCATGGTGTTCATGATCTATTCTACAACAACAGCAGATCCCAGGGATGTCTATTAGAACGTTCCCCTAAGCTTAGCAATCACGACAATTTGCCTGTGTATGACCTGTAGCATAAGAGAGAGTAACAGTTTGCACAGGAAACAGCATACCCAAACACGGTCATCAATGTGTTGATGGATGAATTGTGTTTCATCAAACGAGGCGATTTCCTATGTATGGTCCCATTGTCCAGTCATGATGTTCCCGGGCCAAGTGTCGGAGTATTGGACGATGGTGCTTGGTCAACAGGGGCACGCGAGTGGGACATTAGCAGCATAGTCTCATATTCAACAGTATCAACTGAAATGTATGCTCTGAAACAATTCCATTTGGATCTGTGTTGTCTTGGATGTAAATTGAGTTAATCTCCAGTGCCGATTTTGCTTTACTGATGTTTGGTTTATTTTATGTCGGCCGATTATCTATACGTGGGATATAGCCCCTAAAGGAGTGGAATGCCCTCCGTGGGGGGGGTCTTTCTAAAAGAACCCAACCCGTATTTACGCAAGGAAATCCAAGGTTCGAGGAAAACCACGGAAAACTTTTAACGGTTAGGCCGACGGCCGCGATTGGGAACCCAGCACTTGCTGTCTACCGGTAGATAGTTCAAACCTCCGACCACTGATGGGGCCGCTTTACTAAGGAGGTTGGGGGGAAGGGGGTCTTCGACGCCCTTTTTATTTGATAACGCCAGGACGTCCAACGCGATGACTTCTACTGATGGTTTCACAATCATTCATTCACTTTGTACAAATAATAACAACGATATGTCCCGAAAAACACGAGACGCGCAGTTTCGAAGTTACACGTTCTGGGTCGTCAGGCGACTGGATTCTGCCCTCTATCAAACTAACCTATTGTTTGTAAATCAAATCATAATATGATTTCTGAATTTTGAAAATCTTTTAAAGTGCACTTTATAAAAATACAAACTTTTTCTAATTTACGAAAATGTAATATAACTATAATATCTTTAAACATATTGACTTAACAATTCACACAGCACTCAATGATTCGAGGTGGACGAACTTTAACACAAAACGTATTTAATAAACATAATTCACTACACACGACATATACACATTGTAAAATATAGAACAATTAATCTGGAACGCAAGTACATTTATGTTCCTTACAATAATTCCATGGAATGGACAAGGGGCGCCATCTACAGTTTTACCTGAAAAGTAAAAGTGTTAAATACCACAGCTCTTCCCCACTTAATAATGAAGTCGTTCAGGAGCTCTTCTATGTCTTCTGGATCGTCTAAGTACCTGTGGAGAAGAAGAAGAATTAGTTTTGACATGTTCAGGAGCATAAACTGTAGCACTAGTAGGAACCGACGGTTTTGGGAGAACGTTATCAGAGTTAGTTGAATTAGAACTCGAAGAATCAGGATCATGAAAGTCAGTTGGCGTAGTATCTGGAGCAACTGGAACATGAGAGTCAACTGGTTGCGGATCTGTGAAACTTGACTGTAAGGGTGGAAAATCATTTTGCTTCACACTTGCATTTTCACTTCTAAAATTTTCTACAACATTTTCTTCCGAATTTGGATCATTAGTTAAAGAAATATCTTCCCCTACATTAGTTATTTGATCAACATGCCTTTTCCAAATATTCGAACCAACTTGAACTCTGTAATGTAATTTTCCTTCTCTTGCTACGATTCGACCAATTTTCCATTTGGCTTCTGGAGTATAGTTTCTTACAGCTACTTTCTGATTGATTTCAAATTCTTTTACTTTAACTTTAGCTTTCCTTGCAGTTTGTTTTTCATGCACAAAATTTGCAACATTCGGAACTATCAAATCTATGTTTGTTGTTATGTGACGTCTTAGAAATAAAGATGCAGGACTTTCCCCTGTTGAAACATGTGGCATCTTCCTGTACTGCAAAAGAAAGTTATTCAACTTCATTTGTAAAGTACCTGGTTCAGAAGCTAAGGCTTTTAATCCACGTTTGACCGTTTGCACATACCTCTCAGCATGTCCATTTGTAGATGGTTGATACGGTGCACTAAACTTATGTTTTACACCATGACTTTTCAAGAATATTTCAAATTCTTCAGATGTAAACTGCTTAGCATTATCTGATACCAAAGAAATAGGAAAACCGTATCGTACAAAGAGAGAAGAAAGACAAATAATTGTATTTTCTGAAGTTGTACTAGGAACTATAAATACTTCTGGCCATTTACTATAAGCATCAACCACTAACAAAAGCATTTTCCCGTTAATAGGACCAAAATAATCAATATGAATTCTCTGCCATGGAGCTGTAGGCCATTCCCAATGATGTGTATCAACTTTAGGAGGATTACTTTTCAAATTTACACAAATAGAGCAATTTCTTGCAATATCTTCTATATCATGGTCTATTCCTGGCCACCATACAAAACTACGGGCTAAAGATTTCATTTTCACTATACCAAAATGACCAAATTGTAATTCCTTTAATATCTGTTGTCGATGAATTTCTGGGATAACTACCCTACAACCTTTAAAATACAACCATGCTGAAGAGTAAATTCTTCTTGTTTTCCGCCAAAAAGTAAATTTTTTGGAATTTCTGAGCCAGAAACGAGGTGATGAAAAATTTGTCGCAAAAGAGGATCGGTTTTTGTAGCTGAAGCAATAGATTTAGCATTCGAAGGTAAAACAGAAAGCTGATTTATTTGAATGATTTCAGATTCATCAAGTCCCTCATTTGAATTATATTCGTGGGGTAAATCTTCACTACGTAATGGAAGACGTGAGAGTGCATCGACATTACCGTGTTCAGTAGTTTTCTTATAATGAATGTCATACTGGAACGTTTGTAAATATATGGCATATCTTTGCATTCTAGCAGCTGATAAAACAGGAATACTTTTAGAAGGTGAAAAAATTGAAACTAATGGTTTACTATCCGTAAACAAAGTGAATCTGTTACCGTACAAATATTGAAAAAATTTCTTAACACCAAATATTATTGCTAATGCCTCCTTATCTACTTGACTATACCGTTTTTCAGCATTGTTCAAGGTTCTGGATACAAATCCAATAGGCTTTTCAGTATTGTCTGGCATCACATGCGAAAGAACTGCAGAGATACCATATGGAGAAGCATCCGTAGCTAAGATTAAAGGTAATTTCGGATTGAAATGAGTAAGCACTCTGTCAGAAGTAATTTCTCTTTTTATTTTTTTAAACGCTTGATCACATTTGTAAGACCAATTAAACTTCACATTCTTTTTAAGCAAATTATTCAAAGGATGTGCAATTGTCGATAAATTTGACACACGACATACACACATTGTAAAACATAGAACAATTAATCTGGAACGCAAGTACATTTATGTTCCTTACAGTAATTCCATGGAATGGACAAGGGGCGCCATCTACAGTTTTACCTGAAAAGTAAAAGTGTTAAATACCACAATAACCAAGAGCGAAAATACAAAATAACCTCTTGAGAGTCACTCTAGCATCCTAAAAGTGTACTTCATAACAAAGAAAGGGGTTTTTTTTCACCTCGATAATTCATATTAATAAGTTCATATTAATTCATATTAAGTAGCACAAATGAGATTCACTCTAACAGATTGAAAAAAAATACGGATCAGGACTCGAACCAAGGTATCAAGGTTCGAATCTATGCTGTCGAACTCTTTTGAAGTTCAACAGAAGTGGGAAGGTTTAGGCTATTCTCTGTACATTTTACCATATTTTTGGAATGATGTTCGATAACATATCATTACAAGTATAATTAGCAAAATATAGAATTCCTGTCGACCCCATCAGTTTTATTTTTTGATAACATAATTATTTCTTTAGCATTTTAGTTTTCTTTAAATTAATCATAATTTCTTGCTCCTGATTTAGTTTAGAATCAGCTGTTCGACAATCTGCTTAAGATTGACATCTGCGATTTATAGATGTGCGTTTTAACTTAGAATCTTAATCCTTCCTTTATTAAGGAAAAGAATCTTTTCTAGGAATCCACTGGTATTGGGATCGATTCGAATGTATTGTTTTCACATCAGGATGGGCCAAAATTGCCTTCTTTAGTGGCGGAACTGACCCGGGCTTAGAATTTTTTACCTCTGCCTTGCCGAAAGAATATAGAGAAGAAGAAAGCTATATTCTATCGAATAAATTCGTAAAAAGCTAAACAAAAGATTCCATTTCTATTTCTCTGCCTGAAATTCATTCCAACATTTCTGAAATTTCAATACAGGCAAATTTGTTTGGATCCCAAGATTTTTTTATTTTATGGAAATTTTTATCTTGCATTCTCTGTGGATAAAAGAAAACTTCCGTTAGAGTTTAAATTGTCTGCTTTTCAGAAAGTGTTTCATTTGAAATTCTATTAAAGTGTAAGTGTCCTTTTTATTGGGTAAAAAGAAATTTTAACGTTCATCGTGGATGAGTTTAACATATAAAATTTGAAAAACTTATTATCTATTTCAAAAACTTATCTGAAAAAATTATTATATGTAATTTACATGTTTATAACATTTTGTTCTCATCTAAATATGTATATGGTAACGAAATATCACGCCTGGAAATTATCACCCTTGAAGACTTCAACATTGCCGAAAAAATACAGAAAAGAACGTTATACGAGTTCTCTTTCGAATAAATTCATGTAAAACAAAAGATTTGATTTGTATTTCCTTGCCTGAAATTCATTCCAACATTTCCGAAATTTCTTTACAGGCAGATTTGTTTGTATCCCAAGATTTTTTATTGCATAGAAAATTTTATCTTGCGTTCTCTGTGGATAAAGGAAAATTCTTGTTCGAGTTTAAATTGTCAGCTTTTGAGAAAGTGTTTCAGTTGAAATTCGATTAAATTGTAAATGTCCTTTTTATTGAAGAAAAACAAATTTTAACGTACTTCGTAAATGATTTTAATATATAAAATGGGAAAAACGACTAAAACATATCATTTGTAACTGATACGTTAATAACATTCTATTTGAACTAACTATGCATGTTTACAAAATATGGTTTTAATATTTCTAACGAAAATAATCATGATGTGGAAAAATAAAAGTATTTTTTGCATTTGTATCTTGATAAAATAAAATAAAAGTGTATTTTATTCTAAGTTATTATATTCTTTAGTACAAATTATATGTTTTACTTTTTAATGCTTACAATTTTTTTTCGTTCCAGTTTAACAGTCAGTTGGCCTATTCTGACTACCGTAGGTTAATTCCATTGTTTTATAAACTTTAAACTATTGTAACCGTAAAGAATATTTGTCGCGTTTTTGTCGGTATAGTAGAATGCCAAAAACTTTAAAATAAATTTGATAATTAGTAATTAAGGTATAAAAATAATGAAATGCTAAATTAATATCAAAAACACAACAGAGTACATAATCTTTAAAAATCTAGCCTGTGAGAAAGTGAATAAAAAATCGATTACAAGACTCTATCTTTACATACACTGTTAAATGTTCGTAGCAAACGGTCCAGTCATTTCACTGGTTTTTGAAAACGGTTACATTACCGCAATTTATTTCTATCTTTACAAACACTATTGAAAATTTACAGCACACTGTTTTGACACTTGACTATTTTTATAGAAAACGGTTACCTAACCATAATTTAACCTCTTATGATTATAATATAGGAAATAACGTACTCCGAATACAATTTGAATGCTGTTAGATAATCGCTTCTATAAGAAAAAGGGTCAAATTGCAGGTCAGTTTGCTGCAAATACTTGACAGTGATAAAGCCAAGTTAAATGAAAGAGAGGAAAAAACTTATTTTAATCCAATATTCTATTTAATGAAAAATTTAAAATAAAGGCGAATAAGTGAAAGTTGAGTTGCGAGAATATATTAAAGAAAGTAGAATAATTTTTAGACAAAATGGTGTTTAACAGTTTTAACTATATTTGAATTCTACAAAGAACATTTAACTAACTATTTGAACATTTTTGAAAATTGTTACATAACCATAATTTAGTTCTATCTTTGCATATACTGTTAAAAATTTTAAGCAAACGGTCCAGTCATTTGACTGTTTTTTAAAATGGTTACCTAACTACAATTTCATTCTATGTATCTTTACAGACTTTCTTAAAAGTTTGCAGCAAACAATCCAGTCATTTGACCTTTTTTAATAGAAAACTGTTACATAATTTTAATTTAACTCTATTCTAATCAAAATATGGGCAATAATATAGTTAGATAACAATTTGCAAATCATTATCCAACCACGCATATAAAAAAAATGTCAAATAGCAGGACAGTTTGCTGCAAATTCTTGACAATGATAAAACGAAGTTAAATAAAATATTGTAAAAAAACTTATTTTAATACAATATTCTGTTCGATGAAAGTTTTAATATAAAGACGAATATGAGTAAATTGAGGTTCCGATAAATATTAAAGTAAGTGGTGTCGAGAATATATTAAAGTAAGAGGAATAAATTTTTAGACAAAATGGCGTTTAACAGTTTTAACTTTATTTGAATTCCACAAAGAACGTTTTACCTAACCATTTGATCGTTTTTGAAAATGATTACATAACCATAATTTAATTATATCTTTATTTATACCACATATTTTTTACAGTATATCTTTATATATACTGTTGAAAATTTGATTGTTTGATTATCTTTCAAAACGGCTACATAACTACAGTTTCATTCTACATATCTTTACAGAAATTGTTAAAACTTTGCAGCTAACGGTCCAGTCATTTGACCTTTTTTTTTAACAGGATACTATTATATAATCTTAACTTAATTCTATTTTGATCATATTATGGGTAATAATATGGTTATAATACATTTTGAATATTGTTATATTTCGAACGGCTTTCCATAAAAACTTGTCGAAGACTGCATAATTTGCTGCAAATTTTTGACTGTGACAAACCAAGATAAATAAAAGAGTGTAAAAAATAAACTCATTTTAATGCAGTATTCTATTGAAAGAAAATTTTAAAATAAAGGCAAATAAAAGTAAGTTGAGGTTTCGAGAAAATACTAAATTAAGTGGAATATTTTAAAAGGAAAATGCTTTTAACAGATTTAACTATATTAGATCCACAAAGAGCATTTAATTAACCACCCGACCGTTTTTTAAAAGGTTATATAATATGTTAAAAGGTTATATAAAGGTTATATAAAGCAAACAGTTGACTGTTTGCTTCAAAGCGTTTGACTGGTTTTGAAAACGTTTACATAACTATATTTTCAATCTATCTTTACAGACATTGTTAAAATGTAACAGCAGGCTATCCAGCCATTTTACCTTTTTCAATAGAAAACTGTTACATAATCTTAAGTTAACTCTATATTGAACATAAAATTGGTAATAATATGTCTAGAAAACAGTTTAAATATTGTTATCTTTTCAAAAGGATATTGCTATAAAAACTCTTCGAAAGATTACTACAAATTTTTGACAGTAACAAAACCATGATAAATAAAAGAGCGTAAAATTTTAACTTATTATAATATGATATTCTGTGGAATGAAAGCTTTAAAATAAAGACAAATAAGAGGGATTTCATACGTTGAGAATATGTCAAAATAAGTGGAATAATTTTTAGCCAAAAAGAAGTTTAACACTTTCACCTGTATTTGAATTTTACAAAGAATATTTAATTAAGCTAACAATCATTGTTAAATTTTCTTTTCACCCAATATCATTAATTAACGGTCTTCAACGTTTATCTTTGACAATCGTAATGGATATTCCAAAAAGTAAAACTTCTCTTTGTTTAGTTGCAAAGTTTATGTTATTAAAAAATTTTAATATTTTTATCCTGAATAATTGATAGCTTTGTCACTTGTGGGCCATAGTTTGAAAACACCTAATGTACTGTACAGCATAAACGCTTTTTGGATCATAAAATAAAGATCTATAAAATGAGTTTTAATTACATATTTTAAAGTCTTAATTTAATTCATAGTTAATTAGTTAATGAGGGGTAACATGTATTAATTAATCTGTTACCATTTTTCTAAGATATTTGAATATCAAAGAGTAAAAACATGACATACACCTTTTCTTTACCATAATTTACCTTTAAAACTTTTTTTAAAGATGAAACAAAAAGGTTAGTGATTAATGTATGCTTTGTTTCGGTATTAATTTACGAGAAATAAACCACGAGGCTACTAATTATTTTATTTGAATGGATAAGAATATTTCAAAATTAAATCCTCTTTAAATTTTGTAAGTATCATTTTACTCTTTTGTGAGATGAAATATTATCCAATTTAAAAAAATTACATGTAATGAGACAACATAACATATTAATGTGTTTGGTTGACAATTATTTAAATTTGTTTGTAGTAACCCTTCCAATTAGTTTCAAAATTAAACCAACAACTCGCGCTATGATATTTTCAATGAAAAATATGTGTTTTCATTTATAATGTAAATCATTAACAAATGCTATTAAAGTTCAAAATTGAATAATTTCAGTTGAACTTCCCTTTGACAAAGTCTCGACTTAACGAAATTTTTTGCTGAACCTTGACTTTGTGTGCCATTAACGTTCAAATTAATTTCCTCATTATGAAAAACTTATTCTATACAGGGTGTCCCAGACATAATGGCATAAACATTAAGGGGAGGTAGAGGTCATCACAATTCAGTAGGATTCAGATTCACCAAGCCGTGGTCGGAAACATTTTCCTGGCGCAGTAGTGACGACACAAAACACATGAAAGAAAGGACATGAACAGGGAGAGGAAACATGTTTATTATTCTTAGTGCTGCAAAAATACAGGGATAACACTGGCAAGTTCTGAGGAACTAGTTGTATGCATCGTTGCAGCTGCTGGAGAAGTACAGGGCATTCTGTGTTTTTCCAAAAAAACATTAGATCTTCCATGCATCGGAGATGCGCCTGCATGCAACAAGGCCCAGGGTCGTAATTTCAAACACCTACTTTGATAACAATCATTGTTTTTTATCATTTTATGTTCTTTTCTTTACTTTCCGGCTGTACTAAGGATAATAAAGATATTTTCTCTTCTTATTCGTGTCTTGTCCTTCTTGAGTTTTGTGTCATCACTACCACGCCAAGAAAGCGTTTCCGACCATGGGTTACTATACAAATTTGAATCCTTTTGATGTCCCCTATCTCCCCTTAAAGTTTGTCCCAATATTTTTGAGACACCCTGTATAACGAATTTCATTCCACATTCAAAAGTGCACAACACTTAAATGGAGAGGTTGCTGTTGCAATGGATGGCATTAACTTATTTCAAGGCACTGTGTAAAAATGAACTTTTTTGAAGAAATTCTGTTTTTTGCGATTTGTTGACGAAATTTGCTGTTTTTTTCCATCTATTTACAAAATTTCCAGGGGTTTTTTTGGAGGAGGGGGTATTTTGATTAAATTTTCTATTTTTTTTTTCAATCTTTTTGCAAAATTTGCTATTTTTTTGCGATTATTTGCCAAAATTTGTGTTTTTTGTGGTACCTAGACAAATTTTGTGTATTTCGCAATCTTTTGACAAAATTCACGTTTTATATGATGCTTGGACAAAATTTGTCGTTTTCTCGAGGTCTTTCGGTGAAATTTGTCGTTTATTCTCTCGATCTTTCAATGTAATTTGTCATTTATCTTTTTTTGTAAATGGAAAATTATCAAATGAGGGAGATTCTAATTCTATGACTGCATGTTTGAATGTAACTCTGCCAATTGCGGAATGTTTTTGCCTGGATGTAAAATGCAGGTTTTTCTTTTATTTATTGAAATTTTTGCTGAAGATAAGTCGTTAAGTAATTCTTTAATAGCTGGAAAATACCTTTTTATTTTCTTTGGTGCCGTTAAGTTTTGACGGGTTCCATCTAGTTTCCATTTAAAAGAAGTAATTCTAAAAGCTTTCGATATTATAAAAAGGGGATTTCAATTTCACGAAATTGTTGCCTCATAAGTAATCCCGTTTGGCTTCGAGAAATCTCGATTTTCCATTTAACATAAGCAAACTTCTAAATGATTTTATTGGAAATTTTGTTTGCTCTTTTTAAAGTTCAGTTTAATATAAAATCTAATTGTCTGCAAACATACTTCAAGTACTTTCCCTTTTATTATTAGTAAATAGATTTATCAATTTAAGAGAAAAAGGTATTGTCCTCTTTCTCCCAAATTAATATATATACAAAATATTCGTCTTATGTTTAAAATTTAATAAAAATTTCATAATATTATTTTCTTTTAGCATATTTTTATTTTAACTTATCTATTTAAGAGAAAAAGTTAAAGTTTTATTTTTCCCAAATTAATATGTATGTACACACATTTATGTACGCATGTAATTCATTCATTTTATGTTTAAAATTTAATAATATTCATAATATTATTTTCTTTTAGAATATTTTTCTTTTGATTCATTGTTAGATATAGAAGAAAGAATCTGGTATATAATAAAAAGGTTGAAAGGGCACAAAAATTAATTAATACTTTATTTGGAAAATTTTTCTTGTAATAAAGTTTAAATTATTTTATTCAAGAAACTGTAATTTAAAGTATATACAGTATGTTCATAATTGCGATGTTTTCTCTCTCATAGATTTAAATTTAAAAACATGTCGAAAAATATTGTATTTCAGTAAAGAATAACTCAAAAAGATTTTTAACAACCCAAAGTTAAAATAGTTCAGTTCCACGTTAACTGACACAGAACTTTCCGTTTAGGCCACCTCAGTTATTTAGTGACGCGATTTATTTATTTGTAATATTTATTTAAAAAGCTAATCATACGACATGCAGCTTCAACATACTATTCCTGGAAAAAAAAGAAGACATGGAAGGAGTGATCTTTTTTAACTTCGTAAATTTTTTCTCACAAGAATGCAAGAGAGCATTTAAAAGAAAACAAATACCTCTCACGTCCATTTTTTTACATGCGCTTATTTCTCATTTCATTCAATTTAAAATAAGTTAATCCAGGTTGTATCAAAGCAGAATATTTTATTCCGATTTTATTGAGCTTAAATGAAAGTACTGAGGAAGGATTTTCACTTGTCCATTATTGTTATCTCAAAAGTAATCCCGTTTGGCTTCTAGAAATCTCGATTTTCCGTTTAAAATAAAGAAACTTCAAAAGGATTTTATTGGAAATTTTGTTTACTCTTTTTAAAGTTCAGTTTAATATAAAGTCTCATTGTCTGTAAACATAACTTCAAGTACTTTCCCTTTCACTAATAGTAAATAGATTTATGACTTTAAGAGAAAAAGCTATAGTCCTCTTTCTCCCAAATTAATATATAGATCGATATAATTTATTCGTTTTATGTTTAAAGTTTAATAAAATTCATAATATCATTTTCTTCTAGAGTATTTTTCTTTTGATTTAATATTGGTTACAGAATGAAGAATCTGGTACATAATAGGAAAGGGGAAAGTGGCACTCATTTAAATAATCATTACCTTGATTGGAAAATATTTATTGTGATAAAAATTACTTTATTAAAGAAACGGTATTTTAACCCTTTCGAGTCTTGTGTACTGTTAATAGTACATGTTTTTTCTTCGAGAATTATTTTTTCTGAACAATTACTTTGTTACATTCTACATATGTAAATGATCGTATATGGCTCTGCCTTTCTTATTATATCATCATTTAAGTTTTTATATCAGCTAATAATAATAATAATAATAAAATTTTACTTAATTCTCTTTACACCGTTGGCGTTTCCTATTTTTTATGCATATATTTCACTTTTGAAATTTAATATGTAAGTTACTTTTTTAAACTACTTATTTGTGATCAAGCACAAAAACATTAGAAAGCTATAATACTCTCTGAAATCCTGTTGTAATACGTTGTTTTACAAGTACAAATCGCCTTGTATAAATTGACTCAGGAGCTCTAGAGATTAACATTGCAAGCAAATGCAAAAACATGCAAACAAATAAACGTTTCTTTTTTATAATATTAGAATAAATTAAAGCATTGTCAAATAAACTGATGAGTGAGTAAGATTTGCACAATTATTAAAGCACCATAATGTATCTGATGCAATTTAAAATATACAAAGTTATCAGAAAGTATTAACCTTTAAATAAATTTTAAAACAGAATTTAAAGCATGAAGGTGAACATTAAAAAGCAAAAAAAATCCCTTTCGCATCGGTTTTCTTATTATCGTTTATTTCTTATTTCCTTCAATTTCAAATAAGTTAATCCGGGTTGTATCAAAGCAGAAAATTTTATTCCGGTTTCATTGAACTTGATGAAAGCCCTGGGGAAGGATTTTTACTTGTCCATTATTTTTGTTTTAAGTAATTATTAAAAAAGTACAATCCTATATTAAAAAAACAGTTTACTTAAATACATTTTCAGTAATTGATTAAAACAATCTACAGTCTGCTATCGTTAGTTCGAACTAGTCGGAACCACAAGAAATGTTCGAATTATGAAAAATATGAAATGAAAACATGCTTAATATGGTACTATTGCAAAGGAATTAATATTATAGTGTTTTCTAAATTTATTTCGTCTGTTATCATTAGAATATGACTTAATATTAAATTAGAATGCATAAATACATAAACTAATTAAAAGATTAGAAAGAAGCACAATGGAAGAAAAATTTAAAGCGTCACTGATAGACAGACGGGCCACTAAGAATATGTATATCAAATGCATTGGACTATATGTATACTCATTCGGAAAAAGTTTCGCAAAAATCAAAGAAAGAAAGTTATTTAAATGATCTTAAATCCGTGAGAAAGAAAAGAAAAATGAAAAATCGGAATTCTCATTAGTTCGAATTAAACGAAGTCAAGAGAAAATGAGTTCGAATTAATGAACATTTTTAACGTTATTTTGCCATTGAAAATTTCGAGACTTCATGTTTAGTTCGAATTAAGCAAATATTTGAATTATCCGACTTTGAATTAACGAGAGTCGACTGTACATATTTTTAGTTTAGTATCATGTTTTATATCATAATCGTTTCTTCTTTATAATATTAGAATAAATTAAATAAGTGTCCAGTTAAAGCTGTTAAGTGAATACGATTTACATAATTATTCAAGCAACATTATGCATCTGATGCAATGTAATAAGGCAGAGCAATGACCTTTAAATAAGTTTTAAAACAGAATTGAAAGCAGGCAATGGGATATTTAAAAAAACCCCTCTCACATCCATCTTTTATATCCGTTTATTTCTTTCTTTATTCAATTTCAAGTAAACAATTTTGTACCTTTTCCCAAATTACACATATTTTTGTAATGAAAAGATTAAGATTTTTTAACCGCCAGATCTAGTATAAACAGGCTTAGAAGTTCTAGAGATTACTCAATACAGACAAATAATCGTTTCTTGTTTATAATATTAGAATAAATTAAAGAAATGTACAATTCAAACTGATAAGTGAATAATTATGGAAGCTCCAAATGTTGGGTCGCGATTTCATCATTTCATGGTGACAGCTGTTGAGCACCAAAATTTGGTCCAAACTAGAGCAAAATTTTTAACAGTATGCACGTTTTTGCAATGAAAATGTTAAGATTCTTTACTGTCACACGCAGTATAAATCGACTCATAAATTCTGAAGATTACTCATTTCAAACTAATAATCTTGTTTATAATATTAAAATAAATTAAAGCAATGTACAATTAAAACTGTTAAGTTAATAAGATTTACATAATTATTCATCGGATGCAATTTAAAACAACAATGATATCACAGAGAACATTAACCTTTAAACAAAATTTAAAACAAAATTTAAAGTCTTCAAGTAAACATTAAGAAAAAAATCCCTCTCAAGTACATTTTTTATATCCATTTATTAGGTGCGTTCGTAATTATGCAAATACGTAGCACCTATTGTTGTCGTTCAGTCCGTCCGTCCGTCCGTCTGTCTGTCTGTCCGTCTGTCTGCCCGCATATAACAACGCAAAAACTACCCAACCGCATCATTTGAAATTTAAAATACATAATTATTACATAATTTTGTCGAGTCATTTCAAGTTTTATGAAAATCGGATGCACAGATCAATTACAGGGACAATTAAAAGTATTCCGTTACATTACGGTCAATGGGGAAAAAAGTTTCAAATGCATTCTAATCGTTTCAAATTTAAAATACATAATTATTACCTAATTTTGTCGAGTTATTTCAAATTTTATCAAAATCGGATGCATAGTTCAATTACAGGGGCAATCAAAAGTATTCCGTTACATTACGGTCAATGAGGAAAAATGTTTCAAATGCATTTTAATGGTGTTACACTCATTCGAACATAATAGAATGCATTTGTATCTATAAAGTACATATTATAAGGTACCCTGGGGTAATAACGCCAGGCGGGGTAATAACGCCAAGTGCTTATATTTTGCATAATTATGAAATAATCAGGTAAATGACACCCATGTGCTCTGCGCAGAAGGGTTTTGAGTCATACAAATCGCAAAAAACAGCTTCAAGTTAATTTGTTTCATTTTTAGGTCTTATTGTTTTTACAAACAACTAAAATTAACGCTTGATCTAAAATTTGCGAGATACGTTTTGTGATGTGAAGACTATCTTTTTATCCGGAAATACTTTGTTAATTACATAAATTTGTAGTGCATTTCATGTACTTTTAAAATGTTGTTGAAGATTTTGGATATCTTCTCGAGATAATTTGTAATTTAAAATGTACTGCGCAATAACTATACCGGGGTAATAACGCCAATCCTTGACTTTAGTACCCTGGTTGATTCCCTACAGTGGCCGAGCTACATCCTGAATACTGATTCAAATAAACACAGTTAAAACTGTCCAATGTTTCTCATATTTCTATTTAAGCTGTCCTTTTTAAGCAAAAAGAAGCTCACGGTCTGATATTCTTTTGCCTCATCCCCTCCTCCCAGACCACACCTTTATTTTTCTTACATTTTCACAAAAAATTGAACATTTTCAATAGCTTAGAATGCAATTTGTCAATTTCTAAGTTTGTAGTGCTTGTATTTTTAGAATTGGGCTATCTACATGCAATTATTCCATCTTATTTCATAGTTTTTTGTTTGCATGGCGTTATTACCCATATAGGTGGGTAATAACGCCAAATAGCATTGGACAAGAAAAAACGCCATTACATTTTATTAATACTTATCTGTTAAATTATTTTATTTTATATAGATAGTCAATGAGTTGCTGTATCAGATGCTATATTTGTTTGAAAAATACAATCTAAAACTAAGCCGTGAAAATTGGTAGAACCTTAACGTGGCGTTATTACCCCAGGGTACCTTATATACATTTTGCACAATCTGTGGTGCAAAGAACATTTGTTATTGATTTACAAGGCCACACAAAAGTATTCCATCACATAATGACATAGGGAAAACATTATTTGGTGCGCATTTTAATTGTAATTAACTATTAACAATTTTATGAGATTTATATATGAGAGTGATATTTTAAAACTTTGTTATCATATGAACGAACCTCATTTGCTACGCTTTACGTGCAATTTCCAACTTGTTTCTTATTTCATTCAATTTAAAATAAATTAATCCGGGTTGTATCAAAGCAAAAAAAAATGTATTCCAATTTTATTGAGCTTAAACGAAAGTTCCGAGGAAGGATTTTTACTTGTCCATTATTGTTGTCTCAAAAGTAATCCTGTTTGGCTTCCAGAAATCTCGATTTTCCATTTAACATAAACAAACTTAAAAAGGATTTTATTGGAAATTTTGTTTGCTCTTTTAAAGTTCGGTTTAATATAAAATCTCATTGCCTGGAAACATACTTCGTTTACTTTCCCTTTTATTATTAGTAAATAGATTTATCACTTTAAGAGAAAAAGCTATAGTCCTCTTTCTCCCAAATTACTGTATAGAGATATATAATTTATTCGTCTTATGTTTAAAGTTTAATAAAATTCATACTATCATTTTCTTCTAGAGTATTTTTCTTTTGATTTAATGTTAGTTACAAGATGAAGAATCTGGTACATAATAGGAAAGAGGAAAGTGGCATTCAGATAAATAATCAATACTTTGATTTGATAATATTTATTGAGATAAAAATTATTTTATTCAAGAAACGGTAATTTAGCCTTTTTACGTCTAGTGTAATATTAATAGTACGTGTTTTTTCTTCAGGTATTATTTTCTCAGAACAATTACTTAGTTAATTTTTACATTTACAAATGATCGTAAATGGCTCTGCCTTCCTTATTAAATCATCATTTAAGTTTTGAGATCAATTAATAATACTAATAATAAAAGTTTATTTATTTGCGTCGTTGGCGTTTCCTATTTTTTATGCATACATTTTATTCTTGAAATTTAATATGTAAGTTACTTTTCTGAACAACTTATGTGTGATCAAGCAGAAAAAACTTTAGAAAAATGTAACAATCTCTCAAATCCTGTTGTAATACTTTGCGTTCGAAATATAAATCGGCTAATATAAATTGACTCAGGAGCTCTAGAGATTATCAAGCAAACAAATATAAAAACATGCAAATAAATAAGCGATTCTTATTTATAATATTAGACTAAATTAAAGAAATGTCCAATAAAAACTGATAAGTGAATAACATTAACATAAATTTTTAAGCACCATTATGCATCCGATGCAATTTAAAATATGCAATGTTATCAGAGAGAGCATTAACCTATAAATAACTTTTAAAAGAAAATTTAAAACATGCAAGAAAAAATTAGAAAAAAAAATTCCACTCACGTCTATTTTTTATATCCGTTTATTTTATACAATTTCAAATAAGTTAATCCGAGTTGTATCAAAGCAGACAATTTTATTCCGATTTTATTGAGCTTAAATGAAAGTACTGAGGAAGGATTTTTACATGTCCATTTTAGTGTCCTAAAAGTAGTCCCGTTTGGCTTCCAGAAATCTCGGTTTTACATTTAACATAAACAAATTCCAAAAGAATTTTATTGGCAAATTTTGTTTGCTCTTTTTAAAGTTTAGTTTAATATAAAATCTAATTGTCTACAAACATTAACCAAGTACTTTTCCTTTTATTAAGAGTAAATAGATTTATCAATTTAAAAGAAAAATATATTATCCCCTTTCTCCAAAATTATTATATAGATCGATATAATTCATTCGTCTTGTATTTAAAGTTTAATAAAATTCATAATATTATTTTCTTCTAGAATATTTTTGTTTTGATTTAATGTTAGTAATAGAGCAAAGAATCTGGTATACAATAGTAAGGGAGAAACTAGAACTCATATACCGGGGTCCCAAAAATGACTGATGGATTTTAAAATTCAATAACTTGCGAACGGTTACAGCTATTTAAAAAAAATTTGCAGGAGGGTTATGTATAATGTCAGGAGTTTTTTTTAACCGTAATTTTTATTTTTTTCGAATTTCATACAATAGGTGGCGCTGACGGCGATTGAAGGCCAGGTGATCAGTGCTGAGTGAAGCTTTGAAATGGCCTTCAAGCGCCGTCAGCACCACCTATTGTTTGAAATTCGAACTAAAATAAAAAATTACTGTAAAAAAAACTCCTGACATTATACATAACCCTCCTGTAAAAAAATTTTTAAATAGCTATCACCGTTTGCAAGTTATTGAATTTTAAAATCCATCAGTCACTTTTGGGACATCCGGTAAATAATCAATACTTTGTCTGTAAAATATTTATTGTAATAAAATTTACATTATTTTAGGATCTGTTTTTTTCATTATTATAAACTCATTTATATTTTGAGATAACTAATAATAACTATAATAAAAGTTTATTTAATTCTCTTTGCACCATTGGCGTTTCTCATTTTTTATGCATGTATTTCACGCTTAAAATTTAATATGTAAGTTATTTTTCTGAACCAATTATGTGTGATCAGGCTCAAAAAACATTAGAAAGTTGTAATAGTCTCTCAAATCTTGTTGTAATATATTGTTTTCCAAATATAAATCGGCTAGTATAAATTGGCTCAAGAGGTTTACAGATTACCAATGCAAACCAATACAAAAACGTGCAAACAAAGAAGAGTTTCTTAATTATAATATTAGAATAAATTAAAGCAAGGTCCGATTAAAACTGATACGTGAATAAAATTTACATAATTATTCAAGCACCATTATGCATCTGACGCAATTTAAAGTATGCAATCTCATCAGAGAGAGCATTAACCTTAAAGTAAAATTTAAAACAGAATTTAAAGCATGCAAATAAACATTAAAAAGAAAAGATTCCTTTCGCATCCAATTTTTATATCTGTTTATTTATTATTTCATTCAATTTTAAATAAGTCAAACCATATTGTATCTAAGCAAAAAAAATTATTCCGATTTTATTGAACTTAATAAAAGTAGTACTGAAAGATATTTACTTGTCCATTATTGTTGTCTCAAAAGTAATCCCATTTGGCTTCCAGAAATCTCGATTTTCAATTTAGCATAAACAAACTTCAAAAGAATTTTATTGGGAATTTTGTTTGCTCTTTTTAAAGTTTAGTTTAATCTAAAATATCATTGTCTGCAAACGTACTTCAATTACTTTCCCTTTTATTAATAGTAAATAGATTTATCAATTTATGAAAATCGGTTATAGTCCTAATTCTCCTAAATTAATTCATATATGTAATTTATTCGACTTATGTTAAAAAATAATAATAAAACTCATAATACTATTTTCGTCTAGATTATTTTTCTTTCTGTTTAAAGTTAGTTAAAGAATGAATAACCTGGTGTATAATAGGAAAATCTGGTTGTGTAATAGGAGAAAGTGGCACTCATATAAATAATCAATACCTCCTTTGGAAACTATTTATTCTAATTAAACTTACATTATTTTATTCAAGAAACGGAAAATTAAATTGTTTACAAGATGGGTATAATTTAGTTTTGCGATTTTTTTTCTTTCATAACTTTTGATTTAACAAGAAAGAGAAATCATGCGTCAAGCATAGATTATGAAGCACTTTCTAGCACATTCAGAATAACGAAAACTGCACAGTTTAAAAAATTAAAATACTGCTACGCCTTAATTCCTCATACGGAAATGCATACTCGTACTTCCCAAATTGGACCTCATCCGACTTCCACTTCTGTTCATCGATGGCTGAAACAATGACCATGATGAAATACTTCAACAATTACGGTGATGTCAAAAAATGTCTGGATCACCACAAACGATTCATGGATTTATAACGAGGCTCCAATGGCACATACTTTAAATAAACAATTTTGTACCTTTCCCCAAATTATGCATGTCTCTGTAGTGAAAAATTTAGCATTTTTTAACCGCCACATCTAGTATAAATCGGATTAGGAGTTCTGGAGATTACTCAATACAGACAAATAATCGTTTCCTATTTATAGTATTAGAATAATTTAAAGAAATGCACAATTCAAACTGATAAGTGAATAAGATTTATAAAATTACTCAAGCGCCATTATGCATCTGATTCAACTTAAAATATGCAATGTTATCAGAATGAGCATTAACCTTAAAGTAAATTTTAAGACATAATTTAAAGCATTCAAAAAAACGTTTAAAAAATCCCTTCTGCTTGCATTTTTTTTATCTGTTTATTTTTTATTGCATTCAATTTCAAATGTTAAAATCAAGATTGTATTAAAGTAGGAAATTTTATTCCGGTTTCATTGAGCTTAAATGAAAGTACTACAGAAAGGTTTTTACTGGTCCATTATTGTTGTCTCAAAAGTAATCCCATTTGGCTTCTAGAAGGCTAGATTTTCCATTTAGCATAAACAAAATTCAAAAGAATTTTATTGGAAATTTTGTTTACTCTTTTTAAAGTTCAGTGTAATATAAAATTTCATCGTCTGCAAACATACTTCAAGTAATTTCCCTTTTATTAATATTAAAGAGATTTATCAACGTAAGAAAATCGGATCTAGTCCTCTTTCTCTCAAATTAATATATATATATATATATATATATATATATATATATATATATATATATATATGTGATTTATTCGTCTTATGTTTAAAGTTTAAAAAAATTCATAGTATTATTTTCTTTTAGAATATTTTTCTTTTGATTTAATGTTAGTTATAGAATGAAGAATCTGGTTCATAATAGAAAGGGGAAAAGTGGCATTCCTATAAATAATCAATACCTGTAAGAAAACAAGGTAGAATTGATGAAGAACTGCAGACGTCGAGACGAGTGAGAACTCATTTTTGTCTTTTTAAAATTTATTTCTCACATAAACACACACGTGGACGAGTACGACACAAATTAACAAAAAAAAAGAATAACATTTTTTATATAACACATCCCAGAACAAACCAGAAACAACGCTGCACCATCTTACTACACAATAACTCCGAACTCCCGCGCTCAACTGAAAACTTGTTCTATTTTGGAATGTTCTTTCCTTTCTCTTAGGACGAGTAGCGCCATCTGTCGCAGGCTTAGGACTTTAGTTCTCAGAACCAAGTTCTTTACAGACTCCTCCCCACCGGGGGAAAACTTTTCCGGGCCTTGTCGAGGAAAAGTTTGTTTTTAAAACATAGTTCGTGTAGCACTAGTTCCAAAAACATTTTTAGTACCATGAACCAGACTTATTCCCACCGTAAAAAGAAATAAAAAATAATCTATACAAAATAAATTTACAAATACAAGTGATACATTTTTTGAAAAAAAAATAGTTTACACACATGTAATATAACAAATTCAAAATTAACTGTTATACAAATAAACATATATACATATTAGCATTGTAATCAAGTAGACTTTATAGCTCGACTTAAACTATCAGCATTCCGATGTTGTTTCCCCTTTTTATGAACAATTTCATAATTGAAAGACTGTAAAATCAAAGCCCATCTTAAAAGTCTTGGATTAGTTCCACTGTTCTTTTCTAACCATACTAAAGGGTTATGGTCTGTCTGGATTTGAAATTTTTGATGGCCATCTAAGTAGCATCGTAGTTTTCGCACTGCAAACACAATAGCTGCGCATTCTTTTTCGGTGGTACTAAACTTTCGTTCTCTGTCTGAAAACTTTTTGCTCAAGTACATTATAGGATTTTCTTCATTATTTTCATTCAACTGGGATAAGACTACACCAATTCCCAAATTTGAAGCATCACATTGAAGGATGAAAGGTTTTGTAAAGTCTGGACTATATAAGACAGGATTTTCAGAGAGTTTAACTTTCAGTTCATCAAATGCCTTTTCACAGTCCTCATTCCAGTCTATAGTTGACTTGCGAATCTTTCCTTTTAATAAATTAGTGAGAGGCGTTGCAATTACAGAAAAGTCCGGGATATAATTTCGATAATATCCAGCTAAACCCAAGAAAGATCGGATTTGAGTTTTAGTAGTAGGAACTGGAAACTCTTTTATGGCTTGAACTTTCAGTTCTCCTGGAGTTCTAAGACCTTGACCCACTAAGTGTCCAAGATATTTGACATAAGCTTGGGCAAATTGACATTTGGATGGTTTAATATGCAGTTTTGCTTCACTCAATCTTTTAAAAACTTCTTCTAAGTGTTTTAAGTGATCTTCCCAAGTTTGCGAGAAAACCGCCACATCATCCAGATAAGGTACCGCATATTCTTCACAGTTTTTCAGCAATCCGGCCATAAGTCGGCTAAATTCATATGGAGCATTTTTTAAACCAAAAGGGAGGCGCAACGGTATGTACGTCCCAAAATTTGTCACAAAAGCTGCATATCTTTGAGCACGCTTGGTTAACGGTATTTGCCAGTAACCTCTGGTCAGATCTAAAACTGAAATGTACCTGGCTAAAGATACTTTTTCTACTAACTGTTCAGGTGCGTTTTCACGGGCCTACCCAAGCGCTAACTTTCCCAACTCTTTACCTAAGCACAAGATTTTAGGTAGTTAGAACGCGATTTTTTAGGTTCCATTCGTGTTCAAACCTAAGCAGAAATTACCTAAGCGCAGCCAATCAGAAAAGAGTATTTTGCCAAATAATGGCGGTGGAGAAATGTAACATTAAAAATGAAATTTCATTTTACAGAATTATTTTTATTTCGAATTGCTCTCTGTTGATTCAAGCAGAATCTATTTTTTAGGATTGAAAGAAGATGGTAGGTTTTATTAATGTCTTTTCATTTTGTAAAAATCTTGTACATATCTGTCTTTGGTAATCGTTGGGATGTATTTTATTAATATTAAAACAATACTTATATAGTTCGTATTTCATGGATTTCGTTTCGAATAATAAAGATTAATGTGCTGCTATAATGATGTAATGTACTGTTCTCAAAACTATTTTATTGAAAGTTAACAGTACAAAGAATAAAAGTACTTGTTTATAAATATTTGTTTCTTAAAATTAATTACTTGCTTCGCTGATTATATTCGGTTGTTTAGTAGAGTATTTCCGATTAATTTTGAATAAAATATTTTTGTTCATTTAAAATAATTGCAAATGTTAAGAAAAATTTTGTTAGCTTAGTTAAAGGCAAGCTGCAATTCAGTTTTGTTAATATACTTGATTATGCATATTGCAAGCATGTGAAAGAATTTTCTCTAAAATAAATAAGCCACTGTACTAGATATTTTCTTACTCTATTATAAGAAAGAAATATTTAATTGCAAATTATATTTCTATTATAAGAAAGAAATATTTAATTGCAAAATATATCACTTTGCAGAGATTTACTTATGAACATAGTCATCCAAAAAAACTGCTATTCTAGAATTTTTTCTTTTCTTTATTTTCCTATTGCATCTCACCCACAGATTCTTTTTGTTCTTGGATTCATGCTGAAAATTCTATGAAGATTTATAACCTACAAAGTTGTAAATCCTCATGGAATTTTCATTTTAAGGTGCAATATTATGTATAGCTTCTTTTTTTTTAATCTGATTATTTCTAAGAATTAGTATGTATTTTCATGCATGGTTTGTTACTAATTGAATAATGTTTTCATGTGCTATTCCGGTAAGATAGGCACTTAAGTTTTAATTCACTAGAGTTTATCTATTAATCCTGTAAATTTGATAAGAATTAAGGATATCCTAACTTTGTTTTAAAATTGTTTAGTTTTCTCTTAATATATCCTACTAATGAATCTAAATCCATTGAATTTGTAACATACTACACTTTATTTCTTCGATGAGAAAGTATCGATTTTAAAATTATAAACAAGAATTTTCAAATTTTGATTTTTCGATTTCTTTTTAGTCTTTATTATTTTGTTAATAATTGTTAATGCAGAAAAAAGGAAAAAAAATATGTGAAGACTTTATCTTTTTGAAAATTAGATTAAACAGTGATTTATAAAGCATGTAACTTGCAAAAGAAAAAAAGATCTAAATAAGCAAACTGTCACATTGTATGTGTAAGTAAACAAACTGGAGTGTTGCAAATAATGTTTAAGAAAATTAATGGTAAGGTAATAATTCATTATGATGATAGAAGCATTTTTTATAACTAGAAGTGAGTCTTTCATGTATATTATAAACAATCTTTTTCTGAAAAAATTAAAGTTCATCAGAATAACTTTAAATATATACCAGTTGGACAAACATCCCTAACTTTTAAAGGATTAATATAACTATTTCTGTATTTAAATGTAGTTTTATTAAAATCTCGTGACAGTTAAATGAACTTAGGCCTAATCAAAGTAGAAATGTGTAGTTTTATAAATTTTTGCTTAGGAAAAATAAAATTCTTTACTGAAGTTTTTGTTACACTGCTACTATTTAAAAAAAAATATGTAATCAGCTATTTTTTCCTGTATTTGATTTTAAGTAGTACTCAAATAAAAAAATTCATATTTACAATTTTAATCAATTGTGTATTTTTGTTGCTTTAAATTTTTTAAATATAATTATGCATGAGATACTTTGATTTAAAATTTCTAAAGTGTTAAGAGTTGTTTTTTCTGAATTTATATTACAACCTTAGCCTAAAACTGGATGAAAATGTAATAAAAACAAAAGAATAGTTTTGCAGCTATCATATCCTTTATGATATACCATGCAATAAATTTATTTTAATATTTATAGCATTCTAAAAGTGTTTTTTCATAACTAATGTTCTGTTATAAATATTTAGGTGAAATAGAAGCTTAATTATTATTTCTGTTTTGTCTAATGGTTTCATTAGTTAGTTATTCATAGGTTTTGTTAGTTATTCATTAGTAAATATTTGCTTTTCAAGAACTTATTTATATATATGTATGCACATATTTGATTCGTTTCTTTATTTTAATTTGCTAGATGCTTCATATGCTACATTGATGATGGAAATGCAACAAAGATGCTGCAAATAGATGTGATGCGTTCTTCTCGCAAATCCAGCCAATTTAAAGTGCTACTGTTTGAGCTTATTTGATACTTTTGCGTTGGTCCGTTGGAATGTCGCTTGAAAGGCTATAGGTTAGAAATAATCTTTGGCCTTTTGGGATGGCATGCTTGCAGGCTAGATCGCATTTGGATTCTTGCTAACAAGAAAACACACACAAGAAAAGTGATTGAAAAGAAGTGGCTATAAAAAAATTGGCTGTCAGTAGCTACAAGGAGAAAGTAAAATTTTCTTGTATTCCATCATGTTATATTATTTTCTGGTTGCAATATGTTTATATTAGCATATTAAATTTGTGCTATTCAATTTTTAAATTAATAGAAGTTTTAACAAAAATTTATTGTTTGGTATTAGGTAGCTTTCATTACAAAAAAGTAAAAAACTACCTATTTTTAAATAAAGAAGTGCTCGTTTATAAAACTGATTTAACTGACCAGTAATGAAATTTCTAAGTTTTGCCCGTTACGATTTGAATCATATATGCAAGAAAAGATGCACCATATTGTGATTTTAACCAAATGCAGAAAATTCAGCCAACAGGTAAACCAAACACCAAATGTTTGGCTTATCGGAATACTCTTAAATTTCAGAATTTGAAAAAATAAAAAGTTAAAATAATTTTAGGTACATATTTAACATAAAATAAAATCTTCCATATTGATAAACAAGATCTTTTTACAAAAAAAAGAAATCTATCCTTTGAATTGTTACTTAAGAAGAGGATAGTTTCCTCTCTGAATTAAAACAAATGAATAAAATTTTCTTTTAGTCTGAAACAAATATTTTGATATCAAAGTGAAATTTTAGAGTTTTACTGTCATATATTGTTTGTTTGTCAGGAAAAAAATAAAATTATCATTTTTGGTAAATTGTCTTTGAGGTTACTTTTCAAATAACAAATAAAGCATTCTCTTTTATATAAATATAATTCTATTTCTAAATAGTTTTATTAATAAACAGTTAAAAATAGGAGTTGTTTTAAAGTCTTATAAAATAATAAAAAGTTACTTTAAGTTTTGTTAAAATATTTTTTTAAGTATTTGATCTGGCAGACACACCATATTTGGTATACTGAATTGCATTAAATTTGGCCAAGCCAAATATTCGGTGCATCTCTATATACAAACAATACTTTTTTCTGTAAAATGAGAAACACTGTGTTAATCAGCAAGTAATCTAGCTTAGGAAAAGTATGTGTTTATTGTTATCGTACGTTTTTTCACATTTTCATTGATATTGATTGTATGATACTGGGCCTCCCCCCCCCCCTCCCGATATCATTTTCATTTTGTTATTTAAAAAAAAAACAGTGTGGGTTGTATTTTTATTAATCCTGTGAATTTGTTTTTTCTTTTTACTTTCTTTTATCTAACTTGCTTTAAGTATGTAAAGCTGTGATTTTATAATTGGTTTACTACTAAATACTTTATAGCTTAAAGAAATGGCTGAATCCTAAAACAGCTGAGACACTTAGCATCTTTGAATTTGGCGAGACGATAAATGGCTTTTTCTTGTTACTGGTTCATTTCCTGAATTCTTTCCATGCCTAGTTATTTGACAGGAATTCGGATTAATTTAATTGGATTGGCTGGTTTCTTGTCTTTTGTTTGATTGGCTTTCATGAAATGCTATTATTATGGCAGTTTTGTATTATTTATATTTAAAAACAAGATTGCATTATATGTGCATGACTATATTTTCTGGTTTTTTATTCATGCATTTTAAAGATATTGCTTACTCAATAAATAGTAATATAAATTTGGAAATATATGTGCGGTACAGCAGACAAATATATTGAGTGTATGCTTTTCTCGAAATAAATATTCAATGGTTTAAATTGATTTGTCAATAACATTAAAAGATTGAATGACATATTGATGTTATTGAAAGCAAATTCCTATATCAGAAATATTTTTTTCCTTACTTAAAAATTTGCATAATAATTTTGGGTACTTCTAGGTTATCCCATCGACCAAAAAAATATCGCCAAACTATAAGATTAAATGCCAATAATGGATGATCTTAAATATCACATTCGATAACATTAAATAAGATTCACGTGTTTAAAATGTCATTAAGTGATTTTTGTTTCGACTTTTTATTAATATTTTCATTAATATTCTACTAATTATTTGTTTTTTTGTTATTTAAAATAAAAATTATGTCAACATGTAATGTTTGGCAGTTTGTATAGTTTGGCGAAATTGGCCGACAGGATAACCTTGAAGTACCTAATTTTGTACTATAAATATTAGAAAAAAATATTTCAAAATTTTATTGCATATTTTTGTAGAAATTTATAGACATTTTAATAATTTGATACCTGTTGTGGTTAATAACTGCAGTTTTGCTCATTTTAGAAACTTCTTCGATGTGACTTTTGTGCATCCAGAGATGAATTTTTCAATTTTAGTGTTGTTAGTCAATGCATGTTTGATGAATTTCGTGGATTTTAGAGCCTGATAAACAGCAAAATTCATACATCCAGCAATTTTTTTTTCCCTTCGTTTTAATGGTCACATAGCGCTCATAAGTGCTTTAGTTTAAAATTATAGAAATTGATATGTTTGATAAATATCCTAATAAATTTTAGAAATAAAATATATTTGTTAAATTCATAAACAGAAGTCGTAAAACTATATAACTTTGTACAAATGTATGTGGCAAAATTTAGAAATTCCTTTTCTGTAATTTTTATTAGTAGAGTTTTCCTTAAGAGGTATTGAAATTTATTTCTGATGTTGGAAGGCAGTTTAAATAACATTATGATATCAAATCAAAACTTTAAAAATTATTAATTGTTAATTTCAATCATTGATTGTTTACTTTGCAAAATGTGTTAAAACTATATCTATTTGCTTGTTGCTAGCAGAGGCGAAGAAGATTAAGAGAAAACTTCACCCGGGGCAAAGTTTCAATTCGCCCCCCCCCCCTTTCTTCTAATTTGACACTAAAGCCTCCAAAACGACATTCGTAGTATAAATTTGGCATCCCCTAAGTTTCTGCACCCCATGGGACTGTATCCCCCCCCCTTTTAGCACAATGTTGACAATAAGTTTGTGACTGTTTACTGAAATAAACAATATCTGTAAATTACATAAATAAAAAAATTTTCAATTTAAACAAATTCCCATGAATGTACACAGTGTGTTTTTAAAATTCATTTCTTGACATTTTTATGCTGATTTTTTAAGGAACAAAAACATTTTTTATAGCATTTATCTAGATAGAATTTGTGTTGTTGGCGAAACAAGATTGACCTATCAGAAAATTTTCTCTTAGAAAATAGAAAGCTTTGTAAAAATGCTGAATTCTGATTGTTCAATGTCGTTTACAATTTCTCTATTTGCAAATTCCACCAGAATACTGGTCATTAGATGAAAACAATGATTTGATGTTGGCTTGTTTGGAGAAAATCTTAAAATTTTTAATTAATTTTTAGTTTGGAATGTGTGTTTTTTTTCTTAAATAAAAATAATAAGTAAGTAAATACAGGATTCTTTTTGTAAGATTCTTTAATGATAATGAGAAGCAAAGGTAAGTGAATTTTATTTGATGGTTATTGTATTTTTTTGTTTTAGAAACTGGTGCATATAAAATTCTGTATATTTAACATGAAAACAAATTCTTAAAATCAGAAAATGGGGAGCTGCAAAATTTTAAAGATTGAAAAATATCGAGAAAAATGTTTGCATAGTGAAAATTTGTGGTAAAAGAAGTTAACTAGTTGTAAACTGTTTGTAAAATGTTTATTTTATTAAATGAAACTGTGCAAATCGCTAATTGTCAGCCAAAATATGTGCATTGTGATTGGGGAGAATTTCAGAGTTGCTGAAATCTCAGTTGCCGCTCGTGGGTGCTTGGTACATGTTAAAAAATCGCCAAAATCAAGTGTCTTGGCTGGTCTAGGAACACGTCTAAAAATATCTATACCCATGTGCTTCACTCGGCAATATTTTTTTTTTTTTCTTTTTTAGGAATTTAATATAAAGTAATAAGTGAATTTTAAAACATTTTTCTGTTAACCACTTGTTATAAAGAACCAAATATTTTTTAAGGTTACAATAACAACAAGCAGAGTTAATTATGCATCAAACCGTGCCATTAAAATATGCCAACTGGCAGTGAAACTGTAACAACAAAATATTTTAAATAATTTGAAGGCAAGAAATGAAATAAAAATAATGAGATAATTTTTATTTACAAAAATAAAGAAATAATTTTTGTATCTGTTTTTATCAATTAATAATTTAGCATTAAGTAAATTACAGTCAAACTTAAAAAAATAGTTTAAAAATTCTCAATTCATAGTTTAAGAAATAGTTTTAATTTACCTTTTCTGTTGTCATATCAGAAAAAAAGAAAGAAAAAATAACTCCTTTAATAAATTCAGCAGTTCATGCTTTCTACCAAGTCATAGTGGTGAATTTTCCATAATTAGAGTCATGCCAAATAGTGAAGAAGAGTTTTTGATGCATCATGAATTACCGTCTTGTAATTGGTCATGATATTTATAAGTATTTTAAGTTTATATAAGAATGTTTAAAAAATATATTTTTAAAACTTTTATACTTATTTAGTAATAACGTTTAATTTTTAAACTAATTGAAAAGAAATACCAAACACAGTGTGTTTTATTGACATGTTATGGATAGAGATATATTAATTAGTGTTATCATTATTATGCCATTTGTACAAATTGAACAATTTTCCCAACATTTTTGACAAATTTATGTCATTTGCGCACATGAAATAACCTGATCAAAGTGTGTAACTTATCACTTTTCCATAAGTGAAAATTTACTTATGTGTTTTTAATATATTAATCATAGTAACTGTGCTTTTATGTATTTTCATTTTGAAACTTGGATAAAAAATGATTTTTGGAGCATTATTTAAAGCTGTTTTAGTAAGAGAAAACAGTCAAAACTTTCTATTATTTTTTATACGAAATATTTACGATTATCATTATGAACGTAAACAAAAGTTATTTGTTTATAATTTTATATCAGCTGATCGGTCTGTAGACTGTTAAAGCCCTAAAGTAGACGCTTGCGCAGTGAAGACTTGCCTTTGATTGGTTGGCATAAGGATTTATCTGTAACCAGTGAAAACGCTCTTAGGTTAGGTTTTGGGTAAGGTAAGGTTTTTTAGGTAATTAGAGCGGCCCGTGAAAACGCACCTTTCAGTGTCGGGCAAAGGATAAAATTTTGTTCGAGTCACTTTATTTAAACGGCGATAATCTATGCAGGGCCTTGCTTCTCTACCGGGAACTTCAACTAAAATTAATGGAGAGGCAAAGTCAGATTCACCTGGTTCAATAACTTTCAGTTTCAACATTTTCTCGACTTCAGCCTTTAGAATTTCTGTCTGTCTAGGCGACATTTTATAAGGCCGGGCACAGATTGGGTTTTCTGACTCCAGTTCAATATCATGTTCAACTAAATTTGTGCATCCTGGTTCAGTCGAAAAAGAGTCAGCATATTTTCCAATAAGTTGTCCTAATTCTTCTCGTTGATTTTCATTTAATCTTTTATTTTTTTGGATTTCTTGCCATACTTCTAACAACGCATTGTCTTTATTTTCTTCATCCAATTTAGGAATTTCATCTTCTTCTTCATCATTAGAGGTGGTTTTTGTAGTAAGTAAATTTACGTTTTCCACACTTCTTTGATAGTAAGGTTTTAGCATATTTACATGATACACTTGGGACTTCTTCCCTTCTGGATTGTATATAACGTAGTTAGTTTCTGATAATCTCTTTAGTACTCTTCCAGGTCCTATCCAACTAACTGACAGTTTATTTGGTTTGGATGGGGCCACAATTAAAACTTGATCACCTTCCTTAAACTCTCGTTTTCTGGCTTTGATATCATACCAATATTTTTGTGTTTGTTTCTCCTTTTCCATATTTTCTGCAGCAAGTTCTTGGCATTTCTTCATTCTGTTCATTAAGTCAAATACATAGGATATCACACTATCTTCTTCCATCTCTTGCTCAGTTAAATTTTCATAGAGTAACATCATTGGAGTTCTTAAGTTCTGTCCATGGACTAATTCTGCTGGACTGAATCCAGTACTAGTATGAGTTACAGTTCTTAATGCAAAAAGAGCAGGTGGAAGTACCTTCTCCCAATCAGATCCCGATTCTAAACAAAGTACTCTGAGTATCCGTTTCAAAGTCCTGTGCATTCTTTCAACTGGGTTACTTTGTGGATGATAAACTGAGCTTCGCACAACTCTGACGCCAAATTTCTCTAAGAATTCCGATGTAAGTGCACTCATGAATGACTTTCCTTGATCAGTTTGTAGTATACGAGGAAATCCAAGTCTACTGAAAATTTGTAACAAAGCATCAATAACCGTCGTAGAATACAAATTAGGTGTAGGAACTGCATCAGGATATTTCGAAGCTAAGCAAATTACAGTTATTATGTATTTGTTCCCTAATGTACTAATAGGTAAAGGTCCACAAGCATCAACATTTAATTTTGTAAATATTTCTGAAATAACTGGAACAATCTGTAAAGGTGCTTTCTTTTTGTCCTGAGGCTTCCCAACCCGTTGACAGTAATCGCAAGTTCGGACATATTCTTCGATATCTTTGAAGCAATTTGGCCAATAAAAAGTCTTAAACAATGCATCTTTAGTTTTAGCCACACCCAAATGAGATGCAACAGTTTCATGACAAAATTTTTTTAACTGTTCACGAAATCTTTCGGGAACAACTAATAATTTCCTTTCAGTACCATTTTTATCTTTTCTTCTATAAAAAAGCATATCTTTCTCCAAAATAAATTTCCTATCCTTAGTATTTTCCGTTTTGGCATCGTCTATAAGAGGTTTGAGCTCTTTGCTTTTCCTTTGCTCTTCAGAAAATTCCTTCGGAGAAATTTTGATAAGTTCTTGCAATGAGACAGTTTCGCAAACTGGTAAAATTGAGCCTTCTTCGTTTTCTATCTTCTTGTCTTCAGATTTGTCATTTTTTTTCTCATCCATTTTCTTATCTTCACTCGCTATGTTATTGTTGTGATCTTTCTCTAAAGTTACATCAGAAAATTCGTGCATTTCAGGTTCCTCTAGAGGAACCTCTGCCTCCAGAATTTTCTTCTGAGCTCTGGTTTGCACAGCATTTATCATGTGCTCTCTCAATGCTTTTTCTTTTTTACAATCTTCGAATAATTCGGCTGTTTTATTTCCCAGCAAATATCTTCCTAAATCTACAGAGTCTCTAGAGACAGCAGCTTTAGTTATCACATGTCCCATTTCACAGTCCAATTCAACTTCTGCGAGAGGTAAGCAAATTAAACCATCGTGTAAGGGCACCCGAACCCACACTTTTTCATTCAAATACATATGTGGCTTCACATATTTTTTTGCAATTAAATCTATTGTCGCACCTGTATCTCTCAAAATTTCCATTTGTACACCATTTACTTTCCCCACACTAAGGTAAGGCGTTATTGAAGAATCATGTTCATTTTCAACATCAACATGTGAAATCACTTCTGTGGATTTCTTAATTTTATCACATTGAGGACGAAGATGATTGCTCGATCCGCACTCGTAACAACGCAACGTTTTCCTCTTCTCGAATTCTCTCTCTCTATGATTTCCTGAAAACGATTCTGATTTAATATGCATTTTTGGCTTATTATCTTTACCTTCTTTTCTGGAGTCAAAATTATTTGAATTTTTAAACTGGGGTCGAAAATTAGAGAAATTCTTTTTAGGAAGTTCTTTCTTTTTTAAACTTTCTTTGATACTCTCATAGTCATCTAATTTTTTTGCCAAATCTAAAGGGGTCATAAAATTTAACCAATTATCTAGAAAATGTTCTTTTGTTTCCGCAGGCACTCGAAATTTTAATTGTTCTGTAATAATTAGATCTTTAAGTTGATCAAAATTGTCAACACCTAATTCCTTGATCCACGCGGTAAAATAACTAGTGAGTTCTTGCGCGTAGTTCCTCCAAGATTTTTCGGGTGTTTTATGATGACGATAAAAACATTGTTTCAGTTTCTCACTATTCAACTTGTATCTTTCTAATATAAGACTTATAACGAAATCATAGTTAATCGCGTCTTCGGGTGATTCCCTGGCTAACATATTTGAGACCTCTGTGGGTAAAACAGCTAACAAATATGCAACCCAATCAGTTTTCGACACTTTAGCCATCTCTGCTCTTCGCTCAAAATTTATCAAAAACAGACCCATCTCATCAGATTTTTCGTCGAATTTCGGGACAATTTGTGCTAACTGTATCTTTGGTCCAAGATCCACCTTTCTCTCTGACAAATTGTTCTGTTCTAGAGTTCTATGCTCTAATTTCTTTAATTCTAGTTCATGTTCACGAGCCTCTTTAGCCAAACGTTCTTGCCTTTCTTCTTCACGTATTTTTTCTTCTCTTTCTTCTTGACGTCTTTTTTCTTCTCTTTCTTCTTGACGTCTTTTTTCTTCTTTTTCTTCCTGTCGTATTTCTTCTTCCCTCGCTTCTCTCTTTTTCCTATCCTCAATTACTGTATTTAATATTCCTTTAACAAAATCTTCATCATAATCGTCTATTCCTAGAATAGCTTTCTTTAGATCCGCGATTTTTAAATTCCCTACATCCTTAATGCCAAGCTCACTAGCTACCAATTGTAGGTCTTCCCTTTTCGCACCCTTTGTTAAATAAGACATCTTCGTTTAAGAGAAATCGAAACAAAATCAGAATGCCGATTTTAAAAATTTATATAATTCCCAATTTTTCTTTACTTAACTTACTAACAACAATATTTCAAGCAAGTTACAAATTTAATTAATAATTCAATTCTAAAACATACTTCAATTAAATCCCCTACTTAGATCTATTATTTCAATCAAATTTAAATCCCAATCACATATGAAAAATTGACCAATATACAATAACACAATATACCAATTTACTAAAATTCTTAGTAAATTAAACACAAATGCAAATTTTTTTAAAACGAATTAAATAAGCATATGTAATACCATAAAAATACAATTAAAATAGATATATTTTTTCGAAATTCACAACTGTATTTCAAGTGTAACAGACAATTTTATTTCTAATCAATATTTATATTATGTAATGAAAATTAAACCAAACAGCATTACGTAAACACCAGAATTTTTCTTAATTCTCAAACTTTTTATGCAAACGTAACAAATTATTTGCAAGAAAAAAGAAATATATATTAAATAATTCTCATAACAATTTTATTCTTTACACGAAAAGAATAAACTTTAAAATACAACTCAATTTTCTTTTTCAAACGATAATAAATCTTTTATCTAAATATTTTAAAAAGTTTTTATTGTTTTATAAAAACCTAACAAAGAAATCAGAATTAATCTTTTTCTCGATCAAAACTTTTATTTTGTCATACTTTTTCATTCAAAAAATAACAAACAAAAATATCACTGCATTTACTTCCGAATTAGGAAACAAAAAACAAAAAATAATTTATTCTACTTTTAGAATAAACTAACACAGAAAGAACCTTTCTTCTGTAAATTGGCATTCATCCAATAATCGAAATAGTGCAATGACAACCTTTATTTTTCGAAGTCATTACGTTCATGGAATAAAATTTATACCATTTTCACAAATAAAATCACTTTGATTCAAAAGAATTTTACCATCACAATTCTTACAAAAAATTAAATATAACCGTATTACTTTCTTTTTTTTTCTTTATTTAAGAAATACTTTTTCTTTACTTAAGAACAATTATCAACATTCTAAAACATCATAGCATACGAATTCGAAATGAACACATTAGCAAAAAATAAAATAATAACAAAAGTAATTTTATACTCTTTTTTACTATTTGATGGGAATAAGCCACTAATTCTAATATTCTTTCAAGCCTGATTTTTTTTTACTCCAATTAATTCGCACTTTTACTAAAGATTGATATTAATTTACGAAAGTAAAACAAAATTTTATTAATCCTGATTAAAAAATTTAATCTATACATATAATAAAACAGTAGGACCCGGTGTGTCTGTACATTGAAGATAATTGACAAAAATGGAGTCAGGGCGATAAAAGAAAACCAATGAAACACAAAAAAAATTTTTTTGAATTTTTTGTCTGTCTGTCTGTCTGTCTGTCTGTCTGTCTGTTTGTTCGAGGTTATCTTCGTAACTACTGAATGGATTTTTATGCGGTTTTCACTAATGAAGAATGCACACTCCCGGGCAGTGTATAGGCTTTGTTTCATCAAAATCGGACAACAGACAAAAAAGTAACAAAAAGAAACAAAAGAAACTATTAGGTGCGCTGCTCACGTTTTTTAGTACATAACGTTTTTTAGTACATATAAAATCCAATAGATGTCACTGTGCGATTTTAAAACGCGCTATCGTTATGTTTTCGCCAGTCTACTTAAGTATGAGAAAGTTTCAAGCTGGCTGTCGTTCCATGTGGTTTAGTCGGTAGAACGTCAGTGCGCCATACTGATGGCCCGGGTTCGATTCCCAGCATGGAATTTTTTTTCACTATGTTGGCATTAACGCCTATAAGCAATTAAAAGAATTTGAAATATTGTATTCAAGGCGAATTTTCTCTCTGGGAAAATTTCCTTGCATTAATATGTCAGTGTAATTTTTTTTTCGATTGAATTTTTTTTTTCGAAACTTTGTTTTTCTTAAAAAATTACAGTAAATATTTGATATTTCCCAACGTTTTTTGAATGATCGACTTGCTTTTTTTTTTTTTTTTTTAATGTATGTCTGAACCTTATCTAACTACTTCTTCAAGATTTCTTTAGATAAACCGACCAGCGTAGCGGGCGAAGGCCGCTAGTCGATAATAAATGTCAAGGCACTAAGAATAAAAGAATTTGGAACTAGTTTTAGCTTACTTGCTTTGTTCCACCAGGATTCATATCCCATAAGCTGCCAACCACTTCAACGTATGTAAGAAAACAAGGTAGAATTGATGAAGAACTGCAGACGTCGAGACGAGTGAGAACTCATTTTTGTCTTTTTAAAATTTATTTCTCACATAAACACACACGTGGACGAGTACGACACAAATTAACAAAAAAAAAAGAATAACATTTTTTATATAACACATCCCAGAACAAACCAGAAACAACGCTGCACCATCTTACTACACAATAACTCCGAACTCCCGCGCTCAACTGAAAACTTGTTCTATTTTGGAATGTTCTTTCCTTTCTCTTAGGACGAGTAGCGCCATCTATCGCAGGCTTAGGACTTTAGTTCTCAGAACTAAGTTCTTTACATACCTTATTTGGAAAATATTTATTGTAATAAAACTTGCATTATTTTATTCAAGAAAAGGTAATTTAACCCTTTCGGGTCAGGATGTACTATTAGTAGCATGTGGTTTTCCTTCGAGTATTATTTTATCAGAACAATTACTTAATTACTTTCTGCATGTAGAAATGTTAATATATGGCCCTGTTTTTCTTATTATATCCTCATTTATGCTTTGATATCAACTAATTATATTAATAATAAAAATTTACTTAAGGCCCCATACCAGGGACAGAAAAAAACCAGGATGATAATGATAGCTGAGGACGACCTACAACCGGCCTAGTTTTTACTTGTTCGATTTTGCTTACATATTTTTTATATTACGATACTTTCAATTTCAAAACCGGTTTAAACCGGTTTTAAAATTAATTTTTTTAAAAAATCTGAAACCAAAACTGAAAAAGTAAAAATTAGGCCGGTTGTGGATCGTCCTCACCTATCCTATGTAAACAAATCATGTAAAAATATTGAAATTTGGGTGAAATATTTGAAAAGAACGCCCCCATAGACTTTACATTATCATCCGGGTCTTTGTCTGTGCTAATGTGTTGCGACTTAATTCCATTTGCACCGTTTGCGTTTCCTATATTTTATACATATATATCACTCTTTCAATTAAATATATAATTTACTTTTCTGAACCACTTATGCGTGATCAAACACAAAAAAATTAAAAAGTTGTAATACCCTCTTAAATCCTGATGTAATACATTGTTTTCCAAAAGTCTTGAAAAACTCTTCATTAGCCTATTTTCATATAAATATGAATTGTATAGTTCACAAAAATAAATATATTTGTAAGATTTCAGGCATTGAGATATCTTTAAACTTCAGTACGTCGATTTGGATAACTACAATAAACGTTATTAAAATAGAAGTAGTTTTGTTCTCAAAATGGAAAGAAATTTGGACCCGAAAGGGTTAAAGTATACAGGGTGTGCATAATTAGTAATTGTGATTTTTTTTTCTCATAAATTTTGATTTAAAATCATAACGGAAAATACTACATTTCCGTAAAACACAACTCAAAAATATGTTCAATAACCCAAAAATAACATGTTGTACTACCACAACGTGTACTCAAGGTGGTTTGGTGACTGACACTGAATTTTCCGTTTAGACAGCGTCAGTCATTTAGTGACTGACAGTGTAAAATATGATATAAAACTATAATATTTGTATTGTTTCAATATTACTTAAAAAGTATAATCCTGAAATATACAATAGTTAAAAATGTTTTAAATAAATTTTCTTTAATTACGTAAAACAATATACTACCTCTGACAAAAAGTTCAGTGAATGAATTCAAAACGGCCGATCTGGCAACACTGGGCAAACAAAACGCTGCACATGCATAGAGGCAAGTGTTGACCATCTTCCGTTGTTCTGTTGAGCGTCGTTTATGTTCTGCATAAGACGTGCTTTACAAAGTGCTTGTTCAGTGTGTTGGTTGTTAACTGAGAACAGGAAAATGAAAGAACAAAAGACCAGTTTAATGTTTAGTTTTAAGATTTTCAAGACACCGAAAGAGATTCATTAGAGGTGGTGCAAATTGAACAGCACCATGCTTGCCAAATCTCAATCCTCTAGACTTCTTTCTATTTTCACGACTGAAACTCTGTTTGAGAGAGATTTGACAATATTGCTGACATCCGACGAAACGTGGCGAAGCTTTTGAACTCCATCCCAAAAAAACACTTCTTGCGAATTTTCCAGGACATGTATAATAGATCACAGCGGTGCATAGTTATGAGAGGTGACTATTTCGAAGGATGGTATGATATCTTTCGTTGATATTTCATTTACATTAATGTTACAGGACTATTCACAGAACTTTATTGTCAGAGGTTGTATATATTTTTTTGTTTTATAGCATATTTTAGACTTTCAGTTACCGGTTACTGACGCGGTCTAAACGGAAAGTTCAGTGTCAGTCACCGGTGACTGACGTGGAACTAAACGTGTTAACAAGTTATTTCCCTCATGGCGAAAAAACTTCCTGGACATTTGTATCACCGCGTTGCATGTCTGCCACATACTCAAAAGTCAATGTTACAAATACATTGAGCTATAAAAGACGATTTTATTCAGTGATGCTATCACGCAACACAGCAGTTAACATAAATTAATCACAGTATTCTGTAAAGATGGCGATACCAAGTTAATTTTTTATACCAAAGTTTAATTTATCGTTTCAGTAATTTCCTATCATTATTGTTCAAATGAATTTTGTAATTTTTCTAAAATAAATAAGACTTTGGGCGTCCATCAATAGATTTTTTAGAATAATAAATTCGTATCTTTTGCGACTTTGTATTAGAAAATTAACAATATTTATGAAAAGTATCCCCACTAAAAAGAATCCTAAGGTTATCTGAAGAAATATCCACTTTTTTCAGAAATTCTAAAGAAATCTGAAGAAATTTTGAAAATGTAATTTTACCTCATAACTTTCTGAAGATTTTTTAAAGATATCCTTAGAAACAGCTCCAGATTTTATTTAAATGGAACAATTCCCTACGTATTTTCTACAAAAGATTTTCTTTAGAATTTTTTTTTTTTTTAGTGAGGATGTAATTTTCTGTTTATAAAAAAAAAAAAAAAAAAAAAAAAAAAAAAAAAAAAAAAAAACCTCCTAAACTTGTATTAATAAGATCCATACAGGACTCTACAGTTTTGACATATAGTGCCAGAAGCTGTTTATTGGACCCAGGGTTCAAAGGTGAAACGCAGCGTATGTATCAGTTAGATGATCATCCTAATGCGAGGTCCCCGGTGTTTAGTTCCCAAGCAAGCTTGGAACTAGAGGTCTGCACGGGCCGAAATTTCCAGGCCCGGGCCCGCCCGAAAGTTAAAATTTCGGCCCGGGCCCGGCCCAGCCCGAACGAAAGAAATATTGGCCCGACCCGGCCCGGCCCGAAAATTAAAATTTCGGCCCGAGTCCGGCCCGGCCCGAACGAAAAAAATAATGGCCCGGCCCGGTCCGGAAAAAAGTTTAAAATTCGGCCCGAACCTGGCCCGGCTCGAGTGAATTTCTACAGAACATTGATCTTTAATCTTATGGAAGAGTTCTGACCAAAAAAAATTTTATTAGTCTTTTTTTCCATGTTTATAATCTCCATTTATGCAGAAGTGCCGTAGGCTGCGATATTTATGCTTTTAAATAAATCTTTGTATGCTGTATGTAAATGTTTCAGTTATCACTAGTATTATTAATCCATATTCCCTGTAATGGAGACAAAAAATCGAAAAAGCGGTATATGGTAAAATTTCCAAAGACGAAATCGCTTTGGAACGAAAAAAAATGCATTCCCTTCTTAACAGATGTAAATGTTTAATATATTTTTTTCTCCCGTATTGTTGTATTCATTTTGCATGGATGAACATTTTAAAAGAAACTTTCAGTTTTCAGTTAAAAAAAAAAAATCCGTCATAATCATGTTTTTTTTTTTTTTTTTTTTTTTTTTGTGTGTGTGTGTGTGTGTGTGTGTGTTTAATTCTATTTTAAAACGCCTAGTAATCTACGATTCTTTAAAAGGAATAAATTCTAATGTTTAATTGTAGAATAATGACGGCTTAAAAGTATATGCTTTTTTTGCAGAAATTTTTGGACAAAGCCAAATATTACTGATTTATAAAAAGTCGAGAAAAGGATTTTCATATAGGAAGATTCAATTGGAACTGATTATTTTGGTCCATGAAAACTAGGAAGAATGGAATCAGCCTCGGCTTCGTACGGAAAAAAAAGTTAGACCCGGCCCGATACTCCAGCAAAAAAATTAAGGCCCGAGCCCAGCCCGGCCCGAAAAGATTAGTGACTAGGCCCGGCCCGAAAGGATTAGTGACTAGGCCCGGCCCGGCCCGGCCCGAGTCTTCAGAAGTAAGGCCCGAGCCCGGCCCGGCCCGAATGCCATTATTGAAAATCGGCCCGAGCCCGGCCCGCGGGCCGGGCCGGGCTCGGGCTTCGGGCCGAGTCCCGGCCCGTGCAGACCTCTACTTGGAACTCATTTTATTAACGCTGAAGGGATGTGAGTAATTACGCTTGACGTGTAATTTTGGACTTGTTTGTAATTATAATCATTATAAAAAAACAATGAATCAATCATAGTTTTATAAGGATATAAAGGCACAAACTTACATGTAGAGTTGGGTACGCAAATTTATATCAAATTTACTGTAACAGACTTCTGAAATTTCTAACTTCAAGAAATAGCTGATCATACGTTAAGAAGTTTCAATCTATTTATAATCCTAGAGAAAAAGAAGAAATGAAAGTTATGATTTTTTTTAACCCCACAGATTTATTCTCATGAAAATTTGCAAAAAAAAAAAAAAAAAAAAAAAAATTAGAGTTTTGCGGTTTGTATTTCTTTAACGAAACTCTGAAACATTTCCGTTTAAAAATAAAATTCAATTTTATTCATAAAATACAAAAGTTACTCTTAAAAAGTTAATTTTTTCACTAGTAGAATAATCTCGACTAAAAAACATTTTTTCTTTTTACAAAATGCTCCACTTTTTAAACTAAAAATTGAAGCAGAATAATAAATATTCCATTGCGTAAAAATTATTACCAAAACTTTAACTTATAAAAACCTTTTCCGCGTTTTGTGTATTTCTATCAAAGAACTTCCTGTTTTTGAAAGATCTCTTTGTAATAAAAAAAATTACCTAAAGTATAAATATATGACTTTTAATTTGTTTTTAAGCTATTGTTACATAATGGAATGCAGATGAATTTTTGTTTTAATGTTTGTTTCACAAACGAGTTCTGTAAAAAAAAGTACAAAATAAGAGAAATTGAAGTTTATGAGAACTGAGTAATTAGTGGTGCTATACATTTACATGTTTAAATATAATCCCATGGAATAAATAAAAAATATATCTTTTTATATCAAGAAATGTTATTTTTAAAATATACACTCTTTATAGATTCTAAATTGAAATGTTTGAAAAGATGTTCGAACTTCTGATGTTTTAAAATATCTTTTTTTTCAGACACTTTATGCGTCTGAATTTAACCCTTTATCTACCGACGGTACTTATATGTACCATTAAAATTACTTATTGTAAAAAAAATTTAATTCGTCGATTAGTTGTAATACTGTTTAGAATGAGTTACAGAAAAATTACTTTATTTTGTTCCAAAAGCATTATTGGTTACACAAAAGAAAATTATTTTTAAACGAAGGATTTCTCTTGTCTTTGTATCTTTTCAGCTTTCTTGGCGTTGAGGGAAAGGGATGGGGATTTTTCAATTCAGAAATATTTCTATATTTATAATGTAAGAACATCATATTTGTACATTTTATAATTCTACAAAATACTAAGAAACCAATTTAAAATGAAAGTTTTGAGTGGGGTTATAAGTACTGCACAAAATCCCTGTAAGTTCAAGTTTAATTAAACCTTCTAAATCCTTCAATCCTTCTAAAATCCTTCAAGAATGTATTAAGTGTGTATGTAAATCTTTTCATTTAGTTTAAACAAGTACGTAAAATGCTTTAGAATGTAAAATTTTCATGAATTCATAATTCTGTAGATAAAGGGTTAAGACACATCATGTGCCTGAATCACAGGCTGGTTTTGTAAGTATTATATGTAGTCATGTTTGACCGCGTTGAATTCCGGAAAAATATTTGGCCATGTTTTTCCCAAATCCTTACCCTCTAGTTTAGGTGCTCCCAAAGTTCGTGTGTAATTTTTGTAAATCTGATATTTACCTTTTTCGTCACCGTGCTCTTTATAATCTATATTTTCAATTTTTAGAGTAAAACAATATTAAAAACAAACAAACAAACAAAAAATATTGATCTAAATACAACAACAACAGTAAATATATTTATTTAAATACAATGAAACATATCATTAGGGGGCACCTAGAGAATTTGTCTTCAATTCGGCGGTGTCTGTTTTATTTTATGTAAAAGTATATTAGGTTCCGCAAAACAAAAACGAATAATAAAATATTTACTTAAATTAATTCAAATTAACTCTAAGTCTGTTGAACACATCTTGTAGAGTTTCTGGGTGTAATAGTCAAATATTGTTAATTTCTGCTTCTATCAGCCTTTATATCGGCAACATTTGTGACAATCTTGAGCTGACACTTAAATTCCCGTTTAGACCGCTTCAGTTTCCAGTGAGTGACAGTCTAATATCTGATAAGAAACTAAAATAAATATTGTTTTAAGGAATTGTTGAAAATTGATTTAAAATATACTTAAGTTTTATTTGTTAAAGGATTATACTTTCTTAATAATTGCTTATAACAATATAATTCTTTTAGTTTTATATCATATTTTACGCTGCCAGAAGATTGACGGGGCCTAAACGGGAAGTTCAAAGTCAGTCACCGTAGCACTCGCCGTGTTAAAATACAGGGTGATTCATAATGAATGGGCCAAAAATAACAGCGCAATGTGACTGCCATAATGAATTTATTCAGCCGAAACAAATTTATTCTGCAACTACAATTATACAAGTTTTATATGACAACAGAGAAAAATCATTGAATGACGAACTCTCCGCTAGAGGCGCGGTTCAACAAAATGCGGTCCATGCAAGAGAAAGCGAACTGCATTTTTGCCGATCCCACCGAAGCTAGCATAAGGAAGAAAATACGGGCTTCTGATTGGCTGAATAATTTAAAGAGTAACAGATGTAATTTTTCCATTTTTCATTTTTAAGTGAAAAAAGTCCGGGCCAGGATTCGAACCAGGGATGTATTGGGTGAAGCCGCCAATGCTCAACCAACTGAGCTATCCCGTACTCGAACACTGGAGGACTATTTCACCCAATTAACTTCAACGATCACTTTATTTGGTCTGATACTCTAGATCAGCTCAACAGAATAAATCGAAGGTCAATATATGGAACTGCAGAAAGTCGCTGCATACGAAATTCGATCGGTAAATTAATAATAACAGATGTAATTTTTCCATTTTTCATTTTCGGGTGAAGAATGGAAAAATTACATCTGTTATTAATTTACCGATTGAATAATCGTGTTTCAAAATTAATCTAATTTAAAGAGTATTTTGTTTTGGTTCATTTTTGAGTTTACGCTTATGTAATCATCAGTTTCTGTTTGAAAATCTTTTAAAAGATGGAATTTTGATTAATTTCTTTCTTATTTTACATATTTATTGATAGACAAAAAAGAAAGATTTTCTGTAATTTAGAATTAAAGAAGTTAATGATGTTTCTCAATTTTTTGTATTACTTAAAACAAAAATAATAAGAATAAAATTCGAATTTTTTCATTATTTAACATGATATTCACATATATGTCTCTAATATGTATACCTATATTCAGAAAAATTTATTTGTAAACAATAATCGCATTTCCTTTTCACGGCGTTAATTACGTGATATTTAAAAAACCCAATTGTTCCATATTTTTTTTTAACTGTCATTCCTTCTTATTATTATTTTAATGTGATATACCCATGTGTGCGCCCGGAACACGTACATCCACATTTAGAATGATTTATTTACAAACAACGATTGATCTTTAAATTATTCAGCCAATCAGAAGCTCGTGTTTACTTCCCTATGCTAGCTTCGGTGGGATCGGCAAAAATGCAGGCGTACTGCGTTTTTGAACATGCCAAAATCTCCTAGGTAGCTGTTGTGCAAACACATTTTCGCAACGTACGTGAGTTCCTGAACGAACGTGTACCCCATCGCTGGATTGGCCGTGCTGGGTCACAGGATTTGACATGTCTTCATGAGCCGCCAAGATCACCAGATCTAATGCCCTGTGATTTTTTTCTCTGGGGTTTCGTTAAAGACACGGTGTTTGTGCTTCCACTTCCTCCGGACTTATAGAAACTGAAGCAGAGGATAATTGCAGTGTTGAACTCCATCACAGGGGATTTGCTATCACAAGTGTGGCAGGAGCTTGATTACCGTGTGTATATTTGTCGTGTCACCAGAGAGGCACATATTGAACACCTGTAGAAATTTGAATAAATGTAGTTTTGAGGTAAATTTGATTTTTCTAAATATATTAATTACAACGTTCACCACCATGTTTTCTTTTTTGTCCCATTCATTATGAATCACCCTGTATATACAAAGCTGTATTTTCATAAAAACCGAGCTTTTTTGTGCAACACTTACTCATCATCAGGGTTACAAACGAACACAAACACACAATAATAAAATGCGTTCTCCAAAATGATCTATTTCACGGATTTTATCATTGTGCATTTATGTTAATTTACAACCCTGATGATGAGAAAATGTTTGCTCAAAAACACTCGGGTTTTATAGAAATACAGTTTTGTATAAATTTTAAACATCTTCAGTAAAATTTTTATAAAGTGGTGTACAGTAAAATCACCTTAAAGCGATAACGTTCCATTCCAATAAAAATTAGTCGATCCAAGAGGTGGTCTCTTAATGAAGGTCATATTTAAATCTAGATTTTAATTGCTGAAAAAAAATAACAATTAAGTGTACTAAAATTTATTTTTCACATTAGAAAAAAATATAAAAAACTGCATCATCAAAGCAAAATTTAATTACATTAAACTCTGCAGTCAGTTACCTCAGAGTTTTTAAAAGGGATACATTAAAGTTTACTTTGATTTTACGGCTTTAACTATTATGACTTTTATTTCCAAGTATTTTTGAAAATCAGTAATGAAATGCAATTGTTTTTGGACGATTTCATTACTCTATTTATTTCTCTGAGAATTTCCTGACAGAAAAAGTCAGTAAAGTCATTCATAATCCTTCATCAGGGTTAAATTCATTGCAAAATAAAGGCATAAAGAGAATGAAAAACGCTTAAAAGTTTCCGGAAAAAAAACCTAAACTTAGCTTAGAAGTTTGATGAATAATGCGTTCTCCGGAATAATTTTTCTTATGAAACATTCTTCTCGTGACCAGGAATTAACTGAATTTGTTTCATTTTCCTGGAAAAAATTGGTCGCTTATAGAGGGAGTTCAACTGGTATAGTCTCTAAATGCAGGTAAAATAAGTATTGAGCCTATGGGAATAAATTTCGTTCCATGAGAAAATGGTCGTTTAGGGAGGTTTTACTGTGTGTGTTAAGAGAACATTTGTATAATTTTTAGTTATTTATTTATCGATATTTCCGAACCATTTCATTTATTTTAAGTTCCATAACAAAAGCGAAATACTTTAAACACAAATCAGTACAAAATGCTATCATCCATATTTAAAATAATAATAATGATAAAATTTTCAAGTTTTTCCAGCAAAATATAACACTCTAAACAGCATTTCAGTCAAATAATTTTCCTTAGAAATGATACAATTCATTACTCTCTGTAAGGAACTCATGCATTCACAGCCGAAAATAATGTTTTTCTCTTTGAATAGTTTTGTTGAAAGTTAAATGAAATGTGACTAGATAAATTTCTCTCCGAATAAAAAACCGCTTCTACACTGATTGTATTGTGCTTCGTGATTGTAACATCAAATAACGGGTTTAGAACACAAAAAAATTTAGATGATATTTTAAAGTGTTATAGGATTCGAATGCATGTTTAAGCTAAAATTCTGCATACATGTGTACAAGGATTTCAGTTTAGATTACATACACTGCTCGTATAAGGAGGACAAGCAAAGAAGTTAAGAAAACCGTGCAAGACCGCCATGATTTGGCATAAAATGTGCATTACATGCGTATCAACGCGCAATTAAAAAATATGTAATTAAGTTTTGATTCTGTGAAAAGAGGGAAAAAACATGAAAAGATGATTTAGGGCAACAATTTTGTTACATGTAAATGATAAAAATGAAAAAAGAATATTTAGAGATGATACAAGATTTTTAATGTAGCGTGTGGTCTTCTCGAACAGTTAAGAATATTGCACACCTGTTTTCTATGAATGCGATGATGTTATCGATTAGATTTGGGGAGCACCGTTCCACTCCTCAAGAAGTCCGATCTCCAAGTCTCGGATAATAAAAAGAGGCCTTGGTCTCGCAGCAATGCGTCGTCCGAGCATGTCCCAAGTATGTTCGATCGGATTCAGGTCAGAAAAGCACACTGGCTATTTCATATGCCCCATTTTTTCATCTTCAAGCATGTTCTACAGAGGACGTGCTGTATGCTGTATGGCATTATCATGTTAGAAAAAAGGAATCTTTAATGACAGCGTAAGGTATGAGATGAGGTCTGGTAATGCATCTTGTCTCCATACTTTTAGGCCGTCAAAGTACCATTCCGAATGATATGCAGGTCCATAAGTCCTTCTATGCTGATTCCACCCCATACCATCAAACCACCTCGTCTGCATTGTGATATTTCACGAACGAATGTGGCTTATTTCGAGTGCCCCTTTTCCTCCATAGCAAAACACTTCGAGTGTCACACTTCAGACTGAATCGGGACTCGTTTGTATACAGCTCTTGGCTCCAATCATGTTGCATCCAATTTCGATGTTCAGGTGCCCGTCTTCTTCAGACCGCATAGTGGCTTGATGTCAACAGAATGCTGGCCATTGGCCTATGTTCACAGAGACCTCCCAGGTGAAGCCTATTATGTACGGTTTGGCTGGACACCCTCCATCCTATTGCCAAGAGTAACTGTCCTTGCAGCTGAGTACCATCGTCTGTTCTGTTTCGACGAGCTGTTAACAGTATATACCGGTCATCAGTTGCTGTAGTGGTCCACCTTGCCCTGGTCGACGTCTAATATTCCCTGTTTTTGGAAATCGATTCCGCAGCCTTGAAACGACACTTCTGGCAATTCCAACAGTATCCGTGACACTTCTTTATCCGTATTCAAGTCTGCCTATAATACATCATGCCATGGATTCTCGTAAAACACATTGTTGAGACATTTTCAACTCACCTTTTCTCAAAGGAGCTGAGCAATCGAATTTTACAGTTAAGTCAGTGAAACAGACGTTTCTGCAACATCCCAATTTCTGTCCTTATGTTCTTTTTCTAGTTTCTGACATCATGAACTTTGATTTGCATATGAATTTTGCTTTTCTATTTCCTGCTAGGTTTTAAATTTTGGATGATCTATTTTATTTTACTTATCGATGTAAGAATTTGCGTAATTTTGTTAAAACCATGTGCTTCGCTAAATATTTTGAGCAGTGTATTTACATACAATAATACGTTTGAGAAATCCAGTACATTATCTCGTTTATAACACGATATAATGAATCTGACAAAATCATACAAATTAACTCAACAGACAGGATTTTCATTATAGATAATAACATCTGTAATATATACCATGTTTAACTAAATATTGTTTTATATAGGCTGTTACTATTCAAACTTCATTTTAAGGAACGTTTATCTCGCCAGGGAACTGCAATACGTGTAAGTCACCGATTTTAACGAAAGTAATATCGTTGAAAAGATCTCATCGTGAGAAGTAAAAAACTCAATGGAACTACCTGTCGAAAATTATTCATTTTAGAAATATGCGACAATTTATGTGATGTGTCTAGTGCATATTTAATGGGGGACCGCAAAAAAATTTAGTCTCGATTTTAACGAAAGTGGTATCGTTGAAAAGATATCATCGTGAGGATTAAAAAACTCAATTGAATCACCCGTCAGAAATGAGACGTTTTCGAGATATCTGACAATTTGTGTCACAATGCTAATGTACACTGCTGGAAAACTGCATTAAGTGACACAAATTGTCGGATATCGTGAAAACGGCTCATTTCAGATGGTTATTTCTTTTGAGTTTTTTACTTCTCACAATGATATCTTTACAACGACACCATTTTCATCAAAATCGAGAAAACAATTTTTTTGCGATCCCCCATTAAGTGTGCACTAGAACAGTATGCACTAGCTACGTGACATAAATTATCGGATATCTCTAAAACGGCTCATTTCCGACGGGTAGTTCTGTTGAGTTTTTCTCCCTCATGATAATATCTTTTTAACGATACCACTTTCGTAAAAATCTAGGTTAAAATTTTTTGCGGTCCCCATATATGCACTAGTTACGTGACCTAAATTTTCGGATATCTCGAAAACGGCTCATTTCTGACGGGTAGTTCCATTGAGTTTTTTACTGCTCTCGGTGAGATCTTTCCAACGATATCACTTTCGTCAAAATCGGTGACTAACACTTCTTGCAGTTCCCTAGTTAGTCAAATCTAAAGGTGCGGCAAATCTCGTCAATAGATTTTTCCTTCGTCGTTGCTTTTATATTTTGCGTGCTTAAATTAGAAATAATACCTTGATGTTGAAATTAAAAAATATATCGATTGTGGTGATACTTCTTTTTTTTAATTTGAATTTTAAGGGTACGTAAAAATGTACTTTAAATAAAAGTTATGTATTTTAAATTGAGTAAAATTATTGTAAAATTACTGGAAACATATAATAAACGCATAACACATTTGAATATTTACACTCAGCAACTTACGCCAATAAACAGATGTTGTTGAGAAGTTCTTTGCGACCATGTATAAGATCTATAAAATTTATATACTCCAATAAATAATTAAAACAAATAGCTAAATTTTAAAATGCATACCACAATTGAAAACGCACTTCCGGCAATTAATTTTTGTAGACTGCGATAGTTCAATTATTGCTCATTTTCTTCTACAGCCAAATTCTATTGTGTGTCCCAATAAATAAATGATGAGTTCTAGCACTCCATATACAATACAGTAAAACCTCCTTAGCGGACACTCCCGAATAGCGGACACCTCTATTTAACGGACAGTTTTCCAATCCCCACTCCCAAAACTTAAATTTGTGTATATTTAACCTCTGAATAACGGACATTCCGAATAGCGGACACTTTATTGGGCGATAAAGGATGAAAAAGTAATTTTTAAACAGATAAAAAAAAATGAAAAAAGTAAAAAAAAGCCTCTGAATTTATCAGAACAACGTGTCACAAATCTTGTGATCACAGTTAAATGTAGATAAAAAGTTGGATTGAAATGTCATCCAAGAACATTTTGAGATTTTATGTTTTTAAAGATCAAAAAGTGCTATCTCTCCCTCCTCGTCCGGAACTCTACAATGTCCTATAACATCATACAGAAAAACAAATTACATGTAATCGCAAGCAAAAACAAACTTTTGTGACAGATTTTTTTCAGAATAATATACCGGGTGTCCCAAAAATGATTGATGGATTTTAAAATTCAATAACTTGCGAACGGTGGCAGCCATTTAATTTTTTTTTTTTTTTGCAGGAGGGTTATGTATAATGTCCAGTTTTTTTACCGTAATTTTTTATTTTAGTTCGAATTTCAAACAATAAGTGGCGCTAACGGCGATTGAAGGCCCGGTGATCAGTGCTGAGTGAAGCGTCGAACTGGCCTTCAATTGCCGTCAGCGCCACTTATTGTTTGAAATTCGAACTAAAATAAAAAATTACGGCAAAGAAAACTCTTGACATTATACACAACCCTCCTGCAAAAAATAAAATAAATAAATAAATAAAAATAAAAATAAAAATTAAATAGCTGTCACCGTTTGCAAGTTACTGAATTTTAAAATACATCAGTCGTTTTTGGGACACCCGGTAATAAACAGTGGATAAAAGTGTGCACAATTTTATTTCAATTTTATTGCTTAAAAAATTATTTTAATTTCTGATTAATTATATAATAGAGGTTTTAGGACATATAAAAGTAAATTAATGAAACATTAAGCTTTTCTTAGCGGTTTTTGAATCTCTGAAGTTTTCCCAATAGCGGACACCTCCGAATAGCGGACAATTTCTGAGTTCCCGAGGTGTCCGTTATTTAGAAGTTTTACTGTAGTAAGAACACTGTAACTGTAATACACCTGAATGATGTATATCAATTATAATATGTTTAAAATACTGCAATATGATTAAAATATATGGCAAATGATTTTTCTCAATAGACTGTAATGCAAAGGAATTTTTTTGAGTGGCCCTGTAAATGAAACAGAAATGCTTCATACTTCATTTTCAATACCAAGCCTTCCACAGTAAATTTCAAAAACATATATCTATGAGAGTTAGAGTAACGGCAGACGGATAGACAGACAGAATAAATTCATAACACTTTTCATCTAGTATTTGGAAAGAGTTAGAAACTGTCGAATTCTCTTCGGTCTGTTTTTTTTTTCCAAATGTATCACAAGAGTTAATTACATTACAACAACAATAAGTATAAAATGTAACTGCCTTTAAAAAAATAATAAGAATTTTTAATGCATGCTTTACTTACAAATGTTCATGTTTTTATTTTCTTGGAAGCAACTCTTAGAACTTTAGGGAATAGTGTATTCCATTAACAAATGCAAAGACCTTTTATGAATTCATTACTGCAGGTAATGTTTTTTCGCGTTGAATTGTCTTGTTTATAATTAAATTAAATAAAAAAAGTTTTCCAACAGGAAAAGTTCTCAAAACAAGAAAGCATCGGGTTGTATAACGTATTTTGATTATAATTTTAATGCAACACATTTAGCAACGTAACACAAAGGACAGTTGACATTAAAACAGTTTAATGATTTTTAACACGTTTCTCTTCTCTAAAAAATGAAAATAGAATATATAAGAGAACAGAGGTTTCATATTTTTTAATTTATATTTTAAAACTATACAAATAAAAGAGACTACCTATAATCAAAATAGCTTGGAACCAGAAATTGTAAAGAATGTTTACAATATAGTAAAATATTAAAATAATTATCGAAAGTAACAAACTAAAATGATAAAAAGTAAGATAATTCAAAAAATGATTAAACTCTTAAAAGTAAATTTCAAGTAAATAATTAATAATGTATTAATTAAATGTGCATAAGAAAGATTAGAAATATTTTCCTTGAATTATTCAATCAAACACGCCTATAAAGGTATACTATTAATTCAAACCAAAATCATGAATTAATATCATAAATTAAGGAATTTTTATTAAAGATCTAGTCAGATTTAATAATAAAAAACTTAATTAATGAATAAATAGATTTGGTAAAAAGATTTTAACTATTAATCATATTAGCAATACCTTGATTTTATTTTAGAAATAGATTTATGCTTCCTTCATAAAAAAACAAGATTTTAGTCATATTATCGAGACTTACACATTAAAATACATATAGAATGATCTCGTTTAAAATTTAAAAAAAATCTGTATTTTTGCCCCGAGATCTGAATTGAAATTATTATTGTTTACTTCTGCGATGATATGGGGAATTTAGGCGTTAGTGAATATTAGAGTTGTGGATTGGAGGGAGTTTACTGTATTTAAAAATATAAAAATAAATTAGGGATATTTAGAACAAAATTAATTGATTTGAACTAAACTCTTTTCATGTACGTCAAAGTGGCAAGGCTTTAAAAAAAAAAAAAAGACTAATGCATTTTGCATTCTTTGCGTTCATTCTTAGGTGCGTTCGTAATTATGTAAATACGTAGCACCTATAGTTGTTGTTCATTCCGTCCGTCCACATATAACAATGCAAAAATACCCAACCGAATCGTTTGAAAATTGAAATATATAATTATTACATAATTTTGTCGAGTTATTTCAAATTGTATGAAAATCAGATGCATAGATCAATTACAGGGACAATCAAAAGACAATCATTACATTACGGTCAATGGGAAAAAAGTTTCAAGTGCATTTTAATCGTTTGAAATTTAAAATACATATTTATTACATAATTTTGTCGAACTATTCCAAATTTTATCAAAATCGGATGCATAGGTCAATTACAGGGAAAATCAAAAGTATTCCATTACATTACGGTCAAAGGGGAAAAATGTTTCAAATGCATTTTAATGGCGTTACACTCATTCGAACATAATAAAATTGATATGCATCTATAAAGTGCATATTATAATATTCATTTTGCATAATCTGTGGTGCAAAGAACATTTGTTATTGATTTACAAGGCCACACAAAAGTATTCCATTTCATAATGGTATAGGGAGAATATTGTTTGGTGAGTATTTTAATTGTAATTAACTATTTACAGTTTTATGAGATTGATATATGAGAGTAATTTTTAAAAACTTCGTTATCGTACGAACGCACCTCATTTGCTACGCTTCACGTGCAATTTCCAACTTGTTAAATATTAATGTTATATTTTAATTAATATTTAATGTTTAGTAACAATTGGTAATTTTGTAAAGAAAACGTAGGCTTTTAATGGAAAAAATGCATAGATGGTTTAAGAAAATCTCAGTACTTAAAAAGAAATCTTCTTGAAGGAACAGATAACATATATTTTTGTAGTTGCTTCCTTGCTTCCTGAAGTTCTCTATAACTTTACGAATGAGAAAGGAGAAAAGAAACGCTCCATAATAAATTTATATTAAAAAAAAATGAGTACTACAGCATTTTTAAATTTTTTCGAGATGCACAAAAATATTGAAATAATAAAGAAAATATTGGTACTTAAATATTGGTATTTAAGAAAATCTCAGTACTCATATAAAAAAAGGGCAAAAAAGGGACTGACCTTTTTTTTAAAAATTTGTTTACTTGGATTCTCAAAATTTTACGATTAAGAAAAGAATAAGAAATGCTCCATAGTTGATTTAATCAAAAGCAAAAACTAAAAAATTCTGAAATCTACACCAGCCTTTTAGTTTTTCAAGGTACATACAAAATGTTGATGTAGCGAAGAAAATATTAATGAAATAATAAAAAATACCAGAAGAAAATATTGGTGGTTTAAAAAATCTTAGTACTGCAAAGAAAAAAATAAAATCTGCCAGAAGAAAGAACTGATATTTTGTTGTTGTTGCTGTTGTTTCTTTAGTTCTCAATAATTTTACGATTGAAAAAATCAAAAATAAACACTTCATAGTTGATGTAATGAAAAATGAAAACAAAAAGTTGTGGAATCTACTGAATCTTTTCAATTTTTTAATATACATACGAACGTAAACCATGTCAAAAATAATTAAGAAGTATTTTCTTTTTTAATAACAATAATATTAACAATTTAATACTTATCTCAAAAATTTTTAATACCGAAAATAACGTTTTAGACAAATATATTTTTTAAGAAATCGTTCATGCTATTACCATATGTATGCACTGTTTAAACTAATGGTGACACATTGCACTTTTTAGGGGTGAAAGGCTTGTCTCACTGGTGACACTCCTAGGGGAGCCAGAATGGCACCTTTAATCAGGGTGAAAAGATGGCACCCTTAATCCAGAGTGCCCAGTAATAAAAAAATTTAAAATATATAATCCAACTTTTGGTCCTCGAAGGATTGAAACCCACAACGTCTAATTGTAAGCCCAGAGCTCTAACCGCTCGGCGATCGAGCTCACCTTCAAAGTCTCCCTGAAATGTTCAAATGTTCTGAAATTCAAAGGTTGCTTTATATAAAAAAGCTCACCAAAAGTTAGCCATCCGAAGTTCTAAACGAAAGTGGGATAGCGCATAGCGGTGATAGTCATCCTAAGGAGAAATTGCTGTTTTGATCCACCAGTGACGGCGAATTGAAGGGGAAGGATACAAGTCACAGAGTATGCGCAAATGACTAAGGTGTGAAAATGTTCCAACGGTATGCATTGCGCGGCATCCTAATTAGCATGAATCACCTAGGGAGAGGTCAAACGGCCCCCAGACATATTTTCAAGCCCGTGGGTGTCAAATAGTAACTCCTTTTCACCCCTGGGCGCCAAATGCAACTGGTTTGTCACCTTTATTTTTAACAGTGTGGAACGAATTTTTAACAGCTAAAGATTATCTCTTTGAATAGTTTTGTTAATAATTAAGTGTAATGCTACTAGACAGTTACTCTGTAAAAGGTAGAGTCATGGTATTACATTTGTTAACGTATTTCATTAATGCAAGAGATTTAGAAGTAGAAAAGGAATACAGCTGACATTTTTAAATATTAAAATATTTTGGATATTAAATATCTATTTTTCTGCATAAAAATATACAGAAAATTTTACAAGCAATTATTTATATTCCTTAAAATTTACAATTAAAAAATTATGGAGGGTATTTATTATACAGTGAAACCTCCAAATAAGGGTCACTCCGAATAAGGGACACCTCTATTTAAGGGACAAAAGTTGCGGTCCCAAAGATGTCCCTTATTTGGAGGTTTCACTATGTAAGGAACTTCGGATAAGGGACACCTCTATTGAAGGGACGAAAGTTGCGGTCCCATGGGTGTCCCTTATTTGGAGGTTTCACTGTATATTTTTGTAACAATTTCGATAATAGATTTTAAAAAGCAAATATTTAGAGTAGGGATTTCTGACAACCGTTTATTATCTTTAATTCAAATTATCATTTGGTATTTTTAAATTTATTGTTCTTTCAAAGTAGCATACGTAAACAAGCCGTGAGTAGCGTCGGTGGAAACACTTTTTCGCTTTCCGAGGAAAAGTCTTGAAATGCATGGTATATGTGCAAAATAAACAGCATTTAAGCACCAGACAGAGAAATCTCGTTAACACGCAACCTGAAAATAACACCGGAGAATAATAAGGTTCTATCTGTGTATATAATTTAATTGTGGTATTACGATTATGTTATGACACTATTTTAACCCAGAAATGTCTTCATAGATACAAATAGAACATTTCTATATCGATAAGCCATTTTTTTCAAAAACACAGATAGAACGTTATTATTCTCAGGTGACGACTAGTCACTAAAAAAGACCCGGATAATAATGTTTAGTCTATGGGGACGTTATATTTTTAAATATCTTGTTATAATTTTTATATTTTTCCAGGATTTTTTTTCATAGGATAGGTAAGGACTAGGAACCTGGCTAGTTTTTACTTTTTCAATTTTGGTTTCAGACTAATAAAAAAAATAATAATAAAATAAAATAAAAAAACCTTTAACTTTTAGGACCGGTTTGAACCGGCTTTGAAACTGAAACTATCCTAATAAAAAAATATAACCAAAATGGAAAAATTAAAAGCTAGCCCGTTGAGGATCGTCTTCAGCTATCCTATGCAAAAAAAATCATGTAAAAATATTAAAGTTTGAGCGAGATATTTGAAAATAACGCCTCCATAGACTTTAGATTATCATCCGAGTCTTTTTCAGTGACTAGTGTAGGGCCTTAAAAAGCTACTGAATTAATAAAACGAGGTTAGCAGAGCATCAGAATCTTGTATATTCGAGCCTGCAGTTCCCTTATTTTAAAATAATTGCGAGTACACATATCAAGATCCTAGATTATTTATTTTAAATATGTTGTTGAGAAAATTTGCAAAGACATAACAAAGATAAGTATATGCTCTCGGGAAAAAAAAGAAACAAAAAAACAAAGTCAAGAAAAAAGTTCTTCATTTTGGGATGAAAAAAAAAGTTTCCAGCTGAACATGTTTATGATTGTCGAATGTTTTTCTTACAACAGAATATTAACAATAAGAAGAATTGCAAAAAAAAAAAAATATATATATATATATATATATTAAAATAAACGCTTCAAAATATCACGAGAAGAGGTTGCATCCAATATTTATAGAAGATGATGGGTTCGAAACATTTAACTATTCACAACTTGTTTTGTTTGATAGCAAAACTTATTTGCATTCTTTGAAGTAATAAAAATAGGACATATGAATAGGCGTTCACAATCACAATTATATGCACATTTACAAAAATTTTGATTAATTTTGCCTTGAAGACGGAGCACCATATTCTTTCATCAAAAAAAAGTTTATCTTAAGGTATGTTTAATTTCTGCATTATTTAAATTCTCTCCATGGTATTTCAGAAAAATTGACAGAATTCTGTAAAACTTTTTTAGATCAACAGACTATAAAAAAACATAAATACCAGAAATAAATATATTTTAACTTCCAAACATAAACAAATTCAAACTTTTATTTCATAAATTTTAACCTCTTCTCGTGAAATTAAAAAAAAATTGTAAAAGAAAAGGTAATGAAAAAGCATACCCCGTGTGACAAATATAATAAAACTTCACAGTGGCATTCTCAAAAGCTTTGCGCATAAATAAAATAATGATTTACCAACTTCTAACAGAAGAAATTCCACTGCATTACCCAAACAATCTTCATTACATTAAGTTCAATCCTGATATGGCTACCAGACATACCACTAAATTTATTTGCCATACTTTTAGAAAAATGAGAGTTGAAACAGACATTTAGGGTATTCCGTTGAAAATTTTCTCACCAAAATCCCTTGGATTGTTTGCTATGGATAATTATGCATTTGTACTTTTAAAACAATGTCTTGCTTTAAAACAGCAGAAAGATTTCAAAATAACATGACATGCTGTCTGCTCTCGGCGAAGAAAGACTAGTTCTTTTGGAAACGCTTTTCACATTTATCAAATCTTTAAACTCCACTGTTTAAATATTTTCTGTGAAATTAAGGAGAATACATGGGTAATACATTACCGTTTGTCTAATGTAATTTACAGAGATTAGAAAAAAATTGAGGTTTTGTTAAGTAACAGAGATATTAGTCGGTAAATTTACAATAGACTTTGTAATTAAACATTGTTAAAAGTACACGCGACTCTGTAAAATTATTTTTTCAAAAAAAAAAAAAAATCGCTCAATCTGCAGTGAACCTGAAAGAATTTGACGAGTAATTTTGAACTGCTGTATCATTTAATCTTTACCCAACTTGTTTCTAGCGGTCCTGGGGTTTGAACCCGAGACCTCTGCCTTGTGGAAGAACACTCTACAGACCGAACTATAGGAGATCTTATTATCTTGATCAAAATGGTGTCTTCATAAAAATCTCCAACAAAGCCAAGCGGATGATTTTTCCGTTTCTAAATTATTGTAACTTTAAATAATAATAATAATAATAAAATTATCACACTAAATTTTCTTTTTTTAATATTTCTAATAAAATTGCAAAATAATTTTATAAGTGTGTATTTTGAATTATAAGTTTTACAAAAATAAAAATATCTTTAACTAAAGACTATAATAATATCTTTAAATAGGGTATAACTCTCTCTAATTTTCGTTAAATGCGTATTTATGACTTCATGTTTATGGTAATTTTTCATCCTCTTCATAGTTATTAATACCTTTTGAATTTGTCGGTCGATTTCGGCTACAGTTTGTATGTGTGTATAACAAAAGAAACGAAAAAATATGCTTATATTTTTTCACCTGGAGAAGAAAGAATAGTTCTTTTGGAAACGCTTTCCACATTTATCAAACTCTTTAAGGTGTTTTTAAGAAGTGCTTTTTCCTTATTATTTCACACCAGTTTATTTAATTATTTAATATTCTATTTCTTGTTCTCATATTATAGTACTTAAAACTAAGGTGAAACGCTGTTTATTAAAAATTTTATTATAAATACTACAGTTTTCTGAAAAGTATTATGGTGAAAGCGAATTGAAAAGGATTTGGAATTCATTCAGGGTGCCTATCATCTGGCCATTATTCCATTTCATTATTCTGGGTATCATTCCATTGATTCGACCAGCCAGGGTTGAACCCTTTTTATTTTTCATTAAATACGTAGTTTGTGACTTCATGTTTATGATAATTTTTATCCTCTTCATAACTATTAATACCCTCTGAATTTGTCGGTCTTTTTTGCAACACTTTGCATGTGTGTATAACAACAAAAACGAAAGAATATGCTTATATTACTACATAATTTAATCAACATTTTGTTATTTAATATGATTTTTCTTTTTAATTAATCGTAATGTTAAATTTTTAAAAGTTCTAAAAATAGCAATGTATCCCCGCTAATTTATAAATTGAAGTAAAAATATATATGGATATGACAATAGAATGAAAAAAAAAACTTTTTTTAACACATGAAAGCCCGAAAATTTTCTTTTTATTTCAAATGTAGTGATTTATGTAAGAGGTTATTACAGCATCAAAGAACATCATCTGACATTGATTAATGATTTGCGTTATTATAATGTTTGTATGTTTTATAGAATATTTGTGCAATTAATTTATGCCATAATGATCATATGTATATTATAGATGAACTACATATTTATCATTATTTTTCTATGTTGATTTTTGTGCTTCTCGCAGTATATTTTTGGTCAATTTTACCATTTTTCTAAATATGCTATAAATTTTTTTAGAGAATTAGTTTAGAATACTTTTGTTTATAGTTAAATGTTTATAGTTAAATATGACTAGAGAGTTACTCTTACAAAGAAGCAGCCATTGTATATTAAATATGGTGACTTATTGTATTAATGCAAGAGATTTAAAACTAGCAATCGAGAATGCAATCGACATTTTTAAAGGCTAAAATATTTTGAATATTAAATATCTATTTTTGTGAACAAAAATATCCAGACATTTTTGGAAGTAATTATTTATATTCCTCAATATTTACATTTGTTAAATTATAGAAGGTTGAAGCTATTCCATGATCTATTCTTTATAGGCTCGATTTAATAAAAGAAGTGAATCCACTTCTGAATTTAAATATGAACTTAAGAAAAAAAAGATTCATTTTATCTTATAAGTTTATAATAGATCAGAATCAATATTTAAAAGTTTTAAATTAATTTTGTTACACTTTTCTAATCTTCTAAAATTATCTTCTTTAGGAAGTCTTCAATAAATGATATCTTGTATAAAGAATAAATTCTAATAGTTTTGATTAATTAAAAAAATTAATAAGCCACATCTAAGTTTAACTGCACTTTATATCATAATAAATATTTTAATTTATTAGCATGTTAAAAGTGATGTCTTTTAGCTCATTAAAGTTAATTAACTTATATTAATAAATAGAATAGTAATGTTTCATTAAATCTTCTTACTAGAATAAAGAATTAAAACTATATTATGTCATTTATATTAGTTTAAATTAATTTACATCAAGCAAGTTATTTGCGAAATAGTTCATAAGTTATTGCTTTATAACTTTTAAAATCACCGCGGAAATATCACGTTTTCTTCTTGTATTTTTTTTCTCTTTTTTACTTTAATGCGAAACACCTGTTTTTAAAGATGTTTGCAATCAACACCGAAAATTTCTTCTAAAAGGGACAACAGAGATCAGTTAGCACTGGTTTTATAGAGGGTTGGACGACAAGTGTCAGAAGAAGAAAAATGTAAATTTGGCAGACACGCACACAATGGTCTTGAATAGATTATTGATTACCAGCAAATATTGCAGGGGGGGAAAGTACTTTTTTGAGAAACACTTTTAAAGCATTAGCATTGTCAAATCTGGAACTTTTATAGAGACACAAAACGTATTTTAAGTGAACCATTTTCAAGGGCGAAAAATGGAATTGGCATACCCGCGAAAGGATTAAATTAATTCGACAAGTTAGGGTAGAACACTCTCTATTTTTCATTAAATACGTTGCTTGTGACTTATCATCCTCTTCCGAACTTTCTGCGAAAATGTAATTGAAGATCATCCGAGAAAAATAGCATTGTAAATGAGAAGAATGTATGGTATATCTTCCTTAAGGAGGTCCAAAGTAGGACCCCACTTTATTTGCATGTTGTTAGGTAGCCGACAAAAGGACAGAAGCAGAGCGTTTGCTGAAGTTGTTGGTCGAATTCGTCAACATTTTTCATATATATATATTACTACATTATTTATTGTATATTTTATTATTTAATATGCACATTATTAGACCACCTATCAAAAGCCAGAATAGCCACCTTTTGCACTGGGAACTTCTGCGAGATGACCAGGATGAGATTCAATATGTTTCTTGAAGTTTCTCACTGGGATGTTGCGTCATGCCCAGTTCAGTACCCTGTCCAGCTATGCTTGGTTATGGTGTTGAGGATCCATGATGCGAACAACCCGATCGAAGTGGTCACACAGATCCTTCATTGAATCTAAATCCAGCTATGGAAGTAGGATAAATTCATCCTTGTGCTTTTTGAACAACGCGTACACCGCATACTGTATGACATCTCACATTGACCTTTTGTTAGATGCCATCATTCTGAGGAAAACAATTCACATGTAGAGGTGGGCATGGTCCTCAAGCACAGATTCGCACTTGTGTTGATTTGTCGTGCCTTACACAACAGTGAGTGCTCTAAGAGAATACAATGAAAACATTCCCTAGGCCATAATGCTCCTTCCTCGAACTCCCTTCCGGCAGTTGTTGAAAGGAGTTTGCTTTCAGATGTTTCACGCCATGTACGCCAACATTTAATTGTCCGATGATCATGTAATGTGATTCTGAAAAAGCCACCTGTTATCACTCAGTGTATGTACAATCGCGGTACTAGTGTACAATTTTTCAGCCTTCGTCGCCAATGAACAGCAGTCAGCATAGATTCATTAACCAGGTGTGTGCTTCAGAGGTCTATATGGAGCAACGTTTGCTGAACCATCGTGAAAAGACACTGCTGGCAACCCCTTGGCTCATATAGGCAATCCATTGCTCAACATTTGCCAGTCTAGTCGTCCGAACGCATCGCCACATCTGTTGTTTAACTCTGTCATCTTTGGCCCTAAGTACAACTGCTAAGTATGAATTTTCCACGTTGCTTATTTTCGTGTCATTTTGCTATGCACGGTATACTTTTATCACGGCGAAATGCAAATAATTTACAAAATTAGCTGTTATCAACCGTTTACAAAATTAGCCGTAACATCATTAGAACGCACTTGAAATTCTTTTTTCCCATTGGAATATTTTTGATTGTCCCTGTAATTAAACTATACATCCTATCTTCATAAAATTTGAAATGAGATGACAAAATTATGCATTAGTTATATATTTTAAACTTCAAACGATTCGGTTGGATATTTTTTGAGTTGTTATATGCAGACAGACAGAGAGACTGAACGACGACTATAATTGATACGTATTTATATAATTACGAACCACCTAAAAATGACCTCTAGAAACTCTCATATTTAGTTGGCTTCATTGAAAATGAAAACCCGAGTGACACTCGGGCTTAGACCTCAAGCTGTTAAATAATATATTTCTTTGATGAAAATATCAAATGATTCTGAATTTATTTGCATGCATTTACAAAAAAAAAAAAAAAAAAAAAAAAAAAAAAAAAAAAAAAAGTTGAAAGCGTAATGAAAAAAAATGCTTCCATCCAAATCATGACTAATGAATTTTAGAATACCTTTCTGACATAAAGTTTATGCTATAAAGCATTACAGTGCCACCTTTGCTGTGAATATATGATATATTTCTTTGAATATCCCGAAATAATGGAAGTTCTTGAAAAAGATTGCATAGTGTTATGACATATATTATAAGAAAGGGAAATATTTCGTTTATATGACAAGTTTTATGATGAAAATTTATTCTTTCCGGCTTCCGTTACGTTAAATTTAAAGAAAGAATAGTGCCATATATATTCTGTGAGCAGTCTATTCTTCAAGTATTCAGTATCAATTCCAAAGAAATTTTCCGTACATTCTCTATTGTAAAAATATTTCTGTAAAGTTATTAAAAGTTTTCTAGGAAACTGGGATTCCTAGAACTTTCTATGTAACGGCAACAGCAAAAAATCATATAACAGGTACAGATTTGCACTGAAAATCAAAAAGCCTATAAGGTTACTAAGAATTTTTTTAGGAAACTGGGATTCCTAGAGTTTTTATGTAACTGCAATCCAGGTTACAGATAAAAGTTTAGAAAGATAACTGTAATTTTAGCAGATTTGCTTGTCAAGTTACAAATTTCCATAGCATTACAAAATTAGTTATGGAGATTCACATATATTCTTGTGCTATAATATATTAGTAACTACACTTTAAAAAAATATCTGTAAAGGTACTAAACATTTTCTAGGAAACTGGGATTCTTAGAACTTTTCTTGTAACGGTAACAGCAAAAATTCAAGTTTCAAAATAGATTACATGAATTTTTCCTGTTACCGTTACATGAAAAGTTCTTGGAATCCCAGTTTCCTAGAAAATGTTTAGTACCTAATAATAACACATTGCTCAGTGGTGCACAAAACAGGAATTTTAATATACATTTGTACAATTAAAATAATATAAAACTTTCAACGTTTCGCGCTGTCTTCTGCGGGCGTCTTCAGGAAAATATGATAATGGAAGGATTACGTTTTCATCTTGATCGAGAGATAATTTTTCAACTAAACAATCCTTCCGTTATCATATTTTCCTGAAAACGCCCGCAGAAGACGGCGCGAAACGTTGAAAGTTTTATATTATTTTAATTGTACAAATGTATATTAAAATTCCTGTTTTGTGCACCACTGAGCAATGTGTTATTATTAGTTAAATTTTATGGTGCAACTGTCCTATATATATTTATGTTTAGTACCTTTACGTATTTTTTTTACAGTGTATACAGTTTTCGGCAACGTTATATCTGTAGGATTACAGATTATTTTTTACAGTGTACAGCTAAAAATGTGTTATAAACTTCACTAATAACAAACCAATATTGATTATACCTGTGCAAGAAAATTAACGCATTAAGTATGTATCGCAGAAGAGACAAAAGAAGATTCACATGTTTTTACTATAACAGGAAATAATAGCATTTACACTGCAGAAATAATTTTTTATTTTGCAATTTTTTTCTAAGAAAAGGGAATTTCTAGAACTTTTCATGTTACGGTAACGGCAAAAATTTCTAGGAATCTCAGTTTCCTAAAATAAATTTACTAACTTCACAGATTATTTTTTACAGTGTAGCTTTGCATACAGCAGTAAAAACAGACATAAAAACTTACATGAGACAGAAAGCAAGAATCACACAATCAAAGACAGATATTTTGTAAAAACATATCTTTTCGAAATCCTGCACTTTCTTCTTTTAAAGATACAAGGAAGGAAAAAATTAGAGGAAAATTTTCCTTTATAACTGTCGAAATCCATGTAAGTACTTAATGTAACACTGAGTATTACTTACCCATCATACGTAGTGTAGGGTAAGTCTTGCAATCGTTTTGAAAATCGAAAAAAAAATTTTGACGGATTTACACGTTTTAGATAGTGGAGATTCCGAAAAACATATTTTTAGAAAAAAAAAATTGCCTTCCGTCTGTCTGTCTGTCTGTCTGTAAACGCTCTATCTCCCGAACAAATTGAGATAGAGACTTGAAATTTTGTATGTAGTTAGTATGTAAGAATGGAACGAACCCTATTTAATATCAGCAACCTCTATTATCCGGAACTATTTTTTTCGGACTCTCGAAAAATTCGTTCTGATGAAAGGTATATAAAAAATTTCGATTTTTTTTGTTCTAAGGAATGGACGTAAAAGGCAATAAAATAACACACATTTTGCATATAGAACGAAGTCGATCGGATTATTAGTTGCCGAGATATTTGTAATCTTGTTTTCCACATTCTTCGATTTTTCATGACCCTGTATTTCATTCAAATTTCAATTCAGAAGTATAATTAAATTGGAAATGAGACGCTTAATCCGACGCAGTTAATTGGTAGTTAATAGAATTATTATTTTTGGAGTTATAAGGATGTTTCTTTTACGCAGTTCGGTACTACTTGAGTAGTTTGGCGTTTTATATAATTTGTCAAAATTGGTACATCAGCAGTTCTTTAATATAGCATTACTATGTATATTAACAATATTTAAATTTTGTTTATGAATTGCAAAGCATTGTATAAATAGTTTTCACATGTTTTATTTTCATATACATATCCATGATGGGTAAGTATTACGGTGGCCCCCAACGACTAGTTTTTATGAAAAGATGGTCTCCGATAGAGTTAAAAAATGTCCACGAGAGATCATCGGGCTTAGTTCTCTTCATTGAAAACGGAAACCCGAGTGACACATGGGATTTGACCTCAAAGTGTTAAATAATATGATATTTCTTTGACAAAATAGCAAATGATTATTATTTGCGTGCATTTTCAAAAAAAAAAAAAAAAGTTGAAAGAGTAAAGAAAAAATATATATAATTATAACTTTATTTACAGTTACTTAAAAAAAGAAAAAAGAAAAAAAAATTGAAAGCGTAATGGAAAATAAAAAAAATTGCTTTCAGCCAAATCCTGAGATATAAACTATTAAAAAACTTTCTAACATAAAGTTTATGCAATAATACATTCCATTGCTATTGCTACCTTAACTATGAATGTGTGATATATTACTTTAAATATGCTGAAAGAAAAGAAGTTCTTAAAAAAAAAATAAAATAAGCTTTTTAAGAAAAAAATATCAACCGACTTCAAAAAAGCGCTAAAAAGAATTAAATAATTCTTTAAAGTTCTCTAAGGCCAAAACGTTATCCAATAAGCACACATCGGATATTAGATACCGGCATAAAAAACGGTTAAATTTAATATGTATAATTTAATGTCCACCAAACATAGATTTTAGAGATAATATTATTTTACAAGAGATGAATTGACATATTTATGATTTATTTTATGAATATATACATATAAAAAGTAATGAATTACATTTTTAAGTTGGTGCCAAACAATCAAAATCGATAATGATTATCCCCATTTTAATTATGGCACTAGGTATAATTTAGCTACAATTCTTAATATACATCAAATAGAGTTTGGCACCAACTTCAAAAAGTAATTCATTACTTTTTATATGTATATATTCATAAAATAAATGATAAATATGTCAATTCATCTCTTGTAAAATAATATTATCTCTAAAATCTATGTTTGGTGGACATTAAATTATACATATTAAATTTAACCGTTTTTTATGCCGGTATCTAATATCCGATGTGTGCTTATTGGATAACGTTTTGGCCTTAGAGAACTTTAAAGAATTATTTAATTCTTTTTAGCGCTTTTTTGAAGTCGGTTGATATTTTTTTCTTAAAAAGCTTATTTTATTTCCTACTTTTTAGTTATGCATACCGTAATACATAATTATGTGTACTGGCACACGATAGCTCTTTGCAATGCAATATTAATGTACGCACTTTGCTAAGTTCTGATGTATTCAGTTTACTTGTCACTGTTTGATTGTCAACTTTTCTGAAACCACTTACAATATCGGTTAGTATCGTTGTGAATCTTAAGATTTTTTTTGTATGGTAACTTCTTCAGACAAGATCTGCCACTTCGAAAAGCTACCGCATTTATGAAATCTTAGTCTGCATCGAATCCTACGGTCATCGAAAGTGGCTTTCAAAAGGTGACAATCCATCAAGTAAAGTGTCCTTATATAGCGCGACATAGTGCTTCCATATATGAGCAAAATGACTTCATATATTAATGTATAGTAAAATGCTTTTCTAGTGTAGTCAGTCAAAAGTACTCCCCCTTCACTCAGAAAAAGGAAAAAGAAAGATTTTAGCAAAAATCGCACTATGCTTCAATCGATAAAGAGCAACACTCTAATACCTGTACAGGTAGTAATGGCATCAGAAATGAGCAGTGGCAATTCGACGAGGAATCTGAAACTCATAACCGATACCTGGCTGCCTCTATAAGAGAGTGACAGCATTTCATTCCCAAATATTTCTTTTACAGACGCTTTTGTCCCAACTACACTGTTAAAAATTTGAAACTTTTGCTGTACACTGTTAAAAATCTGCTGCATTTTGCTGCAACGCACTCCCCTGCTTGTATAGAAAACGGTTACTTGGCCGTGAAATGGCGCTTTCTCATTGGTTGGAATAGAGATATTATATACAAGTGGTGGAGGGCGTTGCAGCAAAATGCAGCAGATTTTTAACAGTGTACACTGTTAAAAATCTGCTGCATTTTTTTGCTACGCACTCCAGCGCTTGTATAGAAAACGGTTACTTGACTGTATTAAGGAGCATTCTCAAAGGTCGCAGTAGAGACATTATATACAAGCGGCGGAGTGCGTTGCAACAAAATGCAGCAGATTTTTAACAGTGTATCATCACTTCACCACTTATATAGAAAAAGATTAGTTAAATGCATTATGAAGGATTCTCATTGATAAAAGTAAAGATATTCTATAAAAGCGATGGAGTGATGATGCAGCAAAAGTTGCAAATTTTTAACAGTGCATTGCATTGCCAGGCATTTTTTCATTATGGAATTTGATGATGATGATTTCCTGGAAGAATTAGATTGTACTCGTATGAGAAGTTAACAAGGTTGACGAAAATTGCCCGCTCAACAAGATGCTTGGTGACTCGTTTTTGTCCAGAATCGTTTCAACCAATTATATACTGTGCTACATGTGTCATATTCATATCGAGGGAACCTACACTGTAAAAAATTTGATACTTTTGCTATATCATCACTCTATTGCTTTTATAGAAAACGATTACTTCACCCAATTACGAAGTATTCTCATGGGTCAAAAGAGAGATATTCTACAAAAGCAGGGCAGTGACGATGCAGCAAAAGGGTCACATTTTTTACAGTGACACTGTAATCGGAAATGAGCGGTGGCGTATTCGATGAGTAATCTGAAACTCATTACCTACATCTGGCTGCCTCTATAAGAGAGTGACAGCATTTGATTCGGAAATATTTCTTTTTACAAACGCTTTGGTCCCAATTACACTATAAAAACTTTGAGCCTTTTGCTGCATCATCAGTCCACCGCTTTTATAGAAAACGATTACTTCACTGTGTTACGGAGCATTCTTATTGGTCATAAAGACATATTCAATAAAAGTTGTTGTGTGACGCTGCAGCAAATGGGTCAAATTTTTAACAATGTATCATGGAGCATTCTCATGCGTCAAAGGAGAGATATTCTATAAAAGCGGGGGAGTGACGATACAACAAAAGGATCAAAATTTTTACAGTGTACACTGTAAAAAATTTGGCCCTTTTGCTGCATCGTCAATCCACCGCCTTTATAGAAAACGATTACTTCGGCCTATCGTGCAGAATATTCATGGGTCAAGAGAGAGATATTCTTTAAAAACGGGGGAGTGATTATGCAGCAAAAGGGTCAATTTTTTTACAGTGTACACTGTTAATAAATGTGAACCTTGTTCAGTTAGGATTTCACATTTTGAAAAGATCGTGTGTCTATGTAAGTGTAACTTAAAAACATGAAACATGAACGTTTCTAATTGGTCGATTGCTTCTAAAAGATATTGAATTTTAATGTTTTAATTTTTTAAAAAGTTCTAATCAACAGATTTTTATGAAATTTGAATGGGACCACATGAGTCCCATACGCTTTCAAACAAAAAAAGAATTATCAAAATCGGTTTATATTTACGAAAGTTATGCGTGAACAACAAATACATACAGGTCGAAATCATAACCTCCTCCTTGAAGTCGGTTAAAAAATAAAAAGGAAGATATTATCAAAATCACACCATGATTCAACATGCGTCTATATGAAAGTAGTAATATTTGAAGTTAAGAATGTTCTTTGATAAACGCGGTTTTCCAAAGTACAGAAAATTTAAGAATTTTTATTCCAGAACTTGGCGGTAGTCGCCTGAACGAATTTGTTTTATGGGTGAAAGAAGTTAACTCGCTTAACTTTAATGGTAAGCTTATCAAAATTTTTCGTCATTTATATTTGTCCAAATGTAAATCTAGCACATAGCAATGTACTTTAATCACTTTGTGAATCCGGCATAACAAGCACCCTGATTTACAGACACTCTTGCTTTAGCGTGTAAGGCTCTTTAGAGATGAATTTTCAGCTTTTCGATATCGAATTCTCATGTCTGGATCGATGTGGATTTTCACTTTGGTGGATACGAGAATTGTTCCAGCTAAGATTTCGTACTTTGAAAAAAAAACTAGCATCTCTGCAACAGTGGTTAGGATCGAGAATGATTGTTCGCTGTTAAGCAAAACAAGATTGACCAATCATAAGCCTTTATTTTTAAGAACTTTTCATTGTTCGAAGGAGAGAGTCTGGATTACATGGAGTGAAAATTTGCTATCGACACTGTAAAAAAATTGACCCTTTTGCTGCATAGTTACTCCATCTCTTTTATAGAATTCCTTTGTTTTGACCAATGAGAATGCTCCATAATAGAGCGAAGTAATCGTTTCCTATAAAAGCGATGGAGTGACGATGCAGCAAAAGGGTTCAATTTTTTACAATGCAAGCAGTGCTAAAAATTTGTATCCTTTAAATGTGCAACGATACTACTGAATTCCAAAGTGTCGATCACAGCGACATCTGCGGCATTTTCGTGATACATTATCTAGACTCGCAATAATTCTTGCATTTTTAGAAAATGTCCTGCAGATGTCGTTTCTATCTTTAAATTTCATTAGCATTGTTGCACATTTAACGAACAGAACATTTTAGCGCTTATTTTAAGTATTAAAGAGGGCGTGTTCACCACAACTTACCGGTTACTTACCGACCACTTACCGATTGTAGACAAATACGAAATGAAAATCAAAGCAAAGTGTGACGTCAGCTACAATTCAACAGAATAGTTTTCATTGCTGCCACAGTTTGCTTTTGTACTGCCCTACAATCGATCGGTAACATTGGTTACTTTTGTAAGTTGCTCTGAACACGCCCTGAGATAGCCGATTTCCACACTATATCCCCTAGATGCTATATTTCCGGTTTCTTGCATAAGAGAACTTGTCCGGAATCCAGGTAGAATTCGCGCTGTTAGCGAAACCAGATTAACGAATCAGAAGCCTGAATTTTAGCAAATTTTTCAATGTTTTAAATAAATTTTCTTGTTAATAAATCTCGTTTCGCAAACAGCGCAAAATTTATGTGAATCCTGGCCCTCGTCCAGTTAGGATTTTGCACTTTGAACACTGTTAAAAATTTGAAACTTTTACTTTATCGTCTATCCATCGCTTTTATAGAAAATGATTACTTCATTGTATTATGGTGAATTCTCATTGGTCAAAATGGAGATATTCCATAAAAGCGGTGGAGTGATGATGCAGCAAAAACTTCAAACTTTTAACAGTGAAAATATTGTGTGTCTATGTAAGTGTAATATGAAAGCATGCAAAAGGAACACTTCTAATTGGTCGATTGCTTCAAAATGAGTTTGAAATTTAAAGTTTTTATTTTTAAAAAAGTTCTAATTATCGGATTTTTATGAAATTCGAATGGGACCACATGGGCCTCATACGCTTTCAAACAAAAAAAGAATTATCAAAATCGGTTCATATTTGCAAAAGTTATGGGTGAACAACAAATACATACAGGTCGAAATCATAACCTCCTCTTTGAAGTCGGTTAAAAAAAAAAGAATACCAAATGTTAGGACGTATATTATAAGAAAGGGAAATATTTCGTTTTTATGTCAAGTTTTATAATAGGAAATTTATGATGAAAATTTATTTTTTATTGCTACCTTTACGTTAAATTTAAAGAATGAATAGTGTCATATAATTTTTGGAAGCTGTGTATCATTCAGGTATTCAATATCAATTCAAAAGAAATTTTCCGTGTATTCTTTAACTAAAAATGAGTTGTAAACTTCACTAATAATAAACCAATATTGATTGTCTCGCTCATTTGCAAGAAAAGTTACACGCTTCCACAAAATTAAATTTCGCAGGAGAGGCAAAACAAAATTCGCATGTTTTTACTGTGAGAGAAAATAATAGGATTTAACTTTGTATACAGCAGAAAAAAGTGCATAAAAATGTAAATTTCTTAATAATAAAGGCATACAGAGTGTCCCAGAACTTCGTGTACAAACTCTGAGGGCTGGTAGAGAACATCGTTTGGAACCACAATTACATAGGAAAGCATGGGCGGAAACGTCTTGTTAACCCTTTCACAGACAAAGGTTTGTATATGAAACTACAAAATTTTTAATACAAAATGAATATTGACACCAGAATTTTAATATGATTTTTCCATTTATTATGTATCTAAAATGTCTGGCTTTTCTTCTTTGCAAATACATTTTTCGGTCATTTCTGATGTCATTCATATTTTTCCGTATTTTAACAATGGATGTGCTTTTTCGCGAAAAGCTCAAAGAAACACAAAGGCACAGTTATGACACAATGCGGAAAGCAGTGTAGAACGCTTTATCATACAAAAAAATTACAAGAAATGGTTTAATTTTAAATTAAATTTAAAATTGTGTTTCTTTAAAATCAAGTATCTTATAGTTGCTATTAGAAATTGCTAAAATGTAGTAAAAATATGAATGACATCAAAAATCGCGGAAAAATGTATTTGCAAAGAAGATAAAAAATACATTTCACATACATAATATTTGGAAAAATCATATTAAAATTCTGGTGTGAATGTTCATTTTGTATTTAAAATTTTGTAGTTTCATAGACATCATTGTCTGTAAAAGGTTTAACAAGTGAGGATGACGTTTCCGACCATGCGTTCCTATGTAATTGTGGTTCCAAACGATGTTCTCTACCACTCCTCAAAGTCTGTAGACGAAGTTCTGAGGCACCCTGTATATGAGACAGAAAGTAAGAGCCACAGACACACAGATAGATACTTTGAAAAAATATTTTTTCCGCAAATTCAGTACTTTCTACTTGTAAAAATAGAAGGAAGTAGCAAATCAAAAAAAATATATATATATATATAATCATCGAAGTCCATGTAACAACTTAATGTAACTGAGTAATTTTGTGCAAAAACGATCTCCGACAGAGTTAAAAAAAATACCCTGAGAGACTCAAGGGCTTCAATGAAAATGGAAATCCGATTGACACTCGGGCCTAAGTATTAAACCTACTTTAAAGTGTTAAATAATACGTATTTCTTCGATGAAACTATCAAACGATTATAAATTTATTTTCATGCATTTTCAAAAAATAAATAAATAAATAAAATTGAAAGCGTAAAGAAAAAAAAACATATGATTATAAATGTATTTACATGCATTTTCAAAAAGGAAAAGTTGAAAGAGTAAAAAAAAAAACTAGATGTATGTGCCAGTCCCAAAACTTTCTTCAATCTCATACGTACATTTTAATATTTTAAAAAATAGTTACGCATGTTAATGCTTTAATAATTTTAATTAAATGCTATACCAACTTTGATTTTCATGTTAAATTTCTGCTTCAGCCAATTAATCGGAGAAGAAACCACTTTCCATCTCTGCACGAGTCGATGGACAATAGAATAACAGGCAGATTTTTTTCAAATTCAGGGAGGACCTACTTGCCTTACCCAAAAATAATTATACACAAACATTTTAATTCAGTTCTATGCATAACTTCATGCACTTTATGATGGTAAAATAATGAAATGACACATACATCGTGATTATTCGTGATTATTCATGCTGGCTCCCTTCCAGCGCATTTTTTTTTTTTTTCAATTTCAGGTCGGACCTACTAGCCATAGCCAAACACTTACACAAAAAATTCCGTTCAGTTCTATGCAAAACTTCATACACTTTTAGGTGGTGCAATATTGAAAATGGCACAAAAATCGCTATTGCAGTGCCCGCTTCCGGAGGATTTTTTCAAATTCAAGGAGGATCAACTAGACATAACCAAACACTGACACAAAAAATTTTATTCAATTCTATGCATAACTTCATACACTTTTAGGTGGCACAATATTATAAATGGTAGAAAAATCGCTATTGCAGCGCCCTCTTCCGGCGGAATATTTCAAAAATGAAGGAAGACTTCCTTGCCACAGCCAAAAACATTCACAAAAAATTTTGTTCAGTTCTATGAATACCTCCATATACTTTTTGATGACAGAATGGCGACATACGGACACACATGCAGACACACGGACAGACAGACATTTTGTTAAAACACGTTTTTTAAAATCTCTGATCCTCATTACGTGTAAATCCGTCGAAAACTTTTCTTTCTATTGAAGATAGAAGAAAATAAAAATATATTGCTTTCATCCAAATTATGACGTATGAACTATAGAATAAATTTCTGACTTATAAAGTTTATGCAATAAAACATTCCAATGCCATCTTAATTATGAATGTGTGATATATTACTTTGAATATACTGAGAGAAAAGAAATGCTTGAAAAAGAATGTCAAATAGTATGACGTATATTATGAGAAAGGGAAATATTTTGTTTATATGACAAGTTTTATGATAGGAAATTCATGATGAAAATTTATTCCTTTCTGCTTCCGTTACGTGAAATTTAAAGTTGAATAGTGTCATATATATTCTGAGAGTAATGTATTTCTCAGGCATTGAATATCAGTTCTAAAGAAATATACAAAAAATTAACGCAAATTCTAGAACTCAAAATGAGTTCTAAACTTCACTAATAACAAACAAATATTGATTGAAATGAAATAAAGGACTGCTTGGTTTACAATACGATTTTCTGACTGCATTCCATTATTCCGGTATTCAGTATCTGTTCCAAAGAAATTTTCCGTATACTTTTGAACTAGAAATTTCTCTTAAACTTCATTAATGACAAACCAATTTTGATTACATCGATCGCCTGCAAAAAAATGTGACACTTCGACAAAAGTAAATTTCACAGGACATGCAAAAGAAGCTTGTATAAAATTGTCAAGAAATATGTTCTTAAAAAAATGACGTCGAGAGACTTTCGGCTTAGTTTTCTTCACTGAAAACGGAAACCCAAGTGACACTCGGGGTTGGACTTCAAAGTGTAAAATAATATGATTTTTTTAAATGAAAATATCAAATAATTATAAATTTATTTACATGCATTTTCAAATAAATAAATAAAGTTGAAAGCGTAAAGAAAAAACAAAAAACATTGCTTCCATCCAAATCATAACATATGAATTATAAAATAACATTCTGATATAAAGTGGATGCAATAAAGCATTCCAATGCCACGTTAGCTATGAATGTGTAATATATTATTTTTGAATATAGTGAAAGAAAATAAATGCTTCAAAAAGAATGCCAAGTGTATTACACTGGTTTCCAAAAATTAAGGAAAAATCACAAAAATAGCGATAATTCAAAATATTACATGTAGATTTTAATGAAACTCAGCCACAATATACAACACATAGTAAGGTATAAAATAGCATGAAAAGAAATTATCAGACAATTATGTTGTTTAAAAAAATAGCATAATTATAAAATTAACAAAATCAGTTTGCCAGATTGGTATAGGAAAAGTACCTTTAATATGCCGTTTGATCACCCCTAGTAGCAATACAGTACATACAGCGATGTGTCATACCGTCAATTATGCGGTCGATGAGTTCGTTGGGAAGTAAGAGCCATTGCTCTTCCAAAGCAGCTGTAAGCGTGGCAAGGGTCAGAGGAGGGGGACTGAGAGCAGCGACACGTCTCCCTAAAGCATCCCAAACATGTTCGATGGGATTCAAGTCCGGTGATCGAGCTGGCCATTCCATGCGCTGAATTGTTTGGTGCTGAAGATAATCTTCCACGATGCGAGCCCTGTGCGGTCTAGCGTTGTCTTGCTGTAACAGGAAATCATTACCTATTGCACCGGCATAAGGTCGAACATAATCGTCAAGGATGTCATCTCTATAGACCTGAGCACTCACGGTTCCATGTGGAAAGACATGGAGGTCTGTGCGTCCACTCAAAGAAGTACCACTCCAAACGCAGACACTGCCCCCTCCGTATGAATCTCTTTCACGAATGTTTGATGGAAGATAGCGTGTTCCCTGTTCTCTCCAAATCAAACAACGCCTACTATCGCTTTAGAAGCTAAACCGGGACTCATCGGTGAAGAGAACACGCCTCCATTGATCAACCGTCCAGTGGACATGTTGACGTGCCTACATCAAACGTTCCCTCCTTGACGTGAGGTGAGCAGCACACAAATTGCTTGTCGCCTCGCGTAAAGTCCACCTTCGTGAAGCCTTCTACGGACAGTGGACATTGACACCGACCTTCCAGTGGCTGCAGCAAGGCAGGATCTAAGGTGAGGTGGGATTGCGGTTCTATTCCTTCGTACACAAAACCGCAAATATCGGTCATCGGCGCTTGTCGAAACCCTTGGCCGTCCTTGGCTGAACCTTCTTGAACCCGAACCAGTGGTTTGAAATTGTTGCCAAACCTATGAACCACCGAATGACTCACATTTAGCGATCTAGCCACCTTTTTCTGACTTTGTCCTGCCTCCAATCTCCCAATAGCTCTAAATCGCAGTTATGCGGGCAAATGATGCCTCGAGGTCATTGTAATGAATTGGCTATCCTAGATTTATAATATCACTATTACAGCGACAACTGCAGCCTTACTCTCTAACGTTCATTTTTATGTGCCTCACGGATGACACAATGCGATTGCAGCGCCACTAATTTGCATTTCATATTTTTATTCAGCATCTTTTAATTAACAATATATGCAAATTTCATACGGATTGCTTTCTTTTTGAACGAGTTATCGCAATTTTTGTGATTTTTCCTTAATTTTTGGAAACCAGTGTATAAGAAAGGAAAATATTTCATTTATATGACAAGTTTTATGATAGAAAATTTGTGATGAAAATTTATTCCATCCTACTGCTGTTACGTTAAGATTAAAGAATAAATAGTGTCATATCTATTTTAAAAGCTGTTTATTATTTAGGTATTCAATATCAGTTTCAAAGAAATTACCCGTATATTCTAGAACTAAAAATGTGTTCTAAACTTCACTAATAACAAACCAATATTGATTATATCGCTCACACGCAAGAAAAAGGACACAGTTCAACAAAAGTAAATTTCGCAGATGAGACAAAAGAAGATTTGCATGTTTTTACATACAGAGAAGTTTTAAAATATTTAATCTATTCAAGATGTTAAAAGCATAATGTCAGAAGATGTTATCCCTAGTGCTTTCAGTTAAACATTGGGCCTTATCAGGAGAACTGCTATAGCTACAAAGACATTCGCTGGTTAAGTAGCAGAAGGTGAACTAAAAACAATCAAGAAATAGTAGAGAGGGAAGGAAAGAAAAAAGTCCTTCCGGCAATGCCGGGAGGAAGAGGTAGCTTTCATATACTAATAAATTTATTTATTTATTTTAAAGTAAGTTACATTGTTCAAAATACTAAGCTCAAATTAGTGGAAATAATCTTATAAAATTAGTGATGTTATGAGATTGAATACTAGTTTTTGTCAAGACTGAATATTAATAGGAATTTTTAGAAATTAGTCATCTTTTATTCAACCTGGTTTTATTTTAAGCGATTTAGAGAGTCACCAAATTTCACGATATCATTAAGAGTATGCCATTTTAAAGCAACTTTGTGGATCGTTCAGATCAGACCGTTTCAAAGTGTCAGCCATAAGCAAAATTCAAAGTGCTATAACTCAATCATTTTTTAAGATATAGATAAAATAAAAAGTGTTCCGGAATCGTTGTTTTAAGTTCTAACATGTAAAAGAAAAATATTTTTCAACTTTTGATTTTTTCGAATTTAAATTTAAATTTTAAATTTTTAAAAAAATTTAAAATGGCCACCATTTCGAAACAAGATGGCGGATGATGCTGGCCAACGAACTCGGTCGAGACATTTGTATGTACCATGTACACACCAAGTTTCATTGAAATCGGTTCATAAATACGTGTGTTATCACGTGACAAAAATCAGATCGTTTCAAAATGTCAGCCATAAGAAAAATTCAAAGTGCTACAACTCAATCATTTTTTAAGATATAGACAAAATAAAAAGTGTTCTGGAATCTTTGTTTTAAGTTCTAACACGTAAAAGAAAAATATTTTTCAACTTTTAATTTTTTCGCATTTAGTTTTAAATTTTTAATTTTTTAAAAAATTTAAAATGGCCACCATTTTGAAACAAAAAAGCGGATGATGCTGGCCAACGAACTCGGTCGAGACATTTGTATGTACGATGTACATACCAAGTTTCATTGAAATCGGTTCATAAATGCGCGTGTTATCACGTGACAAAAATCAGATCGTTTCAAAATGTCAGCCATAAGAAAAATTCAAAGTGCTATAACTCAATCATTTTTTAAGATATAGACAAAATAAAAAGTGTTCTGGAATCTTTGTTTTATGTTCTAACACGTAAAGGAAAAATATTTTTCAACTTTTAATTTTTTCGCATTTAATTTTAAATTTTAAATTTTTTAAAAAATTTAAAATGGCCGCCATTTTGAAACAAAATGGCGGATGATGCTGGCCAACGAACTCGGTCGAGACATTTGTATGTACTATGTACATACCAAGTTTCATTCAAATCGGTTCATAAATACGTTAGTTATCGCATGACAAAAATCAGATATATATATATATATATGGTTATATATATATATATATATATATATATATATATGTCAACATTTGAACGGAGGGTGGTTTTGGGGTCTGGGGGTCATGATCGGTGAAAATATACCAAAATTTTCCGGAAGTGCTTTCCTCCGGACGGCTGCAATAGGTAGCTTTTTACTTTTTGTAATTAAAGCTACCTAATAAGGAGATTGCTATAGAAACAGAAAAAAAACAGGGAAAGGAGAGAAAGGATTATTCAAAAACGAATTCGCCGGTTATTCTAAGTGCATTAAACCATATATGAAGTATATTGCAACAAGTTTTCTTGTCTCTTGTCAATGTTTTCAGAGACTTTCTGATTATACAAATATTATATGGTGCATGTTTAATTTATTGATCTTTATTTATTTTATTAAGGTGAATATAACGTTCAACGTGATATATAGAGTTTTTATATATATTTTATTCCATATTGATCATATCGAAAAGAGAGAGAGAGAGAGAGAGAGAGGTTTTTTAAATCTAAATAAAATTCATATATCAATGAGATAAAATGCACAATATCCTCTTCGGAGCTAATCACAATTAAAAAAATATATACTTTATCATTACAAATCTCAGAAATCAATGTTTTTGAAGAAATATATTGGTGTAAACATGGTGTAAAATAAATTGTTTGGTAAATTCATAAAAAATTATTAAATCAAATTTAGTGGTAATGCATTCTTTAAATGTCATGTACTTCGTTTAAATTAAATTTCTTCTTCACGTGATACAATTTACATAAAGTTTTATTAAAATGTTGATACGTAACTTATAATTAGACATTTAAAACTATTCTGATGAGGTTTTTTTGCGTATTATATTTTTTAATGCATTTTTACCAAGTCAGTAACTTTTCAGCATAGCTGTTTTATGTAAATATATATATATTCATGCATGTGGAAAATTTAAAGCTACAAATACTTTATTATGCCCGAAAATTCATAGAAATATAAAAAATATCCGATTAAAAGATATAAAATATTAAGAGATAAAAATATAAATAATAAAAAAAATCAGTAATTTTATACCATAATATTAACAAAGTAAATTTATTCAATACAAACATGAAATTAAAATACAGTGGACTCTCTCTACACTGTAAAAAAAAGGGTCGATCTACTAAAAAAACTTTAGTGATCCTTGTAATTACTAAAAAATTTTTAGTAATCTTAGTCGGTTACAAGAAAATCTGTAAGAATTACTAGAAGAAAGTTAGCAACGAAGAGAGTTAATAGTTATATATTTTTAATAACTATTACTAAAACTCAATTGCTGTGGCCTTGATAGCAAAGTGGTTATAGTAACGGACTCCAGACTAAAAGGTTCCGGGTTCGATACTGGCCACCGCCAAATACGCCCCGAATGTATGTAGTGTAAGTACTCATTAGTAAAGGTATTATGAAAATCCTGTCGGAGCAGTTAGCAATGTTTGGTGCTGCTATCTATTGCAGTTTTGCAGAAAATCTTCCGCTTCAGAAGTCTGGATGCAGCTCGAAGGAACCTCCTGCCCTTCGGGTGCACGTAATGGTTATTAAACATAATTTTGGAGCTATTACTAAAATTTGCTTGGTGGCTCATACTAAAAATTTTTAAGTTAGTTATACAAAAAATTCTTTTGTTCAGTTTACAAAAGAAATGCTTGTTTCACTTGCAAAAAAAAAGTTTGTAATAGTTACTAAAAAATTCTGTGGAATACAAATTTACTAAAAAAATTTTAGTAACCTCTTGAATTTTTTTTTACAGTGTATTCTGAGCACACATGGGACCGACCAAAAATCTTCAGATTAGCGGAGTGTTCATTATAGAGGGAGACTGAAATGCATTGCTACTACTTCTATGTAGAGTATCCAAGCCAGTATTAGATCAAATAAGGCAGATGCTACAGGGATTTTATTATATTTCTCTCTTTAAAAGTTTTAGAAGTAAAGCAACATTATTGTTACAACCCTTAATAAATGTCCTATCATGGGCAAAAATGAAATCTTCTGAAATTAAATACTAACAAATTTGTAAGGAAATTGTTTCTTTGATCGGCGTTTTCCCAATAATTGATCAATCGAAAAAAAAAAATCAGTTGAAAATTTCAAAATCAGTGTTGAATTCAGGAGGTGGTCCGATAGGTAGAATCATTCGCCTGGGGGCAATGAAATGTCCCCCCTCCGTCCGTGAATTATGAGATTTTTGTTTTCAGTGGTCAAAAACAGCAATTTTCCCACCGGAATTCGGTAATTTACCCCCGGAGGCACAGAAATTCCTCTCAGAGAAAAGTGTCGATTCAACACTGTTCCAAAATTAATCCTTAAAATAATCATGCTTAAGCTATGATTAATAATAATTAATTACAATAATTTATATAAAATTATTATTTGAAATAAGTTAGGTAGAAGTGGAATATTTTAACTTACCTTAATTGTCTCTAACTAATCAAAAATCAAATCCTTTAAAAAGACATAAAATGGCTTCTTTTACAGCAGGCAGCTGACTACAATGTTGACAACAAGTTTCCAACATTTAACTGAAGATTTTATTTGAAGTATTCAAACAAATTGCAATTTCAAATTACATGCTTAAAATATTGCTGTGTTTTTTTCTGTTTATTTTTTAATCGAGTTCATTGAACCTTTTTATTTTTCAGTAACAGTTTTTCCAAATTTCCATTATGTGAATTCAAATCCACATTGCAAATACATGTTCAGTTTATAGAGAGATGGAGTAGAAATGGGGACCAAAAGTAGCATTCATAATTGTGGGGTGTTCAGATTAGAGGGTGTTCAGAATACATGGAGTTCATCTTTTCTTAAGTCTATAGAGTTTCGCCGGGACCATCGGAATGTATTCATAATACCGGGGTGTTCACATTAGAGAGTGTTCAAATAGAGAGAGTCCACTGTATATATACAGGGTGTCCCAGGATTATTAGGACTTTCCTTTTTTCTTCCCTATAACATCCTTTAAATTTTGCCCCAAAATCATGGGACACCCTATTTATTCGTTCGTTAAAATTGACTTGTTAAATCGATAGTAAAGGAAATTTTTGTTAAATACTTATAAACATTACTTACTAACAATAAATTAACCACTTTAACATGATATGTTAGAAATGCCTGCAATGATGTAAGGAAACAAGAACACGCTATCGTCTTATCTGCTTATAGGACTATCATTCAAGTTAATAATTATTTTATTCCACTTCCGGTATCCGAAGAATTTACACAGTTTAGGGGTACGGGGCCATCCATAAATGATGTCAAGCATTTTTTCCACAATTTTGATTCCCCTCGCCCCCCCCTTTGTCACAAAGTGTCACACATCACTTTACCACCTCCCCTCCTCTTGTCACATATCACGCTATATTTCGTAAACATACACTTGCAATTCAGAAATAAAGCTCTACGTTTTTTATCACTTTTCAAATTTTAATTTTAATATTTAACTATGCGTTTTAATGATATTTGTGAGCTGAACAATAAAAATTATTCGTATTTTGTATAAAATAAGGTTTAAAAAAATAATAATAATATAGAATAGTAATCAATTATTAATATGAAAGAGCAATTGAAAACAGTAGTATTTTGGAATTTGAAATAGAATTTAACATAGTTGGCCTTCAATCTTATCTTTATGAACGCAAAATACTTTAAGTTTAAATAACTTAATACTTCAGAATTTACTCTACTGAATTTTAATACTTTTATTTTAACCATAATGTGTGATGTCACATTTCTTCTTATCCCCTCCCACGAACTTGTCACAAAATGTCACAATTTCATAAGCCCCCTCCCCCTCTTCAAGCATGACAACATTTATGGAAGGCCCCTAAGAGATTCCCAACAACGTGCTTTTGCTTTTACAGAATGTCTATTTGTGCGTATGTTCGTGTGTCACCACTGTACAATAGAAAAGTGTATTAAGTTATGCATAGAATTGAACAAAATATCATGCACCTATATTTGAGTATGGCAAGCAGGTACTGCTCCTTAAATATAGAATTATTCCGCTGGAAAGAGGCACTGTAATAGGGCTCTTGTGCCACTTTCATCAATGCACCATCGAAAAGTGTAAGAAGATATGCATAGAATTTATTCAAATTTCAGATATATGTTAGTGGTTATAGCAATCAGCTCATTCTTAAATTTAAAAATATATCGCCAGAAGATGGCGCTTTAATAGCAATTATTGTGTAATTTTCTACATTTTTCATATTTCTGTTACACATTAGCGATTCATCCAGCGAAGGAAATTTCGCATCTTGCTACACCATCTATTTGCAAACATCTGACTTTCAACAGAAAAATATTGATTTTATTAAGTAGTATAATCGAGATTAACTCGTTTTTACTCTAAATCGTTGACTGAAACCGAAATTTAAATTGAAACCCAGAATAAGTACGGTATATTGAATTGATATTATTGAAATATTAACATGTGAAACTACTTTTTGAAATACAGTAGACTCCCTCAAATCCGCACCTCTCTAAAATCCGCACATAATTTACAGATGTAAACAATGAAACATTCAGTTTAGATGTAGGTGCAAAATTTGACCTTTTCACTTTTATATCAATTCCATACATTTTTAGCTCACAGGCTATCATAGCCTGAGAGCTTATGTGCCCGTCCGTTCTGTATGTATGTTCGTATGTACGTAACGCGATAACTCATGATAAAAATATCCGATCCACTTGAAATTTTGTATGTAGGTATATCCTGACAAGGCGCTTCCCTGATTAGTTTTTGGAGTTCATTCGATATGTATAAGAGGGGGAACGGGGGGCTCATGCCCCCCGTTAGTTGATATAGATGGGATTTTCATGCAGAATTAAGTTTTCAAAATTTAGATTAGGATCATTCTGATGAGGCGATTCCGTGACTGTTATTAGGTGTTCATTGATTAAGTATAAATAGGGGGAACAGGGGTTCTAATGCCCCCCCCCCCCCGTTAGTTGATATAAATGGGATTTTCATGCAGAATTAAGTTTGCAAAATTTAGATTAGGATCATTCTGATGAGGCGATTCCGTGACTGTTATTAGGTGTTCATTGAATAAGTATAAATAGGGGGAACAGGGGTTCTAATGCCCCCCCCCCGTTAGTTGATATAAATGGGATTTTCATGCAGAATTAAGTTTTCGTTCAAAATTTAGATTAGGATCATTCTGATGAGGCGATTCCGTGACTGTTATTAGGTGTTCATTGGATAAGTATAAATAGGGGGAACAGGGGCTCTAATGCCCCCCCCCCCGTTAGTTGATATAAATGGGATTTTCATGCAGAATTAATTTTCGTTCAAAATTTAGATTAGGATCATTCTGATGAGGCGATTCCGTGACTGTTATTAGGTGTTCATTGAATAAGTATAAATAAGGGGAACAGGGGTTCTAATGTCCCCCCCCTTAATTTATATAAATGGGTTTTTCAAGCAGAATTTTCAGATTTCGTTCAAATCTCTGAATAGTTTTGGAAGTTTAATGGTTAAGTATAAAAGAGGGGGATAACTCTTTTTAAATTATATAAATGCTAAATGGGTTTTTATTAAGAATTATCTAATTTGCTCTGAATTTTGGATATAGATTTTTTATATGATAAAGCATGTCTTTGATAGTATAGGAGGTTCAATGATTAAGTATAAAAAAAGAGAAAAGGGAGAGCTGTTTCCCCTTCTTAATTTTTTTTTTCGAACGGAATTAACCCTTGAAAATATAAAGCTTTAATGTGCAATTAGTATTTGTAGCCTGTGAGCTCAATGCCTTCAGTTTAACTGGGCAGTATTCTTTATTTAGTTTGTAATTTTTCTTAAAGTTATTGAATTCATGTTTTTTTATGAAGAAAAACTAATTTATTTCTGAAAAAAAATTAAGATACTGGTGATATCATTGGTAATCACAATCTTACCAAATATATTTATGCATTGAACAAGCTTTTTTAGTTATTAAGTCTGGCTAAACCTGAAATAAAGCTTTGTTTTTTTTTATGATCCTGTTGTGAATTAGTAATGTATCTTTATGAGGCAAGTTTTATTGAATAATTTAGGAAAAACACATTTAATCTTTATAATGAATATTTAATTGTACATCATTGCTTATTATCTTGGCTTTTGCTTTTAGTATTTTAATCATTTTAAAAATTATCTAAATTTTTATTATTTTAGTTCATTATTTATTTTAATATTTTAGTATATTGTAAGCATTCATTATATTTTTGATTTCATAATTAATTACATTCAAATTACTTTTTAAAAAATATAAACAAAGCAATGACCAAAAATCCGCACAACCTCTGGTTCCAAGCTTTGCGGATTTGAGGGAGTCTAATGTATTAGGATATATGAGATAAAAGAAAATTTTGGGAATATCACATCCAACTAGTTACCATATTTTTTTAGAAATACTAAAACAAATATTTTTTCATGAAATTTAAATTATTAGTTGTAGTTTTACTAAATACATTTTATGCAATTTATTTTTAACTTACCTTTAACGTTCGGTTGTGATATAAAGTTTTAAATATTTTGAATACCTAAAATTAATGATGATGAACTTTGTCAGCTATAATTGAATAATTAGTGAAAGAATACAAAATGGCTTTTACAATAATTTTTGCACAGCTTGCAAACTTAAAAGGTATTGTTTAAAATAAATAATCCGTTAGTACAATAAAATATCGATAATTTTTGAATAAATAATAAATTAGTGATAAGTATATGCAAGGAAATCGATTGAATCCAAATTAATTTAAGAGAATATTCAGAAAATGTCATTGTCATTTAACTGTCATAATATTTATTTTAATCAAAATCTTAGAATACTCACCTTGTTTAACTTATGAAATAATTATTCGTAACAACATTTACGAGCAAAAATTGTCAGTTTTCATTTAGTGCTGAAATTCAAATTGCGCTTGACAAGATCCATATTTGAAGATTTAATTGTTATTTTTGTGTTTACATGACTGTCGCTTAAACTTCCATTTATTATATTAAATTCAGACAAAATTGTCACAAATGGTTGTTTCGAAATAATGTGCAGCAATATTATAGTCAAATGAATGATATATATATATATATAAACTGAATACTATAATAAAAAGTCAAGTACTTTGAAAACTAAAATGTTGGGTTTCATAATGCACTAAATGAAATTAAACTTGAATATAAAGCATTCATTTCTAATATTTAATTAAGAGAGGTAACCAGTGCTTGTTCATTTACAAAACAAAAAAAATCAAAAATGTAAAAATATGCAAAAGTATTTTAACTAATTTTAAAATACAAATAATAATAAACAATTATTTGTTTCTTTTAAGAAAGGAAGCCTATAATATTTTTATATTTACTCTTTTTTTTACTGCACCACACACAAATTTGGAATACTATATTCCCATTTGTCGGAAGTATTTATATTTCTGTCAGTAGTTTCAATAATTAAATGAAAACTAATAAAATATAATTCAAAACTACATCTAGATATCCATTTATTAAGTGCGTAGTAAATAATATTTTTCGTTTACCGAGCTAAAGATTTAATGTATAGTGGGGTCCTATAACATCCACATTTTCTATAAAAGACCTCTCAAAATAAGTGGAGTACGTATTTTTATAAAAGTACAAAGAAACTCCCTCCAAATAATTAAAATGTAAAACATTCTACGAGGATCATCCAAAAAATAAGTTTCCACGACCTGTAAAAAAGGATCAAACATAGTAATTACCTGGAAATATTACACACACATTATTGAAAAAGATATAGAAATATTTCATCTACTTCTCAACATAAGAACCACCGGAACTGGAATTGTAACACTGCTTGACATAAAATTTTGTACAACCAGTGACATGAACTCTTGCCCCCTGAGAATAGAACCATCACAAGATGGTTCTATTGTTAGAGTAGATGGTTCTATTGTTAGGGTATTGTTAGAGTTTTGTTATTATACCAGCTTCGCAACTCATGTTTCATCACCCGTAACGATTCTTCTGAGATTGTTTTGTCCCCATTGTGATATTTCTTAGAGAAAAACACTATAAAAATACAAGGAATCTCCCATCAAATAATTAAACTAGAAAACATTCTTCGTCGGTATCCATAAAACAAATTTCCACAAACTGTAAAAAAACAAAACATAATTACCTGGAAAGATTTATTGAAAAAGATATAGCAATGTTTCAGCTACTTCTCAACATAAGAAACACCGGAATTGGAACTGCAACACTGCCTGGTATTAAATTTTGTACAACCAGTGGCATAGAAGTCTGCCGCCTGGGAATAGAACCAGCTTGTCAGAGTTGTCAACCAGTCTTGTAACGATTCTGTTCGCCCGTAACGATTCTGTTGAGATAGTTGTCCTCATTCTAGTACCTATACAGAAAAAATCTGCGATATATGAAATCATCACGAAGCATCTGTTTTTAACCCTTTCGGGTAAGGTGTACTATTAATACTATTAGTACCATTAATAGCACTATTACTACTATTAATACTATTAATAGTACTATTAATAATACTATTAATAATACTATAGTACTGTTATTAGTATTATTAATGGCAGTATTAATAATCTTTTAATTGAATATTATTTTGTTTTAAAAAATACTTTTGCTACCGTTTACTTGTAGTAATGTTTGTATGTGCCTATGCATTTAATATATGACTTCATTAAAATTTCGGTATTTAGCAACAATAATAACAGTAAATATTTTCTTAATTCCCTTTGCATCATATGGGAATCTTCCCTCATAGCATGCATGGTCACAGTGGCGTGACAATGACGTCACTGTGAGTCATTTTGGTCACATCACATCTGTAACCAAAATGCCACCACTCAGTGACGTAACATTGTGACTGAGATGTGACTTTCTTAAGAATTTTTAGAAAATTACAATTATTCTTCAAAACATGTTATTTACTTTAAAAAAAAACATGTTTCTGGCATTTTAAATATCGTCGATTTTATCACAGTTTCTTCACAATGTTAATGTCAAAGTACTCACAAATGACACATTTTTCACAAATTTGTCACACCGTTTCTTCACAAAGTGGTCACAATGTGACGTCACAAACGAGCTCTAAAACGGCCATAACAACTTCACATTTTAGTCACTGTGACTTCACATCGACGTCACGTGACGTCACATCGACAATCGGTAGTCACAAAGTCATAATGTGACTTCACAACGACGTCGCAGTGACGTGACAATGCTTTACGGGTTTTAATTACTGCATATATTTCACGTTCTAAATTTAAAATAAAGATTAATTTCCTGAAAATTACTTTTCTGTGTAATAAAGCACAAAAAGTATTAGAAAGTTATAATATCAATTAAATCTTGCTGTAATATAATGTTTTCTAAAATCTCCAAAAACTCTTCCTTTGTCTATTGTCGTAGGAATATGAAATGTGTAGTACTCAAAAATAACAACAATCGTTACGTTTTATATAACGAAATATTCGGTAAACTCTAATTTACCTTATTGCATAGCTAATGTTAATGTTAGTAATGTAAAAATATCTTTATTTAAAAATTTAAAAAAAAAATCGGACCCGAAAGGATTAAGGAAATTGTGCGCCAGGTGGTGTCCGAAAAATCTTACATCCGAACAGAAAACCAAACGCAGAGAGCAGTATTGGGTTTTCTACAAAAGCAAGCCAAATACGTTTTGTCGTTCTAAAGTATGAGCTGAAAAAAGTTCTAAAATGGCTATTTTTATAAAACTGAAGGGACTAGCAACTTCATATTCGATATGGTGGATGCATATTTAAGGTGGGCCGAAAAAAGGCAAAAATTGATTTCCAATTCAGAACACATCGGAAAAGCTGTGAATTCGAAAAATTGGATAAAAAAAAAAAGAAAGAAAATTTGTTTATATCTTTCGGCCTGCATGTGCTGTAAAGTTTTCCGAAATATTGAAAAATTCACTTTATTACAAAAAAAAGAATTATATTAGTCATTTTACGAATATAGTAATAGCTGAAACTCTTATGTATTAACAAAACATAATGCTGAAATATTATTTAAATCGATTAACATTTTCCGATCGCACATTTGCTCTAAATGATGACAAAAATCACATTTTTATACTAATCTTTCATCTTATTGAGCTTTTCACATTTAAAAGCTCTTGCTGCTTTAGAGCACATACACGACCGGAAGATGTTGCTAGGTTTAAATAATATTTCAGCATTATATTTTGTTATTATAATAGTAACAATAACAACATAGTTTTTTAAAGCGTTTAAGAATATAAAATAGTTAATAATAAATATAAAATAATGGAAAAAGTTTAAAAATTCCTTCAAAAGCATATGAATTTGGTTTTGAAAAATTACGATATATTATTCACATTTTTAGCGGGGGGAAAGTTGGCGTATTTTCAAAAGTAGAGTTTCCGGCAACCCTAGCCGATAGTCATAGCCCCAAAATAAGACAAGCGAAAGTTTCGTAACGCCACGATTGGCGACTTAACTCCTTCTTGGCGTGAAATAAACAAATTAAAATCCAATAATAAAAAATTCAAAGTATAAAAAAAATGCATAAAATATGATTTTAACAGAGAATTTTTATCAGTTCTCTAACTTTTACGTATAGGAACCACAAAATGCACCAGGTCTCAATTCCAGGTGCGAGCAATACCAAAAGTACTTACCTTGTAAGTGCATCTGACACAGAAAATGTCATTGAATGCGAGGTTTTTCACTGTCTTGAAGCAGTGATTTATTCTTTTCCATAGCTTTCTGAAAGCAATTCGTATACGTGTATAAAGGCAAACACTTTAAAATTTTGCGATTCGACAAAAATTATTTGTTCTTTGCAGCTTCTCTGAGCCCATTTCTTTCATCTGAGTGCGTTTCCTTGCGTTTGTTTCATGGGCTCGTTTTTAGTCCTAAAAGTACGTTTTGAATGTCATTTATAGTTTGTAATTATGAAAATAATTTCAAAATGAAAAAAAAAAGCTATAAAGACTTAGATAATAAAATTTTCAAAAGATATGTAGACTTTTGAAATATTCGCATAAAATATTTACATCTCCAAACGCTTGTCATTTTTGTGAAAAGTACAGTTGCGAGAGTCTCAAGTGGGGTTGACAAGATATTTCATAAAAGATGGGCAAAACTTTAAGATGTGATAGTACTCATCCAAGCAAACAACTTTCATCAAAGAACGCATAGTCGGAATAAAACGCAAAGGGTCTAGAGGAAGCCGAAGCTGATGTTGTGATGCGAAGCAAAGTAATGAATCGCTCTCTGTACAATTTTTGAGCCTAGAAAATTCAGAACTATTGAATTTAGAACTTAGAATTCTTATATTATATAACCGCATGCTTTTTTTAGTTAAACTTTTGAATATGAACAGAAAATTATAAATAGTAAAACTGAAATTTAATCTGTAAATTTTAAACATCACTTAAATTATTTAATTAAGGGAATTTATAAAGTCAAACTAGTTGTGTCATAAAATAAATTAATTGTAGTTTTTATCAATCCATTATTTTTTATACTTTTTCAATTAACCTTCATATTTCGTACTATTTACATAATACTGTGTCTATATAAATACAGGGTGAGCAAAAAGTCCGTAAAAACTTTAAAAATTCATAAAAACCGAAAAAATAACAGAAATGAAAAACGGTTTGCAGGGTTAGTATCTGTAGATCACGGGGATTTTTTTAAGACATGAAAAAAAAATAATTCAAAAAACAGCCAATAGGTGGCGCTGACGTACCCAAATCAAAGAAAAGATACCCAAATAAAGAACAGAATGTTTCCTTAAACCGCCGAACAAGCTTTATGAGGCCTGCCGCTGTTAAAGGCCCCTTTCCCGTCCTCAAATACTTTTGAAATCGGAATTTACGCAAAGCAATAGTCGCTGATTCCTTGTTCATGTAAAATAACTTCACCAACAAAGCTTTGTCCTTCGCAGTGAGCATCCTTGATCAAGTTTACGGCTCACAACGGTGAACATAGTTGTGGATTAGGAGCGCAAGCTCTTATAACCGGTTCATTTGCATATTTCCGCGGAAATCGCAAGTACCAGCGCCATCTGTCGGCTGTTTTCTGAATTATTTTTTATTTCTGTCTTTAAAAAATCCCCGTGACCTATGGATGCTAACCTTGCAAACCGTTTTTCATTTCGGTTATTTTTTTCGGTTTTTATGAATTTTTAAAGTTTTTACGGACTTTTTGCTCTCCCTGTATATATATGTGTGTGTGTGTGTGTATATTTAAAGTATAGATGTATACAACAAGTTATTAAATACGTACTACAACAAAAAAATAGAATAAAAAGTGCCGCAATATATGCAAATATTAATTGCTTCATTTTACACAGTTGGAATACGAGAAAGTTACATTTACAAACGTTTTCTATTGCTTCTAAAAATTAAGGTACAGACGCATAAAAAAAAAGAAAGAAAGAAATTTAATTTAAATGAGCTCATATTTCCGGTTTAAAAGTAATAATGCACAATAACGCAAAAAAAATTATATATACAATGGAAAATATAAGAAGGACGAAGAAATTATAAGAAAGATGACGTAAAACAATCCCACTACCTTAGCATTTTCAGTAAGGAGGTCCGAGAACCATCTTGGCTTTAGCTGAGAAATGAAAAAAAAAAAGAAAAAATCAGTATTTTATGATGATTACATTATCCCCTCGCCCCCGCTCCGATTTCGTGTATACGTAACCCATCTACCTAATAATAGACGTAATCCATTTACAGTCGGCTCTCGTTAATTCGAACTCGTCGGGACCACAAGAAATGTTCGAATTATCCGAAGTTCGAATTATGGAAAACATGCTTAATATGGTGTACTATTACAAAGGAATTAATGTTATAGTGTTTTTTAAATATATTTAGTCTGTTATCATTAGAATATGACTTAATAATAAATTAGAATGTATAAATATATAAACTAAATAAATGATTAGAAACGAGCATAATGGAAGAAAAATTTGAGGAATCACTGCTGGACAGTCGGGGCACTAAGAAGGTGAATATCAAATGCATTGGATTATATGTATACTCGTTCGGAAGAATTTTCACAAAAATCGAAGAAAGAAAAGTTATTGAAATTATCTGAAATCTACGAGAAACAGAACAAAAATTATAAATCGTAATTATCAGTAGTTCGAATTAAACGAAGTCAAGATAAAATGAATTCGAATTAATGAAAGTTTTTAACGTTATTATGCTATTGAAAATTTCGGGACTTCATGTTTAGTTCGAATTAAGCGAAAATTCGAATTATCCGATTTCGAATTAACGAGAGTCGACTGCACCTCATTCTGTTACATTTTAAAATCAATCAAATTTCAATAGTAATGGTACTTTAATTTTGTAGTACGTTATGACTTAATGCCTGAAACAAACAAGCGACTGCCTTTTCAAATTCAAACTGATTGATACCAGTACCGTTTCTAGCCTTATTTCGTGATAAGATTTCAACCAATAAAAAGGCTCTCATGTGCTTTTTTTAAAGAAATGTTTGTATTTTCCTATCTGAAAAGGATGTTTTTGAATGTGATCCGAAAAGAGTAATTTGGCTAAACAGTTTTTTGTGGAAGACGTCTCTTTTTTATATAACCGATACTCAAGAAAGAACAAAAAGTTGCATGGAAAGCTTCGTTCTTTTTAGGAGTTAGCAATTCATTCTTTTGAATTAAGAGTGATACCAATATCCTGACCGAGTTCGTGGGCCAGCTTCATCCTCCATTTTTTTCAAAATGGCGGCTATTTTCAAAATGCATTGCCGCGAAGTTCTTAAATATTATTAACAGCCAGTAGCTTCGAATTCTCGCCCAGCTTTTGCGACACTTGGTGATATATCACCAAATTTGGCAACCAAATGTAAATAATCATAAATTATGCAAATTTGTCAATAGTTTAATAATTTGGTGCAATTTTCATTCGACTTTCAGTATTGACGAATGTACTTTTATCGGATTCGTCGCATTTTAGCTCCATAAAATTTGATTAAAATTAATTTCGAGTAAAACTTGCAACATTTTAAAACCAAGAAATATGAAAGCTACCTCTTATTCCCGGAACTCGCCAAAAGGCCTTTTTTATTTTCGTTTTGTATCCCAAATGTTATTTATTTTTAGATTTTTATGTTGCTTAATAAATACATTACTCTCTAACTTTTATTAAAATATTTTTAAAAATATTTCTGTTTAAATTATGGTCATATACTAGTTTTTTACTTCAAAAATACTAACTTGCAAGGTCATTTAGTCTATTGAAAATACTGAAAAAAGTTTATTTATTTCTTATACGTATGAATATTGTGTAATTTATTCTTGATTAAATTTTTATTGCAGATTATTTTACTAGCTATGTTTTTCACAGTTACGTATACATAAGCAATATAATGCATCGAAATAATACATCCTAATAATACAAATTCGAAAAGTTGAATCTGTTCTTGCTCATTTATAATCTTAAATACAAAAATAATTATGTATAACAACAAAAAGTTAAAAAAAAAAAAAAAAAAAAACACTTTTTACGAAAAAAATTGAAATTTCTCTTTCCCTTTCAAATATTGTGATTTATGGAACGCATTATTACAGAGGCAAAACAATTCCTCTGACATTGATTAATGATTTGCTTTATTATAGCGGCCACTTTTGTGCTTTATAGGGAGATTTTTATAACTGATTTATGCATAATGATCATTGTATATCATATATAAACTGTTTATTTATCGTTATTTTTATGCTAATTTATAAAATCCCGCAGTATATTTTTTTGTTTTTCTTCACTGCAGTCTAAAAATAATTTATGTTAAAAGAATGATGGTACGTTTAATTTATATTTGAAAAAATAAGGTAAAAAGTTAATTAAACTAAAAAAAAATGAAGAAAAATAATTATTTTGCGGATGTCATAATTGATCAGAAATCATTTTATGAATATCTATCGTTATTTTCAGTCTTATACCTTTCGGGACAAGAGTCTTTTACAGGGCCGTAGCTAGAAGTGAACAATAGGGGGGCTCAAGATAATGTAGGGGGGGAGGCTCAAGAAAATGTAGAGGGCGGCTCATAATTTGTTTTTGTTTTTCTCTCTCTGACACAGAAAGATAAATTAGGGCATATTCGCATTGTAGATACTATGTTTCTCATTAAACTCTTGTAATAACATCATTTTATGCTAAAAAAAGTACATGATGATGAAAATTTTGTGTCTATAACTGGTGAAAAATTAAACATCCTGTTAGCTTCATATGTACAAATAGGATGAGGGAGTGTTGAAATGCTTATTTTACATACAATTTAGTAATTCTGCAAAACTGTGAAAGGGTCTCAAAACTAAATTAGATTTTTGAATATAATTTCATTTGGATTTTCGGAACAGAAATTCATTTAGTGACCTTGGAATTTTTTCCAGGGGAGGCTCAAAATATTTTAGGGGGGGGGCTGAGCCGCCCATAGCGCCACCTTAGCTATGGCCCTGGTCTTTTATAGAATTTTTAATGTTTTATCACCTTGTTTTTCAAAACCGAATTTTTTTTTCCGTAAGTTGTGAGAATGCCTGAAAAAAAAGGGGCAAAAATTACAATAAATTTTTCCTGGTAAGAATAATCAAGGATTCTGAGTATCTTATGTTGTACATATAAGAGTGACTCATCCCCAAGGGATTAAACATAGTGTTTTATAAGTCACACACATAAAGAAAAATGTTTAATCGCTAATAAAAATCATGTTTCATGCCATAGACTGATTACAACAATATTTAAAAAAAGTTTCAGTTAAAATTATGGTGTATACGAAACTTTTACTTCAAAATACAAACTTTCAAGGTCATTTAATATACTGAAAACGAAAACACAGAAAAATAAGTTGATTAATTTCTTTTATGTATCAATCCTATACATTATTTAATAAATTGTTCTCAATTAATATTTCATTCCACATTATGTGACCAGCTACTGTTTATACAGTTACATATACATTGTAGCATCAAAGTATTTCATCTTAATAATAAAAATTCAAAAAGTTGAAAAATAGGAATGTATTCTTGCTAATTTATAAACTCAAATACAAAAACTGAATGTATAAAAACTGAAACTAATAAAAAAACTCTTTTGCACAAAAAAGCTCGAAATTTCTCTTTTCCTTTCAAATATTGTGATTTATTGAACGCAATAATATAGGAGCAAAGCAATTCCTCTGACATTGATTAATGATTTATATTATTATATCGGCCACTTTTGTGCTTTATAGGAATGTTTTTATAACTGATTTATGCTTAATGATCATTGTATATTATATATAAATTGCTTATTTATTATTAATTATTTGAGTTGGTTTATAAGATCCTGCGGTGTATTATTTATTATTATTCACTGCTTGAATAATTCATGTTTAAAGAACATTTGTATATTTATTTTCTATTTGAATACATAAAGGCAAAAGTTAATTAAACTAAAAAAAAATTACAGAACAATAAATATTTTTCAGATCTTGTAAATAATCAGAAAAGATTTTATGAACAAATATCTATATTTTCATGTTTTTATTTGTCTTGTCACACACATAAAGAAAAGTATTCAATGTCTAATAAAATAGCTACTTTATATTATAGTATAAATATCACAACATTAAAAAAAAAAACCTTCAGTTTAAATTATGGTTGTATACGAAATTTTAAATTAAAAATGCTAACTTGCAAGGTTAATTAGTCTATTAAAAATAATCATTTTATGAACAAATATCTATGTTTTATGTCTTTGAAACAATGTTTTAGAAGTCGGACACATATAGAACAATATTAAATCTGTAATAAAGGGCAGTTGCCAGCATATTATAGACTAAATATTTTTTATATTCTTTTAATGGCTGTTTTTCATAATGTTTTTATCATAAAATCTCGTAGTATGTTTTTTGTTTTTATTTACTGCTTTCTAAAAACTATTTACATTTGAAGAATATTTCTATGTTTAATTTGTAAAAGAAAATATAAAGTTAAAAGTTAATTAAATAAAAATAAAAATATAGAAAATAATTATTTTGCGGATGTCATAGTTAATCAGAAATCACTTTAGAAGTAAATATATTTACTTTCAGTTTAAAAAACAGTTTTAGAAGTTACACATATAAGAAAAGTATTCAATCTCTAATAAAAACAGCTACTTCATATTATAGTCTAAATATCACAACATTTAAAAAAAAAAAGCTTAAGTTTAAATTATGGTTGAATGCGAAATTTTATATTAAAAATACTAAGTTGCAAAGTTAATTAGTCTATTAAAAATAATTTGATTTTTTTTCTTAGATGTATCACCTCTGTATAGTTTATTCTTTATTAATCTTTTACTGTAGATTATTTAACCACCTATTTTATTTTTACATATACATTGTAATACAGTAAAACCTCTAAATAACGGACACCTTGGGAGCGCAGAAATTGTCCGCTATTTGGAGGTGTCCGCTATTGGGAAAACCTCAGCGATAGTAAAATTGCTAATGAATGCTTAATGTTTCATTAATCGATTTTAAAATGTCCTAAAACCTCTATTATATGATTAAACCAGAAATTAAAATAATTTTCAAAGCAATAAAACTGAAATAAAATTGTGTATACCTTTATCCTTTGCTTATTACATTCTTACAAAGAAAAAACAATGTTACAAAAGTATGCTTTTACTTGCGATTAGATGTAATTTGTTTTTCAATGTGAAGTTTTAACTCTGTGAGTAGCTTCAATTATTTTAAATCATCTTTTTCTTAAAAAAAAAAAAAAAAAAAAAAAAGTATAACTGTTTATTGTATTTTTCTGCTTCTTAAAAGCATCCAATCATCCGAGGGTGAGGGTGGGGGGGGGATGTAGGGGATAAATGTAGGGGGGAGAGGGGATTTTCTCCAGCCCATTCCTACATTTACCTGTGATCACAAAATTTGTGATACATTGCCCTGATAAATTTAGAGGATTTTTATTTTTTTTCCTCGTTAAAAAATAATTTTTTGTTCTTTTTTGCCAAAATTACTGTCCGCTATTCGGAATGTCCGTTATTCAGAGGTTAAACATACAAAAATTAAAGTTTTGGGAGTGGGGATTTGAAAACTGTCCGTTAAATAGAGGTGTCCGATATTCGGGAGTGTCCGTTATGGAGGTTTTACTGTATAATGTACCAAAATATTTCATCCTCATAATAAAAATTCAAAAAGTTGAAAAATAGAAATGTATCCTTTATAATTTATAAACTTAATAAAACAAGTTGGAAATTGCACGTGAAGCGTAGCAAATTAGGTGCGTTCGTACGATAACGAAGTTTTAAAAATATTACTTTCATATATCAATCTCATAAAATTGTAAATAGTAACTTACAATTAAAACGCTCATCAAACAATGTTCTCCCTATACCATTATGTAATGGAATACTTTAGTGTGGCCTTGTAAATCAATAACAAATGTTCTTTGCACCACAAATTATGTATGATGTATATTATAATATGTACTTTATAATTGCATATAAATTTTATTAAGTTCGCATGAGTATAACACGATTAAAATGCATTTGAAACATTTTTTCCCTTTGACCGTAATGTAACGGAATAATTTTGATTATTCCTGTAATTGATCTATGCATCCGATTTTCATAAAATTTGAAATAACTCGACAAAATTATGTAATAATTATGTATTTTAAATTTCAAACGTATAGAATATATTTGAAATTTTTTCCCCATTGACCGTAATGTAATTGAATACTTTTGATTGCCCCTGTAATTGATCTATGCACACGATTATCAAAATATTTGAAATAACTCGACAGAATTATGTAATAATTGCGTATTTTAAATTTCAAACGATTAAAATGCATTTGAAACTTTTTTCCCCATTAACCGTAACGTAATGGAATAGTTTTGATTGCCCCTGTAATTGATCTATGCATCCGAGTTTCATAAAATTTGAAATGACTCGACAAAATTATGTAATAATTATGTATTTTAAATTTCAAACGATTCGGTTGGGTAGTTTTTGAGTTGTTATATGCGGACGGACAGACGGACGGACTGAACGACCACTATAGGTGCTACGTATTATATAATTACGAACGCACCTAAAAATGAAAAAATATTTATAAGAAAAGAAACTGATAATAAAAAAGTACTCTTTTGCACAAAAAAGCTCGAACATTTTTTTCCTTTCAAATATAGTGATTTATGGAACGTATTATTACAGAGCAAAGCAATTCCTCTGACACTGATTAATGATTTACTTTATTATAGCGGCTACTTTTATGCTTTATAGGGAGATTTTTATAACTGATTTATGCGTAATGATCATTGCATATTATATATAAATTGTTTATTTATTCTTAAATTTTTGTATTTATTTATAAGATACCGCGGTATATTTTATATTTTTATTCACTGCATTCTGTGAATAATTCAAGTTTAAAGAATATTTGTATATTTATTTTCAATTTGACATAAAGGCAATACATAAAGGCAAAAGTTAATTAAACTTTAAAAAAAAGTATACTATTTTCTTTACAGATATTGTAAATAATCAGAATGGATTTTATGAGTAAATATATTTACTTAGAAACAAACTTTTTTCAGAAACAATGTTTCAGAAGTCACACACATAAAGAATAATATTAAATCTCCAATAAAACTCAGCTATTTCATATTATAGACTAAATACTTTTTATATTTATTTTAATGGCTTTTTTATGTTTTTCATTCAATATGAGATATTATTTATTTTATTTTCTCATTGGTATCATGATGGCATTTATCTCAATTTTTTATTATTTTCATATTAGGTTTCGAAGTTGATCAGGCAATTTTCAGTTGGGTTACGTATATTTATATATAATTTCTGCTTTAAACATTTTTTATAAAAAGTTATAAATTATTGGCGATATTACTTATATTGGGGTCACTGGGGTTTTTGATCATTACTTACATTGTAAATTCGTAAAATTCCAGGACTTCCGCAATACAGATAGCGCTATCTCTACGAAACCGGCATTATGACCTATTCGCGATCTTTATGCACGTATATCAAATGTTCAAATTTATTTCTATATATATATATATATATATATTTTTTTTTTTTTTTTTTTTTTTTTTTTTTGACTTGGTAGCATTCATTTCCGTAAAGTGTGTTTTTGCGTCATTGTCACTGAAAACAAAACAACGAATAATTATCAAAGTTTGCTTTAAAGTGGGAAAATTGACCATAGAAACGTACGAAACGATTAAACCCGCATATGGTGACGATGCTATGAATCGTTCATGATACTTGAATGGTCTTCAAAGTTGCAAGCTGGCAGAGAGGCAATCGAAGACGAAGGGAGATCAGGTCGTCCGTATTCTAAGCAAAATGAGGAAAACATGCAAGCATTGATGACATGAGACTGCCTACCATGACTAGTACATTCTACAAAGATGCACTGTAAATAATCTATGTGTATCAAATAATAGATGTTTGTCTGCCTGCCTGCTTGGCCGCGGATAAAGCCGAAATTATAACACTTTGAAATTTTTGTCACTTGTGAATGCTAACAACAGAAAGTGCACTTCGCCGGCCAGATTTTTAAATTTCAATTTATATTTTTAAAAAATAAAACTTGCTGAGTAAAAGGATATTTGTAGCTTTCCATCAGCCAGGTTACAGGCTATTTGCAGATCGCTACCAATCCGCGGAAACGAAGCAGCCAGCCTTGTTAATTTTTCCTGTTTTGATGATTTTGTTTTTCCTGATTGATTTACAATCGATCTTCAAAATACATCCTTAGCACCGTCCGAAAATCTTATACTATAATGCGAGCAAAAATTGTGTGTGTGTGTGTGTGTGTCTGTGTGGGTAAATTTTATCTCAAAAACGGCTCTAACGATTTTTGCAAAAATTTGGATTTTACTATTTTCGGGCACGAGAAAACCATTGGGCTAGGTCACATGTTCGAGAAAATTCGATTATTGGGTCATTTTGGGTCATAATGGATCAGGATCAAGCTATTTATATATAGAGAATGGCTGGATCGATTTTAAGGAAATTTTGTATCCAATCGTCTTTTGGCACGAGAAAACTATTGGGCTGGGTCACATGTTCGAAAAATTTCGATTAATGGGTCATTTTTGGGTCATTGTGGGTCAAGCCATTTTTATTTAAAAAACGGCTCTAACGATTTCGACCAAATTTTATATTTTATCGTTTTGGATTACAAGAAGACCATTGGGTTAGGTAACATGTTCGAGAAAATTCGGTTAGTGGGTCATTTTGGGGGTCATTGTGGGTCATGCTATTTTTATCTAGATATTTTCTCACGCAATTTTGACTAAAAATTTCATTCAATGGTTTTCGGGCACGAGAAAAACATTGGGCTAGGTTACATGTTCGAGAAAAAATTTTAATGGGTCATATAGGGTCAGGATCAAGCTATTTATATTTAAGGAACGGCATGATCGATTTTAACGAAATTTTGTATGTAACAGTTTTTTGACATGAGAAAATTAATGGGCTAAATCACATGTTTGAGAGATTTCTACTATAAGGGTCATTCGTGGGTCATTATGGGTCAAGCCATTTTTATCTAAACAACGGCTCTAACGATTTTGACTAAATTTTATATTTTATCGTTTTGGATTACAAGAAGACCATTGGGTTAGGTAACAAGTTCGAGAAAATTCGGTTAGTGAATCATTTTTGGGGTCATTGTGGGTCATGTTTTTTTTATCTAGAGATTTTCCCGCGCAATTTTGACTAAAAATTGCATTCTATGGTTTTCGGGCACGGGAAAAACATTGGGCTAGGTTACATATTTGAGAAAAAAATTTAATGGGTCATATTGGGTCATTAAGAGTCTGGGTCAAGCTATTTATATTTAAAGAACGGCAGAATCAATTTCATCGAAATTTTGCCTGTAACAGTTTTTTGACACGAGAAAGCTAATGGGCTAAGTCACACGATCGAGAGATTTCGATTATAAGAGTCATTTGTGGGTCATAATGGGTCATGGTCAAGCTACATCTAAAGAACAGGTGGATCGATTTTAACAAAATTTTGTATACACCATTTTTTTGGCACGAGAAAATTATTGGGCTAGGTCTCAGTTCAAGAAATTTCGATTAATGGGTCATTTTGGGTCATAAAAGGTCTGGGTCAAGCTTTTTATATTTAAAGTACGACAGTATCAAATTTAATGAAATTTTGTATGTAACAGTTTTTTGACACGAGAAAACTAATGGGCTATGTCACATGTTTGAGATATTTCGACTATAAGAGTCATTTATGGGTCATGATGAGTCATAATGGGCCATGTCAAGCTATATCTAAAGAACAAGTGGATCAATTTTAACGAAATTTTGTATACAACGTTTTTTTTTTTTTGGCACGAGAAAATCATTGGGCTAGGTCACATGATCGAGAAATTTTGATTAATGGGTCATAAAGGGTCTGGGTCAAGCTATTTATACTTAAACAACGGCAGGATCGATTTTAACAAAATTTTGTGTGTAACAATATTTATACACGAGGAAACTATTGGGCTAAGTCACATTTTCGAGAGATTTCGATTATAAGGTTCATTTGTGGATCATAATGGGTCATGGTCAAGCTATATCTAAAGAACGGGTGAATCGATTTTAACGAAATTTTGTATGCAGCATATTCTTCGCACGAGAAAATCATTGGGTTAGGTCACATGTTCGAGAAATTTCGATCAGTGGGTCACTTTTGGGTTATTCTAATTTTATCTTGACAATCTCTCGCGCAATTTTGACTAAATTTTATATTCTATCGTTTTCGGACACAAGAAAATCATTGGGTTAGGTCATATGTTTGAGAAAATTCGATTAATGAGTCATTTTGGGTCATAATTGGTCAAGTTCAAACTATTTATACAGAGCTGCCAACTTCTACGCCTATTTAAATCATATAAACATGTTTAGAACCACAAAAATATTTAAGTAAAATGTATACCAAATATATTCAATGTTGTCAATTACAGCAAATATTGTTAATCATTTACTAAAATTTCTGTTTCTAATATATTTATTTGACTTTAAATAGGCGTAGTAGTTGGCAGCCATGTTTATACTTAAAAATTGGCTCAATCGATTTTCTCTAAATTTTGTATCTAATGTTTCTCGGCACACAAAAATTAGTGAGCTAGGTCACATGTTCGAGAGATTTCGATATAAGGGTCATTTGTGGGTCATGCTAATTTTATCTAGAAAATCGTTTTCACCATTTTGAATATACTTTCTATTATATCGTTTTCGGGCAAGAGAAAACCATTGAGCTAGGACACATGCTCATAAAAATTCAATTAGTGGGTCGTTTTAGGTCTTAACCCTTTGCGGGGCAGGGCAAATTCATTGCTTAAGTATTTAAATTAACGACTGACACCGGAATTTGAAAACAACTTTATTTTTAAATAAGAAAACGCTATACTTCACTCATTCAATAAACCGTAATTTTCTATAACAAAATTCCGGTACGAATGTGGCGTTTGGGAATTAAAATTAAGTGGTATACCTATGAAACCACCACCCCTCAAGGGGTTAATGGGTTCGGGTTATTTTAATTATATATATCAACCACTCAATCAATTTTATCTAAATTTTGCAACGAAACGTCTTTTGTCACGAGAAGACTATTGGGCTGAGTTGCATATTAAACAAAATTATATTAGTGGGTCATATCGCTTCATTGCTGAATGCTGTCAAACTAATTTTACTTAAGAAATGGCTTACACGATTTTGATTCATTTTATACTCTACTGTTTTTTATTACCTGAAGACCATTGAGCAAAGTCACATGTTTAATCACATTTGATTAGGGGATCATTTCGGTAATAAGGGTCAGGATCACGAGAATATGGCAAAAGCCAATAAGTTGGCGAAATTTGGCCGAAAAATCAACTATTAAGATTACGAAACCAAAACACGTATTTGGCACCAAATGAAAGAATGTGTCCAAATTTGGCTACATCTGGCAAAAAATATTGTCTTTCAGAATGTGAAGAAATTTCTTATACATTCATAATAGCACTGAAGATGCATAGTTAAACTAATCAGAGACGAGCTAAAAAAGTGATTTGGATTGATGTCCTTTCGTTGTAAAATTTATGAACATGTGCATACAAACATAGTTTTCTTATTGATTGTTTTTGTAAATAATACTATTATTAATAACATGTTTTACAGTAATAATGCAGAGTGAATGATACAGTGAAAATACTATATCGAGTTGAACACAAAGTTAATTTTGACCGATCTGAGCTCGGTCACCCCTGCTAGTAGTATATTAGGTAATTACTCTATTTATTTTTTCCTGGGATTTCTTCATATGTGCAGCGCACATTGCGCGCGTGCTCAGAAGATTTCGGATGAAGTAAATCTCAATGAAGAAAAAAAAATTAAAAAATCCAATTATTGTAATATTTTTGTGGTTCAAAACAGCTAAAATCAACAACTATATTTCTTTGGCTATTATTCTAAAATATTAAACCTAATATTCCAACGACTATTATTCCAAAACATGGTTTTCGTAAAAGAAATACATACCTGTATTCACTCAGATAAAATTTAAGATATTCCAGAGATAATTTTTTTTTTCATTTTAGTATGAATGAAGATTTTAAATATTCGCAATTTCTATGAAAACATCTATGGTCCGATCAACGCTGGGAGGATCAGCTAGTTTAAATATAACTCCATAAAATTGGTGGCAGCTGCTGCTTCCATTTTATAGAATAATTTTTTCTACATATATAATGGTGTAATTTTAACATATATTACTGGTGTAACTTTACAGTGTTACACTAGTTATACCGGTTAAAGTACTGCACAAAATTGGAGGCAGAAAGACTGTCGCCAATTTTATGGAGTAACGGTACACAAATGTTTTACAGAGTGTCTTGCATCGGCTTTTGAAACGAATGCAATATAACTTCCCCACGCCACAGACAAATGCTACGACGAACCCCCAAAAAACTGTTTAAAAATTTTCAATTTTTAATTGATTTTTTACTAAGAAAAATAGCAAAATTATTAGCAAAATACTAAAATCGAACATTTGTATGAGAATAGTATTATTTGCAAGTACTTTTAAGCTATTTTAAAAAAAACTGCACATAATTTATATTTACATTAATAAGCATTTTTTATGGCACTCTGAATGAAATAACCCAATACAGGGTGCATTTTTGCCGATCCCACCGAAGCTAGCATAGGGGAGAAAATATGGGCTTCTGATTGGCTGAATAATTTAAAGAGTATAGCTTTGGTTCATTTTTGAGTTAACGCTTATTTAATCATCAATTTCTGTTTGAAAATCTTTTGAAAGATGGACTTTGATAAAATTCTTTCAGATTTTAAATATATTTCAATAGATAAAAAAATCTGGAATTTATATTTAAACCTTCGCGACGGAAGCATGTTACGAAAGTTTTAATGTTTTTACAACGATTTTAAAATACACAAATTTGTAACTTATAACATCGAGAGAATGCTCCAATTAAATAAGGCAAAATTTACGGTATAATTTTACTGGTGACAATAAACACGAATTTTTAAGTTTATTTGCGGCACGTATACATGTGGCTCGCCCCCAAGGGGTTAAAGAAGTTAATCATGATGTTTCTCAATCGTTCACTATTACTTTTAGAAAATAAAAATAAAAATAAAATTACCATTTCTTCTTATAATTTTAACATGATATGCTTCTATTACATATATCCACATTCAGAACAATTTAGTTATAAACAATATTCATATAATCTTTTTACGGTGTCAATTACGTGATATTTACTAAACCAATTGTTCTATATAATTTTTTTTAATGCCGTTTTAACTTATTTTAACAATGATATCCCCATATATTCTCTTAATACGTACATCCGCATACAGAACAATTTATTTGAAAACAACAATTGCTCTTTAATTTTTCAACGAATCAGAAGCCCATATTTTCTCCCCTATGATAGCTTCGGTGGGATCGGCAAAAATGCATACAGCATGGGTACAAAATTAACGTTTGTTTGGATTTAAAAACATATATGATGGTTCAAATTTGGGAAAGCAATGTGTTCGTTTTTGATCCAAACATGTTCAATTCGATATAAGTACACCGATTTACTAATTTTTGAGTTCTTCATTTTTTTAGTGAACATTTCCAAAGGTGTATGAGCCTATAGTCAATACTTATGATATCCACGTTTATTAAAAATCTCTACATGTAATTTAAACAATTTTAGAAACATTTAAACTTATTTAATGGGTGTTCTTTAGTGTCTGCTACAGGCGACATCAGGACTGGAGAAGTTAATGAAGCACTGAGACACAAACTGTTTAAACTGTGATTTTTTTGTAGACAAACACAAGTTCAACCCCTATGCCCGACAGAATGATTTCTGTAACATTTTTTGGCGAAAATTACTTCGAATAATCTCATATTTTATTTCTGAAGAAAAGAAAAAGGTTTAAATTTCTTTTTATTATAGTCTGTCTCAAAAGTTTAAAAACTCTGCAAATCTGGTTTAAAATAATTGAAGAAGGAAATGTTTTATGCTAATTTACAATAAATACTCGACATTTAATCAAAATCAAAAACATAATAAGAAGTTTTGGGTGTTTAAAATAATAAACAAGTTGAAAATTGCACGTAAAGCGTAGCAAATGAGGTGCGTTCGTTGATAACGAAGTTTAAAAATATTCAGATCTTGCTGATATAGTAGAGCGTACTTTGGATACAGTATAGTGGTCGAAATCTTTGTGTTCCTGTAAATATGCAGGGTGTATTGGGTGTATTTTTATTATACTTCATTAACGTATATCTTATTCATAAAATGTGAAGTAGTTTAATATAATTAAAACTCCCCCCAAACAATGTTTCCCCGTAAAACATTATTTAGTGGAAAACATTTGTGTGGCCCTGTAATTTAATAAGAAATATTCTTTGCATCACAGATTGTACAAAATGTATTTTTAGTACATATTTCATAGATTCATGTCAATTCTGTTATATTCAAATGAGTGTAACACCATTAAAATGCATTTGAAACTTTTTCCCCATTGACCGTAATGTAACGGAATACTTTTGATTGTCCCTGTAATTGAACAATGCATCCGATTTTCATAACATTTGAAATGACTCGACAAAATTATGTAATAAATATACGTTTTAAATTTCAAACGATTAAAATGCATTTGAAACTTTTTTCCCCATTGACCGTAAAGTAACGGAATCCTTTTGATTGTCCCTGTAATTGATCTATCCATTCGATTTTCATAAAATTTGACATGACTCGACAAAATTATGTAATAAATATACGTTTTAAATTTCAGACGATTAAAATGCATTTGAAACTTTTTTCCCCATTGACCGTAATGTAACGGAATCCTTTTGATTGTCCCTGTAATTGATCTATCCATCCGATTTTCATAAAATTTGAAATGACTCGACAAAATTATGTAATAATTATGTATTTTAAATTTCAAAGGATTCGGTTCGATAGTTTTTGCGTTGTTATATGCGGACAGACAGACAGACGGACAGACGGACGGACTGAGCGACAACAATAAGTGCTACGTATTTACATAATTACGAACGCACCTAAAAAGAATATCGGCCTGTTAAACTGATGACGTTGAGTTCACAGGCTACGCTTACTAATTGTATATTGCAGCCTTATATATTCAAGGATTAATGCCGTTCGAAAAACAAATTCGAAAAATGGCTCCTGAGCTATTCCATCTCAATTCAGGCAGACAGTACTGATATGCGTCAAGTCACCATCACAGATTTTTTTCAAAAAAATTCAGTAGTTAGAACTAAGTGATATATAAAATTTCCTAAAAGGATTTTTCCCTAAAAAATTTATTTCTCTGATTACAGCACTTTGAAGTTCATGATAAAATTGACAGTTTTCAGAAAAACTGAAAAACGCTTCATTTTGAAATGAACACAATACCTAACATATTCAACATATGTAGTCAATTTATTTTTTATAAACAGTTATTAAACTGAATTTTATTTTAGTATAGTTTTAAAAAATATAGTGACATTTTTACTTAATTAAAAAAATTAGTTTTTAAGTACAAAAATATAATTATTAGTGAAATTAAGATTTTTTTTCAGAATGAAAAAAAATACTTTAAAGCTAAACATTGATGGCAATCCAAAGACCTTTAATGGGAGTTTTATAGCAAATTTTATTTTAACTCTAAGGTGCTTACAACTTTTGTAATTCAATTTTAAATTATGCAAAATTTTGTAAAATCACTACTTTTGACATGCAATTTCTCAAAAACACCATTTTTTAAAATTCTGATAATAAGCTCAATTCATACCTTATTAGTCTCTAATAAATACCTTACAAGCAAATCGTGTGTTTTTGCTTAGAAAATTTTATATGATTTTTTGAAAATAACATGTTGTGTGTATTTTTCAACAGACCACAAAGTCAAGCTCTTCCTTATTTAACCGAACTTGTAATGTAATTAATATTTCAAACTAAAAAATACATCACTAGTACATAATTATTACTGTTAAATTATAGCTAATCATTTGCTTAAGTTTAAAATTGCGTAAAATACAGCCAATAATAAAATTAGTATTGATCATATGTCATTTCATTCCATACTCATAAATGTGTTAAATTCATCTACAGTGTGTAAAATATTTTGTTATATAGTATGGATATAATATATTAATATGCAAATACATACATAAGAATTAGGTAGTGAAGGTTTCTTAAATTATCTTCAACTCCTTATCGTTGAAGGTATGAAGTCACTTAGATTGTCCTATTGTAACTGGTTTTTCTGTTTCTAGAAGCACATTTTCCAAGTGTAATGCACATTCATATTTTTTCTTTCCAGATTCTTTTGGCCACTGGAATGCTTTAGCTATGGACCATGTTGGGTACATGAATGATACTTTAATGTCATTTAGTTCTTGTGATTGATATACCATTGATTTGTCCTATCCACCATTTATTTTCATAAATGCATCCAATGAAATCACCGATTTGGAAACTATGCATTGAATATTGTCTTTTCATTTGGCTGAAGGTTTCAATTTTTGTCAATTCATTTTTACTTGCTCGTTCCATATAATTTTCATTATTTACAATCACCCTAAAATCTTTAGATCTAATACCAACAATAGATTTTGCATTAACATATTCTTTCTCATTATTAGTTCTATAGGATTGAATAATATTTCTGTCTGGATGGACTAGAATGTTATTTTTTAGCAGAGAAGATAGTTCAGCAACAAATCAGACAGAATCTTGGATAGCTTTTATTGGTTCTTTTTGGAGATTAAATTTTGTTGCATAGTGCTTGTCTCACTCCCCAATAGCATCACATGCACTTTTAACATGGGCAGTACCGGAAAATATCCACTACTTCAGTAAAATTTTATTTTTGTGCAATTCATAAAACTGCTACGTGTTTTTAAAATGTGCTCCAGCTCCATCTGATATATACACAGGTTATTCCACCGTTTATAATTGGTACAACTTAAATAATTCTTTTTTTACTTTTTCTATGTCACAAACAGCATGAGCTGTATCATGAGTTAATCATCAGAAACTATGATAAAACTCTTTATTTCTTCTCTAAAATATGCTGTGCAGGTAAATAACGATATCTAAGTATTCTGCCAGTGGTAGCTTTGTACTTCATTTGGCAGTATTAGTGAGTAATTTTCAGCAAAGTCAAAATGCATCACAAGCACAGATTTTTTTTAAGGGGTTTGGCTTATTTAATTTTATGAATAGGAACTTTTGAAGATTAGCTTATATTTATCTGCCATAATAGTGTGCATATTATTATTTTTTCATTAAAAAATATTATAAATTCAGGGAAATAAGAAAAAGCTTGATCTTCTCGTTTTCTGAGAAAAAAAAAACTGATTGGAAAAAACCTAAACTTGAAAAAAATCTAATTCAGCTGTAATGTATGTATTTGCATATTAATATATTATATCCATACTACATAACAAAATATTTAACACACTGTAGATGAATTTAACACATTTATGAGTATGGAATGAAATGACATATGATCAATACTAATTTTATTATTGGCTGTATTTTACACAATTTTAAATTTAAGCAAATGATTAGCTATAATTTAACAGTAATAATTATGTACCAGTGATGTATTTTTTTAGTTTGAAATATTGATTACATTACAAGTTCGGTTAAATAAGGAAGAGCTTGACTTTGTGGTCTGTTGAAAAATACACACAACATGTTATTTTCAAAAAATCATATAAAATTTTCTAAGCAAAAACACACGATTTGCTTGTAAGGTATTTATTAGAGACTAATAAGGTATGAATTGAGCATATTATCAGAATTTTAAAAAATGGTGTTTTTGGGAAATTGCATGTCAAATGTAGTGATTTTACAAAATTTTGCATAATTTAAAATTGAATTACAAAAGTTGTAAGCACCTTAAAGTTAAAATAAAATTTGCTATAAAACTTTCATTAAAGGTCTTTGGATTGCCATCAATTTTTAGCTTTATAATATTTTTTTTCATACTGAAAAAAAATCTTAAATTCACTAATAATTATATTTTTTGTACTTAAAATCTAATTTTTTTAATTAAGTAAAAATGTCACTATATTTTTTAAAACTATGCCAAAGTAAACTTCTGTTTATTAACTGTTTATAAAAAATAAATTGACTTAATATGTTGAATATGTTTGGTATTGTGTTCACTTCAAAATGAAGCGTTTTTCAGTTTTTCTGAAAACTGCCAATTTTATCATAAACTTTAAAGTGCTGTAATCAGAGAAATAAATTTTTTAGGGAAAAATCCTTTTAGGAAATTTTATAAATCCCTTAGTTCTAACTACTGAATTTTTTGGAAAAAAATCTGTGATGGTGAATTGACATGCCCTGCCTGAGCTGAGATGGAATTGCTCTCCTCTCATTTCCCCTTTTTATACTACTTGACCTCGCTTAGTACGCGAGAGATTTCCAGTCTTAAGATAAAAATTAACGCTTCAGACATGACATTCAAATTTATTAGATTTTTTACATTCAAATAAAAAACATTTTTTCCAACTAGAAATATTTATTTTATTTATTAACAGAATAATTAAGGAGATTATAACTAATCGGAAAAAGTGGTAGATATTTGATTTAAAAAAACGTATTTTTATTGATATTTCCCAAAAAAAATTTTAGGAACTTATCTAATTTATATTTTTAAAAAATGTATAGCCCTTGGCTTTTCTAAACCGCTTTACCCTAAGACTCAACCGAGCAACCCAATGTTCCGGAATTTTTAAAATTCCATTTTTTCTTGCTTACCATCTTCAATCAGCCATTCGACTCATCGACTTCGATGGAAGGTGAACTGGAGCATGACGACTCCAGTAGGCACTTCTATTCATACTGCATTGGTTCATTGGTTCAAAAAAACTAAATTTGTAGCTCTGAAATTCTTCTTTGAAACCGCGTTCTATTATAGTTTGTCTCTCGCTTCTTTGTTTTTACTTACCCATCATGCGTAATTTAGGGTAAATTTTGCAATTGTTTTGAAAATCGACAAATTTTCCGAAAAACATATTTTTAGAAAAAAAAATTGTCGTCCGTCCGTTTGTGTGTCTGTCTGTCTGTCTGTCCCGAACAATTTCAGATAGATATTTGAAATTTTGTATATGCATATAATGTAAGAAATGTGACGAAGCCTATTGAATATCATTAATCTAGAATCTAGATCAGGGCTGTCCAACGCGGCGCCCGCGGACGCCATGGCGCCCTTTGAGGATTTTTTTGGCGCCCTTTTGAAGGTTTCCTGTTATTAACATTTTTTAAATATAAAAGTCCATTTAAAAAGATGCATTATTTAAACTCTTTGATATTTGCTTAAGAGACACTTTTAAAACTTCTGTAAGTGTATTTCAAGCAGGAAAAATCAAAATGCATTTTAAAAATTTAATCATGTGTAATTAAATTTCTAAACTAACTTATAGGAATTCTTTATGAAAAATTTTATAAAAACTAAAACCATAAAAATTTGTAAAAGTTGTTAATAACTTTTTTAATATGTTAAGGTATGAAATGTAGAAAAATAAGCTCATCCCTTTACCTTCGTTTGTGCAAAAAATTCAGCTTTTTTGATTTTACTGTTGTTGATGCTATTATGCTGGCCTATTGTAGTTTTATAATATGGGTAAACGGGTTTAATTTTTCTTCCAGACCTTAAAAATGATTGGTATTTTTCTTATTTTGTTAAAATAAATTAACCCATTAGTGCCTATCGTCCCTTTTTAGGGACGATTACAAAAAAGGGCAAGAAAGCACGTTTCACAGCAGTAAATAGAAAGATAAACAAGCACTATTTATTACGAGACAAATTCCTCAATAAATTAAGATAAAAGTTATTCTTCTTTTAAGAGTGGTGGGAAACTCAAAATTTAATTTTTATTGAAGAAAATAATTTGGGCATTAATGGGTTAATCATGCAAAATGATTTCAACCAGTGAAAGGTCTTTCAGGCAATCTCTTTGGAAATATCTTTGGATTGGTCATTAATATGTCTGTCTTTGTTTTTGTACTTTTTATAACGACATATTTACGCCTTCAAAATAAATCAAAGAGTATTTGTTCATCATTTAAAAAATTAACATTATCTCTGATTACCATTTTAATTCAATTAAAAGCCATATTCAAGTTTCTGGTTGCTATCACTACAAAAGTTTTTGAGATAGTGCTTTACAGAAAAATGCACATACACAATTCAAAATTTACTACGATTTGCAGTTATTTTGATTTTTTTTTCTTTTTTAACATGGAGATCTAGATCCACCTTGGGCCTTATGTCTTCTTCTGCGATATGTCGTTTGTGATATAATTTTGTTGCATGTTCGGGCCCTGTTAATGATGGCGCCCTTCATTGTTTGCCACAAGCTGAAATGCGCCCCCTGCTTAGTGAAAGGTTGGACAGGCCTGATGTAGATTATACAGATTTTTTTTTTTTTTTTTTTTTTGGATTTTCAAAAATTTTGTCTTGATGAAAAAAATGGAAAAATTTCGATTTTTTATTTTATTTTCTGGAGTGGACGTAAAAGGCAATAAAATAACACATATTTTGCATAAAGAACGAAGTCGATCGAATTATTAGTTGCCGAGATATTTCTAATCTTGTTTTCCACTTTCTTCAATTTTTCATGACACTGTATTTCAATCAAATTTCAATTCAAGGATATATTTTAATTGGAATGAGACGGATAATCCGACGCAGTAAACCATTGGTTAATATGATTATTATTTTTGGAGTTATAAGAATGTTTCTTTTACAATTCGAGAATACATGAGTAGTTTGGCGTTTTAAGTAACCTGTCGAACTTGGTTCATCAGATATTCATTAATAGAGCATTACTATATACAGTCAACTCGCGTTAATTCGAAATCGGATAATTCGAATCTTTACTTAGTTCGAACTAAACATGAAGTCTCGAAATTTTCAATGGCAAAATAACGTTAAAAATGTTCATTAATTCGAACTCATTTTCTCTTGACTTCGTTTAATTCGAACTAATGAGAATTCCGATTTTTCATTTTTCTTTTCTTTCTCACGGATTTCAGATCATTTAAATAACTTTCTTTCTTTGATTTTTGTGAAAATTGTTTCGAACGAGTATACATATAATCCCATGCATTTGATATCTACTTTCTCAGTGTCCCGTCTGCCATCGGTGACGCTTTAAATTTTTCTTCCTTAGTGCTTGTTTCTAATCTTTTAATTACTTTATGTATTTATACATTCTAATTTAATATTAAGTCATATTCTAATGATAACAGACGAAATAAATTTAAAAAACACAATAACATTAATTCCTTTGTAATAGTACCGTATTAAGCATGTTTTCATTTCATATTTTCCATAATTCGAACTTCGGATAATTCGAACATTTTTTGTGGTCCCGACGAGTTCAAATTAACGAGAGCTGACTGTATATCAAAAATATTTTAATATACGTTTAAACTTTATTTTAAATGTCTTTTTTTTTTTTTTTTTTTTTTTTTTTAAACAGATGTTTTATTTTTATATATAGTAACATGCATATCTATGATGGGTAAGTATTACGGTGGTCCCCAACGACTAGTTTACTGAAGTAGAGAGTGCTAGTCGAATCCTGGATACTAGGATATATGATAAAATTTTAGTGATTAATGATGATTATACTTTTTGTTAGTGAGGTTTTGAATGAACTTTATAGCCCAAATATCGTTTATAATTCATATTGCAGGAAATTAAAAAAAAATCATAAACAAAACTCGTAAATATTAAATAAATACGATTGCAAATGTTTAGTTCTTTTAAGTTTTCTTAACTTTTTGCTATGCTGATATTTCTTGCACTAAGATTAATAAAAATAGTTTTTTCTTAAAATGAAAAAAAAAAGACATATTATAATGTCACTTATAATCACAAATATTAAATATTATTTTAACAAGTGTGATTGTGCTTTATTTTTTATTTATATATTTATTTATTTATGTCTCTTCAATGTCAAGCTGGAATTTTTTGTTAATTTTGTTGTAATACATTAATCCATGATAAGGTTGTTTAAATTCCTTTTTTTTTTTCAGTTACTATGTGTATAATTGATGTTCTATTAATAAAACATAACATGTCTTTTAATGGAGAATAATTTTGTTTTAAGAAACCCTTTTGCTAGTACTTGCAGGTAGTAATGTTAGTATATGTATATGCATTTACTATATGACTTAGGAATTTAGGAATTATTTTTAGAAAATTACTAATAGTAAAAAATATTATTATTTGCTCAAATATCTTTGTATCATTTGCGTTTCTTTTACTGTAAACATATACAGTCGAGTCTCTATACAACGAAATCCATCGTTCCAGTAAAAAATTCGTTATATAGAGAAATTCGATGTATAGAAAATGATGTTAAAAATCGTATTTAATGTGTGAAATTTGAACAAATATTATTTTTGATGTTTTGAATTAAGAATTAGAAATATTTAAAAGTAAATATCGTAAATACATTTTATTTCTTAATTATTTAAGCTGTTTCAAAAAAGAGAACAGACATTTATTTGAAAGCTTAATGAAAATCAAATAAAAAAGACTTGCATTAACTTCAGACGAAGAAATCTGTAATTTTTTGTTGTTTTGATTTTAAAACTGTTACACTCTCAAAAAAAATGATCAAATTTTAGCACGGAATGAAAAATTGTAATTAACATTTTCCTCCATTTGAAGGCCTATCTTGTGTTCCTCTCATTGTTCCTGTCTTATATGTGTATCAATCCAGTTGACTCTGTTTTGAGAAGGATGTAGAAAGGTGTGTGGAAGGTGGGATGAATTCTTTAGATTTAAAGAACAAGGAGGAGAAAAAGTAATATATATATATGTGTGTGTGTGTGTGTGTGTGTGTGTATAAACTCAGCACTGACGATAAATCAAAAATAAGTGATGGAAAATTGATTCCATATGATTTCGAAGCTTTTTTAAAACTGAATAAATTAAGACCAATTTATGAAAAAATTCGTTATATGGAGATAGATATTTCGCTATATAGAGACTGTTTTTAATGTAATCATGCGAAAAGGAGAACGTTCCTACTAAAAATTCGTTATTTAGAGAAATTCGATGTATGGAGTTTCGTTATAGAGGGACTCGACTGTATTTAATTTTTTTAATTAAATGTTATTTTCCTGAAAGAATCATGTGTGCAGAAAGAATCAAGCGCAAAAAGTATTAGAAAGTTGTAATATAAGTTAAATTTAACTGTAATACAGTATTTTTTAAACATTTTAAAAAATTCTTCATTAGCCTATTGCCATATGAATATTAATTGAACAGTACGCACAACAACTACATTCGCTATCTTTCAGACAATGAAATATTCGTTAAACACTAATTATTAATCTACGTATTTGGATAGCTAGTGTTAATATTATTAACATAAAAGTAATTTTTTCTAAAAACTGAAAAAAAAAAAAAAATCGGATCCGGAAGGTTTAAGTTGAATACAATTAAATTTTAATCTAAATAGTATGCTTAAAGGATACAGTTTTCGACCTAAAACATCTAACTGAAATTTGTAAAGTTTATTTAGACTATTAGACGTGTAAAATAAACAATGTTTCTGTAGCGTTATACAAATCACATTTAATATATGAACATGCTTAATATGTGATTTTTTTTTCTTGAGATCAACCAAAAATTCGTTGTCATTTTCCTTTTAGGCGCAAAATCAGAGTTTCGGCAAAAAATCATTTTCGGCAGAAATGTTGCAAAAAAATTGGGCAGACCGAAGTTATCTTTATTTCATTTCTAGGAAATTTTCAGCATTACTCAGTCATTTGAGCTGTTTTGGTTCAAATGAGACATATTTTACTTATTGATATGAATTTCACTGTTAATAGTTATCAGTCATAGCTGACTCTTCACATGACTACAAATTAAAGCAAACTATGAGTACATGACTGAATTTTGAAGATGTTATTCACGTGCACGTTAAAAGCTGCTAACTTAATAGTACTAGAAAATTTTTAGTTTGAAACTGCAGAAATGTTTCAATACTCTTTGAGAAATTATATAAATATATAAGAAATGATCATTTACAAAAAACCATTATAAAAAATAAATTGAAGTATGTTTATCTAAAACATTTCTTAATTTGTTTCGTACAGTTAGAAAAATCATTCTGCATCGTTGAAAAATGACTGTGAGCGCTCCCAAACAAATTGAGATTGAGACTTGAAATTTTGTATGTACTTAGTATGTAAGAATGAGACGAAGTTTATTTAATATCATTAACCTTGAATATGCGGAACTATTTTTTTCGGACTCTCGAAAAAAAAATTCTGACGAAAGGTAAATAAAAGTTTTCGATTTTTTTTTTCTACTTTAAGGAGTGAGCGTAAAAGGCAAATAACACAAATTTTGCATAAAAAACAAAATCGATCGGTTTATTAGTTGCCGAAATATTTGTAATCCTGTTTTCCACTTTCTTCGATTTTTCATGACTCTGTATTTCTTTCAAATTTCAATTTAAAAGATATATTGGAAATGAGACGTTTAATCAGACGCAATAAACTGTTAGTTAATATGATTATTATTTTTGGAGTCATAAAATGTTTCTTTTACATTATTTGGTACTACTTGAGTAGTTTGGCGTTTTATATAATTTGCCGAAATTGGTTCATCAGCAATTCATTAAAAGAGCATTACTATGTATATAAAAAATATTTACGTATATGGTTAAATTTTGTTTTAGAATTGAAATCCATTTTATAAATATTTTACCCATGTTTTATTTCATATATTATATTATGCATATCCATGATGGGTTAGTATTACGTTGGCCCCCAACGAGTAGTTTTACATGAAAACAAAAAAAAAAAGTTTTAGTTAGAGGCAAGCCCACACATGTAATTAATTAATAAGTATGTTTATTTAAAAAACAGGTATGATTAATAAATAATTATGTACATTTGTGTATGGATTAATCAGTTAATATTTTTTTAGAGAAACGACTTAGTTTTCGGCTAATAATTGGAAGATTACCGAAACTCGGTTTCGGACTTAAAAGCTTGTTTCGATCGATCTCTATTTTTGTCAATTCTTTTGAAACGCGTCCTAACAGAATTCGACTGTATTTAAACTATGCCCTTTTTTTTTTTTTTTTTTTTTTTTTTTTTTTTTTACAGATTACATTATTTATTCAAAAATTACTTTTCCGAGTTTAACAATGCCTTCCAAATGTATTTTAAATTACCTCTTTCTTGCTGAATGGAAAGTTTCGTACTAAGCGAAGCATTTTGTGAAAAATCACTAATATCTTCTTCACTTTGAAGCTGAAGAAAAATGAGTAAAGGTCCTTTTTTTATGCTTTTTATATTTAAGAAAACGAAGATATTTATTTTTGTAGATTTTTAAGTTAGTTATCAGATTTTAATTTCTGTGTTTTATTATTATTATTATTATTATTATTTATTTATTTATTTAATTAATTTTCTGGCAAACGCATAGTGTTATTTAGCACTCTTAAAGTATTTTGTCATTATAATACAAATTATTTTTAGTTTCAAAATAGTCTAATTTCTTTTAATAATGCTTTATGAAATAATTAAAACACAGAAAACCTGAGGAATGTATAAAATTTGATTATCGCAGAAATTACTGATTAAAAAGTACGTTTAACGATTTTAATAGCTTTTAAAATAATTATTTTCAGACTTGAATGTTTTTTAATGAGAGGGTAGGAACTGAGTTCCAGTGGGTTCCACCGCAAATAAGTCACTGCTCAACACGGCCTTAGTGACTGAGTGTTAACAGACACCACTTCGTGCCTCCTAGACTCCGCCCTTTGGGAGGTTGTTAGTCATCCGGATCAGGTTAAGATCAACACTTGACCTTCCAATCAGTGTAATGCCATTTCTACTACGACGAACATTTGATTCTGGTGTACGCAGTGCTGAATTCAGACATTTTTATCGAAAAAGCACTTTTGAGGCTTCCGGGAGAGGGAGGGAGGGGCATTATAAAATTCCAGGGGAAATGCCTTTTTTGACCGTTAAAAACAAAATCTCAAATTTTCGAGGGAGAACATTCGAGGAATGGCCCGGGGGGAAATGTCCCCAACCCGGCCCAGCCCCAGAAATCAACAGTGGCTGTATGCCCTTTTTAGACCCTTTTGTCATCTAGATTAAGTTTATGATATAGCCTGATATCATTTTAAGCAACAAGTTTTTGCTCTCACAGAACTTTGCATAATACAAACACTTTTAATTTTTCTCTCTATCTCCTATTGTTTTCATTTATTTTATTTTATTTTTATTTCTGTTTAAATATTCCTCAAAAATCTTGAAAAAAATACATTAAATTATTTAAAATAAATATAAGTATTTTTTATTATTATTATTTGAAAGTTGTAAAAATATGTCTTTTTATAGCAATGCTGCACTTAAACTTCTTTCTTTACTCTTTCACTTTTCCAATCAGTTATTTTTCTGAACATTTCTTTAGGTTTTTATAATTTTTTTACGCTCCTCTCACAAGGAATCTCCTGAGTAAAGAATGTTAGCGTCTCAGTGTAGCTTTTTTACCTATGGGAATTGTAGTTCAATTCTATCAACTAAGTACAATCAAAGCTAGACTTGGCTAAATTTTGCTAGTTGGGCAAGGTATTGCTGGTTTAGTGATGCATAAAAATGTACATCGAAAATAATTTATTGAATTTTGGTTGTATTTTAATAAATAATGTCAGTTTCATTACTTATTTATTCTATAGGCGTTCAGTAAACTATTTTTGAAATTTATTTGAAAGTGTAAAAATCACCATCGCCATAGCCATTTGAAAAGTGCAAAATTCGATGATAAATCATAATAAATCAATTAAACATAGTTAATAATTGCGTACAGTTAATAATTATTTATAACTATGCATAGTTGAATATATATTACTGATGCATATTAACTGCTACTTATATATATGAAAGCTATATAGCTTAATAGCTTATGCTTATTATTAATAATATAGCTTATGCTAGCTTAATATATATGAAATAATAATGCGTATTATTAATAAAATATATGATATTACACTGAACTAAGTATTATATTAATGAATTACATTATTAATATTAATAATTATATAATACATATATACTATAATTAATTACATTATTATTATTATTATTATTACTTATTAACAATATTGTTGTATAACATAATATAAAATTATATTATTTAAATAATTATTAATTTTGTAATTATTTCATGTCTGGTTCCTTATTTGACATTTATAATTGGATGTTATATTTCATTAAATAAAATATTTATCCATAATTTAATGTACATTATTATAGGTACTGAAAGCAAATCCCAATCCCAATATAAACCACTTCGTATATATGTTAGTTTTTTTTTTTTTTTTTTTTTTTTTCAAAGCGTTATTTATAAGTCCTCGTCTTTCAGATTTTTTTGGCGCTTTTAATTTCTTTCTTCCTTTCTTTTTTCTTTTTTGTAAAAGTTTCTTACTAGCTATTTGGAATATAGTTGTTGTCCTCGGTAGAGAATTAAGAAATCTGAAGTATATCTGAATATTTTTATTAGTTGAATTCCGCAAAATATTTTATTTTATTCGTTTTCTGATTGGTTCATGTTTAATATTCGTTGAATTCCGCAACTTATTTTATTTTATTCGTTTGCTGATTAGTCCATGTTTAATGTCCAAAAATGGAATATTTCTGTTGCCACAATGACAAAAAGTAATAAAAATCTTTAATAATAATATCTTTAATAAAAATCTTTAATAATTTGAAAACAAATTGTGATAAAGATTTGAAACATTTCATTTAAAAGTGAAATTTTTTTCTCTACGTAACGGTGTAAAACTTTAAAATGTGCTATTTTTAGAAGTTGAAAAATTTGCATTTCCTAAAATTGTAAAATTGAAATTACATTTAAAATTTGTTTATAATGGTTCCAGGAATATTAACGTTTATTCCATGTCGTATGTAATATGAGGCATTCAGAAGTCAGTCTGATTAACTCCATCAAATAAAAACGCACATTTTAAACAGTTAAAGTTGTATGAGTGTAAACTACTGTTTTTTTTTTTTTTTTTTTTTTTTTTTTTTTTTTTTTTTTTTTTTTAATCACTGGTTTAGGAATATTAATATTTAATGCACGGTACGTAATATATGATTCATTGTGATCCTCATAAAAATGATGTTTATTATTATTATTAATTTAAATATAGAATTTATTTATAAATCTTTAAAACTTTAGTTTTTGTTCTAATTTTTTTTTTTTTTTTTTCTCGTTGTTCAAAGCTTTTTTTTCTTTTTCATTGTTCAAAACTTTTTGTTTGTCTGTTTGTTTGTTTGTTTAACTTATTGATTTACACAATGTTGAATTACGTTTTGAAGAGTTACTCCCCACTTTAGGAGGGCAGAAATAAATGAAATGTGACAAATGAAAAACAGAGGCGTCGCGATGGCAGCCGCCCCTCCTGTATATGTGAACTTGTAAAATTTGAGCTCACAGTTAAAAATTCTAGATTTCTGAAACTTTTTTTTTTAATTTTTTTTATAACGCCTAACTGAATGTATCTTATGCAATTTATTTTTATCTAATCTCTTTATATAACATTGTAACATAATGGCATTCCCGTTGCGCTCTACAAGACTTTTGAAAGGAATGTTCCTTACAGAGGATATTAGGACCTGTGCAAATATATCCTTATCAACTTATTCATAATTTTTGTCCCTCTTCCCGTCCTATTCCGATATCATTCGTTATCATACTTCATATATTTTTTTACCCTTCCCTCCCACTGCTAACACTCTATGAAATGCTCTAACAGCTTATTTTTCATCATGTTCTGTGAGCGAAATGTGTGGTATAGACCACAGACTCCGTACAAAAAAGTCTGAAATATCTCCTTTATTCGATAACATAATTTCTTTAATAAAGGAATTAGTTATTTCATGACCGTACGTTCTTCCTTTTCAATGTTTAAAAAATAATAGTTGAACTCGGGGATGTAGTCGTAAAAATAACAGAGGATATACGCTCAAGGCAGACAGTATACACTAGCTAGAATGTATATACTATAGCTTTCTTGAGAAACAGAGGGTATACGTGCTCCTTTAAAAAATCCAGAAGATATAAGGCGTATACTTCCGTTTACCCTCCATTACATCCCTGGTTAAACTAGTACTATTGTATGTGGTGAGCTATATTAAATTAAATATCAACTTTTTTCCTGAACTAGATAAAAAATTGTAAATATAACACACTCACACCAGTAAAATTAAGATGTTATTTATGGCTAGTTTATAAATAACTTTGTTCGCAAATTGCAAGAGTATTTGAGTAAAACATTTAACATATCGATATTTGGACAACATAGATTCCCAAATTATCGATGATCGATGAGTAAAGACTAAACAACGCACATCACGTCTTCACTGAGCTTGACAAGGAATATATGTAAATCATGCCAATGATCCTCATGACATTTAGCATATTATTCCTGTAATGAATGGAATGAAACGCGAGACCCGCTAGGGTTTATCTTATTTTTCGATAGTATTAAATAGTTAAATAAATTAATTTATTATCAAATTAATACCTGGATATTCTTGTATGAAATTATAAGGAGAATTCTTTCAACGTAGCATCCGCCCTCCTTCTATTGTTCGTCCGATTCCCTAGTATTGAAAAAGAATGAGATGCAGTGGCACCAATTTATATGGGCCCGAGCCCATCCAATAATTTTGAATCGCAGTGGTCCGAATTTTCATTGTTCTATTTCATTATTTATTTCATTATTATTTAACTATTCATTTTTCTTTCTAAAACAAAATTTATTTTGACAAAGACCTCCGACTAACACCCATAAATCTCAAGTGACTGAAATGTTTTGCTCCATGCTGAACTTTTTGCTATTTCAATTTGCAATCATGTTCATGATATGATGATGTTACAATAAATATTCGTGTCTTTATAAAGGAAAACAAATAAGAATATTATTTAATAACATTGCAAGTTTATTAAAACATGATAGCTTGACTTAAAATTCTCATCTTTCACCATCTGTCTACTCTTTTTCACTAACTTATCGTACCATTTTACCAAAATATTTTTGAGCCAACCCCATATTTTTTCAAAGTTGGCACAACTGATGAAATGTGTTCATTATAACAATTTGAGAAAAAAGCTTTATTTAATGCTGTAAATGTTCGCCGATGAAATTTCATTTGTAAGCTTTTTTTTTTTTTATTATTTATTTAACACGCGTCAGTCACCGTTTAGCTTTGCAAAAAGCATGATCTTTTTATCATTATATTGTTAGAAAAGAAAGTATTCTATGATTTATACATTATAGAACATAGTAATTCGCGATTTGCATAAGAATGCTTAATTTTAATAGAAAAAATGAGTTTTTTTTTTTTTCTTTTTTTTTTTTTTTTTTTTTTTTTTTTTTGTCATAAATTGGCACCTTGAAATAAAATTTCAACTCTACTCGTAAAACTCTCCATGATCTAATAATATTAATGTGAAATTGAATTATTTTAAGCTCTAACAATTTACTTATTTCGTAATACGAAACACAAAGAAAAACGATGCAGCTGCTCATACATAAAACATAATTTTCAATAAAGAAAAAAAAAAAAAAAAAAAGAAGAAGAAGAAGAGAGATTTTCAACGTTAATAAAATGCTCACAATTAACAAAGAAATATGTTAAACGAGATAATCAAGTAAAATATAAAAAAATATGAAATCTTTTGCATAAAAAATTTTCTATAAAAATGTTTTTTTTTTTTTTTTAGGTTTGATATATGTATTTTTTCTTATTTTAATGCTGTAAGCCATGGGAATTCCGTTATTATATTTATATATTAGCGTTGTGGGCGGAGTTTCAATAATGAATTAGCTTCACTGAACTTTTCACAAATCGCATAACAAATGCACATATTTACAATAAGTAAATAAATAAATAAAAAAAATTAAAATAAGTATTCGGTTTATTTACTGTCTCTTTCTTTCTTGCTTTCTTCTCTCTGATCTTATCTTACGGAATACTTAAGGAGGTCCGGGACACAAAAATCTTTGCATTTCCTAAAAATGCATTATTGCATTAAAAATTTCACTGTTTTTTTATCCTTAAACTGGCGTTTAAATCATGTTTCTATCTTAATTAGATGAGGAAATATTAATTTTTTCGTTATATATGTCTTCGAAATCTAGCTTTAATTCAATGGTTGTCATGCCGTAACATCTTGCGAAAATGCGTTTTTCTCCCAGATGGATTTCTTCACAATTTTGCAGGTTTAAATTGTTATTCAAGAACCGTTATTCAAGAACTTCAATTGTAATTCAAGAACCGTTAAACGTAAATGCTTCAAACTCGAAAGATGTCTTTTATGACTATTTTACATTAATTTTAATTCAGGAAATTTGAAAAAAATATTTACTTTTGAAAATATTATATTTTAAATAAAAGTTACATCATTTTTTTTTCAAATTATTACTTTAAATATTTTTTTTATTAATATATTTTTTTAAATGCTGAATTAAAATTAAAATTTGGATAATTATGTTTATTTAAATGTAAAAAAAAAAAAAGAATTTCTACAAATAACACTTTGAGTTATAACAATTTTAAATTATTCCACTTTTTGAATAAATTCTGAATTTTAAAAATTTTAAGACAAATTAATAGAAGTTTTATCATGTTATTTTGTTTACAACTGACATGGTTATTGGTTAACCATCACAAAATAAAGAGATAAATAAAATAAAATAAAATAAAATTTTAATTCAATAAATAAAAATTGTTTTAAAATGTGTCCCAGACCCCCTTAAATGGTTTTCAACACTTTTTCGATTCTTCACGAATTTACATGTGTTTAAAATTGATATATCATGAGGTAAAGACATAATCTACATCCGTAGTTCCTTTTATGTGATGTACTATTTCTTTTATTAGACAAAATATACTAAAATCAACTTTTTACTTTCTTCTATCTTCAATAGAAGAAAGTATTGTAATCAAAATTTTTTTCGACTTCCGGTTTTCGACGGATTTACACGTTTTAGGTGTCAGAGATTCCAAAAAAAACATGTTTTTACAAAATGTCTGTCTGTCCGTGTGTCTGTGTGTATGTCGCCATTCTACCATCAAAAAGTATATGAAGTTTTGCATAGAATTGAACCAAATTTTTTGTGAATGTTTTTGGCTGTGGCAAGCAGGTACTCCTTCAGTTTTGAAATATTCCGTCGGAAGGGGGCGCTGCAATCGCGATTTTTGTGCCCTTTTTCAATATTCTACCGACCAAAAGTATATGAAGTTATGCATCTAATTGAACCAAATTTTTTGTGTAAGTGTGAGACTATGGCTAGTTGGTCCTCCCTGAATTTGAAAAAAATCCGCCGATAGGGGGCGCTGCAATCGCGATTTTTGTGCTATTTTCAATATTGTACTTACCAAAAGTATATGAAGTTATGCATCGAATTGAACCAATTTTTTTGTGTAAGTGTGTGACTATGGCCAGTTGGTCCTCCCTGAATTTGAAAATAATCCGCCGAAAGGGGGCGCTGCAATCGCGATTTTTGTGTCATTTTCAATATTGTACCGACCAAAAGTACATGAAGTTATGCATCGAATTGAACGAAATTTTTTGTGCAAGTGTATGACTATGGCTAGTTGAATCACCCTGAATCTGAAAAAAAATCCGCAGGAAGGGGGCGCTGCAATAGCGAATTTTATGTCATTTTCAATATTGCACCACATAAAAGTGTATGAAGTTAGTTCTAGAACTGAACTAAATTTTTTGTATTTGATTATTTTTTGATAAGGCAAGCAGGCCCTCCCTTAATTTGAAAAAAAAAAAAAAAGTCTGTCTCTCATTCTATTGTCAATCGGCTCGTGCAGAGACGGAAATTCGTTTTTACTCCGATTAATTTATTGAAGCAGAAATTTTAAGATGAAAATCAAAGTTGGTATCGTATTGAATTAAAATTATTAAAGCATTAAAATAAGGAACTATTTTTTTTTTAATATTAAAATATACGTATGAGCTAGAAGAAAGTTTTGGGATTGGCACATCCAACTAGTTTATTTTTATGTTTGTAATTTCAATTTTATTACATATGTATAAGTGTGTGTAATAATAAAAAATTTCGTCAATTTTTTACTATATTAAATGTTTCCAAATTATTATAATATCTAACTTTTCACACTTCTTTAAATAATATTTTAACGTTTTTAGTATATTTTAATTCTGTACCTTTTTTTTATGCATTTTTATTTCCGTAAAAAAAAAAAAAAAAAAAAAAAAAAAAAAAAAAAAAAATCTTAATTTGTTAAAAACAACTTTCAACAAAACCAAATTAATTTATTTTATCCTTCCGTTTGTTTCATAATACCTTTTATTTGCGATTTAAAAATTGTTTCGAATTTCAATCATTCCATGCAAACGATGGGCCAATGCTTCATTATATAAGATAATCGACCGATCGACTCAGAGAACTTTTTTTTTCTTTCGCCGTTTTAAATTTTGTAGAGGTAAGAGATTTATTTTCGCAAAAGTGCGTTTGTTGGCCGGACTGAATTTTGTTTTCAGATCCTGAATTCATGCGCTTTTGTATAAAACGATTTTCACTGGTTTGAAAGGAAGACTTTTATATTTTTTGTGTTTCTCCAATAATCCACTTCACCTGGATATGTACCTTTTTGTCAAAAGCTCTTCTTTTCTAGCGTTTACATTTGATTAATTACATCTGAATCTATTCAGAAATGATTAACCCTCATACAAACTAATAGAATGTTTTTTTTTTTTTTTTTTTTTTTTTTTTTTCAAATTAACAGCAAATAAATTACTTGCAGCATACTGTTTATATATATATAAATATAAAGCGAAATTCCTTATAGAGTTTCAGACATTACTCCCATTTGGAATTGACTGACAACAGTTTAATAAAACCCATTCATTCCTTTTCATAATATACCATTTTTTCAACTGGCCCATCAGATTATAGCAGAACTTCTTTTTTGCGAAAGTGGTTTCAACGAAAGCTCGATGTGCTGGCATTGCTGCGGATAAATTAAATTATGAATCCAGCAAGGTAAGAAAAACATATGAGTGCTGCTTCGATGCATTTTTTAAAACTAGGACTTCCCTCAGAGGGATTAGTCTGAGCGATGTTGCTGAGAATACAAATTTAATAACTTGCGACAAGTAAAGAAAATGAGATGTTACCTTTAATTGGTCATTCATTGTGATAAAATATTCTGAAAATAAGCATATTGAATCATAGAATTACAAGATCTTAGATATAAAGTTGCATATACTATTTTTATAATAGGGAAAGCAAACCATACATGGATATAAAATTGGAAATATTCAAAATGTTAAAAGTAATACAGAAAATAAAACACTAAATTTTCCTACATTGGAAATATAACTTTTTGAAATGATGTCATGAGCATAAACAGAAGCTCCGCACCGATTTGAGAAACTATAAATAACATAAACTATTATGTTTGAAGAGAATAGAGTGCATTTTATATGGTGTGAGATCCGTCTGAATAGTTTATATTGTTGAACATCTGTTTTCCATGGATGCCATGAGGTTGTCGATAAGAATTAAGGAATCCTTTTTTAAGAATTTGTCCTAAACGAGCATTTACATCTTATAAGTTACTGTGATGCCAAAGTTCTAGTTTCTAACCCCAACAGTATCCGAGAAATTGCAACATTCTCAATAAATTGGGTTTAAAACTTTTTCTAGAAAAAAAAATGTTTAATTTGTGAATTTAAATTGTCGAATGTTTTAGAAATCGTTCATAACAAGAATATTATATCTTAAAAATTGCCACAAAAACAAAAAACAAAAAACAAAAAAATTAATTTTCAGTCATATCAACATTAAAGAATTCTCAATTTTAGAACTTTTTTTGCTCGTGCATTGATGGTAATTATTGTTCCTACGCAAAATATAGTATATTTTGCAGCAAACATGGTTACCAACATTTTTTGCCCACATTATTTTTTAAATCGGCTAGGTACTCCCAATGATAACGAAAAACATACAAACGTTATTGCTTTATAGCATAGAAATATAGAATCAAAAGCTATTTATCTTCTATTATATACATAAATTATCTAATTAGTGCTAGCAGATGCATTTTTAAATATACATAGATCAATATAATGCTTCATTTTTTTTTTTCTTAGTATTTCTTAATATTCATTTTTCATTTATTTCTATTATTCAGTAAAAAACTCACTTTCTTAAGCCCGAATTACGTCAAACATTTTTATAAAAGCGCCAAAGTCCATATAACAGCGAAGTATTGTGAAGAGTATTAAATACAATGTAGTAAGACACCTAGCCAAGCGCAGATAATAAATCGCTAAATATTGTTCTTTTCGCCCTCTCTCGAAATGGATTTTTTTCGTACATTTGAAAAACACGATTTTGAGTCATCTTATCTTAAATTCAAATAAATAAATAAGAGGAAGCAACAATAGCATAAGTCAAAACATTTTATTTCAGCATCAAGGAATTGTATCGTAGTTACACATGTGGAAAAAAGCTGCTTTTGGCCAAAAAACGCAGTCTCCACTAAATTTGAATCCGATTAAAAAAGTACCGTGATTAATTAAAATGTTATAGGCAGAGCTGCCAAGTCTCCGGCATTTTGGATACCGGTATTTTAATAGTGAAAATGTTTTATTAAATTGGAACATTCTGCAGATTTAAAAAATAACTTTTCCTATAAGAAAATTCTGCTATGCAATAAGCGGGGGCTTGGCATCTCTGTATAGGAATATTTCGTATTCAACTTTTTAACCTTAAAAAAAGCAACGACCATTTTTCGGGTACAAAAAATATTGCTAATTGTTCCATTTTGCATACAAGGTACCGATTGTAATATTGATACATCTATGGTGATAAATTTCCAATAATTTTTCAAATCCCATTTATTTCATTAAAAATATAAATCCTTTATTCATTTAGTTTAAAGTAAATGGTTTTTAACTAATTTCATAATACTTTTGAAATATCACTTTTCATTGGCCATTTTTTAAAGCATTTAGAAAATGGTTGTTGTTTTCAGTCAAATATAGACTTTGGTCTGTCCGCATTTTATTTTATTATTATTATTATTTATAAATGGTGGAGAAATATTCATACTTAATCCATAACGTACATAATATATGGCTCTGTTATTACATAAGTCACCTTTTTATCATCATAAAATTATGTTTTTACTGATTTTTATTAACTCAATAGGAAAAATTTTGTGTTTTGAGCAATAGATGTCCGCATTTCATTTATTTACTTATTTTAACAAAATTCTTTGCATTTAGAAGAATTTTTATTTAAATAGGAAATCCAAATGTCGCTGTTAATAAAGAAGAAAGTTACAAAAAAAAAGTTACAAAACGAGTAGACGCATACTATCAAATATGGAAAAACGACGAATCCAAAAAGACGTCGTATGAAATATCATCTTTTAAAGCAAAAAAAAACGAGGTCTGATTATCGATCCTATTGATTACAAAATGTGCATTACATTAAAAAAAATTAAATAAAATAAAAATACTGCAAATATTGATTTTTTTTCTTTTGTGCAATTTTGGCTTCGAAAGGTGCGCTATGTTGCAAAAAAATATAAGCGGCTATGAAAACACACTTGGTAAAAGTTCATGCTCAGTTTTACAAATAAATATGGCACATATATGCCCCATACACACCAAGATACCTAATTGGTGCCAAAATGGCGTTCAGTTGCCTAACATGGTTATCATATAAATGTTATAATAAATTGTTTGTTCTAAAAATATTATCATCTATTGGTTGTTATTTCTTTTTTTTTACTAACAGAAAATGTTTCGTTTATTCTTTTTTTTTTTACTTTGAAATAAATAAATAACGTGTTATTATAGCATGCTATATGTATCTGTTAATCAGAACGATGTTTTCGCCTAATTGGCATAAAAAATCTCGCCAAACCCGGTGCTTATATCTCTAGATATTATCTCAAGAATTTTATTTATGTATACTGTAATTGTTTTTACATGCCACTTCTTCTTGTATATAAAAATAGGTAAGTGGCTCCTTTATGCAGTATAAATTGTATAAATCTTTAAAAAATAACCCCCGTTGCCCCTTTTTGGATCGAATAAAAAAAAAAAAAAAAAAAAAAAAAAAAAAAAAAAAAAAAAGACGTCTAATTCTAGTATTGTTCCCAGGTATGCATACATATTCCAAATTTCAAAGTTGTATGCCAACAGGAAATGGATGAAAAATGGGAAAAGATGTCACATATGCACCAGGGTACATAATTGGCGTCAAAATGGCATTATTTTACCTGAGATGGTAACCCGGCTTTATTTATTTATTACTTGTTTATTTAATCATAAAATGTTTATTTACTTTCATTTCCTTTTTTTAATTATATAAAATATTTGTTTTTATAGTTATTAATTATTATTATTATTTTATTTACTGTAAGTTCTTTTTGATAATAGAAAATAATTTAAAAATGTGTATGTAAGCGTTATTTGAAAACGCAGTTTTCGCCAAATGGGCTTTGAAAAAAAATGCGCCAAGTCTGATGCGCGTGTGGCATCCGTGCCGAAAAATTAGTGACCAGAATTGACTTCAACAAATAAACAAAATATAAGTTAAAAGAAAACATGCAATAAAAATAAATATAAAGGGAAAATGATGTCATAAAAGAAACTTTTTGTTTAAAAACGTAATTGTTTCTAATTTTCAGACGCGAAATATATAAAATATTCTTTTAGCTATCAAAAAATGCTATTAAGTTTTTATGACATTTTTTAATATAAAAAATAACAGTTTTATTTTCCTGCATGATTAAATTTTAAAATGTTTTATTGCATTCAATATTTCTGAGTGCGTAAATGATTACTATTTACTCCATGTACTGATTCAGTTATCTACGAAAATATCCAGCTTGTGAAAATCACGCACACCAAATTTCTGTGACGTATGCAAATAAATTGTGCTTTTTATCAGTTTTTTTACTATAACTTTTAAACTATTTGGAACTAATTTTTCGTATGTAGTGCATTCACCAGATTACTTTCATAGGTACCTATTGGTACAAACAGAATCGAAATCCGACAAGTACTTTTTGAGATTTGCTTGACGAAAGAATTTTTTTGAATTTTAATATCGTTACGTATCTCTGAGTATAAAGACTTCGCTTCGCTCAGACAATAAAAACACGTCTTCAAATATCAGGATAGCTTTTCCTAATAATAAAATGCTAAAGAAGGAACAATATTCTTAACACGACTTTTAAGGTTGGTAATGATTCAGGAGATCCTTTTGCAAATTAAAATTGCTATTTCGTTGATAGATTTTTTTTTCATAAAGTAATAATTATTTTTGTTATTTTATCGATCAGTATATAATGAGAAAGGATTTAATGTTCACAAATTAAAAACGCCTTCAGATCCAGACATTTTAAATAAAATATTTTGAAATTTTTCATTTGAAATTTATATACCAGATTAAATATTTCAATGGGGATTATTGGAAAATGTTCTTAAATTTTTCAGAATTTCTTAACGTTTGATGCAATAGATTTATTATTATTTCCAGTATTGTTATTATTATATTGTTTGTTAGCGATGAATCATTTTACATTTTGTTACATAAAGATTATTTATGCATTGTATATTTATACCTTTATATATTTATAGGTTATTTGTAGAAGATTTATAGATTATTTCTAGATTTATAGATTCAAAACAAACTTCTGAATTTGAGATAAACATTTTTCATATAATCCTGCATCTGGGATGAATATAAAGTCCTCGTTAAAACATTGCGAAAACTCATGCCCTTAAGATTAAAAAGATTCAGCTTGGAAACTCGGTAGTGATCATTTCGTAAGGAGCATTCATTTAAATGAAATTCAACAAAAGGCGGAGCTTGTGTACATTTAAAACTGACATTACATATTAAATTGACAGTAACAAGTGTTCAGACTAACAAAATTTGATTTTTTATAATTTCTTAAAATTTCTTACTTGTTTAATTTTGAAATTATATATATAGAAAGAAAAATGCTTACTATCTATTTGTAACAAGATAGATAGTGAAAAATAGTAAAACTCACAGCAGGAAAACCTTAAAGTAATTTTTTTTAATAATTTTAACCTATTTTATTATGCTAGAGTACACCTCAGCATTTTACTTTAGTCAGGCATCTTGCCGCAGCTAAGCAGCGGAAGATGCGATTATTTAATGTTTAGAAACATACGTAGGCATGAAGGTTCCACATGCTATTTAGCATATTATTCCTATAATGAATGGAACGAAACGCGAGACCCGCTAGGGTTTATTTTATTTTTCGATAATATTAAAAAGTTAAATAAATTAATTTATTATCAAATTAATACCTGGACATTACTGTATGAAATTATAGGGAGAATTCTTTCAACTTGGCATCCGCCCTCCTTCTATTGTTCGTCCGATTCTCTATTTAGGAAAAAGGATGAGATGCAGTGGCGCCAATTTACATGGGCCCGAGCCCATCCAATAATTTTGAATCGTAGTGTGCCGAATTTTCATTGTTCTATTCGATTATTTATTTCATTATTATTTAATTATTCATTTTTCTTTCTAAAACAAAATTTATTTTGCCTAAGTCTTTGTGTTTTAATTCTCCGACTAACACCCATAAATCTCAATGCTTAACTTTTTGCTATTTCAATTTGCAATCATGTTCATGATATGATGATATTGCAATAAATATTAGTGTCTTTATAAGGAAAAACAAATAACAATATTATTTAATAAATTGCTACTTTATTAAAACGTGATAGCTTGACTTAAAATTCTAATTTTTCACCATCTGTCCACTCTTTAAAAGAATTTTACAAAAAAATTTTTGAGCCAACCTATATTTTTCAAAAGTTGGCCCCACTATATTCATTATACCAATTTGAGAAGAAAGCTTTATTTAATGCTGTAAATGTACGCCAATAAAATTTCATTTTAAAGCAATTTTTTTTTTTTTTTTTTTTTTTTTTTTTTTTTTACCACGCGTTAGTCACCGTTTAGTGGAAAAAGCATGTATTTTTTATCATTATAATGTCTGCAAAGAAAATACTCTATGATTTATACATTATAGTACACAATAATTCGCGATTTGCATAAGAATGCTTAATTTTGATAGCAATAAACATTTTTTTTTTTTTTTTTTCATAAATCGGCACGTTGAAATAAAGTTTGAACTCGACTCGTAAAACTCTCCATGTTCTTTTAGCATGTAAAATTGAATTATTTTAAGCTCTAACATTTTACTTACTTCGTAATAAGAAACACAAAGAAAAACAATGCAGCTGATCATACAGGAAACAAAATTTTCGATAAAAAAAGAAGGAAAAAAATGATATACAATGTTAATAATATGTTCAAGATTAACAAAGAAAAAATGTTAAAAACGATAATCAATAAAATATCAGAAAAAAATGAAATCATTTACATATATATATATATATATACAGGGTGATTCCAAATTTTTTTTACAATAAAAGAGGGGTGATAGTACACATCAAGACAAACAATATTAAATAGGAGACCAAGGGTCCAAAACGCTTTCCTATGGAGGTAGCCGCCATTAAAGTTTAGTGACCAAAATTTCAAATCAACATAAAAAACAGAAAAATCGGTCGATTGATTCGCGGTTTTCACTAAAATTATTCTTTATGTCGGCATTTTCTTGAAATTAAATTATAAAGATAAATTTCAAAAAATGCCGACAGAGGGCGCTTTAGACTTTGGAGTAACGAACAACTATTTTTTGCCGGTATGTTTTACATCTCATTAAATGTTTTCGTAAGTTTACACTCAAACTTAAATTTTGAGCTCAAAATCTGTAGCTGGGAGTGGTTAAATAACACAAACTGAGCTGTGTTCAGAGGGTTCAAATTTCAAATGATTAAAAAAAAAAACGGAAAAATTGGTCGATTAACTTGCAATTTTCACTAAAACTATTCTTTATTTAGGTATTTTCATGAAAATAAATTATAAAGATAAATTTCAAAAAATGCCGATAGAGGGCTCTTTAGACTTTGGAGTAACGAACAACTATTTTTTGCCGCTATTGCTTGCATCTCTTTAAATGATTTAGGAAGGTTAGACTTAAATTTTGAGCTAAAAATCTGAATAGTAGGGAGTGGTTAAGTAGCACAAACTGAACTGTGTTCAAGGAGGAGGGGGAGGTTCAAATTTTAAGTAATTATAGAAAATGGAAAAACTGGGCGATTCGTTTGCGGTTTAAAATAAAACTATTCTTTAAGTCAGTATCTTCTTGAAAATAATTTTTAAAGATAAATCTCAAAAAATTCCGTCAGAGAGAGCCTTAAACTTCAGAGTAACCAACAATTCATTTTAACCATTAATTTTTGGTTCTAATTAAATGCTTGCAATAGCATTTTAAATGTTCTCGAAAGCTTAAATTTAAACTTAAATTTTGAGCTCAAATCCTGAATCGTTATGAGGAGTTAAGAAGCGCAAACTGAAGTGTGTTCAGGAGTTAAAATTTAACCCTCTTTCCTCCTCGAGCACAATTTAATTTTTCTCTACTTAAACTCTCCCAACGATTCAGAATTTCAGCTTAAAATTTAAGTACATGCATTTGAAAGCATTTAATGAGATTAAAAAAATAACAGTTAAAAAAAGTTGTACGCTACTCCAAAGTCTAAGGCGCCCTCTATCGGCATTTTTTTTTAAATTTATCTTTAAAAATTATTTCCAAGAAAACACTGATTGATCAAGAAAACTGCTGATTTAAAAATTAGTTTTAGCAAAAACCGCAAACGAATCGACTAAATTTTCCGTTTTTTACAATTATTTAAAATTTGAACCCTCTGAACACAGCTAAGTTTGTCTACTTAACCACTCCCAGCTATTCAGATTTTGAGCTCAAAATATAAGTTGAAGTTTTAGCTTACGAAAGCATTTAATAAGATGCAAAAAATAACGCCAAAAAAGAGTGTTTCGTTACTCCAAAGTCTAAAGCGCCCTCTATCGGCATTTTTTGAAATTTATCTTTATAAATTATTTTCACGAAAATACCTAAATAAGGAATAGTTTTAGTGAAAACCGCAAATCAATCGACCAATTTTTCCGTTTTTTATAATCATTTGAAATTTGAACCCTCTAAACACAGCTCAGTTTGTGTTACTTAACCACTCCCAACTACAGATTTTGAGCTCAAAATTTAAGTTTGAGACTAAGCTTTCGAAAACATTTAATGAGATGCAAAAAATACCGGCAAAAAGTAGTTGTTCGTTACTCCAAAGTCTAAAGAGCCCTCTATCGGCATTTTTTGAAATGTATCTTTATAATTTAATTTCAAGAAAATGCCTACATAAAGAATAATTTTAGTGAAAACCGCAAATCAATCGACCGATTTTTCCGTTTTTTATGTTTATTTGAAATTTTGGTCCCTAAACTTTAATGGCGGCTATTTCCTTAGGAAAACGTTTTGGACCCTTGGTCTCCTATTTAATATTGTTTGTCTTGATGTGTACTATCACCCCTCTTTTATTGTAAAAAAAATTCGGAATCACCCTGTATATGTGTGTGTGTGTTTTATTTTAATGTTGTATGCCATGGGTATTCAATTTATGTATTAGCGTTGTGGGCGGAGTTCCAATAATAAATTTGCTTCACTGAACTTTTCACAAATCACATGACAAATGAAAAAAAAAAAAAAAAAAAAAAAAAAAAAAAAAAAAAAATCAGTGTTCAGTTAATTTTTTGTCTCTTTCTTTCTCCTCTTTGACTTTGTCTTATGAAATACTTAAGTGATTTTATTTTTAACACTTTTGTTGATTCTTCACAAATTTACATGTAAACACATGTAAATTCTTGAAGAGGGAAATGTCATGAGCTAAAGACGTATTCTGCATCCATAGTTTCTCCTGCATGATGTCTTAATCTTACGTCTTTTTTTTTTTTTTATGTATACAAAAATAATTTTTTTATATATGTGATTTCAATTTTATTACATACATTACATAAATTTTTCGCCAATTTCTTACTTCATTCAATATTTCCAAATCCTTATAAGATCCAACTTTTGGCTTGTCTTTAAATAATTATTTAAAATATTTATTATATTTTATTTCTATACCTTTTTGTTGCGCATTTTTCATTTTCTTAACATTAAAAAAATATATATTAATCTGCTAAAAAACAGTTTTCTCTAAAACCACATTAATTTTATTTATTCTTTTATTTGTTTCATAATACCCAGTGATAAACTCGTAAAATAAACAGAAAGTATACGCTCGAGGCAGAAGGTATACCCTAGAGGGTATATACTATAGCTTTCTTCAGAAATAGAGGATATAAGGTGCCCCTTAAAAAATCCAGAAGGTATACGGCGTATTCAAGAGTATGCCCTCCATTACATCCCTAAAAATACCTTTTATTTACGATTTAAAAAATCAATTCCTCATCATAGAACAATTCATCTGTAACATTTTCCTGAAACTTGTATCTCCTTCTTATTGTATCGAAAGACTTTTCCTTTTTAAAAAAAATACAAATGATTAAATAAATAAACAATTTCATTTTAATTCAATCCGATAAAAAAAAATTCATACATTCATAAACTCATCATTCATACTCATTGGCTACAACCTCGGCGTTTGATGTTTTTTTACTGAAGTACGATTGAAGATGAATTTCGTTATATGTAACATATATTTTTCGTTATGTAGAGATTAATTTACATATTAATGACGTTTAAAGTCAATGTCCAGCAGAAAATTTCGTTAAATGGAAATTCCCCTTTTATAAATATATATTATATGTTTAAAAAAATTTCATTGGTTTGTAAAAACAATTATATTTAATTCATGTATAGTAATACATTTCCTAATGCACAAATTTGAAAGAATGTTTCTTGCAACACATAGCCTGATTACCGTCAAGGAAAATTGCCACAATCTTTTGTAGAAAAGAAATTTTCACCTTTTATAAATATAGCACACCTTGCCAAAATAATCTGTAAATTTCTTTTTGCGCAAAACTAGCAGAAGTTTGTCTCGATGGTGATCAGCTCATAAGGAACCACCATTTCAAAAAACATATTGAACAAAGGGTATAGTTTTAATATGCATGTGGCATTGTATAGTTTTAAAGCTGACATTTCATATAAGTTGACGGTTAACAAAGTGTTCAATGTTATGAGATTTGATCTTTGTAAGTATAATTATAAATATCCATTGCTTTTCGCATTTTTATCGTTTTTATAATTAATCTTTTCCAGCACAGAAAATTGTGCGTTTTTATAATTTTAAGAATAATGTGAAACAATAACTGAAACATCTTTTTTTTTTTTTTTTTCTTTAGTTTTGAAATTTAGAAAAACAGTTAAATATGCTTATTTTCTCATTGCAATAAAATGCAAGGAGAAATAATAAAGCTCACACCAAGTATATTTAAAAATAAAGTTTTATTGATATTTTTAACTATATTTGCTGGTGAGAAGAACCGAAATTTCACAAATTAAATCATCTTGTCGCAGCTCAGCAATGCGTGATGTGGCAAGTTAATATTTTGAAATATGGATTTAGCATTTGATTCACAGACAAAGAGACTCAGACGATGCTTGACATAACTCAGTGTATATCTAGTAGAGGTCTGCACGGGCCGAAATTTCCAGGCCCGGGCCCGGCCCGAACGAAAGAAATATTGGCCCGGTCCGGAAAAAAGTTTAAAATTCGGCCCGAACCCGGCCCGGCTCTTGTGAATTTTTACAGAACAATGATCTTTAATCTTATGGAAGAGTTCTGACCAAAAAAAATTATATAAGTCCTTTTTTTTCCATGTTTATAATCCCCATTTATGCAGAAGTGCCGTAGGCTGCGATATTTATGCTTTTAAATGAATCTTTGTTTGTTGTATGTAAATGTTTCAGTTATCAGTAGTATTATTAATCCATATTCCCTGTAATGGAGACAAAAAATCGAAAAAGCGGTATATGGTAAAATTTCCAAAGACAAAATCGCTTTGGAACGAAAAAAATGCATTCCCCTTCTTAACAGATGTAAATGTTTAATATATTTTTTCTCCCGTATTGTTGTATTCATTTTGCATGGATGAACATTTTAAAAGAACTTTCAGTTTTCAGTTTAAAAAGAATTCCGTCATAATCATATATATATATATATATATATATATATATATATTGTGTGTGTGTGTGTATGTTTAATTCCATTTTAAAACGCCTAGTAATCTACGATTCTTTAAAAGGAATAAATTCTAATGTTTAATTGTAGAATAAGGACGGCTTAAATGTATATGCTTTTTTCGCAGAAATTTTTGGACAAATCCAAATATTACTGATTTATAAAAAGTCGAGAAAAGGACTTTCATACAGGAAGATTTAATAGGAACTGATTATTTTGGTCCATGAAAACTAGGAAGAATGGAATCAGTCTCGGCTTCGTACGAAAAAAAAAATCAGGCCCGGCCCGATACTCCAGCAAAAAAAATTAAGGCCCGAGATCAGCCCGGCCCGAAAAGATTAGTGGCTGGGCCCGGCCCGGCCCGACCCGAAAGGATTAGTGACTAGGCCCCCGGCCCGGCCCGGCCCGAATGCCATTATCGGAAATCGGGCCGGGCCGGGCTCGGGCTTCGGGCCGAGGCCCGGCCGTGCAGACCTCTAATATCTAGTGTCTTAAGGCCTACTTTATAGCACTACTGATTGATAAATGCGTCGCGATCGCTAAAATACGGAAGTCAGTTAATATTTATAGATGGTGTTAATATTCGTGGTGTATGTCATTGTAGTATTTGCATAGGTTGCACAAGTGCCTTTTGAATTATTTTTTTTTTTTTTTTTTTTTTTTTTGGGGGGGGGGGAGGGGGGGGATACATTTTTAAACATAAAATTCAATTGTAAATTAATATATTCCTCATAATAAGCCGTGTTGCTATGTTCGTTACTGGTAAATGTTTTAAGCTATTAATGACTTTACAAATTCTTCTCTAAATTACATCATTTCTCAAGCAGATAAAGGGAAACTAAAATGTCCTAAATCTCAATTTACATTTTTTTTGGATTAGAGAGATAATGCATTAGATTCATGAAAAACATTGACTTCCGATTTTCTACGGATTTATATTTTTGACAAGGTCCTGAATAGTTTTGTAATTGAATCATCTGGCTAGTTCTTAGTTGTCAAAATATTTCTAAAATATACTCAATTTTATGAGAAAAGTTAATATCTCGCTCACAGTTCTTCAGATTTTACCACAAGAAATATTAAATTAAGCATACATTTTAGAAATATGTTCAGAACTAAGATAAAATAAACATTTTTAAAATTGAGTTCACAGAAAAAAAAAGTTTAAAATATAAATTTTCCTGAGAAGATATTTTAAATTTCTACACCCATAGTATTGAATAAAGCGTTCAAAAGATGTTATTTTAACACCCCAGCTTTCTAAATACAATGCGGACGCCTATAACTACTTTAAAATATAAAAAAAATAAAAGAAAGAAGTAAATAAACTTCTTCAGCACTAATAATTTATTTACCGGTAAACCTTATACCTTTTTCCATAAGAATTTTTTAAAACATTAGAAAATACAATTTCTTTTCACGTTACATCACATGCCAAAAAAAATGTCACGAGCATTCAAGGTGAAAGGATAAAAAATAAAATGAAAAAACATGGACAATAGGTTTAACATCCTCCCACCTTTTGATTATACACTATAATCAAAACTTTATACTAAATAAATACATTTACATAAATATCACAAATCGAGTCTTTCTGGAATCTTTATCGTCCTGCCAGATCTCGTCTTTTTGATTTGTGCCCCGTCTTTTGGAGGATCAACATGGTTTTCATGCAAAGTTAGTTTGGGAAAAATATTTTCAGTACAATCAATCGATGACACCTCGAGAGGGTAGATTCTTTGAATGGGCCGAATCATTTGTGAATGAGACGTTTGTAATTTCAAAAGGCGAACTTTTCCATCTTGACCACGAATGAGTTCTGTAACTCGTCCTAATGGCCAATTGATCCTTTTTTTGTTATCTACTCCCACCAAGACAATATCTCCTACCTCAATTGAACGTTGGGCTCGTCTACCATTCGGTCGTTGAATAAGAAGCCCCAAATATTCTGATCTAAATCTATTTCTTAGATCCTTTTGCAACTCTTGTCTATATCTAAGTCTACGAGTGAGAGAACTTTCTTCAACTACATCAACATCTGGTAAACCACATTCATGAATATCTTTCAGAAACATGTCCGGAGATATGGGTTTGATGGACTCTTTCTCTGACATGTAAGTTAATGGTCGTGAATTTATAATGCTTTCACAGTCAGCCAATACAGTTATCATCTCTTCATAGTTCAAACAAGCTTGTCCTAAAACTCTTTTTAATAGATCTTTCATCAATCTGATGAGCCTCTCCCACCATCCGCCCCACCAAGCAGCCGTTGGGGGGTTAAATTTCCATGTGATAGAATTTATTGCTCCATGCTTCAATATGCGATCCCAGTTCAATCTTTTTAAAAAATTGGCGGCACCAACAAAATTGGAACCGTTGTCGCAATATATAATAGAACATCTTCCTCTACGAGATACAAATCTTCTCAGTGCCATCAAAAATGCCTCTGTAGAAGCTGAAGTCACAAGTTCCAAATGCACAGCTCTGTAAATGGCACAGGTAAATAAGACAACCCAACTCTTCTGCTTATTTTTAAGAAACAGAGGGCCAGCTAGATCAATGCCGACAATCTGAAAAACTGCTGCATCTTTGACTCGATTTTCTGGTAGAGAAACTGGTGATGATTCTAAATTCTTCGAATTAAATCTTTTACAGATGGTACATTTTGATAAAACAGAGCTTACGGTTCTTCTTCCATTCAAAATCCAGTATTTTTCTCTAAGCAAATTTAAAAGAATCTGAGGACCTGCATGACAATTTTTGCGGTGGTAATATAAAATTAATCGTCCGACAACTTCGTGATCTGAAGGAACAACCATAGGTGTGAGGAAATCTAAACTGTCTTTTCTGTACATAATTTTAGTTTTTACACGTATTATGCCTAGGTCATCCTTAAACGTCTCCAAAGTTTTCAATCTCCTCTCATTTTCATGCGAAAAATATTCTTTTTGTAGCATCCAAATTATCTTCGTCTCTGCGCTCTTAAATTCTTGACTTGTCAATTCTCCTTTGACCTGCTCCTTTGGATTACAACAATTATATCTAAAACGAAGTATCCAAGCAACAAGGCGAACAATTTTTTCATAACTGGAAAAATATCGGTAGTACCAGTTTCTGTCTGTACTTTCATCAACATTTACAAGTAATTTTGTAGATTTCAATTTTTCTTTTTCAATTTCTTCTTCGTTTATGTTTTGACAGGTGAAATTCATGTATTTATTATATTCTTCAGCATCTTTAAGCCAATGTGGTCCCTCCCACCATTTGAGAGACACCAGCTGTTTTGCTTTACACCCTCTAGATGGCAGGTCTGCTGGATTAATTTCACCAGGTATATGTTTCCATAAAATCGGATCACTCAATCTTTTAATTTCTTGAACTCTATTTCTAACAAAAACAGACCAATTTTCTTTTCTGGATATCCATGCAAGCACTGTAGTGGAATCGCTCCAAAAGTATTTTTCCATATCTTCCCAGCCCATTGCGTCAGTTACTGATTTAGTCAATCTAGCACCAATCAAAGCAGCTAAAAGTTCCATTCTAGGTATAGTTACACATCTCAATGGACCGATGCGGGATTTTGCAGCAAGGAGGAGTAATTCTATACGATCTTTATTTTCTACCCTTAAAAATATAACAGTAGCATACGCATACTGACTTGCATCGCAAAATGTATGAAGGGTACAAGCTTTTAAATTCTCTGGGATGAATTGAATATATCTAGGAATCTGAATTTCTTGTAAAACATTTAATTCACGAAACCATTCAATAAATTCGTTTTTTATATCACCAGTGATTTCTTCATCCCATGAGATTCCTTCTTTCCCTGTTTTCTGTAACATCATCTTGGGACATATCATAACAGGAGCAGTGAAGCCAACTGGATCAAAAACTTTATGTGCAAGTGACAGCATGACTCGTTTTGTTATTTTTTCTATATTTATATCTTTTATCCAGCTTACGTTAACTTTTAAAACATCTAGAAATCTGTTCCATTGTAATCCCAATACAGTAGTATCTTCACTATTTTCGCTATTATTTCTGTCTTCTGTCTGTTCCCAACCTCTCAAGTCAAATCCACCTTTAGCCATAAGAGACTTAGAATCGGTAATAAACCTTTCCAATTCTTCCTTTGTTTGGACACTAGCAACGACATTGTCAACATAAAAGCTTCTTAGCATCTGCTGTTTAAAATTGGTGTCGTATTCTTCATCGTTTTTAATGTGATATTCGATGACGGAAGCAAGAAGAAAAGGAGAGCTTTTGACTCCAAATACAACTCTAGTGTGTCGAAACATTTTAATATTTCTTTCTTCTACATCACTCCACCACAAAAAACGCAAATAGTCTCGATCTTCCTTACGAACAGCTATTTGTAAGAATGCTTTCTTGATATCAGCTACAACACCAAATTTCTTTTTTCTAAATCTTAAGAGAATGTCAGGAATTAATTCAATAAGATTTGGGCCACAATGTAAACATTGATTCAAAGACGGGTGATTTTGCATTCTTGCTGATGCGTCAAACACTGGACGAATGGGGGTTGTACTGTTTTCTTTTATCACTGGTCTATGAGATAAGTAGTTTCCAAAACGATTCATTTCAGACTGTGGAATTTCTTCAATTATTTTATCATCAAGCCACCCTAGAAGCACGTCTTCATACTTTTGATAAAGGTTATCGGAAAGCAACTTGTTCGTAACATTAATTAATCTTTTCTTGGCTAAACTCAGATTATCTGGTAGAGGTGGTGTGTCTTCTGACCAAGGCAAAGAAACTTCATAACGATTATCTTCATTCATTCTTACTGTCTGTAAAAAATGTTCTTTAACCTGACGATCAATTTCCATTTTAGATTGTTTTTCAGTCGGATCATGTATTCCTAGTAAATCCAATTTCCATAAATCGGCAATTTCTGCTTCCTTTACGAACATAGACGTAACTGATAAAGCTAAGTTATCTTTAGATGTATTATCTTGTGGTACTTTTCCCATTAAGGTCCATCCCAAATATGTTTCTAATGCAACTAATCCTGACGAGAGTATTTCTCTACGACCTGTCAGTAATTTTCCCATTACATCGGCTCCAATCAGTACTTGAATAGATTCAGGAGTCTTACCAACATCCGTCAAAGTGATGCCTTTTTTCGATAATTCTTTAAACCAGGATCCATTTTCTACAGGCAAAACATTTTCACATATAATGTCTTGATCCAATACTTCAAAATTACATTTAAAATTTTCCTTTAAATCACTTAATCTTACCTTGTAGTAACGATGATTATAATCCTTTGTTGTGACTCCGCCAAAAAGAGAATGCGTAACCTTTTCTTCTCGAAGCGGTAGATAGTCCATTTCTTCGGCTAGTTGTGATAAAATGTACGACCTTTGAGAACCTGAATCTAAAATTAGTCGAACATCTTTCTTCTTGTTGTCAGAAAGGATTTTTGCTTTGAGCGTCTGAAGAAATACTTTAGGATTTCTATTAAAATTAGCCATATTAACTTCTTTTCCAGACGACTTTTCTTCCTCTTTCTTTTCATTTGGCTTGTTTTTATCTAGCATTTGACACATCACAGACGCATGTCTTTTATCACAAACGAAACACTTCAAGATAGCTTTACATTGCTTCGTTGTGTGACCCGTTGCCAAACATAAAAAGCAACATTTTTTATCCTTTAATATATTCTGCTTTTCATTATAAGTCATCTTTCGTGCCGAAAAGCATTCTGAACTCAGATGTCTTCCGTTGCAAAAAACGCAATTTTTCCTTAACTCTGGTTTTGAAGTAGTTGTTAAGAGGGTAGCAGCAGTTGGTAAATGCTTAGTAGGCTCGTTGTAACCTTTATTTTTTCTAAAGTTTGCATCATCTTTTTTCGCTAAACCAAAACCTGATACAGCTAAATTAATTCTTTCATCACCTTCAACTTCAGATTTGAGAAACATCATTAAATTATCCAGACGTTCTTTTGCATCAGAACTAACGGGAGTCGTATAGGTTCGATTCCACGCTTTCAAAAAATCAGTTGTAAAACAAGATTCTACCATTGGATATAAAATTGAAGCGCATTTATCAATTGTGACTCCTAGCGTCTCAAGAGCTCGTAAATACGATTCAAGTTTATCATATAACGTTGTAATAGAAAATTTTCCTTTTGATTGAACAGAAATGATTAATTTTAACAATTCTCTGACATACACTTCTACCAAAAGATCTTCCCTGCCGAAACGAGCTTTAAGACTCTCAATAGCTTTGGCATAGTTGGTACCTGTTGGCGGGAAACTATCAACAACTTCTCGTGCTCTAGATCCAGTGACTGTTGCTTGGATCAAATATTGAAATTTATTTTCTGGTGCAATATCAGGATCATTATGAATCTGCTCAAACTGACTCCAGAACGGCAACCATTCCTTTAAATCACCATCAAATTGGCGAAATTCTAACTTCGGTAAAGTAAATTTTCGTTTTGAATTATTCATATCATAATCACTTGAAATATATTCATTTTGTATTTGTCCTTGAGATTGAATTTTAGCTAGTTCCAATTGATGATCTAATTCCAGCTTTCTTAACTCAGTTTCCGATTCTAGCTTTCTTAACTCAATTTCCGATTCTAGCTTTCTTAGCTCAATTTCTTGCTCTAACTTTTCCTTTAATTCTAACTTCTTTAACTCTTCTAACTTCTTTAACTCTTCATTTTCCTTTCTCTCAGCAACAGCGTTAGATAAAATTTCTTGTACAAAAGCAGGATCTATTTTGTATTCTTCGCTATTTAAAATGATTTGCTTTAGAGTTGCGATGGTGTACTCTTGAGGAATAATTTCCCCAATCTCTTCTGCTACAAACTTCAAATCAGCCTTTTTAAAATTTTTCACGGCTTGAAACATTTTCTTTTGAATAAATTTAATAAACAGTCCTGTCGCGAAACGTCAGAATATTGGATAAAGCGTTCAAAAGATGTTATTTTAACACCCCAGCTTTCTAAATACAATGCGGACGCCTATAACTACTTTAAAATAAAAAAAAAATAAAAGAAAGAAGTAAATAAACTTCTTCAGCACTAATAATTTATTTACCGGTAAACCTTATACCTTTTTCCATAAGAATTTTTTAAAACATTAGAAAATACAATTTCTTTTCACGTTACATCACATGCCAAAAAAAATGTCACGAGCATTCAAGGTGAAAGGATAAAAAATAAAATGAAAAAACATGGACAATAGGTTTAACACATAGGTGTAACATTAGCTAGGAGAATTTCAAATTTTACTAACAGTCTTAATTAATTTCTAGCTAATATAAATTCTTTTTTTCTCTCTTTAAGTGAATAAATAAAACTTTAAATGTGAGACAAATATAATTTAGGCTGCTGTTCTTCGGAAGTATTATTGTACTGGGCTGCACAACTCTGTATCTCTAATTTCCAATGACTTCCGACCAATATTAAGATATTTACTAAAAAACCGAGAATTACAGTAACTGAGATCCGCTGCAAATTAAATCACTGTTCTGCAAGACTTCAGTTATTATTGCGTATTAGCAGTATTAGACTCCATCTTGTGCCTCCTTAACTCCGCCCGTTTTCAGGGCTGTTATTCATCCGGATCAGGCTTATACCGACACTTGCCATCAGTGTAATACCGTACTGTATACACTGATGGCATGTGCCGGTATGAGTTTGATCCGGACGAATAACAGCCTTGAAAATGGGCGGAGTCAAGGAGGCACAAGGAGGAGTCTAAGACTGTTAACACACAATCACTGAAGACTTGCAGAACAGTAACTTTTGATTCTGGTTCACAAACGTTTCAGGGCCTTTTGCCAGCCAGATCATATTCATGAATCATAATGTAGCTTGATATCATTACAACAGCAAGTTTTTGCTCGCAAGAACTCCGCATAATGAAAACACTCCTTTTTTTCCCCTAATTTTTCTCTCTATCGCCTGTTGTTTTTTTAAATTTCTTTATTTTATTTTTATTGAAATTTGAAAATTTCTCAAGAAACTTGAAAAAAAAAATGCATTAAATTATTAAAAATAAATATAAAAAAAAAATAATTTTTTTATTTGAAAATTGCAAAAATAAATCTTTTTGTATTAATGCTGTACTTAAATTTCTTTCTGTGATTTGTTACTTTTACTATGGGTTCTTTTTCTCAGCTTTTCTTTAGATTTTATAATTTTTTACGCTCTTCTGTTATTGCTACCATCTATGAAATTCCCTAACGAACTATATCTTATCATCTCCTGTGACAGGGATGTGTGACATCGGCCACACACTCCGCGTAAAAAGTTTTTGAAATCTCTCCTTTATTCGACTGCGTAATTTCTTTAATGAACGAATGAGCTATGTCATAGTCGCAAGTTTTTTTTCTTGTATGTTGATAAATTTAATAGTTAAACTAGTACTGTTTGTTGTAAGTAGTAAACTACATTAAATTAAAAATAAACTTCTTTCCCGACGATACAAGTTAGTAGAAATGTAAAAATACCAGACTCGCACCAGTCACTTAAAAGAGTTTTCTATTATTAAGAATTTAAGTGATTTCTACACAGCATTTGAACATAAATATGAGTGTGATGTTTAACATATCGATATGTGGGAAACCTATTCTCCCGAAATATCGATGAATGAAGAATATACATTATAGCGTACCTAATGACTTCTTATGAGGTCGAATTTTTTTAATCCATCACCCTCTGAAAAAAGAAAAAAAAAAAAAAAAAAAAAAACTATCGTTCTACAAACACACGGAAGTCGTTAACCTTAACCTTTGTAGTTGGCGCTATTATTCCGGATGTATGCCATTGCAATATTTAAGTGTGTTTCTTCATAGAAATGCATTTTAAATTATTAATTTTCTATCTTTTTCCCTTGATTTGTGCTTATTTAAAATAAATGCATTTCTTATAAAATACCGTATTGTTGCGTACCTTACTACAAAATGCTTTGAGTTGAATAGAGAATCTTCTCTAAACTTCATCATTTCTCAAGCAGATAGAGTAGGATTAAAATGTCCAAAACTTCAATTTACAAATATTTTAATTTTATCGCAATTCACCTTCAAATATTTTTTTTTAGTATTGATAAATTTAAAGAAAACAAAAAGTAATAGAAATAATAACAATAAAAAAAAAAAAAAAAAAAAAAAAAAAAAAAAAAAAAAATGCGATTTCACAAATTGCAACGACTATTTGGAAAATAATATTTAAAAAATATATAATTTTAGACTTATAAATGATTTCTATATTTAAAAAACAATAATAACATTACTTTTAGGATGGTCTAAACGTAGCTTACCTAATAACAGAGTCCTATTAATATGCCTGGATATTTAGAGTCATGTTAACATTCCTGGACTATCATAAACAAATATTAAATGAAGATTCAGTTTAACATTTTCGGTACTGTGAAATTTTAAACTTCTAAACATTGCATATTTTCAATTTTTACACCGTCGTATAAAGAAAAAAAAATTACTTTTAAATGCAACAGATTTGAAACCTTTATCTAAATTTATTTTTGAGTTATTATTTCTTTTTGTAGTTTTTAATGCTTTTTTCTCATGGTGGCAATGATTTTTTTGTCATGATGGCAATGATTTTTTTGTTATGGTGACATTACATGGACCAAATAGAAAACGAATAAAATTTTAGGAATTCAACCAATAAAAAAAATTCAGATATACTTCGGATTTACCAGCTCTCTATCGAGGACAAAAACTATTTTCCAAATAGTCAAAAAGATTCAGATATACTTCAGATTTCCCAGTTCTCTCCCGAGGATAACAACTATTTTCCAAACAGTAAAAAGATTCAGAGATACTTCAAATTTCCCAGTTCTCTACCGCGGACAACCATTTTCCAAATAGTTGTAAAAAAAAAAAAAAAAAAAAAGAAAAAGAAAAAAGAAAAGAAAAGAAAAGAAAAGAAAAAGAAAGAAAGACATAATTTAAGTAAAGGTGATATGATTCGTAACCCAATTTTCCCATCTCCCTTAATAATTGGTGAAAGTCATAAAGAACTATTGTGTACCCATATACTAAAAAATTTCTGTGGCAACATGTAACAAATTTTTCTTCAAAGCAATGTACAATAATTATTGAAAAAAAATACAGAATCGTTCGTACGTGCGTGCATAACGTGATAACTAATGATAAAAATATCCGATTCACTTGAAATTTTGTATATAGGTATATCCTGACAAGGGGCTTCCCTGATTAGTTTTTGGAGTTCATTCGATATGTATAAGAAGGGGAACGGGAGGCTCATGCCCCTCCCCTTAATTGATATAAGTAGGTTTTTCATGCAGGATTAAGTTTTTGTTCAAAAATTAGCTATAGGAACATTCTGATGAGGCGATTCCGTGACTGTTATTTGGTGTTCATTGAATAAGTATAAACAGGGGGGGACGAGGGTTCTAATCCCCCTCCCCTTAATTTATATAAATGGGTTTTTCAAGCAGAATTGTCAGATTTCGTTCAAATCTCTGAATAGTTTTGGAAGCTTAATGGTTAAGTATAAAAGAGGGGGATAACTCCTCTTAAATTATATAAATGCTAAATGGGTTTTTATTAAGAATTATCCGATTTGCTCTGAATTTTGGATATAGATTTTTTATATGATAAAGCATGTCGTTGATAGTTTAGGAGGTTCAATGATTAAGTATAAAAAAGGGGTAAGGGGGGAACTGTTTCCCCTCCTTAAGTTTGTTTTTCGAACGTAATTAATCCTTGAAAATATAAGACTGTAATGTACAATTAGTATGTGTAGCCTATGAGCTCAATGCCATCAGTATAACTGGGCAATATTCTTTTTATTGTATCTTTAAATTACTTTTTTTATAAGTGCTCCATGAACCAAATTAATTTTAATTCTCAATAATAGTTCTCTTTATATGCTTTTATGTAAGTATTATTTTACTCTGGTTCAGAATGGCTTCTATTTATTAAAGAAAAAAATGTTTTGTGCGATAGTATCATTTGCACTGCTATCGGCATTATAACTTGTACATGAATTATAACTTCCATTTTTTATTGGAGATTCGGATTCTATGGACAAAGATTTGTAATTTTTGTATTTAATGGTCTTTTATTATTATTTTTTTCTCAAATCCTCGTTGATCATGGTGTAATCGAAGAAATTCGACAGATATTTCTTTATTCCCAACCAGTTTTTCCATCTTGTAATCTGCCTGTTCTGATTGATTTTCTACATTGAAGAGACTTTTTTTGGTAGGAAATGTATTGTGCTTGACGAAAACTGCGAAAGTAGAGAATTTGGATAGGATGGGCGGGGAATGTGATTTTTTTTTCTTTTTTTTAAATTTGTTTAAATTAGGGGTCAATGGAAAAAGTGTTTTATACAAAAAGAAGATATTTTCCATTAACTTACGAGAAAGCGAGGGGTGCGGGGACATCTGCAGTGGCGCACCCAAAATTGAGCTTTGGTGGGGGCTAGCATATTTTAGAGATCTATATTTAACTGGTCTGACTTGGAAGTTAGACGAGCTAGATCCGAATTTTTAAATTCAAAATGGATGAGATGTGTCGACCCCAGAAATACATTTTCTCTATTGACTTGATACAGAGCAAAGACTGTTTGGTGGAATGGAGGAGGCATTCAGCGAAGCCTGGGGAGGAGCTCTGAAATATTTTGATAGGGTTAATTCTGAAGCCTTAAAACCTTTTTCATAAATAAAAAGAAAATATTGTGTTAAATGGTAAATTATAAAAAGACCAATATTTCAAATTTCATAAAAAAAAGTTTTAAATAATAAAAAAAAATGCGAAAAGATTAGTATTTTTAAAAATTTCTATTTTGAAAGAACTGTTAAAAATAATAAATTTTCATAATTTTAGAAAACTTTAAATAGTTAGTCTAGTTTCGCGGTATGGGAGGGGCTTCAGCCCCCTTAGCTCCCCCCGTTGGTGCGCCATTATTATAAAAATGGTCATTTTCAAAGATTAAAATGAAAGTTCTTTGAAATGTTTTACTTAAAAAGTAAAAAAGAAAACATTATATGATCAATTTTGTGTCGGTTCGACTGTCAGAGCCAATTTTCTCGAAAATTATTGAATGTGGAACTTTAAAAATTACCAGGGTTATAAAGGCTATTAATTCGCATATTTACAGATTATTAACTATTCACAAATATATTTACAAAAGAAAAAAAAAACGTATATTGTGTGAAGATATTGTTTAACGTATCTTATCCAAGAATTGCAGGTAATAATTTTCGAAATAATTTGTTAGTAATTAGCTATTATTAATTAGAAACCTATTTAAAAAAAGCGCCGAGAATCAAGGAAATATTACATCTTTGCGACTTACTTTCAATGCGCGCTTGGTAAAATGCTATGTTTAAACTTCATACATGGTTAAGCTTTATAGTGCGAAATCTCATCTACGCGAGTACTACTCGCACTTGATTGATTGTTGTTTCTACTATAATTTTTTAATAGTATAATTAAAAGCATAAAGTAAGTAACTAAAAGTAAAACTATAAGCAAAATAATTATATTATTTATATTCAATGTAATATTTGTGATCATTGCAATTGCAAAAGAAATCGTTCAGAATAAACTTCGTTATTTTATTTTAAAATACTTTTAACACCAGATCTGACATCATTTTCTAAACGATCTGATTTTATCGGAAAATCGAAAACACCATTCGATTACATAGTTTATTAATAAGAACATTAGTCAATATCATATGTTTCCGAACAAAATTGAATTGAGAAAGGCATTTGATAACAGCGGATTATTTGAATTTTAAAAAATAAATATAACTTACTGAAATTCTTTCTGAAAGGTTGTTTTCAGAAATTCGCCTTGATCTTTCGTTAATTTCATATGACGATAAAGAATCTATAAAACAAAGAAACATTAAAAATGCTTTTTGATTAATAATTGGAAATTTTTCCAGAGAGAAAATTTACGTTGCATGCATTATTTCAAATGAAAATCAAATTTTATTTTTTTTTCTTTTAGTGCTTAAAACGCGCAAATGCCAATCTAGAGAAAAAAATGTTCCGGCATAGAAAATTTTTCACTAGGTTAGCATTTGCTCCCCTTAAACAGTTAAAAAAAAAAAAAAATGTTTTTTTTGAAATATTATTTTTGTCAATAAAGTTCGGTGAATAGTTCTGTAACATTAATGTAGATGAAATATTAACGAAAGTTACCACACTATCCTTCAAAATAGTCACCTCCCATAACTATGTACCGCTGAGATCAGCTATACATGATCTGGAAAATTCGACAAGTCTTCTTTTGGGTTGGAGTTCAAAAGCTTCGTCACGTTTCATTGGATGTCAGCAATATGGTTAAGAGTTTGAGTCGTGGAAATAGGAAGAAATCTGGAGGATTGAGACTTGGAGAGTATGGTGGATGTTCATTTTGCACCACCCCTCATGAATTTCTTTCGGTGTCTTACAAATCTTAAAACCAATCTTTAAACTGATCTTTTGTTCGTTCATTTTCCTGTTCTCAGTTAAGAACTAATACACTGAACAAGCACTCAGTAAAGCACGTTTTATGCAGAACATAAACGATGCTCAACTGAACAACGGTGGGGGAGGATGGTCAACACTTGTCTCTATGCAGGTGCAGTGTTTTGTTTCCCCAGTGTTGCCAGATAGGTCATTCTGAATTCATTCACGGAACTTTTTTGTCAGAGGTAAACTTTTAGGAGGACTTTTGTGTAAAAAAAGAAAAAGATGATGTATTTTTGAAATATGCTTTTTTGTGTTAGTGAGCAATGTAATATAATATTTAAATACATAAAATTTACGGCTAAAAGTATTATTTACCTACATTCTGTACATCGGATAATATGTCCTGCGTTAAAATATAACTAAATAAGAAATTTTTAAGTCTCACAATGTAGGTCTTGTATTTTAAATAAATATCCCATCTCATAGATTCTATTTCGGTTACTTCATCAGTATGTCGTTTTCTCAAATAAAACAGCTTCTTTTATTATACTTTTATGTTATACACGTAAAGACATTTAAATTTTAAATTTCAGATTAACTTTTTCAGCGCTTGAAAATATTTTTCTAGTAATTAATCAACACAATCAAATTGCGTCATTTTCACGAATTTAAAAATTTTTTTATTTGATACTCGATAGAAATTTTTGGTTATCCTGAAATGGATCAAGAATAATTCACTTTAGAATTGAAAACCTGATTCTGGTGATAAATTCAACAATAAAAAACAGACTTTTGAACACTATAGAATTAATTAAATGAGAAAAGGATCAGAATTCAAAGTTTTATCAAGAGATTGCTTTTAAAAAGGTTTTTTAAAATGTACTTCTCTGAAGAATGAAATAAAAAACGCACATTGAAATTTTAAAATAATGAGTTTAATACTATTAAAAAAAATTTTTATGCATTGTACAGGGGTCGCAGCGCCCCTAAAATTTTCGCACCTTTCTACCAGTATTTTAAATCAAAATCTTCTTATCAGATTCATTTAACATCTACAACAAAATTTTTCTTTAAATATTTTCCTTTTAAAATTGTGGTGGGAAAGTGTGAAAATTTTAGGGATGCTGCGACCTTTGTTTGTAAAAGCTACACGGAGACGTTTCCGAAAATGACGGAAGTTAAATAAAATTCATTTTATAAATTTTTCTTTAAATTTCGAAAATAAATTATTTTGTGACATTTTTAAAGATAAAGGAACACTTTTCGGAATTTTGGGTAACTCGGAAGATGTTATTACTTACCTGCATTCGTGGTTATTGTATATTTTCGCAGATTATGAAATAATTGTCCTGGTTTTACAGTGTAGTGTTGTTTGTCAGCAATGTGAAAAAATATCAAATATTTAAAATCTTATTAAAGTTTACGGATAAAAGTGTTATTCACTTACATTCTATACAGGGTGTCCCAGAAGTAATAGGGAAAACTTAAAGGGGAGGCAGGGGACATCACAAGGATTCGGAATTGCATAGCAACTCACGGTGGGACACGTTTTCCTGGCACGGTAGGGAAGACACAAAACACAAGAAAGACCAGACCCGAATAAGAGAAGAAAAAATGTTTATTATCCTTAATACAGCAAAAAACTAAGAAAAAAGAACATTAAAGAGACAACGATCGTCACCAAAACAGGTGTTCGAAATTACGATCCCGGGCCGTAATGTACGGAGCGAATCTCCGGCGCGTGATTGATCTAATGATCTCGAAAACACCAAAATGTCCCAAACTTCCCCCAACAGCTGCCACAATGCGTGTAACAAGTTCCACAGCATTTGTCCCAGCATTGACTCAATATTTTTTGCAGCACTAAGAATAATAAACATGTTTTCTTTCCCTGGTCGTGTCCTTTCTTTCTTATGTTTTGTGTCGTCACTACTGCGCCAGGAAAACATTTCCGATCATGGGTTTCTGAGGGAAACTGAATCCTTGTGAAGTACCCTACCCCCTTTAACTTTTAAATGCACATTGTATCATTTTCGATACCATAAGTGTTCCCTTATTTATTGGGGGTTTTATTCACATATTCCGTACTCTCACCAGAAATTTAAAAGAGCAATTTTCACTTTACTTAATGACAGACCATTCGTAATTAAATAAAGAAAAATTTACTATTTAGATTTTTCTGGTATGAATTCTGATTCTTTGAATTGCGCATGGAATGCGTTTTTTCCTATGCATTTAAGGGTTAAAGTTTGTCGCATTACTTCTGGGTCACCCTATATATAGGATAGAATGTTCTGTGTTAAAATATAACCAAATAGGAAATTTTTAAATTTCATAAAGTTAGTTCTTGTATTTAAAATAAACATTCCATTCGATAGATTTAACTTGAGTTATTTCATCACTATGTGGTGTTCTCAAATAAAACGGTTTCTTTTATGTTATTACATGTAAAGACATTTAAATTTTTGATTTCAGATTAATTTATTTTAACACTTAAAAGTATTTTTCTAGTAATTAGTCAAAAAATCAAATTGCATCATTTTCACTATTTCTTAAAAATTTTATTTGATACTCGATTGAAATTTTTAGTTATTCTCAAACAAATTAAAAATACTCCCTTTTAAAATTGAAAATCTGAGACTGGAGATAAATTCAAGTGAGTAAAAAACAGACTTTTTGGACCACAGAATAAATTGAATTAGAAAAGAATCAGAATTCAAAGTTTTATCAAGTAATTTCAGTAAAAAAAATAAAAAAAAATCTTAAATTATAATTCTCTGAAGAGTGAAATAAAAAACTTAAATTTTGAAATGCTCAGTTAAGTGCTGAAACAAGAGTATTTTCGGAACAACTTGGTTATCCCCGTCGACCAAAAAGTGATCGCCAAATATAAAATTAAATTCCAATAATGGGTGATCGTGAACGCCACTTTCAATGACACTGAATACTTTACACGTGTTTAAAACGTCATCAAGTGATTTTATTTCGACTTTTTATTTGTATTTTTATTAATATTCTACTAATTATTATTATTATTTTGGGGTTATTTAAAATAAAAATTATGTCAATATGCATAATTTGGTTATTAGTTTGGCGATTTGTATAATTGGCGAAATCAGTCGACGGGATAACCAGGTAGTACCGTATTTTCTAGAGGGAAACGATTCATGAATTGCAAGAGGATATGAATAGTTAGAGAGAAAATGATGGTAGTCACAGATAGTTAAATATTAATAGATCTTTCTTTTGTAAGTTTTGACTTCCTTCATATTTTTCATAAGATTCGAATGTTCTTTCTATTAACAACTATCTTCAACTATATTTTTGTAACAATGGCATTCATTCGTATCCTAAATCCAAGGTCTTAACTTTACAAACAGTGTACTAGGGTAACACCCCCAGTAATTGGCATATTAAGAATTCTTTTTTAAACTTACTTCAATTTTCATTACCAAGAAATAAAATATTTACTTGCAAATATTTTAAAATCAAAGAATGCATATCTGTGCATCTTTTTTGCCCACTAAAAGCAAAAATTTTTGAAAAAGTATTTTTTAAAGAATACATTTAAAAAAAGGAGCTGTAATCATCAGTAATTGGCACCTAGAGCGCCAATGTATGACACCTTCTGATCCAGTAATTGGCACATGTTTAAATATAAAAAAAAACTTTATATTTTGCATTGGGTTTAATCGCTTTAAATGAATTTATTGTAGATGAAAATGCCATATTTCAGGTTTTTGAGAGAAAGAAATGAGCATATTAGTCTGAAATGTGAACATTTTAAAACAATACAATATATTTATATTAATACCTAGTAATTGTCATGCTGTCCCCAGTGATTGACATACAAAGCTTTAATGGATTCCAATTACTGATAATGTTTCATATTTTCAAATAAAAACAACTGATAAATAAATTTAGTCTAAAACTTTAAAAGGACTGCCAAAATAAGTGGTTTGATCTCAAATCTTGCGATTTCCTAGTAATTGGAATAGGTGCCAATTACTTGGAACTGGCAAAATTGAAGCACCATTAATTGGCATCCACCATTAATTCAAAAATCCAAATATTTGTGCCAAAAATACTTTTATAAAATTAAAGTAACCCTTTTCATCTAAACAAAACTGTTGTTGATTAAAATTTAAAATACATTATAAATCAGATAATAATGAATTGAAAAACATGCCTTTCTTAAGCCAGAAAAGAAGCATTTGCAACAAAAATGACTAATTTGAGCAAACCATAATTGTTTTTCTTTCCTAGGCATTATTGTCATCTAGTAGCATAAATCAAAGTTATAATCTTTAAAGTAAATGAGTATATAACTAGTATATGGTCTGACATTTTTTAAAGACTGGATATAAATCTTATTTTAGGACATGTTTTTAGGATGTGCCAATCTTTGGTGCATGCCAATTACTGGGGATGTTACCCTATATTAATTTATAATATCATTGAACAGGAAAGAAATTGCTCTTCCAAACTTTAACCAACTCATTTTTGAAAACAATCTCAATTTTGTGATTTTTATAAAAGTTTCGAGATAATATATAAGAAACTATCTGTGTCTGTGCAGCCTGATTAAAAATGTTTCGCCCATATACTTGAAACAATATGATTAGTTGAGCAGTTGTTTCTGGTTAATATCTCATCACAAACATAAAACTCCTTCAGCAAATATTTAAATGATAAAAAGTTTAAAAAAAGAATCACAAATTTACTGACATGTAATTGAATTACATGCATAAATTTCTATGTTGTTAAAAATTATTGTGCAGACAATATGAAATTATCACAATTAATAAATGGTAAAACCATATTCTGATGCATGGAATTTTTTCAAACATTAAAATTTCCTTTTTATGCTGTTTAAAAAAAAAAAAAAAAAAAAAAAAAAAAAAAAAGATACATTTATATTATAAAGGTCAAACGTATCTGTGCGTAACACATACGTCATTTTGCGAATGGCAGCACTTTCCCCTACTATTTCGGTTTTGAATTTTCGCTACTGCAAATTTTACACTCCTAAAAATCGCATATTTTAAATTTTTAAACTCTCGTATAGAGAAAAAAAATTTACTTTTAAATGCAATTTATTTGAAATCTGTACCTCAATTTATTTTTGAGATATTAATTTTTTATAGCTTTTAAAACCAATTTTGTAATTGTGGCAACATAATCATTCCTTTTTCTTTTAAAGTTGGGGGAAAAAATAGAAATTAAAATGCGCAGCAATTTCTCATGCAATTTCGGTTTTGCAATTTTCGGTACTGCAAATTTTACACTTCTAAGCATCGTACATTTAGAATTTTTACACCGCCGTATAGAGAAAAATGTACTTTTAAACGCAATTTGTTTGAAAGCTGTATCTCAACTTATTTTTGAGACATTAATTTTTTTATAGTTTTTAGTAACAATTTTGTAATTGTGGCATCAGAATCACTCCATTTGCTCTTAAAATTGAAAAGAAGAAAAAAAAAAGGACTTTCGATTTTATTTCGTTTAATAATTTCAAAAATTGAGTTTTGTTGATTTTGTTAATTTTAGCTTAAAATAATATTTGTTTGAGAGTTAAACTGACCAGTATAAGATGTATTTTTTACTGTAACTAATTTTATAGATTTATTTTAAATCAATGAAACAGTTCCCTCTTAAAGATTTTCTTTCGTCGAATTTCGACGGACTTCACATCGTTTTTTTTTTTTATTTTTCCTCATAGTAGTATAATAAAGAACGAAAATATATACAAACATCTTCCAACTCGAAAGATTCCGAAAAACGGTCCTTTACCTTAAAAGACTCCGGAGAATTATGTATTTTCGAAATATAAAGAAGTGTTCATGAAAAAAAAATTACCTGTGCATCATTTTCGGAAACGTTTCTAAGTGGCTTATTCAGCGCAATAATCTGTTTTCGCTAATCGGAACATTATTTTTATGCTAAAAAAATCAGGTAAAAATTTTGATACTTAAATTTTTTTTTTAATATAGACAAACATACAAAATCAACAGCATTAACATTAACATGAAAATGAATATTATTTTTTACTGTTGGAAGTACGAATTTAATTTTGCAGCCGAAAATATTTACTGGAGGAATGATAAAATCTGGTAACCCGATTTTTCAGTATTAAAAAAAATGATTAGTGCATTTTAAATGCTACCAGAAATTTTTCCGAAAATGACGGGCAGGTAATAAAATTCATATTGATAATTTTTTTCTTTAAATTTCGAAAACAAATTGTTTTGTGATATTTTCAAAGTCAAAGAAACACTTTTACTTGCCCATCATTCTTAGTATAAGATAAGTCTTGCAATCGTTTTGAAAATAGAAAACACTTTTTGACGGATTTACATGTTTCAGACACTGGCGATTCCGAAAAACAAATTTTTAGGGAAAAAATTGCCGTCCGTCTGTCTGTAAACGCTGTATCTACCAAACAAATTTACTTTTTTAACACTTGAATGTATTTCTGTAGTAATTACTTAAGAAAATCAAATTACACCTTTTTCTCAATTAAAAAAAATGTTTGATATTCGATAGAAATTTTTAGTTATCCTGAAATAAATCAAGAATTTAAAAAACTTATTAAAGTTTTCGGCTAAAAATGTTATTCGCTTACATTCTATACATAGGACAGAATGTTCTGTAATAAAATATAACCAAATAAGAAATTTCTAAATCTCACAAATCTAGGTTTTTTTTTTTTTTTTTTGATAAATATTCCATTCCATAGATTTTACTTCAGTTACTTCATCACTATGCGGTGTTCTCAAATAAAACGGTTTCTTTTATTATACTTTTATGTTATACATGTAAAAACATTTAAATTTTCAATTTCCAATTAACTTTTTTAACACTTGAAAGTATTTCTCTAGCAATTAGTAAAGAAAAGCAAATTACACCTTTTTCACAATTAAAAAATATATAAATTTGATATTCGAAAGAAATTTTTAGTTATCCTAAAACAAATCAAAAGTACTTCCCTTAGAATATCAAACCTGAGTCTGGAGATAAATTCAACTGAACTTTAGAAAACAGACTTTTTGAAGACCACTGAATAAATTGAATTAGAAAAGAATCAGAATTCAAAGTTTTATGAAGAGATTTCTGTAAAAAAGTTTCTTAAATTATACTTTTTTGAAGTATGGAATAAAAAACGCACTGTGGAATTTTAACCTTTCTACCCTGTTCAAATTTTACACTATCTTGATAAAAAAAAAACAATTTACACCAGAATTGTTATTTAAAGCATTTTAATCTATTTAATTGACTTATTTCCCTGAATCTTTTATTTAACTTTCTTCATAAAAAAATTTCTGATTCGAATCGCATAAAACAAATTATAGTTATGGGTCGATTAGACCCATTCAGGGTAGGAAGGTTAAAATGCCGAATTAAATACTGAAATAAAAGTATTTTATTGAAGGAAGCGATTCATGAAATTTATGAGAATATGAAAAATCAGAAAAAAATAATGTTGATAATCACAGATAGTTAGATGTAATGGATCTTTCTTTTATAAGTTTAAACTTTCTTCATGTTTCCTATAAGGTTCGAATGTTTTTTCTACTTATACCAAGCTTCAACTGTATTTTTGTAAGAATTACATTCTTTTGTATCTTAGATCAAATCTTAATATCTTAACTGTCTATTACATCAATTTATTATATCACTAAATAGAAAAAAAAAAAATTCCCCTTCCAAACGTAAACCAGCTCGTGTTTGAAAAATATCTCAATTTTCTTATTTTTATGATATTTTTCAAACGTAATATTTTAAAATCGATCTGCATCATGTGCAGGCTGATTAAAAAATGTTACCCCTTATACTTAAAACTATATAAATAGTTGAGCATTTGTTTCTAGTTAATATTCCATGGCTAAATTGAAACTCTTTTAACAAATACTTCAATAATTCCTTAAACAAATATTTAAATAATAAGATAATATAAAACAGCCACAATTTTAACAAATGTATATTTGAATTATGCGCGTAAAGGTTAGGCATTATCGGAATTAAAAAATTTCCTGTATGTAGCGAAATATATGGCAATTTCTATAATGTTAAACATGGATGTGCAGATATTATGAGATTATTGCTACTAATAAATTTTAAAACCTTATTTCGATGCATTAATTTTAATTTTTATAGACGCTAAAAATGCCTTTTTGTGTTGTTGGTGAGCAATTAAAAAAATATTAAATACTTAAAAAATTAAACTTTTCGTCTAAAAGTATTATTCCGCTATATTCTATACATCGGGTAGTATGCACTGTATTAAATTATTACTAAATAGGAAATTTTTAAATCTCACAAATCTAGGTTATGTACTTTAAATAATATTGTGTAAATATTATGTATTTTAAATTGATAAATTTTATTTCAGTTTTTTCATCACTATATAGTATTTTCAAATGAAACGGTTTCTTTTATTATACTTTTATGTTATTACGTGTAACGATATTTAAATTTTTAATGTCAGATTAACTTTTTTAACACTTGGAAATATTTTTCTAATAGTTAGTCAAGAAAATCACATTGAATATTTAAAAAGAAATTATTTGATACTCGATATAAATTTTTAGTTATCCTGAAACGAATGAAGAATACTTTACCCTTTAGAATACCAAACCTGAGTCTGGAGATAAATTCAAGTGAGTAAAAAACAGACTATTTGAAGACTACAGAACACTAGTTTACAAAATTAAATTTTTTGTCTGTTGCCGCGATTTCTGTGGTTGATAATGTTCACTTATGACTTGTTTTTGTCAAATCTAACAGGAAAAAGTTTTGAGCAGCTCGAGTTAATTTGTTTTTGATTTTTGTCATTTAAGCATATATATTAATCAATAGCAGGCGTATTTTACTGTGTTGAGATTAGTTTCTCAAGTTTTTGCGTCATGAGTAGTTCAAGGAGACGTTGTTTAAACAATCCAGATCATTTTTGCTATATATGGGGAGAATATGTGTTTAACAATTGTAGAAAAGTTATATCAGAGTTGGTGAAAAATACCTCTTTTGAGTATTTTGGGATGCTCTTGGATAAAAATGAGAAATCTTGGGCTCCCAATTGTGTTTGTAAATCGTGTACGGAATTTTTAAGATTATGAAAAAGTGGTGAAAGAAGTGCCTTTAAATTTGGAACACCTATTATTTGGCGAGAACCACGAAATCATCTCGAAGACTGTTATTTTTGTAACGTGAACGTAAGCGGTTTAAACACTAAAAATCGAGCTAAATGCCAGTACCCAAGTACTAGTTGTGTTCAACGTCTAATGCAGCGTTCACCTGACTCTTCAGAGCCTAAAATATATCTGAACCATCAGAACAAGACATTGAAGGACCAAGCTCATTACAAAATTATGCTGATTTTGGAGTTATGTCAAATGAGCCAAAATGCTTTTCCCAAAGAGAGTTAGATGATCTTGTAAGAGATTTAAATCTTTCTGAACAAGCTTTAGAATTGTTAGCATCAAGACTAAAGGAAAAAAATGATTTCCCCAGATTTTCTCGGAAATAAAAAAATCTGAAAATTATATTGAAGTTGTAGAAGATTTTTTGCTACAATTAAAAAACATGGGGTGCAATATGAGCATAAAACTCCACTTCCTCCACAATCACCTGGATAGGTTTCCGGAAAATTTAGAAGATATGAGCGAAGAGCAGGGAGAGCGTATGCATCAGGACTTATGCGTCATGGGAGAGTGCTATTAGGGTTTCTGGGATACGAATATGATGTCTGACTGTTGTTGGTCTCTGATACGTCATTTTCTACACATCGGAGAAGAGCTTTGAAACGACGTTTTTTAGAATTCAATGATTAATTATTTCTTTTAGTAAGGTTTTTCTTAGTAAATATATGTTTTTTTTTTTTGTTTAATACCTATATAGCTGAAACTCAAAAACTAGAGCTGATTAAAATATTCTAATTATATTTTTGAAAATAGCATACCATATGAAGTCAGCAACAGCTAAAATTTTTTCGGCAACAGATGTACTGTAAGCTAGTGGAATGAATTGCATTAGAAAAGAATCAGAATTCAAAATTTTATGAAGAGATTTCTGTAAAAAAGTTTCTTAAATTACACTTCTCTGAAAAATGAAATAAAAACGCACTTTCCCGCATAGCATGCATGTTCACAGTGACGTCACAATGACGTCACTGTGAGTCACTTTGGTCACATCACATCTGTGACGAAAATGCCACCACTCAGTGACGTCACATTGTGACTAAGATGTGACTTTCTAAAAAAATTTTCACAGTTCGTCACAATGTTAATGTCAAAGTAGTCACAAATGACACACTTTTCACAAATTGGTCACATTGTGACGTCACAAAGCGGTCACAATGTGACGTCACAAAAAAGCTCTAAAACGGCCATAACGACCTCACATTTTAGTCACTGTGACTTCACATCGACGTCACGTGACGTCACATCGACAATCGCTGGTCACAAAGTCACAATGTGACTTCACAACGACGTTGCAGTGACGTCACCATGTCTTACGGGTTGAAATGTTAAAAAGCATAGTTAAATACTGAAATAAGAGTATTTTCTAGAGGGTAACGTTGCATGAACTGTGCGAGAATATGAATAATCAGAAGAGAAAACGATATTAATCACAAGTAGCTTAATATTAATAGAGCTTTCTTTTATAAGTTTCGACTTTCTTCAAGTTATTTATAAGGTTCGCACGTCCTTTCTATTTATATCGATCTTCAACAGCATTTTTGTAAGAATTAATTTGTATTCCAGATTATCAACAGATTTTAAAAAAAAAAGTTTCTTAAATTATACTTCTCTGAAAAATGAAATAAAAAACGCACTTTGAAAATTTAAAATGCACAATTAAGTTCTGAATTAAGAGTTTTTTCTAGAGGGAAACGATTTATGAATTGTACGAGAATATGAGTAGTCAGAGAAGAAAATAGTGACAAACACAGGTAGTTAGTTATTAATAGATCTTTCTATGTTGAATCTATAGAACCATGTTGGAAATTCTTTTTGATCATGGTCCATATTTTAATTTAATTTTTTACAATAAAGTGCGTGGTTTTTTTTTTTTTTTTTTTTTTTTTTTTTTTTTTTTTTTATATATCTCTTTGTCGCGTGTCATTTGTATTGACCGTGAAATATTTTGAAATTTTATTTTTATTTATATTTTAGATCATGGTCTATATTTTAGTTTAACTTTTTACAATAGAGCGCGTGATTTTTGTGTGTTTTGTTATTTATATCTCACTGTCGCGTGTCATTTGTATTGACCGTGAAATATTTTGAAATTTTAGTTTTATTTATATTATGATTAGGGAACTTATTTGACGGTTCCGAAACATGTCAATGTCATTTATTTTTATTGTAACACCTTTCTTAAGTAAAATTAAAATTTTTTATTAAAATGTTTATATATATATATAAAAAATGTTTATATAAAAGGTGAATGTTTTAAAATCTGGTGATTTAAAAAAAATCAATTGGGTTTAATTAACTTTTTATCATAGATCTTTCTTTTATAACTTTCGACTTTCTTCGTGTTTTTTACAAGGTTCGAGTATTCATTCTATTTATACCAATTTTAAAATGTAATTTTGTAAGAATTACATTCTTTTGTATCACAAGGTTAACTTTCTAAACAGTCTACTTTATCAATTTATTATATCATTGAATAGAGAAGAAATTGCTCTTCCAAACAAAAACGAGCTCATGTTTGAATACTATCTCAATTTTCTGATTTTTATAACAGTTTGAAACATAATATTTAAAAATCTATCTATATCATGTGGCGGTCGAGTAAAAAAAAACTACATTTATGTATTTAAAACGATATAAATAGTTGAGCATTTGTTTCCGATTAATATTCCCTGACGAAGTTGAAACTTCTTATATAAATACTTAAATAATAAGATAATATATAAAATACGTAATTTAAGATACATGTCATAGAACTGTGCACGTAAATTTTAGACATTACCTTATTTTAAAAAGTTCCTGTAAATAGGAAATTTTTGGAAATTTCTACCATATTAACCATTGCTGTGCGGATAATGCGAAGTTATCGCCATTAATAAGCTTTAAAATCTTATTTCGATGCATTAATTATTATTATCAGACATTAAAAATGTTTTACAATATTTTTAGTAAGCAAAAAAAAAAAAAAAAAAAAAAAAAAAAAAAATTAAAAACTTATTAAAGTTTTCGTCTATTTTAAATAAATATTCCGTTTGATACATTTTATTTCAGTTATTTCATCACTACACTGTAAAACATTTTACCCTTTTGCCAGGGCTACACTAAATACCGGGCTTGCTCATTCCTTATCACAACGTCACAAAAGGTGGCTGGCCGCTATCAGCGATTGGTACAAACAGGGCTCAAAATGACGCACCCTTCGTTTTGTACCAATCACTGGATTTCGTTGACAGCGACCAGCCACTTTTTGTGACGTCATGATAAGGAATGAGCAAGCCCGGTATCTAGTGTTGCCTTGCTTTTGTTACATCGTCACTCCCCCGCTTTTATAGAATTTCTCTCTTTTGACCCATGAGAATGCTTGATGATAGGCTAAAGTAATCGTTTTCTATAAAAGCTATGCAGCGAGTGACGATGCAGCAAAAGGGTCAAATTTTTTACAGTGTACATCCCATTCTCAAATAAAACTGTTTCTTTTAATACAGTTTTATGTTATACATGTAAAGACGTTTAAATTTTCAATTTCAGGCTAAATTTTTTAACACTTGAACGTATTTTTCGAGTAGTTACTCAAATAAATCAAATTACATCATTTTCACAAATTAAAAAAAATTATTTGATACTGGATCGAAATTGTTAGCTATCCTGAAACGAATCAAGAGTTCTTCCCTTTATAATTGAAAACTGGAGTCTGGAGATAAATTCAACTGAATAAAAAAGAGACTTTTGGAAGACCACAGAATAAATTGAATTAGAAAAGAATCAGAAGTCAGAATTTTACGAAGAGATTTCTGTAAAAAAGCTTCTTAAATTATACTTCTTTGAAGAATGAAATAAAAAACGCACTGTTAAATTTTAAAATGCAGAATTAAATTGTGAAATAGAAGTATTTTACGAAGAGAAATGGTTTATAAATTGTAATGGTTTATAAATTGTAAGTCCTGAAATAAGAGTTTTTTCCAGAGGGTAATGATTCATGACTTGTACGAGAATAAGAATTGTCAGAGTTAAAAATAATGAAAACAACAGATAGTTATTAATAGATCTTTCTTTTATAAGTGTCAAATTTCTTCGTGTTTTTTATAATGTTAAATTTTTTTTCTATTTATACCCATTTTCAAATGTATTTCTGTAAAAATACATTTTTTGAACATCATAGAATATATTAGATTAGGAAAGAATCGGAATTCAAAGGTTCATCATGAGGTTTCTGGAAAAAATATTTCTTAAATTATACTTCTCTAAAGAATGAAATAAAAAAACGTACATTATAATTTTAAAATGCAAAGTGAAAAACTGAAATAAGAGCATTTTACAGAAGGAAAAAATTCATGAAATGTGCGAAAATATGAATGGTCTTAAAAGAAAATGATGATAATCACAGGTAGTTGGAAATTTAAGGATGCTGGTCATTCATTTTTCGAATTCCCCTCCGTAATGTTATGTTTATGGACTTTTTGATGCATTTTTATTTCAAAATATATCCTTAGTAAATTAATATTGATATATTTTTCTTCAGTGTTCTCTTTTTTAAACATGGCATTGTTTTTCTTAACTTTCAAAATATCTCTAAAAGCTAAGCTTAATTTTATATGAATTGTTACAATTTTGCTCCCACTTTGTCAGTTTTTAAAACATAAAATATTAAATAAAACAAAGAATTTAGAAATATTTAGAGATCTAAAAAAAAGGACTCGCTTAAAGAAGAAAACATTGAAAAAAGAAGTTAAAAAATAATTTCCCGAGGCAATATTTTGAGAATAAAAATGCATCAGATGCCCATAGACTTAACATTATTGAGGGGAATTCAGAAAATAAGTGTCTAATAGCCTTAATAGATCTTTCTTTCATAAGTTTTGACTTTCTTAATGTTTTTTGTAAGGTTCGAATATTTTTTCTTTTTATAGATATTCAACTGTATTTTTGTAAGAATTACATTAATTTGTATCCAAGGTCCAAGATTTAACTTCTATGCAGTCTGCTATATCCATTTATTATATCATTGAATAGGGGACAAATTGTTCTTCCAAACATAAAGCGGCAGGTGTTTGAAAACTATCTCAATTTTCTGATTTTGTTTTTAAATAGTTTTGAAATATAATACTTAACAATCTATGTGTATAATGTTTAAAGATGGAAAACCAATGATTAGAAATGCACAAATAAAGCATCAAAAGGTAGCAAACAACCGTTTCGAATCTACTACCAGTGCAAGACTCAGCGAGCTAGAAAAAGCAAAACTGAGATCAGTTTTGCTTGCATCATTCATTGTTAAAATTTTCTGTAAAAACATAGAAAAAAAGCGAGACTCTCTGTAAATTTACAGTAGTTCTCGGTGAAATGTATTCGATAGAGTTTCTCGGACATCATTTTACAAACATTTTCGTTATATTGTATCAATATTCCTTTAGGGATTTTCTTTTTTTTATATATATAAAGATATTTTTATGTTTGTCAAAACTTATAATTCAAAATACAAACTTGTAATATTATTTAGCAGTTTTATTAGAAATATTAAAAAAGAAAATTTAGGTTATTTATTTATTTATTTATTTTAGTTAGAGTAATTAAAAAAAGGGGGGGGGAATAATCTCTTTAGTGTTAGTGAGGATTTGTATCGATTTTTCCCCACTGTATCATAAAATACATATTTTTAACCAAAAGACAAAACAAAAGACAAAAGCTCTCTATAGTCCAAGAGCCGACCGCACAAAACCCTAATTCATCGAGCACAAGAAAAAATACTTTATATTATAGAAGAGTAGTCATACGCGAATATAATGATCCATGTTTGCCGGAAGTGAAGTGGTGCATAAACCAAAAATGAATACCATAAGTGGTTGACTCGTAGACTTAGCATTGTGTTTTCCTGCACCCAGTTTTCCGTGTTTTCATACTTTTGATTGTACGACAAACACAATGATAGGCCTACGAGTGAGCCACTAGTGGTATTAATTTTTGACTTATGCACCTTTTCACTTCCCGCAGACATGGATCATTTGATTCGCCTATTACTACTCTTCAATAGTATAAAGGATTTTTTTTTGTGCTTGAAGACTTAGGGTTTTGTGCGGTCGGCTCTTGGACAATTAGCTCAGTCAATGGGGTGCTCTTCCACTCTCAAGAGGTCTCGGGTTCGAATCACAGGACTTCTAGAAACAAATCGTGAAAAAAAAAAATAAACGATATAGTAATTGAAAATTACTCGAAAATTTCAACTTCTTCCAAGCTTACTGAAGATTGAGTGATTTGCTGATTCTGAAAATTAAATCAAATTATTATCATTAAAAATAAATTTACAGATTCTTAAGTATTTTTAACGATATTAATTTTCAGAATCTGTTATAAATTTACCTGAAATTTCTTTGTTATTTAAAAGAACCTCTGTTTTTCTAATCTCTGTAATTTTGCATAATATTTAAGAACAGTGGCGCCAACTTTTGAAAAATATTGGGTTGGCTCAAAAATACTGAGTGGGATCAAATATCTTTGTAAAATGGTACGGCCAGTTTGTTTTTCTTTGAAGGGTGGACAGATGGTGAAAGATGAGAATTTTAAGTCCTATCATGTTTTAATAAATTTGTTCATGTTTTATTTGTTCATGTTTGTTCATGTTTATTTGTTCATATTTGTTCATGTTTTACAAATTCATGTTTTATTAAATAATATTCTTATGCGATTTTCCTTATAAAGACATTGATATTTATTGTAATGTCATGAAATCATGAACATGACTACAAATTAAATTAGCAGAAAATTAAATATGTAGCAAAATTTTTTAGCTATTTGGGATTTATGGGCGTCAGTCAAAGAATTAAAACACATGGCCATTGGCAAAATAAAGGAGAAAAATGAATAATAAAATAACAATGAAATAAGTAACTAGAACAATAAAAATTGGGTATGCTATGACTCAAAATTATTGGGTGGGCTCGAGCTCCACGGGCTCATATAAGTTGACACCAGTGTTTAAGATAACGGGTTAACCGAAGATTCTCTGTAATTTCACAGAAAGAAATTTAACAGTGTTTTTACAAATTTGAAATTTTTTTATTTCATACTCGATAGGAAATTTTAATTATCTTAAAATGAATCAAGAACCGATAGGAAATTTTAATTACCTTAAAATGAATCAAGAACACTTTAATTTAGAATTAAAAAAGCGAGTCTTCAGATAAGTTCAACTGAATAAAAACAGACTATTTAAACACAAGAGCATAAATTGAATTATAAAGGAATCAGAATTCAAAGTTTTATCAACAGATTTCTATAAAAAAGTCTCTCAATTTATACTTTTTTGAAGAATGAAATAAAAAACGCATTTTGGAATTTTAAAATGCAGAATTAAATTGTGAAATAGAAGCATTTTCTAAAGAGAAATGGATTATAAATTGTAACAGAATATGAATCGTCGGAGAAGCAAATGATGATAATAACAGGTAATTAGAGGTAAATTATTCATATTTCTTTCTTTAATGCGGTTCAACTTTCAAAGTTCTGTCTCTTTATACCGAACTTCAACTGCATTTTGTATGGATTGCCTTCATTCCTTCATTTTTATCTTAGATCTAAGGCTTAACTTTTAAACATTAGGCAGTATATGTTTTTTTCTTTCTATCTTTTTTTTTTTTTTTTTTTTTTTTTTTTTTTTTTTTATCGAAGAATTGGACACAATTTGTTATTTCAAGCGCAAACCATTTTGTGTTTGAAAACTATCTCAATTTACAAGCTTCTTTTCTCATTATTTAAAAGGATTTTCAAGCTTATTTTTTAAAACTTTTATCTATATCATATGTAGGTTGATTACGAAATGTCACTCCTTCGTGTTTAGCCCTTTATCTATCATTATAAGTACCATTAAACTAATTTATTATAAAATTCATTTAATGCATCAATTAGTTGTAATACAGTTTAGAATGAGTTATAGATACATTACTTTATCTTGCTACAAAAGCATTATTGGATACACAAAAGAAAAATATTTTTGAACAGATGATTTATTTTGCCTTTGCATCTTTTCAGCTTTTTTGGTGTTACACTGTAAAAAATTTAACCCATTTGCTGCATCCTCACTCCATCACTTTTATAGTAAACGATTTCTTCTCTGTATTATGGAGCATTCTCGTTCGTCAAAACAGAGATATTCTATAAAAGCGTTGGAGTGACGATGCAGTAAAAGGGTCAAATTTTGTACAGTGTAGGGGTGAGGGGAGAAATTTTTTGTTTATGATATATTTGTATATTTATATTGTAAGAACATCATATTTGTACATTTCCTAATTCTACAAAATACTAAGAAAAAAAAAACTTAAAATAAAAGATTTGAGTAAGGTTATTAATGCAGAAAATCCCTATAAATTCAAATTTAATTAATCCTTCTACATCTTTCAATCCTTCTAAAATAAGTTAAATGATTATGTAAGTATTCTAATTTAGTTTAAACAATTTACAAAAATGCTTTTGAAGATAAAATTTTCATGAATTCATTATTCGGTAACGATAGGTAAGGTTAAAACGATATAAATATTTGCGCATTTATTTCAGTTAATATTTCGTCTCAAAATTAAAACTTCTTCAATAAATATTTAAATAATATCATGATATATATAAAATACAAATTAACCGATAATGTTTTAATAATAACGTAATATAAAAACAAAAACAAAAAAGTACAGACATGTAAATGAACTAACTACGTGCTTAAATTATTGACATTACACTAATTAAAAAAAAAATCTGCTGTAAATGGCGAATTTTTTGGCGAATTCCTCATTATTACTCACTGGCATATAGATATTGTGAAATTATCGCTTTTTAAAAATTTCAAAAACTTATTTTGAGGCATTATTGATATTTTTCCGACAGTAAAAATGGTTTTTATTGTTCCTAGTGAGTAACGTAAAAAGGAAATAAATATTAAATAAAAAGAATATTGCCCAGTTAAACTGATGTCATTGAGCTCACACTAATTGTACATTACAGCCTTGTATTTTCGTTAATTCCGTTCGAAAAAAAATTAAGAAGGGGGAACAGCTCTCCCCTTTCTCCTTTTTTATACTTAATCATTGAACTTCCTAAACTATCAAGTACATGCTTTATCATATTAAAAAATCTATATCCAAAATTCAGAGCAAATCGGATAATTCTTAATAAAAACCCATTTAGCATTTATATAACTTAAGAGGAGTTATTCCCCTCTTTTATACTTAACCATTAAACTTCCAAAACTATTCAGAGATTTTAACGAAATCTGACAATTCTGATTGAAAAATCCATTTATGCAAGTTAAGGGGAGGGGCATTAGAACCCCCGTTCCCCCTGTTTATACTTATTCAATGAACACCTAATAACAGCCACGGACTCGCCTCATCAGAATGATCCTATATCTAAATTTTGAACGAAAACTGTTAATTCTGCATGAAAATCCCGTTTATATCAATTAAGGGGGGGGGGGATGAGCCCCCCGTTCCCCCTGTTTATACTTATTCAATGAACACATAATAACAGTCACGGAATCACCTCATCAGAATGATCCTATATCTAAATTTTGAACGAAAACTGTTAATTCTGCATGAAAATCCCGTTTATATCAATTAAGGGGAGGGGCATGAGCTCCCCGTTCCCCCTCTTATACATATCGAATGGATTCCAAAAACTAATCAGGGAAGCGCCTTATCAGGATATACCTATATACAAAATTTCAAGTGGATCCGATATTTTTATCATGAGTTATCGCGTTACGCACGAACGCACGTACATACAGGACGGACGGGCACATAAGCTCTCAGGCTATGATAGCCTGTGAGCTAAAAACACATTGAAGCTTTAACCACCACCCACTAGGAAAATTTACATCTGTTATAATTAATTTACCGATTGAATAATCGTGTTTAAAATTAATCTAATATGATTTCGTATGCAGCGCTTTCTGCAGTTCCAAATACAGTGAAACCTCCAAATAAGGGACCCTCCGAATAAGGGACACCTCTATTTAAGGGACAAAAATTGCGGTCCCATAGGTGTCCCTTATTTGGAGGTTTCACTGTGTAAGAAACTCCGAATAAGGTATACCTCTATTTAAGGGACAAAAGTTGCGGTCCCATAGGTGTCCCTTATTTGAAGGTTTCACTGTATTAACCTTCGATTTATTCTATTGAGCTGGCCCATAGTATCAGACCAGATTATGTGATCGTTAAGGTTAGGTGGGTTAAATAGTCATCCAGTCTTGATCCGGGAGTGTTCAGTTGAAAGAGCATTGGCGGCTTCAGCCAATACATCCCTGAAATCCTGGCCCGGGCTTTTTTTACCCACTTGGAAAATTTACATCTCTTATCACGTACATGTTATTTTACTTGTAACTCCCACAGCAGCATTAAAATAGAGAATAAAAATTATTTTTGTATCGAATCAGTAAGCTTGCTGTAATTAGACAACATATTCATCAACCTCCTTATCCTAGCAATAATCGGAAAGTGTGTTTATACTATTTTTAGATCAGAATTTGAAAACTCATCAAAATAGACTGGCACTATTTCTTTTTTGAATCCCAGCTTTTCTCTGTGTGGCCTTAATATGGCAATTTGAATTCTGGAAAAAACGTATTTGAGTATTTTCAAAACACAAAATACATTATAAAATCATCTGAAAATACATCTCACAAATACTTTGACCATATAGATTTAAAATACAAAATACAAAATACAAATGTATTTTGAAAATGTATTTCAAATACATGTATTTTTGATACAAGGAAAATTTCCAGAAGTGATTTCTTCCGGACGGCTGAAATAGGTAACTTTTTTCTTTTTGTAAAGAAAGCTACCTAAAAATCCCATTACATCATTTTATCAAATTTGAAGAACTTTTATTTGATATCTCGACAGGCGTTTTCAATTATCCTGAAACGCACCAGGAAGACTTTTCTTTAGAATTGAAAACCCGAGACTGCAGATAAATTCAACAGACTATTTTAACACCACAGACTAAATTGAATTAGAAAAGGTTCAGAATTCAAAGTTTTATCAAGTGATTTCTGTAAAAAAGTTTCACAAATTATACTTCTGTGAAGAATAAAATAAAAAACGCACATTGAAATTTTAAAATGCAGAATTAAATTCTGAAATATGAGCAATTTTAATATGGAAAAGATTTATGAATCGGAAAAGATTCATGAGTATATGTATAGTCATTGAAGAAAACGATGATAATCACAAGTGTTGAATGATCATTATTCATAGCGCTCTCTTTTAGGAGGGTCGAGTTTCAACGTTCTTTCTCTATTTTCAACTATATTTTCGAAAGGTTTATTATTTTTATCTTTGATCTAAAACTGTTAAACGTTAGCATTTCTCTCATACTAATAGATATTCATTTTATATATAGACTATTACATCAAATTTCATTAAATAATTAAATATATGTAAATATATATGCTTATAAAACCATTAAAAATGAAAGAATACATATGAATAAAACAATGAATTAAAAGGAATATATTTGAAATTTGCAGAACCATAGTAGATGCATCAGACCCCATATATATATATATATATATATATATATATATATATATATATACCATACACCATTAAATTTAATTCAAAACTACCACATTGAAACATGGAAAAGATAAAATGAATGTAATCGAAATTTGCAGAACCAACATAGAACGTCTTGACTTTAAAAATTGAAACAGATTTTAATGGTTTATCATAAAATAACGAAGATATAAACAAACTTGTGTATTTAAAAATTGTGACAAATATGAATGTTTAATCATAAAATAAAAAAAGATATGGCTGCAACTACTGCATTAGCACAATTTCGTTCTAGCCAGCACAAAAGTTTTAATTTAAGGCTTAAGTTTTAAGGCAAGGCTTCAGAATAAGATGGATTATGTTTTCTCATAATCTATAAATAGGGATTAATTTTTCTTTCAAACTGACTATCACAAAATTGCAAAACACTTTTAAAAAGTTATACTACATTCTTATTGCTCAAATAGGACGTTTTGTTTTCTTTTTTAAAATTAGTGAATGAATATAATTTTCAAATTTAGGCTGAGCCCGATGATCGAATACAAATATCGAGTACGAGCCCGTTTTGGGCTCATGGGATTTGACTGAGACTGTCTCATCTACAGTAAATACATCAATTAAAATGAATGAAGTATACAAAGAATATTGTAATCTTTAGCTTTACTTAGCATGAAGCTCTTATTGATGTCTTACTATCTGGAAAAATTAAACTACAGTCGAACCCCGTTAATACGCGAATCAGGGGTCCGATCAAAATTCGCGTATTAAACGGGTTCGCGTATTAACCAAAGGTCGCGAATTTTCGTCTAGTGGTCTATCTAATAAAAATCTATGCGGAAAAAACACATTTTTTGTCAATTTTTAGCGTTTTTACGACATAAAATGACATTTTATTTATTTTAATCATTATGTGCTTATTAAGCTGGAACGTTTGAAAGCTGAAAATTCAAATAATCGTAATTTTCTCAAGTAAAAATCCTATGTCTTTTCAAATTTAGATTTATTATGTATAACACATAAAATTGAATAAGACAAACACAAAAATTTCTGCTAACCATAGGTTAACAAAATTGAAATCTTTGTTAGCTTTACAGAACAGTTATAGATGCGATAATAAATAGTGTTGATAATAATAAAACTTCAATTAAAAAAACTTACTGAAGTCAATAACGTGATAAAAATTACTCTTTTGGAAACATAAGCTGTCAATTTTGGCCTGTTCGACATACGGTCGGGCCATCACTATGATGTTTTCCGCCTTATTTAGGTAGTGGAAGGTTCGCTTGTTGAGAATCCTTCGTCCAGTGACGACGCATAGTGTCTTAGAAAATTGAACTTTGGTATCTGTATCTTTGGAGATTGGAGATGGGTCCGAAAGCGCAGGTTCATTATCTTCTTCCTCCTCATCCGGTTTGTCAGTCGCAGTTACATCGGCGATTATATGATCCAGACTTCTAAGTTCGGAGGTAACTAGATCTTTGTCGATATTAATGAAAGTTTCTAAATCAACAAAATTTTCCCCTACAGTTTCTTGTGCGGCCACTCAATTTTCTTCAACATTAGGGTGCGTAAATGATGCTCTTGTTACTTTCAAAACCCGCTTTGTGAGAGCAATTTGTAATTGTTGTTGTTGTGACACTCTCCTATGCTGCAGTGAGCATGTGCATAGCGTCAAAGGACTGTAATTGGACAACACTCTTTGCAAGAAGGATTGCTACCATGTTCCATTTGGTGAAGGTATCGTCGCATGACGCGAGTCTTGTAATTTACTTTGACGGTGTTAATCATTCCTTGGTCCATTAGCTGGGTGACACTAGTCGAATTTGGAGGTAGAAATTCTACTTAGACATTATCAGGTCTTCGATATCTTTTGAATGCGCATGGCAGTTGTCCACAAGCAATAACACATAGCGTGATTCTTTTCTCATACGCCTATCAAAATTACGAAGCCACGCTGTAAGAATATTGCCCGTCATCCATGCTCTATGCTGGCTTTAGTACAGGCAGGGGAAATTTTTGATATTTTAAAAACATTGTGGGGTGCGTGATTTCCTTATGACCAGCAGCTTTAATTTATCTGATCCATCAGAGTTGGCACCGAACAGAATAGTAAGACGCTCGTTGCTCAGTTTGCCCTTCATGACCATTGTTTTATTGAATGTCAGTTTGTAAAACAGCCCAAATTCGTCCATGTTGTAAATATCCCGACTTGAGTAGATATTTAACAGCTGCGGAAGTACATTAATTTTCCAACAGTGAACACCTCCAATGTTGACTGCAGCTTACTCACAACACACTTGCTTGAATTTTATGCCGTACCGAGTTTTAGATCCATCCAGCCATCCATTTGAGGCATTGAAATCTAGCAATCTCATTTTTGCTGCAATTTCAAAAGCTTTTTATTGTATTAAGAAGCTGTTTATAGTGATATTCATAGAGTGCGCTTGAACAAATCACTAGTGAAGGGACTTTTCCATGTCCTCAAATTTGGCATATTTTATTTTCTTGTTCTTTGTTCCTCCAACCGCAGCTTGGTTAACGATGGCATTACTATTCTTAAAGTTGATTTAGGTGTGCATTTTTCTTTGGCAAACGCAGACTTATTTGAGACAGCTGTCATCGTATTGATTTATAATTTGTAACTTCTCAGTCAGAGAGAGAGTCTTTCGTTTAATATGTTTTTCTCTTTCCGCCACTAGATTATAAAAGCATAGATGGATATTGTAGATTAGATAATACTGGGAGCGACAAGCGATTCTTTTCTTTTAAAAGTAACACGGCACTGATGAAACAACGATTCGAAAGACTCACGTGATTAATCTGCGATTGTAGCACATGCTCCATCTATCGGTTCTACCGCTCTAATTTATGGGAGGGGGGAGCACATCATTTTTAAATTATGTAAAAAGTTCTTTTCATTTTTGCTTTTTATAAAAGCTAGATGACTCGCACAGCAATGAACCTTACATGAACTTCAAATTTGTATGATTTTATAAATTTAATTCCCTTTCTGTCTACATTTATATTTTTAAATGATAAAAAACGCAAGAAAAGTATTGAATTGAAGGTACGGGCTACTTTGCGTAATTTGATTTTTTGAACCTATGCGTACAGAAAGAGAGCGAAACCACGGCAAAACACTCAGGTTTTTACCGATTTCAAAGAGTTTTGTATCCAGTACTTTGTAATTTACGCATTCTTAATTAGGGTCTCATGAACGGCCGGAATGCATAAGCTAAAAATCTCTAAATGCTGTGTTTATTAAAAATTTGAATTTCCATTAAAATTTTACATTATGGTTTTATATATTCACCAAATGAAAACAGGTGTTTTTCAAAGCAGACATAATGTTTTTAACTTTTGCCCAACAAGCTTTGCCTGGCTTATGAGATTTCATTGGGAGAATTTTGATTGGGCAGTCTTGTGCTAGCTTCGGATCGGGGTCCAAATATAGTCAGCGGAGTCCAAATCTATTGAGGGGGAAAATACTCAGTTTAATTAGATTTCAATAATTGTTGTATATAAAAAAAAACATATAATTGTTGTATAAAATGCTTGCGAAAATACTTCATCTGAAAATTCATATGTTTAGAACTAAGCTCTTTCGCGTATTAAACGTAGGTTTTTCTTTCTAGGGAGTGATAAAATTTCGCGTATTAAACGGGTTCGCGTATTAACCATTCGCGTATTAAACAGAGTTTTTTATATGCGTAGGATAGGAGTATTTCAAGGGACCAAAGAAAATTCGCGTATTAAGCGGGTTCGCGTATTAAGCAGGGCGCGTATTAACGGGGTTTGACTGTAATAGTTGATGGCTCAACTTCTTATTATCCAATAGCGCATTGTTTTATTATATGATGCAATGTTACCGCAAGCTTTGCTTTAAAATTACTTCGAGACAACTATTTACTATAATCATATACTAATGATAATAATCAGTTAGCTAAGCTTTTAGAGATATAATTTAAGTAAAAATTATTATCTGTACATAAATATATAACACTTATCTTGTAATCAAATATGTTTCTAATAGAGAATTAGAATATTTTCCTGATAACTTTTTCTGCAACAATTCGTGAAGAAGGTATATTTTTAAACAGAGAGTATTGAAAATGGCGATTGCATCAGTGACTCACATACGTAAGTTTACAGGAAGTTAATTTCACATGCCGACCAGAATTGAAGCTCTGTTACAACATTTATTATAATATCTGCTAAAATATGTGAAAATTTTAATTGAATTTCAAGATTGTGTAAAGTTTCCCACGCATTTGTGAAAAATTCTGAATTGCGATAACTGACTGTGCATGACATAGTGAAAAATTTTAATTTATTGTACAACATTCTTGAAATATGTCACATAAATATTTTTGGAAAATCAGCTCAAGAGAAATATTCCTAAGAAATATTTTTCTGAAAATTCGTAAAAAATAATTTTGCATATTATTGCAATAAATAATTTGTTAGAATAAGTACAATAAACTTAACAAATATAAACTTACATAATTTTAGTATTTTGGAATTATTTATATTTTATTATTAGAAATACAGAATATTTATTTTTATAGCAATTCACATTTTAATCAGATTACGAATTAAAAAATAATTTCTCCATATACCTGAGTTTTATGAGTGTTATCCTATGCTTCTAATACAAGTACTATGTGTCTACTTATAACTTAAAATTGATAAAAAAAATTAAATTTTTAATTTCTTTAGAAGTAATGTGAAAAAAAATTATAGCTCAGGAGTAAGCTGCATTCTTACATTTTTAATACCACCATTTATGAATTTTTTTTACTTACTTAACCGTAGATTTCTGTCGTGAAATAAAGTAAATAAGACTATTAGAGACTATGGCATTTAAAATACCAGAAAATTACAATTCCTGACGGCTGTTTAAATAACTTATCAATGATGGGCACACGTGTGTCTAAAAAGGATTTGGATTACAAAGATTAAAGTTTTCATTAACTTTTGCCAGTAAAATTGTTTTTAAACGTTTAATAAATTTCTAACTTAACGTTGATGAAACAGAACTTTCACAAATTAGACATTATATATTTATTTTGAATATTATTGGGATACTCAAGTTGACAGGATAATTATAACAAACAACAAATTAGAAAATTTTTAATTATAGGATCATTTAAATAATTACTGTTTTGGAAAGAAATAAAGTTGTGCATCTAACTGTGAAAATTTCGTCATGATCATTAATGTTTTCATGGAAGAAAAGATAAGTTGCCTACCCAATAAAACACACTTTTACGCGACATGAAATCTGCAAATTTTCCTTGATGTTCCCTTGATTCTGTTAATCACTTCTCGAATAGTTTGGAAACTACTTTGTTACTCTTTATTAAGAAAATATCTTTCTACAAGATTTAATATTTCTTAAAAACTGATCACTTGTGGAAATCTACATTTGTTTGTATTCTTCGGTTAATTCCTTAAACACACTTAATTCTACAGGGTATAACTGAAAAAACTAAAACTTTACGAGATGATAAAACGCAGCTATATGAGCAAATTTCGTCATAGAATGTACGGTCGAAACACGAGCGGTGAAAAGTTGAAAGGTAGTTTTTCACTGTCGTAATTAAAGAATTAACTCGAGAATAAGAGGATACTTCAAAAAATTTGATTAACCGTTTACACACCGAATTAATATCGCAATGTAGTTATAATTTTGTTTTTCCTATATTACAGCTTCAAATGTTTTAATTTATGCATACAAATTTAGAAAATAACAAAAAAAGGATTTCTGCAGTTTTTTTGGCTGTTTTCAATTCAGTGTTTGCATTTTTTAACATAATTATTGATTGACAACCTATGCAAATATAACAAATTATTTTCCGCTATATGCTATTGTATATTGTTCTTGAGTATTTTCTCAAATTCCAAAAACATTTAGATTCCTAGCGGTCGAATGTAAGAAACATAGAAAAACGATAAAAGCAAATAATTTATTTTTATGCAAATTAATGAATTTACATATTCTTTAAACTTGTGATAAATGCATAAACATAAATATTTTCTTTTCAAAAGTTTAAATCAACCTAAATAATGCAATGTTCTTATTTGGGAACATTGGTGTTTAAACGGTTAACAGGAAAGTAATTAATGATAAAGAATGATGATAAAGAATAATGATAAAGAAGACACATGCTCAAAGGAACTGCTCAAAAGGTGTTTTTCCATTTGTGATGCGTGCTTCATATCTGCGGGATTAAGACTGACGCATGTTTGCAAAGACAACCGCCATTACATGAACATCGCCGGCAACAACGACAATCATGGCAACTAGGTCAACATTTGCTTCAATGGGGCACTCATAGATTAGGCTTTTCATATAGCCCCATAGGAAAAAGTCGAAACCCGAAAGATCCAGCGATCTTAGTAAAAGAGGTCTGCATGGCCCAAGACCGGTACCGGTCGTAGTTGATCCAATTTTTGACATATTGTGTTATTTCAGGCGGAAATGGATTTTATACGTGACACTAGACATAATATGTTTGTTTGAATATTGGGCAAATGTTTTTACATTGTTGTCAGTTAACTGCTTTAACCCTTTGCGGGCAGGACAATTTCATTGCTTAAGTATTGAAATAAATGACTGACACCGGAATTTGAAAACAACTTTATTTATAAATAAGAAAACTCTATATTTCACGCATTCAATAAACCGTAGTTTTCTTTAACAAAATTCTGGTGCGAATGTGGCGTTTGGGAATTAAAATGAAGTGGTATATCTATGAAACCAGCGCCCCGCAAAGGGTTAAGAGAAACCCTTTTATGAAATTTTTTATTACAAAGTGTAAAAGTATAGTTTTTGAATAGTTGAAGACAAAATTCACTTCCATCTTGCTTTTTTCAGATAATAGTTTGAAAAGAATTACTATTAATTTCAGTCCCAGGAAGACATGTTAAAGAATAATTGTTAGATTTTTGATTGATTTCTTCGATTGATCAACTACTGGAATTATGGCAATTAAAAAACTATTTAATAATTTCAGCGCATTTCATTTTCCCCTATTATAGGTGATTCGTTAAGGGTTGTAGCAATCATGTTAGTTTATATTTAAAACCTAAAAGGAAGGAAATATAATAAACACACTGTAGCACTGACTTTATATGATCAACAACTGTCGGAGTCACTCTATATTGCTTTAGCCTACATCTCCTTCATCTGTTATGATAACTAGTCAAAGTTTTAAAATATATTCCAAATAAAAAAACTAAACTGGAAAATGTTACCTTCCTCTGTGCTCCACTATTGGTCATTTTAAAGTTCAATAAATCTGTCAAACTCTGAAATAGGAGACGCTTTATCCCGCTCAAAATTATAATGAATCATTATTATATAAATATTGAAATAAACTTTTAGGAATTTTATATCCTACCCAATAAAGTTAAAAAACTTTACATACTACTACGATAGTTTACTTCAGTAAAATTTTCTTTAAAATATTTGCAGCTCGAACAAAAATAATTAAAATATTTCAGTTTCATCTTTTACACAACAATGCTTTTCAAGTTCTGATTTTTTTTAAACTTAATATTTATTAATGAACTTTTCTAAATAAACAGGATGTTTTATCTGAAACCTCTTTGATTTCAAATGTTAATTGTGTGCACTGGTGTAGTCTGAAAAAAAAAAAACAAACAGAGGATATACGTTCTAAGCAGAGAGTATACGCTCAAGACAGATAGTATACTATAGAGAGCATATACAGCTTTTTGAGAAACAGAAGATGTACACTGTTGCTAAAAAAATCCAAAAGGTTTACGGCGTATACCTCCGTATATCTTCCTCTACACTCCAGATTGTGTGGAAACAATGGCCTGAGAGATTTGCGGTATTATGAATAGCAACACAAGAAGATTATTTTGCTGTAATTTGTTTTCTGAAACAGTAAATGTTTCGTATGCATTATTGAGTGGTATTTGTATGTCATGTAATTGCCATTCTTCTGTTGCAGGTGTTGCTTAAAGATTGGATATGGACAGGACATTCTGAGAGCTAAAAACGGAGCCCATATCGAAGTACATACATAGGCTAAAATGTATGTTGTAATGATACCGCAAATCTTTCAGAACATAATTTAATTAATTTTAATCAACACTTGAAATCAGGTAGATTTTAGATGAAAAACCCTGCATATTTACAAAATTTTATTAATGAACATTAAGTTTTCAAAAAATCAGAACTTGAAAAGCATTGTTATGTAAAAGATGAAACTGAATATTTATTTTTTTTTACCCCAGCCCCGAATATAAATCATGAATATCGGCGCAAGAAGATTATTTTGCTGCAATTAGTTTTTTAAACAGTAAATGTTTTTGTATGCATTATTGAATGGAATTTGTATGTCATATAATTGACATTCTTTTGTTGCAGGTGTTGTCCAATGATAGTATGTGGACTGGACAATCTGAGAGCTACGAAAGGAACACACATATCGAAGTGCATACATAGACCAAAATGTAACTTTTTTTACACAAAAAACGTTTGAAGCGAAAAAAACTTGATGTCATGACATATCAATAATTCATACTATAAAAATTAACTGTTTTGGAAAAAAGATGAAGTGAAATAAACTTGTGTTGCTATTTATAATACCGCAAATTGCAAATCTCTAGGATTCACTGTTTTTATACAAATAACATCTGAAATAAAAGTGGTTTTATGTAGATACCATGTATTTAAGGGCTCAAGAATTACAAAATATAGTTTCACCAAACAGTTATTTTTCTAAAAATTCGTAAAAATTAATTTTGCTTATTATTGCAGCAAACAATTTGTTAAATCAATACAAAAATAAATTTAGCAAATTTAAACTTTACATCATCATTTAAATAATTACTATTTCGGAAAAGATAAATTTACACATCTAACTGCAAAAATGTATTCATAACCTTTAATGGCTTCACGAAAGAAAAAAGAAATTACTCACCAAATAAAACACATTGTAAGCTACATGAAATACTCAAATTTCCACAATGAGTCATTTAATTCTGAAAATTACGATTACTTACAGTTAACACCCCATGAATAGCTTAGAAAGTACTTGGAGTCTCATTATTGAAAAAGGAAGATTCGCCAAGATAAAATAATTCGTAAAAAGTAAGGCAATATTTATTTAAAGCTAGATAACGTTATTTTATACATAATACTCAATGATTCACTGTTTTAATACAACTAGCATCTGAAATCAAAGAAGTTTTATGTAGATACTATATATTTACGGACTCAAGAATTACAAAATATACTTTCTCCTAAGAAATATTTTCTAAAAATTTGCAAAAAATTGTTTTTGCATATTATTATAATACGCAATTCGCTAGGATAAGTATAAATGCAAACTAACAAATTTAAGCTTACATGATCATTTAAATTATTACTGTTTCGGAAAAGATAACGTTAGGCATAGTTATCTTTTCCGAAACAGTAAATGTTTCGTAGCTGTAAAAATTTATTCATAATCATTAATGGGTTCACGAAAGAAAAAAGAAATTGCTCGCCAAATAAAATACGCTTTAAGCTGCAGGAAACACGCAAATTTTCATCGATGAGTCATTTAATCCTGAAAATTGCTATTACTTGCAATTAACACCCTATGAATGGCTTAGAAAGTATTTGGAGACTCATTATTCAAAAAGTAACATTCGACAAGGTTTAGGTATTCGTAAAAAGTCTGGTAATATTTATTTAAAGCAAGATAACATTATTATCTTTATATGTTAGAATTTTGGTATTAAAGCGTAACACACAAATACCTATAATTTAAATAAATTTCCGACTCACATTGATGACTTTATGCATTGATGACGTTTTACGTAGATAATATCTACTTACGGACTCAAGAATTATAATGTATACTTTCATCTGAGAAGTAGTTTTCTAAAAATTCATGAAAATTAATTTTGTATATTATTGCAATAAACAATTTGTTAGGATAAGTACAAAAATAAATTTAGCAAATTTTAATTTACATGATCACTTAAATAGTTACTGTTTCGGAGAAGATAAATTTATTCATATAACTGTAAAAATTTATTCATAATCTTTAATGGGTTTACGAAAGAAAAAAGAAATTGCTCACCAAATAAAATACACTTTAAGCTACATAAAACACGCATATTTCCATGTATGTGTCGTTTAATCCTGAAAATGACGATTACTTACAGTTGACACCCCATGAATAGAACAGCTTAGAAACTACTTTGAAACTCATTATTCAAAAAGGAACATTCGAAAAGAATTAATGATTCAGAAAAAGTCAGGTAATATTTATTTAAAGTTATTTAACATTCGTTATTCTGTTTGTACGTGAGAGATTTGATTCTAGAACGTATCATTACATAAATACGTATTTATTAAATAAATTTTTGACTCACATTGATGACATTATTCCCCAGTAGTGGTCATTTTAAAGTTCAATAAATCTGAAAAACGCTCTAGATTATAATGAATCATTATTATATAAATATTGAAATAGACTTTCAGGAATTTCACATCCTTGCCAATAAAGATTAAGTAGTTTAGATACTTCTATTATATTTATTTCGACAAAGGTTTCTTTCAAATATTTGTGGACAAAAATAATTAAAATATTTCAGTTTCATATTTTACATAACAATGCTATTCAAGTTCTAATTTTGTTTAAAGTTAATATTTATTAATATTTTAATATTCTATCTTTTCTAAATAAACAGGGTGTAGAGCCTACCTGGTTTCAAATACTAATTGTGTAGAAATTAAGCTCTAAAATATTTGCGGTATCATGAATAGCAAGAAGATTATTTTGCTATAATTTGTTTTCTGAAACATTAAATGTTTTTGTATGCATTATTGAATGGCATTTGTATGCCACCTCATTCTCATTTTGAAGTGAAGTTTTATGTAGATATCATGTATTTACGAACTCAAGATTTACACAATATACTTTTGCCTGAGAAATATTTTTCTAAAAATTCACAAAAATTAATTTTGCATTTTATTTCAATAAACAATTTGTTAGGATAAGTACAAAATAAACTTATCAAATATAATCAAATAAACTTACACTATAACAAATAAACTTACACTATATCAAATAAATTTACACTATATCAAATAAACTTACACGATCATTTAAATAATTACTGTTTCGGAAAAAGACAAATTTACGCATCAAACTGTAAAAATTTATTCATAATCTTTAATGGGCTTACGAAAGAAAAAAGAAATATCTCACCAAATAAAATACACTTAAGGTTACATAAAACACGCAAAAATTTCCATCGATGAGTCATTTAATCCTGAAAATTACGATAACTTACATTTAACACCCCATGAATAGCTTAGAAAGTACTTTGAAACTTATTATTCAAAAAGGAACATCGGATAATATTTAATGATTCAGAAAAAGTCAGGTAATATTTATTTAAAACTACATAACATTCGTTATTCTGTTTGTACGTGAGAATTTTGGTACTAGAACATATCATTACACAAATACGTATTTATTAAAGAAATGTTTGACTCCCATTGATGACGTTATTCCCCAGTAGTGGTCATTTTAAAGTTCAATATATCTGACAAACGCCTTAGATTATAATGAATCTTTATAACATAAATATTGAAATAGACTTTCAGGAATTTCACATCCTTGCCAATAAAGATTAAGAAGTTTAGATACATCTATTATATTTATTTCGGTAAAGCTTTCTTTTAAATATTTGTTGCTCGGACAAAAATAATTAAAATACAGTCAAGTCTCCATCGTTCCAGTAAAAAATTCGATATATAGAGAAATTCGAGGTATAGAGAATGATGTTAAAAATCGTTTTAATGTGTAAATTTTGAACAAATATTATTTTTGATCTTTTTAATTAAGAATTTGAAATGTTTAAAAGTAAATATTAGCCTAACATTTTATTTCTTAATTATTTAAGCGGTTTCAAAAAAGAGAACAGACATTTATTTGAAAGCTTAATGAGAATCAAGTGAGGAAGGCTTGCATTAATTTCAGACGAAGAAATTTATAATTTATTTTTGTTTTGATTTAAAAATTATTACGCTCTCAAAAAAAAAAAAAAAAAAAGCTCAAATTTTAGCAAGGAATAAAAAATTGTAGTTAACATTTTCCTCCATTTGAAGGCCTCTCTTATGTGCCTCTCATCGATTCCTTTCTTATATGTGTAACAATCCAATTCTCTTTTTTGAGAAGGATGTTGAAAGGTGTGTGGGAAGTGGGATGAACTCTTTGAATTTAAAGAACGAAGAGAAATAATATTTAAAAAAAAGAACGCAGCATTGAACGATAAATCAAAATAAGTGATTGAAAATTGATTCCATATGATTTCGAAGCTTTTTTAAAGCTGAATAAATTAAAACCAATTTATGAAAAAATTCGTTATATGGAGATAGATATTTCGCTATATAGAGACTGTTTTTAATGTAATCATGCGAAAAAAGGACCGTTCCTACTAAAAATTCGTTATATAGAGAAATTCGATATATGGAGTTTCGTTATAGAGAGACTCGACTTTATTTCAGTTTCATAGTTTGCATAACAATGCTATTCAAGTTCTATTTTTTTTAAGTTAATATTTATTAATATTCTAAAATTCTTTCATTCTAAATATATAGGGTGTATCATCTGAAGCCTTCCTGGTTTCAAATTCTAATTGTGTGGAAATTATGCTCTAAAATATTTGCGGTATCATGAATAGAAAGAAGATTATTTTGCTAAAATTTGTTTTCTGAAATGTTAAATGTTTTTGTATGCATTATTGAATTGCATTTGTATGACACCTCATTGTCTTTTTGCAGGAAAGTTTTATGTAAATATCATGTATTTACGGACTCAAGAATTACAAAATGTACTTCCGCTTAAGAATTATTTTTCTAAAAATTCGTAAAAATTGACTTTACTTTTTAGTGGAGTAAGTAATTTGTTAGGATAAATAAAAAATAAACTTATCAAATTTAAACTTACATGATCATTTAAATAAATACCGTTTCGAAAAAGATAAAGTTACGCATCTAATTTTAAAAATGTATTCATAAACTTTAATGGCTTCACGAGCGGAAAAAAAATGCTCACCAAATAAAATACCCTTTAAGATACATGAAACATGCAAATTTTCATCGATGAGTCATTTAATCCTGAAAATTATGCTTGCTTACAGTTAACACCACACGAATAACTCAGAAAGTACTCTGAAACTCATTATTCAAAAAGCAACATTCGATAATATTTAATAGTTCGTAAAAAGTCAGATAATATTTATTTAAAGCTACATAACATTATTTCACTCAAAACACTCAAGGATTCATTGTTTATATACAACTAACAACTGAAATCAAGGGGGAGGGGCATGTTGATACCAAGTACTTACAGGCTCAAGAATTATCAAAGTATACTTTCGCCCCGGAAATATCTTTCTAAAAATATCACAAAAATTAATTCTGCGTATTATTGCTTTAAACATTTTTTAGGATAAGTACAAAAATAAACTTAGCAATTTTAAACTTTCATGATCATTTAAATATATACTGCTTCGAAAAAGATAAAATTACGCATCTAACTGTAAAAAGTTATTCATAATATTTAATGGTAAATCTCTAGCACTCGCTGTTTTTATACAACTAACATCTGAAATCAGGGAAGTTTTATGTAGATGCCATATATTTACGTACTGAAAAATTGCAAATTAATCTTTCTTCCTGAGAAATATTGTTCTAAAAATTCGTAACAATTAATTTTGCATATTATTGCAATAAACAATTTATTAGGATAAGTAAAAAAATAAATTTGGCAAATTTAAATTTACACTACCATTTAAATAATTACTGTTTCGGGAAAGATAAAGTTACGCATCTAACTGTAAAGGGTCAATCCATTTCAAGTGGTCCAGCACTGGTCGCTCGACTATTTTTAAAAAATCTGAAATTTTTTGTACAACAACCCTAACATGATGGAAGTTCAAAATGACCGTTATTTTAATTCTACTTGTTTTTGTTTGTGCATGGCGGCCATCTTTGTTTCATCGTGTGCAGCGATATTCTCAGATACTAGGATACACAAAACTGTAAATATCTCATCTTCTATTTTCCCAATTGAAATGGGGTTTGCAGCATTTTGTTCAGAATAAAATAGGCTAAATACACAGTGATAGAAAATTTTTGAAAAATAAATTTTTACAGGTGAAATTTTAGCACAAAATTTACAATTTTTTCCAAAATCTATCCGTTTGCAAGAGGAAAATTTTCATGCAAGGGAAACTGTCAACCTTACACAATTTTTTCTACAAATAAGTCGAAAGTGCGTGTACTCATACACCAAGTCCCAGATCTGGGAGATAATTTCTCTTTGCGAAAAAAATTCCGAAATTCGTCAAAAATTTCAAAAATCGCACTTTTTAGGCTTTGATATCTCTGGTGGGGCACGAGATAAAAATCTGAAATTTTGGTCTATGATAGTATCGTGTAGTAGCGTTATGTACAAAAAATTTCAAGAAGGAGATTTGACTACAAGCTGAGATATGACATGGAAAATATGTGAAAACAATACTACCAAACTATTGTAAACCTACTATGTAATTGTTCAATAAAACTGTCAACCTTGCACAATCTTTTCTACAAATAGGTCAAAAGTGCGTGTACTCATACACCAAGTCCCAGATCTGGGAGCTGATTTCTCTTTGTGAAAAAAATTCCGAAATTCGTCGAAAATTTCAAAAATCGCACTTTTTAGGCTTTGATATCTCTAATGGAGCACGAGATAAAAATCTGAAATTCTGGCCTTTGATAGTATTGTGTAGTAGTGTTATGTACAAAAAATTTCAAGAAGGAGATTTGACTACAAGCTGAGATATGACATGGACAATATGTGAAAACAATACTGCCAAACTATTGTAACATACTATGTAATTGTTCATACCTCCAAAATTTTAAATTAATTATTTATGGTACAAAATTAAATGTGAGTTACAAATATCTTTTTCAAATGCTTCTGTGTGATTTAAACAATTCAGAATGTATGCTAAGCCAATACACTATTTGTCCAGATGAACAAATCTACTAGAAATGCTATTGCAACAATTTTATTCGGAACACATTTCAGGAAAAGTAAATTACAGACAATGAATTGCAACTGATCGAGTTGACATGGCTTCAGTTATTAAACCTAGAGAATTTCATTCAAGTTAACAAGGGATGACAAGACTTGGGGGGGGGGGGGGCTTCAAATAAATTTTTTAATGTACTCGTAATAGCGTTTCTTAACATTTCTTTAATCACCGTATCTCAGCTTGTATACAAATCTCCTTCTTGAAATTTTTTGTACATAACACTACTACATAATACTATCAAAGGCCAGAATTTCAGATTTTTATCTCGTGCTCCACCAGAGATATCAAAGTCTAAAAAGTGCGATTTTTGAAATTTTCGACGAATTTCGGAATTTTTTTCGGAAAGAGAAATATTTTCCCAGATATGGGACTTGGTGTATGAGTACACACACTTCTGACCTATTTGTAGAAAAAATTGTGAAAGGTTGACAGTCTTGTTGAACAATTACATAGTAGGTTTACAATAGTTTGACAGTATTGTTTTCACATATTTTCCATGTCATATCTCAGCTTGTAGTCAAATCTCCTTCTTGACATTTTTTGTACATAACGCTACTACACAATACTATCACAGGTCAAAATTTCAGATTTTTATCTCGTGCACCACCAGAGATATCAAAGCCTAAAAAGTGTGATTTTTGAAATTTTTGACGAATTTCGGAAATTTTTTTCGCAAAGAGAAATTAACTCCCAGATCTGGGACTTGGTGTATGAGTACACGTACTTTTGACCTATTTGCAGAAAAAATTGTGTAAGGTTGACAGTTGCTCTTGCATGAAAATTTTCGTCTTGCAAACGGATAGATTTTGGAAAAAATCGTACATTTTGTGCTAAAATTTCACCTGTAAAAATTTATTTTTCAAAATTTTTCTATCACTGTGTATTTAGCCTATTGTATTCTGAACAAAATGCTGCAAACCCCATTTCAATTGGGAAAATAGAAGATGAGATATTTACAATTTTGTGTATCTTAGTATCTGAGAAAATCGCTGCACACGATGAAACAAAGATGGCCGCCATGCACAAACAAAAAAAATTAAAATTAAAAGAACGGTCATTTTGAACTTCCGTCATGTTAAGGTTGTTGTACAAAAAATTTCAGATTTTTTAAAAATGGTCGAGTGACCAAAAAAATATTTTCTGGACCACTTTAAATGGATTGACCCAAAAGTTTATTCATGATCTTTAATGGGTTGAGGAAAGAAAAAAGAAATTGCTCACCAAACAAAATACATTTAAAGCTACATGGAATCCGTAAATTTCCATCAAGGAGTCATTTAATCCTGAAAATGGCGATTACTTACCGTTAACACCCCATGAATAGCTTAGAAAGTACTTTGAAACTCATTATTCAAAAAGGAGCATCCGGTAAGATTTAACAATTCGGAAAAAGTCAGGTAATATTTATTTAAAGCTACATAACATTTTTCTGTTTATTTGTTACTAGAAAATATCATTACATAAACACGTATTTATTAAAGAAATGTTTGACTCACATTGATGACGTTATACTCCAGTAGTGGTCATTTTAAAAAAGTTCAATAAATTTAACAAACTCTGAAACAGTGTACACACTATCCCGCTTTATGATGCATCATTATTATATAAATATTGAAATAGACTTTCAGGGATTTTATATCCTTGCAAAAAACGTTTAAGACCTTTATATACTTCTATTATAGTTTATTTCGGTAATGTTTTCTTTTAAAAATTTGTGGCTCGGACAAAAATAATTAAAATATTTCAGTTTCATCTTTTACACAACAATTCTTTTCAATCTCTAATTTTTTTTAAAGTAACTATTTATTATGTTCTAAAATTTTTATTTATTATGTTTATTCTAAAATTTTTATTTATTAATTATGTTCTAAAATCTTTTCTACATATACAGAGTGTATCATATGAAGTCTTCCTGGTACCAAATGCTAATTGCGTGGAAATTATGCTCTAAAATATTTGCGTTATCATGAATAGCAAGAAGATTACTTTGCTATAATTTGTTTTCTGAAACATTAAATGGTTTTGTATGCGTTATTGAATGGCATTTGTGTGTCACTCCATTGTCATTTTGAAGTGAAGTTTTGTGTAGATATCATGTATTTACGGACTCAAGAATTACACAATATACTTTCTCCTGCGAAATATTTTTCTAAAAATTCGTAAAAATTAATTTTGCATATTACTGCAATAAACAGTTTATTAGAATAAGTACAAAAATAAACTTATCAGGCATAAACTTACACGATCATTTAAATAATTACTGTTTCGGAAAAAGATAAATTTACGCATCAAACTGTAAAAATTTATTCATAATCTTTAATGGGCTTATGAAAGAAAAAAGAAATTGCTCGCCAAATGAAATATACTTTAAGCTAAGGAAATACGAAAATTCGCATCGATGAGTCATTTAATCCTGAAAATTACGATTACTTATCGTTAACATCCCACGAATAACTCAAAATGAACTTGGAGATCCATTATTCAAAAAGTAAAATTCGACAAGGTTCAGTTATTGGAAAAAAGTCTGGTAATATTTATTTAAAGTAAGATAACATTATTGTCTTTATATGTTAGCGATTTGGTATTAGAGCTTAACATTATACAAACGCCTATATTTTAAAGAAATTTCTGACTCATATTGATGACGTTATACATTGATGATGTTTTACGTAGATATTATGTATTTACAGACTCAAGAATTACAAAATATACATTCATCTGAGAAACAGTTTTCAAAAAATTCGTAAAAGTTAGTTTTGCATATTACTGCAATAAATAATTTGTTAGGACAAGTACAAAAATAAACTTAGCAAATTTAAACTTACATGATCATTTAAATAATTATTGTTTCAGAAAAGATATAGTTACGCATCTAACTGTAAAAGTTTATTCATAATCTTTAATGAGTTCATGAAAGAAAATAATAAATTGCTCACGAAATAAAATACACTTTAAGCAACATGAAACACGTAAATTACCATCGATGAGTCTTTTAATCCTGAAAATTACGATTACTTGCATTTAACACCCCATGAATAGCTTAAAAAGTACTTTGAAACTCATCATTCAAAAAATAACATTCAACAAGATTTAAGGGGTGTCAGGAGTTTTAAATTTAACGCACTTCATGAAAATGTGCTTCCGCTTCGAATTCGCATAACTTCATAAATATTCAAAGTATTTACTTAATTTTTTGTGGTATATTTGGGATAGGGTTTAGGTCTAATAATATCATAAAATAAAGACTCACAACAGACTAAAAAAAATATAGCAAGAACATTTAAGTAATGAAATTTTCATGTATTTTTTCAAAAAGGCTATCACTATCCGTAAGATAACTAAACTTTGAGTAGACCTATAAACTTCATTCATAGACTAAAATGATCTCTAAACTCTATTTTATAGAATGAATTAAGGATATAAACATTGCTTGAAATTAACTAATTTAAAATGGCATATGAATTTGAAAATTCGAAAAATCGTTAAAATTACAATTAATTAATCATTAAAAAATTAATTAAATTTTAAATTATCTTTACAAAATTAATTCTTTTTATAGGGAATGTTAATATAAACATATGTGAGAAATTTCCAGATGATACTTCAAATAGATTTTTCTTAATCTTACGGATTGTTTTGAAAAATACATGAAAATTTCATTACTTAAATGTTCTTGCTATATTTTTTTTAGTCTGTTGTGAGTCTTTATTTTATGATATTATTAGACCTAAACCCTATCCCAAATATACCACAAAAAATTAAGTAAATACTTTGAATATTTATGAAGTTATGCGAATTCGAAGCGGAAGCACATTTTCATGAAGTGCGTTAAATTTAAAACTCCTGACACCCCTTAATAATTCATAAAAATTAGATAATACAGTGAAACCTCCAAATAAGGGACACTCCGAATAAGGGACACCTCTATTTAAGGGACAAAAGTTGCGGTCCCATAGGTGTCCCTTATTTGGAGGTTTCACTGTATTTATTTTAAGCTACATAACATTATTTCACACATAACACTCAAGGATTCACTGTTTATATACAATTAACATTTGAAATCAAGGCTGGGGGTATGTTGATACCATTTATTTACAGGCTCAATAATTACCAAAATATACTTTCGCCAGAGAAATATTTTCTAAAAATTCGTAAAAATTAATTTTGAACATTATTGTGATAAGCATTTTATTAGGAAAAGAATAAGAATAAACTTAGCAAATTTAAACTTACATGATCATTTAAATGATTGCTGTTTCGGGAAAGATAAAGTTACGCATTTATCTGTAAAAAAAAATTTTCATAACCTTTAACGGTAAATCTCTAACATTCGCTATTTTTATACTACTAACATCTGAAATGAGGAAGGTTTTATGTAGATACAATGTATTTATGGCTCAAAAATTACAAAATAATCTTTCCACCTGAGAAATATTGTTCTAAAAATACGTAAAAATGAATTTTGCATATTACTGCAATAAATAATTTGTTAGGACAAGTACAAAAATAAACTTAGCAAATTTAAACTTACATGATCATTTAAATAATTACTGTTTCAGAAAAGATACAGTTACGCATCTAACTGTAAAAGTTTATTCATAATCTTTAATGGGTTCACGAAAGAAAAAAATAAATTGCTCACCAAATAAAATACATTTTAAGCTACATAAAACACGCAAATTTCCATCGATGAGTTATTTAATCCTGAAAATTACGATTACTTACAGTCAACACCCCATGAATAGCTTAGAGAGTGCTTTGAAACTCATTATTCAAAAAGAAACATTCGACAAGAATTAATAATTCGTAAAATGTCTGGTAATATTTATTTAAAGCTACATAACTTTATCATGTTTATATGTAAGACCTAAAGTCTTACATAGAATTGTATCATTACACAAATACGTAATGATACAATTATACTAGAATGTATCATTACACAAATACGTAATTATTAAAGAAATTTCCAACTCACATTGCATGAACTATTCATGGCATTATGGTTTATAAATTTGCATTAGACTGGCTAATGGTTTAAGTAAAAATAAGGCTTCGATACACTGTTTAAAAAAATATTGAGAATGAGAATCTTCAGCTACTGCTATGAAAAGGATATATGTTATTGGGGTTTACTATATCATGTTTTCTATTGAAAACGAAATGTGTGGCATTATCGATTCATTTAGAGGGCCACTCAAATAAATAAATAAATAAATAAATAAAAAATGAATAAATAAGCAGTTTCATGACTGTTCATGGGGAAAAAACGTTTTCCATATACTTTAGTGATATTACAGTATTTGAAACATTTAAAAACGATATACGTTATTGAGGTCTAACTGTAGAATATGGCGCACGTAGAACTTATAGTTCAATTATAGCGACACTCAAAAGAATTTGGCAGTAGAAGAAAGACTGTAATAATTCCATTATTGAACTCTACGAAAAATAATTGCTGGAAAAGAGTTTTAAATGTGGTACGCACTTTTAAATTTAGTTATTATTTCAAATTTTACTTGGTTTGTAAAAATTTTATAAGTCATGTATAAAGTTATTTTTATAAAATTTTTCAACAGCAACCGTTTATTAGCGTAAATTGATGAGTGGAAAATTTTAACTGTGCTATTCATTTAAAAAACTAATTTTTTGCATACTATCCAGTATGAATCCATATCTATAGATAATATACCGAGGTGCACAAAAAATCGTTTATTTTAAAGACTTTTCCTGGCAACAGTAACGAAATTTAGTTATTGTATTCTGAATGTGTTAAAAAATGTTTCATAATTTATACTGTTCGCAAGATTTTTCGTTCTTGTTAAATTTACTACGGAATATTTATTATGTTAGTAAGATGAACAAAAAAATATTACATTAAGCTGTAAAGACTGCGAGGAAGTGGTGTTTCTGGCAGACATTTACAAATCGGTTATTATCAGGGCTCGAAATGGAAAAATTCACGAACTGGAAGGCTATTTTAAAATTATTGTTGACCAATATATATAACCATTTTTTTTATTTCTTTTACCGTTCAAAAAAAACTTAAATTAGTTTGATGTGCCAATTCCATAACTTTCTTATGTCTCATACATTTATCTTAATATTTCAAACAGTAGATAGACATGTTAATACTTTAATATTATTAATTCGATACTATACCAACTTTGATTTTTATCTCAAATTTCTGCTTCAGTCAATTAATCAGAGTAAAATAGAATTAATGTGGATCATGATATTCATTAAAATCCATAGATTACCCTTATTATGTTATAATTAGCTATTTGCAAATAGCTGGTTTAGCAGGACGCGAGTATCCGTCTCTGTACGAGCCGATGGACAAAGGAGCGACGAAGAATCGAAAAAATGATACAAAAAACGCTATCACAATGCTCATTTCCCACGGAATATTTCCTAATTACAAGAAGATCTGCTGACTATAGTCAAAAACATACGCTAAAATTTTGGTTCAATTCTGAACATAAATTTATAAACTTTTTGGTGGTACAATATTGAAAATAATACAAAAATCGCTATTGCAGTGCCTCTTTCCGGCGAATTCTTTTCAAATTCAGGGAGGACCAATTAGCCATAGCCAAACACTTAGAGAAAAATTGGTTAAATTCTATGCATAACTTTATGCACTTTTCGATGGTGCAATATTGAATGACATAAAAATCGCCATTACAGCGCTCCCATTCGGCAGAATATTTCAAAATTGAAGTATGGTCTGCTTGCCACTGACAAAAACATACACAAAAAATTATGTTCAATTCTATGCATAACTTAATACGCTTTTCAGTGGTACAATGGCAGCACATAGACACACATACAAACAGACAGGCAGACATTTTGTAAAAAAAAGTTTTTCGAAATGTCCCTTTAAAACGTGTAAATCCGCCGATAAATGGAAGTTGAAAAAATTTTGATTACAATAGTTTCTTATACTGAAGATAGAAGAATGTAAAAATGCATTCAAAATTGGAAATAATAATTTTAAAACTGTTACCAAGAACGCAATAAGCAACATAGTTGTACAATAAAAAGAAAGTTTCGATCTATCGATTTATGTGTGTGTGTATGTGTGGGAAATCGATGGTTATCGATGTGTATCGATGGTTAGGGAAATCTTATCGGACGTACCAGACTGAAAATTTGGAAAAGGGTCGTCCAAAACAGATCTTAATGCACTTGCGCTCATATTTTTAAATTTTAACCCTCTAACTGACAAGTCCGTGTTAATACGTTCACTAAGCTACAGGTTTTCACTGCAATATAAGCAATATTTAAAATAATATATTTCTGTTATAATGGGTTATAAATACATCGAATAATGATGATTACCTCAAGAGTTACATTTATATATGTAGTTAGGATCTTTTTTACATAATGTTGAAGTAATCATATTTTTTTAGCATTTAAAACAAAATGGGGAGAAAACAACATTACATTTTTGCCCATTTCCAAGGCTGTCAAAGGGTTTTAAAGACCCAGAATCAGATCCTTTGATTTGCCTTACTTTATTGAAAAATATCTCTCGTACTTTTTTATTATGCTCTTCCGTGATTGGCTGTTGCCTTTTACTTTCCTTTGGCTTCTACTTCAGCCTGTCCCTTTCCCGCTTTTTCACTTCAGTCGTACCGCTACATTCATAGTAGACGCACGTCTTTATTGCGCCTGACGAAAAAAGTTCTATCGAAAGGCCTTGCGCAATTAATTTATTTTAGGGTGTTTTAAAGAAGTTTTTTCACTTCACTGTTGTATTTACTGTTTGTAAAGAAGACAGACTTCAGCGACGTACTTTTTGTAACTTTTTTTTAAAACTAAAGTTTCATATTCTGCCTATCACCACTAGGCTGCGCTGCGCTTAGTTTTTAGAACACCTAGTAACTGGTATTTGGTCTTAGCCAGTATTTGAACCTTCTTCTCTATTACTTTTGCCTAGATGATCATAAGTTTAGGCTTATCGAAACAGGTACACAATTTCAATAAATCTTCTGTAAACAGTCTATATGTAAATTTCTTCTTATAAAAGCTTTGTTGGATGCGTTTGTAATTATCCTCCTCAATCCTGATGTCGCTTGGAGGTGACACTAAAAATTACCCTTTAAATTAATTTAATTTCTTCCAGAATTTTTAAAATTACATCTAGACTTTTTAAATAGATGTGTGCATGTTAGTAATATCGATGCACAAAACAATGCACATTTGGAGATGTTATACAATAATTTTAAACTGGTTTTTGTAGTGCAACGTAAAATTTGTCTCAGGACTGAGGAGGTTAAGCGAATTCATAGCACTTATAGTTGTCGTTCAATCCACCCGTTTGTCCGTCTGACCTTCTGTCTGTTCGCATATAACAAAGCAAAAACTACCCAACTGAATCGTTTGAATTTTGAAATATATAAATATTACTTAATTTTTCCGAGGCATTTCAAATGTTATGAAAATCGTATGAATAATTTAATACAGCGACAATCAAAAATATTCCGTTACATTACGGCCAATGGGAAAAAAACAGTTCCTACTGCATTTTAATGGTGTTACACTCTTTTGAATATAATACAGTTCATTGCATCTATGAAATATACATTAAAATATACATATTGTACAATCTGTGGTGCAAAGAAAATTTTTTTTTAATAATATACAGGGCCACACAAAAACATTTTATTATATAATGGTATGTGTGGAAATATTGCTTGGGGTGCATTTTAATTATATTAAAATACAGTCGAGTCTCTCTATAATGAAACTCCATACATCGAATTTCTCTATATAACGAATTTTTAGTAGGAACGGTCCCCTCTTCGCATGATTACATTAAAAACAGTCTCTATATAGCGAAATATCTATCTCCATATAACGAATTTTGTCACAAATTGGTTTTAATCTATTCAGTTTTAAAAAAGCTTCGAAATCATATGGGATCAATTTTCCATCACTTATTTTTGATTTATTGTTCACTGCTGAGTTTTTTAAATAAATATTACTTCTCTCCTTGTTCTTTAAATCCAACGAGTTCATTCCACCTCCCATACACCTTTCAACATCCTTCTCAAAACAGAGTCAATTGGATTGTTAGACATATAAGTGAGGAATCAATGAAAGGCACATAAGAGAGGCCTTCAAATGGAGGAAAATGTAAACTACAATTTTTCATTCCTTGCTAAAATTTGAGCATTTTTTGAGAGCGTAACAATTTGAAAATCAAAACAACAAAAAATTGCAGATTTCTTCCTCTGAAAATAATGCAAGTCTTCCTTATTTGATTTTCATTAAGCTTTCAAATAAATGTCTGTTCTCTTTTTTGAAACTGCTTAAATAAATAAGAAATAAAATTTTAGGTTAATATATACTTTTAAACATTTCAAATTCTTAATTAAAATGATCAAAAATAATATTTGTTCAAAATTTACACATTAAATAAAATTTTTAACATCATTGTCTATACATCGAATTTCTCTATATAAGGAATTTTTTACTGGAACGATGGATTTCGTTATATAGAGACTCGACTGTATTTCACATTTTATGAAACTGATATACGCTGGTGAAGTTACTACTAATTAATTCCTGTATAATAGAAAGCCTTTAGTGTTTACAGGACACATAAAATATTTCAGTTACTGTATTGATCTTAAGTGCTGTAAATTTTAAAAACTATTTTTTAACGTTTAGTATAATAGCACTCATTTTCTGCGTCTGACATGCAATTTCCGACTTTTTTCATATGTTGCTGACTTTATACAAACTTATCCTAAACTCTATTACTTTATCCTAACCACAAAACGTATATTTCCTTATCACTAATCAACTCCCTCCCCCCCCCCCCCTCTCAAAAGAAAAAGAAAATACATATAGAAAAAAAATTTCGCTGTTATCATGCACAGTCAATTAAAATTTTGGGCTAAAAATGCATTGCTTTAAACTTAAAAATTAAAACTTTAAGTGCATTGCTTTTTATCAGCATAAAATTTTAAATTAAATGAAGGTGTAATTATTTTTTCATCAGCTAGTTAATTTATGCCCATATTTCTATATTTAAAAACTTTTGAAGTATTTTTTAAACTTAAAAAAAGAACATTTTTATTAAAGTATAGTAAAAGGAATGGTTAAAAAGATTTTTTCAAATTTTTAAGACGCTATATTATATAAAAAAAAGATTTCTTCCGCAATTCATCTCAAATAGAATATTAGCAAGGAAAGAATATTTTACATTTTCCTCTAAATTTCTTTTTAATAATATCTCTATCTCTTCCAAAATAATAAAAAATTCATAAAAAATAAAGGAAAAGTCAAAATGAAAAGAAAGTCGGAAAATTATTTTCTACTTTTTCATATCTCAAAAAAGTGAAGTATTTTTCGCTTTAAGTTCTGAATATTTAAATGCAGTTGTTCAACTTTTAGGAAGCGATTTGGTATGTTATTTGGTTGGCAAGTATTTAATATGCTAATATGCTATTTTTATGTGATATGTTTATTTTAAGCAAACAAATATATATATATATATATATATATATATATATATATATATATATATATTGCCATGATAAGGTAACCGGCATATTTTAAAAATTTATATAAAATTAGCATGACCAGCAGTTTTTCTCGCGCAATGTTAACAAGCAAGAAAAATCATGCGTTAAGCATAGATTATGAAGCACTTTCCAACGCTTCATGAAATCTTTAACAAAACTTCCTTATTTAGGTAAATAAGGATATAAAGCCAAATATAGCCAAATATGTATTCCAGTACTATTGAACAGCCTTGTATTTGATCTGTCCGCTAATAAACATATTATATAATAGGAAAATTTAATTTAGAAAAAAATGCCTAGTAGCTTGAAATTTCTCTTTCAGCAATTTATACTAATAGATGGAAACATACTTCAATACTTTGTTCAGCCTTGTAGTTTGCCTGGTACCTTTATTACACATCAGTGTTAATCTCTTCAGACCCAAGGTGCACATTTGTGTACCTCTGGTTTTAACTCCGTATCTCACTTATTATTTGAAATTATTTTATTGAGACGAGAGGACACAATCTGTGTACGTCAGCCTTTTCTAGTTTCAGTAAAAAATTTCGCTAACAGTCTTAATTCATATGATTTTGGAGGAAATAAACCAGCAATGGCGATACATGTAAAATTTCGAAAAAGTAAGTACATTTTTATAGTTAAAAAATTAATATTTAGTCACAATAATTTTTAAGAATGCTTATAAACTCTTCAGTATAGCATAAATCATTTAAAATTTTTAGCTAGATCATAATATCTATTTAAATTAGATGTAATTTGTAAGGTGCACGTAAATGCACCTTCGGCTTCAACTCTGTGTTTTTGGAAAGAAGTCATTTCACTAAAAAATTTGCACTGAATGTTAACTTATTGGTGCAGTGCTAAAGTTATTGAATGATTCAAAAATTATACTTAATTGTAAATAAGAATTAATTTTATTGATGTTTTAAATTAAACATTAATTTTTTTAAATCATAATCATTATATCTTTGTAAGAGTAAATAAACTGATGAGGATAATGGTGATGGTGAGTCTTCTGACATTGAAAATTTAGATGACACAGACATAACCATTGAGGATATCGCTCCAGTTACTATCCTGAATCCATGCAGCAATAAAGTTTAACCTAAAAGACCTTTGTTATAAAAAGCTGAAAATAAGTACATTTTTAAAACTTGTATTGCAGCAAACTAGAATAATAATGCTAGGAATAAAACCTTATTTTTTTCGCAAATATATATATATATATATATGTGTATGTATATATTTTCTTTTAATGGTATTCTGAGGACCATTGATTGATGAGGAATATCTAAAAACAGATTCCAGAATCGCCAATCCTTTTTAATCATTTCTAGATTAGTTAAAGGAACATTTTTGGGGAAAAGCTTCATATCAAAACAATTTATATTCTGCTCAAACACGAAACCATCTCTCAATAAATGCATCTAAATATGAAATTGTAAAAGTTGCAGGCGTACACATACTAATGGGAACTTTAAAATATCTCCAAGCAAGGTTCTACTGGTAAAAAGACTTGTGAATGCTTAGAATTGCAGCTACTATGTCACGTGATCGATTTTTTTTAGATTAGAAAATTTCTTCATTTTGCAGATAAATCAATTGATCGTTAAGCAGATGACAAATTATGGAAAGTAAATTTTATCTTGAATGCAGTTAGAATGAAATGTTTGTCCCTGCCCCGGCCAAAACATTTATCACTAGATGAACAGAGATCACTAGATCCCATTTGCTGGACGTTGTGGATTTAGACAGTATGTGCCGTTAAAACCTAATCCATTGGGATTAAAAAACTTTGTTTTTTCCTCCAGGGATGGCCTTACCCTTGACTGCCAAATATATCATGGAAAAGGAATTGTACCAGCTGATGTTTCCAAATAATTATGATTAAGTCTATGTGGAGGCATTGTCAAATTGTTTTTTTAATTTATGCCGAAAGACAACACACATATGAATAACATGGCCAGTTCTTTTTATTAGTGTAAAATGTGCCGACTTTTTATTGAGGAACAATAGCTACCAAGCTGGAATGCTTATGAACAAAAGACTTGGAGGGGCAGATAAAAAAAATCAAGAATGATCGAGATTTGTAACGCGGAGAAAGGGATGAGAGACTAAGAAAAGGGGAAGATATATGCATACTAAAATGGAAATATAACAAATGTGAAACTTTGCTTTCGACTTCAAAGATAGCGATCCCGAGAGCAGTTGTGTTAGATGTTCTAAAGATCAAAACTGTAAAATTAATGTAACACAACCTGCAATTGTGAATACATACGATACGTGTATGGGTGGTACAGATTTAAACGATAGGTGTTTATCTTACTACCGTCATGCTATTCGCACAGAAAAGTATCAACAAGGGTTTTTGTACATTTTATAGAATTGGTTATTTTTATTTGTTGGATAATGTATATCAGAAATTGCAAAGCAGGTGAAGTTCCGCGAAAAAACAGATTGTCTCTCTTACGGTATTTTTAGATATTGCATAAGTACTGATGAAATGCGAGGGGGAAGTAAGGGAAGAACGACGACCAGGGAGACCACGCAAATTTTTTTCATCTGAGAGCGATTCTGAAGACGATTCCAAAAATAAACCGCTGCAAAAACAACGTAATGATATTCAGTAGCCAATTTACTATATTAGATACGACAAGATTGGACAGTTTCCTTTTTCAACAAATGATAGCTTTGCTTCGAATGCAAGTATGAAAGCTGCAAATCAAGAACAAGATATATTTGTACAAAGTGCAATATATATCTCTGTATCAATAATAATAATAATAATAATAATAATTGTTTCAAAAATAGCATCTCAAATAAGCTTATATGTATCAATTGCCCACAAAATTCCTTTTTTAAATATTTATTTTAGATGAAGTCTTTTTTTCGCAGTATGAACCCGAGGTGCACATATGTGTACCTGCTAGTAAATAGAAACTAAAAATAATTATTTTATTTTTAATACAAAATTATATTTCTATATATATAAATAGGTGAAACAAACTGTAAGATAATTTTTATGATGGCTTAAAATGTGTCAGATCTGAAGAGGTTATGATAAAATTTATTTTAAATTAAAACACTCTTAAAACAACTGATATCACTTTCTCATAAATTATCATTCATAGGCTCCATGTACCGAATTCTTTGCGTGGCCCTGTATATCATTTTATCTATATTCTGCAAGCATTTCATAGTAAATTTAATGCAGTTCAGCATAAAAATGCATAGTTTATATAAGAATCCCTTTTTAGTAATTTATGCTCACATTCAGTAACGTTAGCGAGCTCTTTTGGGTATCCCTGTATATCAACTATAGCATTTATACACATCATATAATGTGCATAGATTTCGTGAAACTTATACGCTCATATCATAATTAAAATGCATTTCATCCATCCATCAGCTTTCATCGGATACATATACAGTCGTTCGGAAAGAATGTACTATTTGAAATCTTTTGTGTGTCTCTGTAAATACTATGTACTTTATATTAGGGAAGACAGTATCGTATAATTTATACTAAGCCTCATTGACATATGTTAATTTTATTATACATGAAACAGTTTAATATATTTAAAAATCTCACACACTATTCCCTATTTTACCATCATCTAATGGAATTCTTTTGTGTGGCCCTGTAAATGAATAATATCTACATTTTCACCTTATATTTTATAGAATGCATATTTTAATGCACCTCGCAAAAGCATATATATTTTAATACGTTTGACAGGGTATAACATCTTTAAAATTCGTTTGAAACGATTTTTCCCCGTAGGCCGTAATGTAATGGGAAACTTTTGATTCTCCTTGTAGATAAACTAATCATGATAGAAACTTCATTTCCAATAGAGTTCGTGCTTAAGGTAAACGTCAATAGCGTTCTAAAATTTCATGGCAATCCGAGTATATTTACGTGAGTTAGAGAGAGGACAGACGGCCAGACAAACCGAATACATAAGCACTTTTCAACTTTGTTGGAAAGTGCTAAAAATTTCTATAAAAACAGAGAGAGAAAAAAAAGACTCAATAATTTTACTCTATTTCTCGGTTAAATGCATTCGATCAAGTTACTCGGTTATCATTTTACCGATATTTTTCTTTATGTCAAATTTCGTACAGCGATTCCGTCTTTATTTAAAGATATTTTTATCTCTATTAAAACTTATAATTCGAAATAGACAGTTATAAAATTATTGTGCAATTTTATTAGGAATGTTAAAAAAAAAACATATTGTTTTATATTTAAGTTAGAATAATTCCGAAAGGAAAAAATCATCGCTTCAGTGTTAGTGGAGATTTTTATCGATTTATCCCTGCTGAATCATAAAAGAAATATTTTGAACATCATAACAAAAGCTCCTATAGCTTACTCAGTAAGGTGTTTTTCCGTTGGCAAGCGGTCGCGGGTTCAAAACCCAGGACGGCTAAAAACAAATTATATAAGAAATAAATGATACAGTTTTTTTCAAAATTACTCGAAAAGATAAATTCCTGTACGGCTCGCTAAAGACTAAGCGAATTAGAAAACTAAATTAAATTATTATCATTAAAAATATATTTACAGAGCGCTTTGTATTTTCAACGATGTTAATTTACAGAGTCTCTAAATTTACCGAACAATTTCTCTGTTATTTTAACAAAAGAAAGTCGGCTCCACTTAATCCAGGAACGGATAATTGTAAAACACCGCTTATATGCGTAAAATGCAGTGGAACAGAAACGGTTTCCATAAAGATAATGTTAAAAATATTCGTTTTATCGTATTAGAATCTCCAGTTAATCACATAAAATATCCCCAATCTAGTAATCCGGATTTTGTAAATTCCTGTGAATCTGATGAATGAAGGAAAAAAAAAAATTTTTTTTTCTGCAATAAAGATTTGTTATCTATAAAATCGAATAGTAGAAATCGTTGTGAAAGAATAGACTTCATTCGCTGAATTCTTGGAAGCGTAAACGAGTGGTAATTTTGAAGATGACAGTAAAACTTTAATGAAGATACTGGATCAAGGAGAAAATACAATAGGGGTGGTCGAGAGATTTAAACAACAATATTCAGCACTAGAAGTTGATAAATGCAGAGTCCGAAGTAGAAAAAAACAAGCTGAAAGATTTCTGTTGTAGACGACAACAAACTAGTTGGATGTGCCAATCCCAAAACTTTCTTATATCTCATACGTACATTTTAATATTTCAAAATTTAGTTACACATGATAATGCCTTAATTTATTAATTCAATACTACACCAACTGTGATTTGCATCATAAATTTCTGCTTCTGTCAATTAATCGGAATAAAAACGCGTTTCCGTATTTGCACGAGCCGATGACAGTAGAACGATATTCAGATTTTTTTCAAATTCAGGTAGGATCTACTCGCCATACTTTAAAAAAGTATACACAAAAGATCTAATTGGGCTCTATGCATAATTTCATACACTTTTCTGTGGTAAAATATTTAAAATGGCTCACAAATCGCTATTGCAGCGATCATCTTCCAACGTTTTTTTTTAATTCAGGGAGGACAATCTAGCCATAGCCAAACACTTACACAAAAAATTTCGTTCAATTCGATGCATAACTTCATACATTTTAAGTCGATAAAATATCGAAAATGGCACAAATATCGCTATTGCAGCGCCCCCTTCCGGTGGAATATTTCAAAATTGTAGGAAAAACTGCTTGCAACAGCCAAAAACATTCACAAAAATTTTGGATCAATTTTATACGTATCTTCATACACTTTTTGATGGTAGAATGGCGACATACGGACACACACACAGACATACACACACACAGACTACAGACACACAGACATTTTGTAAAAAAACATGTTTTTTGGAATCTCTGACCCCTAAAACGTGTAAATTCGTCGAAAACCGGATGTTGAAAAAGTTTTGATTACAATACTTTCTTGTATTGAAGATAGAAGAAAGTAATAATGGATAACATTGTTCGTACGGGTACCGTTATTTTCCAGCTGAAACACCAGCATTTCTTTATAGAAAAATAAATATCGTTCAAAAGAGTGAAATTTCGTTTTATTTAATCAGGAATTTTCTAAAAGAAAATACTGGTTCCAAAGAATTTCTTGCTCATAAAATTCCAGGACCCGTATGGATAAGTTGGCTAATATTGAAAATTAAATGAATTTATGTGGAAATTTAAAAATATTTTCAAAGGTTGTATTTTGAAAACAAAAATTTTATACTTTACTTTCCTTTTAATTTTCTTTAAATCGCAAAAATTATACTGAAAAATTAAACCGTGCAACATAAATAGTATTACAATATAACTCAATTTAGTACGCATCGTTATATATACATTAGTAATAAATTATTGATTAAAATTGTTATTGCAATAAATAATTTTTAAATTATTACGTTAACTGTTATTTTTAATTAATATTAATTATATCTGCTGTATAGAATCAAACTATAACATATAACAGAAACTTTAATTGTTGGACTCGCTTAAATGCACACTCCACTTAGTTGCATACAGTTCAGTAAAACTGTATGCAAATAAGCGTGTCAATTGCATCTGTTTTTCTAATATCTATAATTTTACGTAATAGATTACCCGTAGATTCTCTGTAATACCACAGAAAATCGTTTAACAGTGTGTTTTAGTTGAAATATTCTAAATAATTTTGGCATGCCTATTTTTACTAGAAGAAAGTATACTGCTACAGATAGTTAAAAAATACCAATTAACCCACAGTTGGACATTAACTTCATTATTGCATTCCTTTAACTGAAAATGAGACTCAAATATTCCAGAACTACAACGATTTCTAAATGAAGGATAATTTATAATGTACAGTAGAAGCCCGAAATAACGCGTTCCGATGTATCGTAAATTCGGATTTAACGCGGGGAAAAGTATGTCCTCAGAAAAAAAATATATCAATTTTAGGGTAAATTTTACTTTTAAAATTTCAGTGAAACATAATGAGGGACTTGCAGTCTGTGGTTAGTACTATTCATCTCGATATCTCTATTGTCGATTTAAATGACTGGACAGAAATTGACAACAGCGAATCTACTTCAGACGTCATAACAGATCAGGATATCATTGATACTGTAACGCATAAAAATTGCAGTGAGCAAAATAATGATGACGAAAATTAAACTGATGTGGTAATGAAAGACGACATTTCGCATGTTATTGAAGTCATTTCACACTTAACGAAGGTAATTTCGTGAAGGTAAAGGCAAGAAGATTCAGATTGTGTTCATCTGCTCCATCTTGCTAGTGTGAAACAATATGCCGAAATGAAACGAAACGCATTCGTTCATCAAACAAAACTTATGGAGTTTTTTAAGATAGTGTAAGATTAAATCTGTGTTCAATGAATGATAGAGTTAATTACATTTCATAAAGCAGATAAGTGTTTTCATCATACGAATTGAATATTTCTAACAGAGCGAAAAATTGTCCAGGCCGGGGATCGAACCCAGATACTTGGCTTTAAATTTTCGCCAAACTTGGTGAAACTTTTCAAAATATCATAAAATTTGGTGATCAAAAGTTCGCATTGAACTTGGTGATACTTGGCAAAATATCGCCAAATTTAGCGAAAAATTTTGAGAATTCATAAAAACTGCTTATTAATAGCTGTAGCTTACTAATTTGGCACAATTCTCATTCAAATTCAATACTGACGATGCTTCTTTTATGGGCTTCGTCGCATTATAGTTTCTTAATATTTTAGTAAAGTTTGCAAAATAATCAAGAAATAAGGTATTTTTATGGAATCACCTAATCAAGTTTCACAAATTTTAGCTTGGAGTATTTGAATAAAATAAGCTATGTACATATATATGTATGTATATATATATATCATTCTTTCACATAACAATGAATCTGAAAGCTATTTTCTCTTCCTGGTAATGGTCGGAAGCACTTTTATTAGTAAAGCAGTATCGATTCAACCCTTTGCGGTGCAGGACATATTCATTGCTTAAGTGTTGAAATTAATGACTGACACCGGAATTTGAAATCAACTTTATCTGTAAATTAGAAAACTCTGTATTTCACGCATTCAATAAACCGTAATTTTTAAAAACAAAATTCCGGTGCCAATGTAGAATTTGGGAATTAAAACTAAGAGGCATATCTATAAAACCACTGCGCCGCAAAGGGTTAAGACATTCAAATTACTTATCCAAATAAATTCTAGTGTCTGGCACTAATATTATTATAGAGATTTCAATGGTACTATTTCTTAACCTTACACTCAATAAAATTTTAGATTTATAATCATTATACGTAAAAAATTCAAAATCAGTTTTCCTTGAAGGTATAAAAGTTGAAATTTTGATAAACTGCATACATCTTAAAATGAAATTATAGTTAAAGGAAATTAATTTATACAACATTCTAAAATAAAATTTCTGACAACTGAAATTTCTAAAGATATTTTTATTCAATCTGAATAGAATCAAATTAAATATCTTGTACGACAATATTTTTAGTTAGCAAAAATATTTTCTTTTGAGAATAAAATTTTATCGTAAAATGTTATCAACATGATAGTTATAAGCAAAAAATTTATAATAAAATTTCTTTCCATTTGTAATAAGGTATTTAATTGAAATTGCGTAGAAACGAAATCCGATGTTGAAATTATAATTTGCACATTAAAGAGAAATATATTAGATCATACTCTAAAATAAAAATTCTACCTGATATTATTTCTAAGGATTTTTTTTTTTCTCAAGAAATTGCAATTAATTTTTTCGTAAGTTCAAATTTTAATATTTAAATATATGTAGGGTTTGGGTGTATAACACAATAACAGACATAAAAAATCTTGGAAAAATGGGTAATTGCTTCCTGAAATATTTAAGTACAAGCTTCATTTAATATTTAAAAGATGTTTTCATAATCAAAGATACATTTATTATAAATTAAACAAGTTTTTGTTAATGAAATGTAACAAGTCCAGTAAAATAAAATCTATCAGACAAAAATTTTTGTACATAATTAAATCAAGGTTCAGTGGTTTTAAGATGAATCAATCATAATAAGTTTGTTTGTAGAATTTTTTTTCTTTTCTTTTCTTTTCTTTTTTTAGATGCTTTCGTAATTATGCAAATGCGTAGCACCTATAGTCGTCGTTCCGTTTGTCTATCAGACCTTCATGTCTGTCTATCCATCAGCATATAACAGAGCAAATCTACCCAACCGAATATTCAACCTTAAATATTTAAAATGTATAATTGTTGCATAATTTTTTCGTTTCAAATTTTATAAAATTCGATTGTATAGTTTTATTACAGGGACAATCAAAAATTTTCCGTTACATTACGGTCAATGGGAAGAAATTGTTACAAGTGCATTTTAATGATGTTACACTCTTTCAAACATAATAAAATTCATATGAATCTATGTAGTATTACTACAATATACATTATGTATAAACTGTGGTGCAAAAAATATTTGTTATTCATTTATAGGACCACGCAAAAGTATTTCATTATATAATGGTATAGGGGGAAACATTGTTTGAGGCGCGTTTTACTAATTATATTAAACTATTTCCTGTGTTATGAACTTGATATATAGGTTTCTGAAGTTTACTACAAATTACTTCCTATATAATAGGAAACAGATAGCATTTACAAAGACACACAAAAGAATTAGGCTGTTGTACAGTATCCGAAGTACTGTATACTATAACACCAAAATCTGAATATTTTTAAACTTCGTTATAGTACACAGCACCTCATTTGCTACGTTTGACGTGCACTTTCCAACTTGTAATTTTTTTTTTTTTTTTTTTTTTTTTTTTTTTTTTTTACAGTGCGTTTATTGATCACAACAGGGGTTACATAGGATTGCATATTTGTAAACCGAAGCATAAAGAGACAAATATCACGTGACTTTTTGCGGGTTTCTCATAACTTTCAGAGCGTTAAATTACCGTGACTTCGGGTAACTCACATCATTTGCAGAATTTTGTTGGCTAAAGTTATAACGTGATTGGATTGATTTGCTTCTTATTTTATAGCTTAATTGAGACTGTTACCTGAAATATATCAGTTTTGATTAGCTTTATTCATAGAGGTTTGGTTGATTAGTACGAAAATCTTCTAAAATAACTATATAATTTGAAGAAGCCATATTTTTCAAAGAAATTAATGCATTTCCAATTCAGTCTAAAATAGCTAACAAAATCTCTATGAGACATTTTTGCGACAGCAGTTTCCACATAAAGATTAACTCTTAAGACACTTTTCCTTCTAGTAAGAGTATTAAATGAGAAAATGTTATAAAACTACTCATCTGAGGAATAATCAAAAAATGTTTGCACTATCAAAAGTTCAGCTCCCACCATATTTAAAATCTATACATAAAAACACCCACGATTTTATCCAAAAACGTTCAAAGCGATTTCTACCCAACCGCAGACTGCGAAACCAATATGACGTCATTGCGATATTTTCCTAGTAACCTATTTTTAGGCCCGATGCACACGTACGGTTTTTTCAAGTTCTGGCGCCGCTGCGTACCCACAACAGATGATGCACATGTCCGATTTTCCCAGCTGCGGCAGTAAGAATCAGACCGTCGACAACGATGAACGTGTATTCTAGAAAGCGGATTATTTTTGCGTTGTCCAATCAAAAGTTCAACATCAACGTCCGCCATCCTTGCCGTATTTACGTATTTTACCGGACGTGTGCAGCGCTCAGTAGGCAACAAAGTACTATGAACCGGAATTGTGTGTGCGGCGCCGCTGCGGTGTGGTGGGGAAAAGCTTGGAAAAACGACCGCAAGGTGGACGTACGTCACCGCAACGGCGCCGGAGGTATGTGTGCATGCCATTCCTGTTTTCTTTGTATTCTGCGCCGTAATTGCGGCACCGCAACGGCGCCGGAGCTTAAAAAACCCTACGTGTGCACCGGGCCAAAGCTTGGAAAAACGACCGCAAGGTGGACGTACGTCGCCGCAACGGCGCCGGAGCTTAAAAAACCGTACGTGTGTATCGGGCCTTAGACGTGTTCCTAATTATATAAATACTTTACACCTATAATCATCCATTCATTAATCAGTCCATTCATCTGTCCACATATAACAGAGCAAAAACTACCCAACCGAATCATTTGAAATTTAAAATAAATATTTTTTGAGTAATTTTGTCGCGTGGTTTCAAATTTTATGAAAATTAGATGTATAGTTTAATTACAGGTATAATCAAAATTATTCCATTACATTGTGGCCAATGGGGAAAAATAGTTTCAAGTGCATTTTAATGGTGTTGCATTCTTCCGAACATAGTGAAATTGATGTGAAGTATAAACTAAAATATACATCCACTACAATAAGTGGTGCAAAGAATATTTGTTATTAATTTACAGGGCTACAGAAAAATATTCCATTATGATATAAGAGGAAAATTGTTTTGGGTAGTTTATATAAAAATAAACTATTTAACATTTTATGAAATGGGTATACGTTGCTAAGGTTTACTTTAAGCTACTTTCTGTATGATAGAAAGCAGATAATATTTACAGGGATACACGAAAGATTTCGGATACTCTACTGTATCCTAAGTAAACTATACAATTACAGAAGGATCTGAATATTTTTAAACCTTCCTTATATTACAAACGCACCTCATTTCTTACGCTTTGCATGCAATTTCCAACTTTTTCGATCTGTAAATGCGCTCTGAATGTCCAGTGTTATGCTGACACCTGACTTGGACATGTTCTATAGTTGGTCGTATTTCTATAGTTATGTAGTACTATATATTATTGGATATACACGCACTGTTAAAATTTCAGCAAACTGTCCAGTCATACGATTTCTTTTATAGAAAACAATTACACCTATTCATAATTTAACTGTACTTATGATCAGGACATAGTTAAATTACGTTTATGTAGCCACGTATTCTAAAAAAAAAAAAAAATGAAATGTTGAACAAACTATGGACAGTTTTTAGCAAATTTTTAACGCTGTAGTTTTGTAGCATTATATATCAGTAATACATTAAATTATGGAATCAGGAGCACAATTTAAATGTTAATTAAATTACGCTTATTAGCCATTTTCTTAAAAAAAAGGGGGGGGTCTAAACGAACTGGACAATTTGTAGAAATTTTTTAACTGTGTAGTTATGTAGCATTATATATTAATTATACATTAAATTATGAGGAACAAAATTTAAATGTTAATTCTAGTAGGGTCAGGTGGGGTAATTATCATCGGGGTGTGGCTAATTTTGACCACCACCATAATGGAGAAAACTGTGTATGGTAAATTTAGTTTCACGTTTAGATATTAACCTCATAATGCAATTTTCATTTTAGATATCCTTTATCACTAGTCTGAAACATTTTTGAGATACAAACAGTAATTTGAACAAAGTCTAACCAAAATTTTGATAAAGAAATTTATCAGTTTGGAGATGTAATCATTATAATTACCCCAAACAAATATGTATAGGCAAGTATAAAGAAGATACATTCGAGTCTCTCTACAACGAAACTCCATCTAGTAAATTTCACTATTTAACGAATTTTTTGTAGGAACAGTCAATTTTTTTCATAATTCCATTTAAAAATATCTCCATATAACGAAATATATGTCTCCATTTAATGAATTTTTTCAAAAATGCTCGTTCATATGTTCAGAAAACGCTTCAAATCTTTTGTGGAATAAGTTTTTTTTTTTTTTTTCGTGGATTTCTGGTTTATATTTCATAGATATACTCCTCTACTTTGTTCCTTATGTGCAAAAAAAGGCGTTCACCATCAACCCCCATGAAAAACAACCTTTTTTATGGCTGCACTTGACTTTGTTTTAACCAAGATGAGCATGCGTTCTTGGAAAAGATTGAAACATATCACAAAGCATCCTAAAAGATAAAACTATTCCATTGTCGCCTTGATTATGCTGTTTGTTTCTTGGTTTGGATAGTAAGGCAGGTATAAAAGAGCAATTTCAGAAAAGGCTCCCTTTTTCATCAGGTTTCCATCTACCTAAACTAACTCTCATTACTTTTAGAGTTTAGAGTGGATGTTTGTTGTTTGTGGCGGCTCGGAACATTTTTTGTTGTGAGAGATCATTTGAATGAAAAATTGTTACTAAATGTCATCTATGCTCGTGTGATTTTCTACTGCATCTGCATAAAATGCTCCTAGGATAAGCATAACTCTCTCTGATAAGGTAATAATTTTGAAAATAATCAATAAGATACTGGAAAAAAAGGATACTGGAAGTGGCAAAAATGTTTGAGATTCCATCAAAATTCCGTTTGCCATTTCAAAAACTAAATTAAAAGGCTCAAAAACAATGCTGTTTCAAAAATTAAATATTAAATAAAAATTTTTTTGCCGTTCTCCGTTCGACGAATTTGTCTTTACAACGAATTTTTTGACTGAACTATCGATTTCGTTATATAGAGATTCGACTGTATATAGTTGCCATAATTTCTCCACTAGTGATCTTAATTACCCTAAACTTTTTTGATTGTGAGGTTTTGATGCGGTAATTATATCCGTCTTTTGAACTTAATAAAAAAGGGGTCTATAAGAATTAAAACTTTTAAGAGGTATTCTTAAAGGGTCAAAATTACTTCCTATGTACTAAAAATACCACTTTCCCAAGTAGAAAAAAGTAAAGAAAATAATAATTTTGAAAACATATAAAATAGTCATAAATATCCCCCCCCCTGACCCTAGCAAAATATATTTTCCTAAAGTCAATGTAAATAAAACTGTTATTTTAACACAAACTTTTATTATAAATGAATAACGACTATTTCAAAACAACCTCGCACTTTAAAATAACAACTGTTATATTCAGACGTTAATTTCATAACGTAAGTCACGCATATTTAGTTTAGATATTTTATAGTTCTTTTTAGCAACCTTAAATCTTGAATATATCTAAACTGGTGGTTTACTTGAGCCTTATGTTTGAAAGAAAATATGTAATATATCCTTAACGCCATAATTATAACTAATAAATTTGCTGCAAGTTTTCTTTTAAGTTATGAAAAAATGTTTTAAAAACATTGCATACAGAACTAGTTCCTTGGTTAAAATTGCACTTTTCTCTTTAAATAAAAATCAATTAAATCATACTCAAAATTGAAAATTTCGACAACTTAAATTTCTGTGGAAAATTTTATTCATTCTCATTAGAATTAAATTAAATTTTTTGGAAAATAAAATTTTTTAAGTACAAACGTATAATTTCTGGAATAAAAAAATATTGCATCGTAGAAATTGTACCTATATTATAGTCGCAACTAATTAATTTGCAATCGTTTTCATCTAAGTTATAAACGGTTAATTTACACAAATTGTATAAAAATGCATTCATAAAATAAAAGGACAATTTACGCCTAAACGAAATTTACAACGCAACATTTTAAAATGAAAATTTATGCAGCTTTTTCTATAAAGATATTTTAATTCATTATCAAAGGAATGAAATGAAATTTCGCTAATATAAAACTTTGAATTTAGAAATATATTTCCTTTGAGAATAAGTGTTGCGTTCTGAAATTTTGCTAATATCATAGTTGCAATATATAAAGTAAAAATCTACTTTTTTTACAGTTATAGAAAGAGAATTTTATATAAATTTCATATATATAAATTGCTATGATAAAAGGTTAATTTGTATTTTAAAGTATTTGCCACTATAAAAATTCTGATTTAATAAAAAAATTAGATTTTTTTTTCCAGTAACAATTTTTTGTGATTCTAAATGTATTCTAATTTTATTCCGATTATTAAAAGAAGAATTAGTTCCAATTTAATAAACTGGAAGTCTGATTAAATACAGAAATCGAGCAGAAAACCCATTAGAATGTAAACAATGTTTCTATGCGTGCTTTTCCTATTTTTGTTTTAACATAAAAACACTAATTAAACGTAAATCGACACTTCTAGATTAATTTTATAGATGAGCAATAATATACATACAGTAATAAAGTAGAAGCAATAATATAGAGCTTCAAATGAGGTTTTTAAAAAATTAAATTTTTTCGTTATTTCTATGTATAGTTGTTTCACTTCGTTGTATAGAATGTTTTAAAAATATTTGTAACAATTAGCCAGAATCTTGTTACTCACAGTGTTCTGAAATAGAATCAAAGTTCTACGTTACAGTGTAGTTATTTGACAGATATTCGAATATATATATATAGATATAAAATATTGATAATTTCTCATAAAAGTATGTATTTTTTGACGTATTTTGTAATATTTCAGTTCATATTGAAGATAATTATAAAACTGCTATTTCGGTGCACAGATAAGTGTAATAAGGTACCCTGGGGTAATACCGCCACGTTAAGGTTCTACCAATTTTCACGGCTCAGTTTTAGTTTGTATTTTTCAAACAAATATATGATTTGATACAGCAACGCATTGACTATTTATATAAAAAAAAATAATTTAACAGATATGTATTCATAAAATGTATTGGAGAGATTTCTTGACCAATGCTATTTGGCGTTATTACCCACCTATATAGGTAATAATGCCATGCAAACAAATCTATGAAATAAAATGGAATAATTGCATGTAGATTGCCCAATTCTAAAAATACAAACTCTACAAACCTAGAAATTGAAAAATTGCATTCTAAGCTATTGAAAATGTTCGATTTTTTGTGAAAGTGTAAGAAAAATAAAGGTGGTGTGTGTGTGGGGGGGGGGGGGAGGATGAGGCAAAAGAATATCAGACCGTGAGCTTCTTTTTGCTTAAAAAGGACCGCTTAAATAGAATTATTAGAAACAATGCACAGTTTTAACTGTGTTTATTTGAATCAGTATTTAGGATGTAGCTTGGCCACTGTAGAGAATCAATCGGGGTATTAATGCCAAGGATTGGCGTTATTACCCCGCTATAGTTATTGCGCTGTACATTTTAAATTACAAATTATCTCGAGAAGATATTCAAAATCCTCAACAACATTTTGAAAGTCCATGAAATGTACTACAAATGTATGTAATTAACAAAGTATTTCCGGATAAAAAAAATAGTCTTCATATCACAAAACGTATCAAGCGTTTTAGATCAAGCGTTAATTTTAGTTGCTTGTAAAAACAATAAGACCTAAAAATGAAACAAATTAACTTGAGGCTGTTTTTTGCGATTTATATGACTCAAAACCCTTCTGCGCAGAGCACTCGGGTGTCATTTACCAGATTATTTCATAATTATGTAAAATATTAGCACTTGGCGTTATTACCCCGCCTGGCGTTATTACACTAGTCCACCTTAGTAGTATTTACTAAGTAATACATAGGAATGTACAAGATCTTTAGTTAAATCCACTGTACATAGTTTTGCGTCAACATGAATTTTTGCTCAAAATGGCAAAATAAATAAATAAATAAAGCTAGCTGGATGTGGCAATCTCAAAAATCTATTCTATTTTATTCATGTTAATACTTCCTGAATAAAAAAGCATGGTAGCACCACAGGTGATTTGTATCAAAATCTAAGCTGCAATAACTTATTTGAAATTCTAATTGAATCTGAAATGAAAATGTCTGATAAAAATCCGTGCGTTAATTTTCGAGATAGAACTATTGCAGTATTCGTAAAAAAGTCCTGTAGAAACGCCGGCTATGTGTGGATTTACTCAAAAAAACTGAAAATCGCTAATTTATGTTAGGGACTAACGGAATCTGAAGTTTGATTCCGTTATGCGTGCATTAGTTTTTAAATAAGTCTATTTACGATAATCCTCAATAATGCCACATAGCAGCGTCAGCTGTGGCGCAATTTACACCAAAAAATAGTCAGCGCCATATTATATTAAGGACTGAAGGATTCTAAAGTGAATCCGTGTATGAGAATCCGTTTATTAGTTCTAACTATAAAGCTATTGAAGAAATCTTGAAAAAAGCAGCATAGCAGGGCTAGCTGTTGAGTGATTTACGCCAAAAAATAATCACCAACAGGGACAAACTGATATCAGGGGCAAACAGAATCTAAATTTTTATTGTATTCCGTTCATTAGTTCTTGAGATAGAGCGTCCACAAAGTTTGTGGCACAAACAGACAGACTCTCAGGAATTTTGTAAAAACATGTTTTTTGTGTTCTCTGATCAAAAAAAGTGTAAATCCGTCGAAAACCGGAATTCGAAAATTTGCACGGATCCGATTCTTTCTTGTAAAAATAGAAAAAAGTAAAAAGTTGTGAACATAATGTTACCATTTTATGATTTCGAGAAAAACATGACTATTTATTTAATATTTTGCATTTAAAACAAGGGATTTCAAGCGTACTTTAAAGGAAATTCAGATTCATAATTATACTTTAAATCGGAAATTTTAAAAACTAAAATTTCTAAAGCACTCTTTAGTCATTTTCAACACAATATCTCCTAATGTGAAAATTTTCCCTGATCTATAGCGAGATGCAAAATGATAGGAATTAGGAACAAGGAAACAAAGAAATGAGGTCGTGTTTGTTATGCAAATGCGTAAACTTTGTGTTAAAATCAAATACATTGTACTACAATTAATATTAAAGTAAATGTTTCAAAAATTTTATATTTGTTTTTTAATCTTTTGAAAATATATATTTTGCTAAATTTAAGCAGGAGTAAAATCATAAGAGTGTAGTCGACATTTCTAAAACTGCAGAACGTGATTGCACGATATTTAAACGTTTAGTTCGCAAAACATGTGGATTAGAAGGAGAATCAAAATGTTTTATGACTTTGAAACACGGCAAATTCTAGCTCATAACAACATCGAAATGTAATTTCAAAGAATTGCTCATGAAATTAAACTTTCAAAGACTATCATTTTTAATTTCTTAAACAATCCAACTATTTATGTTTCTACAAAATCTATAGGGATGCCGAAAATGCTTTTGAAACGACCTGAAAGTTTAATTATTTGCACAGTTCCAAGTAAATTAATAACAGCAAAAGGTTTCGGAAACGAGATAAAGACATCAGCATCAATATCTACCATACGAAAAACAATAAAAAGGTCGGGAGTTCATAAAAATGTAGAATCATGTCGATTTTCGCTTTTAACATCTGGAAGTAAAAAAGCCTGCTTTCTGTCTGCAGAAAAACACCTGAAACAGCAAACCGATTGGTCTAAAATTATCTTCATCACTCAAAAAATGTTTTATTTCGATATTCCAGATGGTACTCATCCATACAAACATGGTTTTCAAAATGAAAAAGACGCATTTTCTGCATGTCAATCACGTACACTCTAAAAACTGTACCTCTTATATAAAAGGCACAAGCATATCGTGCCTTCTATTATTTTGATATGAGAGGCACATAGAAAAAAGTGCCTCTGATTTTCCAGAAAAACGTCAAGTCACGACAAAATAAGAGTCACCGATACGAAAATGTTAGAGGCACTAAGTTCCATTTGTGCCTTTAAAAATTTTCAGAGGCACAAAGTTCCATTTGTGTTCCTTTGAAAATTCCCTGTCAAAGTAATAAGTGGCACGGTGGCAAATACGCATGCACACTTTTAACAGTGTACTTCTTAATTTCAAGGGCACTATGTGCCTCATAATATTCAGAGGCAAAAAAATTCTGAATGTACCTCTTATATCAGAGGCACAGTTTTAAGAGTGTACAGATTCCCTAATGGTTTGGGCTACTTTTTTTGGCAAGTAAGCTTATGATTGCTCTTTCTGCATAAATAGAACATATCTTTGTTTGCATGTTACCGTTTGCTACGTTATAGTGTAGTTGGCTGATGGAAAAAATGCCAAATTTTATGAAAAATTCAAGACTAAATTTATTTAGAAAAAGACACAAAAAATGGTTCCAAGATAAATAAAACTCTCAAACTTGATTTGCCTATCCAATGGTCCAAATCTGAATCCCATTAACAATGTTTGGTGGTATTATAGAGTACAAAATATAATAAAAGATGGTCAAATCGTGCAGTATAACTTGAAAGCAGAATTAAAATATGGAATTTGAAACATGACATGTTTTGTCATCTCAACAAATTCAAAACTATCTAAACTCAATATAACAATGTTGCATTGAAATTATTAAACACGAAAGAAGCCCAATTGACATGTAATATTTCTACAATTTTGAAAAATCTGTCTCGTTCTTATTATTTTGCTCTCACAAGGGGACCACCAAACATGGTGCGCACAGATTTTGATGAATTCAAAGTATATTGTAGGGGTGATACCATTAATTATTCGGCTGAAAGGGTTCTTTCAAATGGGCCTCAGTTTTTGAGAAATTGGGGGTCAAAGTTCAGCGTATATTTTGAGTACTTATTAGTAACGCTCCCTGTCAACAGCTTCGTGGCTCCGCGGTAAAACACGAGGTTCCAGACCCGGAGGTGGCGGGTTCAACTCCAAGTTGGAGCTTTTTTTTTTTTCCTTCTTTATGTTTCGTATATGTTAAATTTTTTAAGCAGAATTTGAAATTCTACAGCTTTCAACTTATTAATATTTTCTTATGGGGATAGTTTGCTTTTTTCATTTTTTTTCTTATTTAAAGAAATATGGTTCAAATGATAAACTAATTACACTTCAAAATTCATAAAATAAATAAAAATAAATAAAAATGCATATATAATTAAAATTTTCAAAAGTATAAAAATTTTTAATATTTTAAAATCGCTTCTACTTTAAATATTAATAATTTTGCTCAATTACATTTATATATATTGCTAAGTAAAAAATTATACCTTTGTAAATTCAGTAAATTCACATTCTTCATTCAATATCCGTTCATCTGCCTCAATAAATTGTCGATTATCTCATATTTCTAATATTGAATTATGAAATTCTTCAGCTATAGCAATAGAAGAAAAGGAAATATCATCCGGTTGGGAATTTGTAAGCAGATTATCATTTCGTAACAACATCTCGCAATATTTTAATGCATTCGTAATTTCGCTTTTTGTTTCTTTTCCAAATGAAAGTTTTCTGTACTAGTGCTGCTTCCTTCTATTACAGTATTTTTAGCATTCAACCCATTTTTAGCATTCGATACAAATCTACCAATTGCATACTCAATTTTCATACCATAATTTCAGCTATAGATATACATACCAATATTTCAAATATTTTATTTGTCTGCAAAAGAAACAAAATGACAACAGCAAAAACAATTTCTATTTTTGCTTGATTTTACCGAGAAAATAAAAGCAGACGAATAAAATAAATATATATCATTTTATGTATCGTAAATTCTAATTTCATTAGCAGACGACTTTCCAATCTAGTTGATTTTTTTATTAAACGTTAGAGATTTTAAAGATCAGTATAAATTTGGATAATATTTTAGCACTACTGCAATAATATTTTATTACACTTTCGAAGGTATGCATTATTTGAATTAACTAATCCTATAAATGTTTGAGAAATTGCACCTGAAAATTATTTTGTATAATTTATAGAAAAAAGGATAAATTTTTATTTAAAATATTCCACAAAAAAAGCGATAGAAAAAAGAAAAAAGAATTGTGCTTAGAAAAGAAATTTCATAATAATTAATAAAAAAAGGTTAAAGACATAGATTCGTTATGCAGTTTTGTATAAAAATATTAGTTTAAAATTGCAAATAAAAAGAAATTTTCATGAAATACATTCGAAAATATAAATTTACTTTATTAAGAAAATATCAAAAAGTTTAAAGCTGTAGAATTCCCAATTGTGCTTAAAATATGTAGCATGTAAAAATATATAAAGAAAGAAAAAAAAAGCGCCAATTTTTTTTTTTTTTTTTTTTTTCTTTACTTAGCAATATATATAAATGTAATTGAGCAAAATTATTAATTTTTAAAGTAATAGGGATTTTAAAACATTCAAAATTTTTATACTTTTGAAAATTTTATTATATATGCATTTTTTATTTATTTTTATTTATTTCATGAATTTTGAAGTGTAATTAGTTTATCATTTGAACCATATTTTTTTAAATAAGAAAAAAAAAATGAAAAAAGTAAACTATCCCTATAAGAAAATATTAATAAGCTGAAAGCTGTAGAATTTCCAATTCTGCTTAAAAAATTTAACATATACGAAACATCTAAAGAAGAAGAAAAAAAAAAAGCTCCAACTTGGAATTGAACCCGCCACCTCCGGGTCTGGAATCTCGTGCTTTACCGCGGAGCCACGAAGCTGTTGACAGACAGCTTTACTAATAAGTACTTAAAATATATGCTGAACTTTGACCCCCCAATTTCTCAAAAACTAAGGCCCATTTGAAAGAACCCTTTCAGCCGATTAATTAATGGTATCAACCCTACAATATACTTTGAATTTATCAAAATCTGTGAGCACCATGTTTGGTGGTCCCCTTGTCAGTGTATATTGAGTAAAAATGGAATATATTATAACAGGAGTTTTAGAAATTTTTCTTCATGTTTATATTGAGTATTTAGTATGATATAATAAATGTGCATGGTTTACATGAAAATTAATTTACCGGGTGATCCAGAAGTTTCGGGAGTTTTGAAAAGTTAATAATTAAGAAACTATGTGTAATACAAAGGTTCTGTTTTCAGATATATGTTCAGAAACATGTGGGATTTTTGTTTAGAATGATTTTTTTTAAATATATACAGTTACCATTTTTAGCAACAGGTGGCGCTGTTATATAAGACTGAAAGTACCTATACCATGCGTTATATAGACACATGAGTTCATTGCGAAACTTTTTTTCTATGATAGTGATGAGATTTCGTTTTAAGGGTGGTTTATGTTCAAACATTTTTTGTAAGGTAAATGAAATTGCATTGTAAGGGAAATTTGATACAAAATTTCACGAGCAACTGCAGTGTTTAGACATTGTCTAGACTATGTTCAGACACATCTTTGCATGTCGCGTTGTTTTCACATCGTACGTCAATGTGAATACATCACACAATGTGTGTACATCAATACGTCAAGTTAAAACTGCAAAAGAATCGATGGCCATTGCAAATGTGAAATGCTATGGTAAGCAAGGTTTGAGAAAAAGGCTCATTGGAAGATCGTAATAGAAACAAGAAATCCCAAATGTCTGTTACAATCGTAAATTAGGTAGGATTCTATGCCAATACTCTGTAGAAATCACCAGTTCATGGTGAGTGTAGTAAACTTCTGATGTCACGATGAACTGAAATTTCTTTCCGCTCTGAGGATACTGTGCACGCTGTTTTGCATCGGCTCACGGCGGTACTTATAAGCCATGAGCGTCATGATTAAACTTTGTAACCCTTGGACTCTAATTCGTTCTTTTAAATGAGCTGTATCATACTATAAAAACAATACTATCAATTTTAGCGCCACCTGCTGTCAAAAAGTGCAACTAACATAATATATTTTTTTCATCGAAAAAACAAATCCCACAAGTTTCTCAGCATTTCTGTGAAAACCGCATACTTCTATTGTTTATGGTTCTCTAAATATTAGCATTTCAAAAGTCCCGGGACTTCTGGATCACCCGGTAATTATACTTTTTATTTAGACAATTACATGATCGTTCCTAGCATTTTACACCCCGGAATAGATTCATTTTGCTTATGAAAAATTGTAGTACACATGATGAAAAATATCTTAACATTTTTACTTTCTTCTATCTTTACAAGAAGAAAGCACTGGATTCATGAAAATTTTCGACTTCCAGTTTTCGACGGATTTATACGTTTTGGAAGGTCCTGAACACGTTTTGACTATTTTTAGAAAATGTCTGTCTGTGAGTCTGTCCGTCTGTCTGTCTGTATGTGACAAAAAATTTGTGGGCTCTCTATCTCAAGAACTAATGCTCGAAATTTAATAAAATTTTATATTCAGTTAGACCTTGATATGAATTAGTGCCTATTGGTTTTTGGTAAAAATTGGCCTGCAGGTGGCGCTGCTATACTACGTTTTTCATGATTTTCAGGATTGCTATATCTCAAGAACTAATACACAGACTTTCACCAAACTTCAGATTCTGTGACCCCTTGATATACATAGACGGTGATTAAGTTTTGGTGTAAATTGGCCAGCAGGTGGCGTTGCTATGCCACATTTTTCATGATTTTCATGATAGCTATATCTCAAGAACTAATGCACAGGATTTCACCAAACTTCAGATTCCGCGATACCTTGAGATACATAGTCGCTGATAAGGTTTTGGTGTGAACTGTCCTATAGGTGGCGCTGCTATGCTACATTTTGCACGATTTTTGCGATAGCTATATCTCAACAACTAATGCAGAGAACTTCATCAAATTTTAGATTCTGTTACACTAGAATATATAACATAATTAGACGCTGATTACATTTTGGTATTAACCTTGCAACAGGTAGTGCAGCTATGCTGCATTTTGCACGATTTTTCCGATAGCTATATCTCAACAACCAACGCACAGAATTTCATCAAACTTCAGATTTTGTTACAAAATGACATATAACATAATTACACGATGATTACATTTTGTTATAAATCCTTCAACTGATGGTGCTACTATGCTATATTTTACACGTTTTTTTTTAAACTAGCTATATCTCAAGAACTAATGCACAGAATTTCATCAAACTTCAGATTATTTTACACCATAACATAATTAGACGCTTTTTTACGTTTTGGCATAAATTGTCCAAGATATGGTGTTGCTGTGCTACGTTTTGCAATTTTTTTTGTTATAACTATATCTCAATAACTAATGGACGAAATTCCATCAAATTTCAGATTCTGTTAGGTATTGACGTAAACAGATGCTTATTAGGTTTTAGTATAAATTACCCAACATGAGGCACTACTAAGCTCATTTTCTCAGAATATTAATTAAATTTTGCGTTTTAGGCTTTTCGGATACCAGAATCTCATTAGACTAGGTCAAATGTTCGAGGAAATTCGATAGTGGGTAGCTTTGGAGTCACCACGTTTTTTTTTAAATATTAAAATGTACTTATGAGATAGAAGAAAGATTTGGGATTGACACATCCAACTAGTTAATTTTAGACATTTGTCGAGTGTCATACTAATGTCATATCATATACATTTGTCGAATTCTTCTGGGAATTTTAAAAACGTAAAGATCATGTTTAGCTTCATTTTTTGGCGAATTTTTAATTACGAATGTCGTTGGGAGAGGGAGGGAGCGCAAAACAAAGGAAGAAAAAAATTATTTGATCATCCTGTAAAAGAAAATGCTCCAAATGATCTTCAACAATATCAGATGCCTATGTAACTTTTATGCAATACTTGTGATCAATTATAAATAATAACATAGAGAAAAGCTTTATAAAAATTAAAATAAAAGAATGTTTATCCGCAGGATTTTTGTTTATAGAATTTTTTTTAACAATTTAACGCTATTTTCAGTAAAATTGGCAACGTGCACTATAAAAAAAAGTTACAGCAATTAAATTAAAATAAATATTTGATGACGAGCCTTCGGACGAAATATTTTTTTACTGCGAATGCCCGAACGAGAATATTATATTTTCGTGCTGTAGTAGTAAACTATATAGGACAACTGAAATAAAATCTATTGAATACCGCGAATATTGATAAGCATTTTGGTGATATTGTAACTTGAACTTTAATTGCTCTCTATAAATAGCTGGAAGGAATTTTTCACAAATTATAACTTATTACTGAGCGAATTTGAACAACGTATTTATTTAATGTATACACGTCGATTTCATAACATACCGTAATTCCATGCATGTCGATTTTAAACGAATGCTTCAATTATGTTATTTTGTTTTGTTGTTGTTGGAACGGGATCGTTATTGACTCACTAAAATATTAATGCCCAATGTTGAAATTATTAATGTTAATTAGATACTACTGAACTCAAAAGTGCACCTCCGCGCACATATTAGTGTTGAAAATATGCAAATTTGATGAGTGGCAATATTGTGCTCTATGCATGTAAGTTGGAATTAAGGTCTGTATTGATGTTTGAAGCTAATGTGGTGTTTGAGTGCGATCGGTATGCATTATTTATGTCTCAAACGCATCATTTAAGTTAAGGTTAAAAGTTACGAATAACTGGGAAGAAAGGTCAACCACAAATGGAAGTCGTTCAAGATTCGAACATCCCTCTAAGTGTCATATCAAGATCTTCGAGCAGCTTTTTAAGGACTGGATCAGTTGATAGACAACCTGATCAAGAAAAAAACTGAAAAAATCGTTTTGTGAAATAGTGGCTCAAAGAAATCGTGAAGCGACTGGAAGAGATTTTGTTTCAGACATTCAGTTTGCCGCCAGAACTCGAATTAGATGTTATATTGCTGAAAGAAGGCTTAAAAAGTGGGGACTGTACGAGAGATAAAAAATAGCTTTTGTCCCTCACACTCCATCTTCCAAAGGGGATCGTTTAGACTGTTGCCCTCTTCATTTTTAATGGAGCCAAGAAGATTGGCTGTAATATAAGTATGTAGATTGGGCTCAAGTATTGTTTGCTGACGAGTCCAGATATAATCTGAATACTGATTCTAAGCGTATTTTGATCTGGAGAGGGAAAGAAACACACAACATGCATCCTCTTGTTCGTGAAATATCCCATAAGAGCCCAGTCTTCTTGGCTCCATTGAAGATGACAACGGCTGCAGTTAAAACCGGCCCTTTTGAAAGCAGAAGTTAGTGGGACACAAACTATTGGTTTTCTCGCATACAGGCTACCCTTGTTAAACCTTCTTGCAGCAGTAGACTGACTAATTCGAGTTCCTATGGAAGGCAAAAGGTTTGAAACCAAATCTCTTGTAGTCCTTGCGCGGTTTCTTCGATCCGACAAAAACAGAAAACGGTCTTCGGTTACAGTTATTTGCTTTTCGTTTCTCTTGACCAGACTGTCTATCAACGGATCCAGTGTCTAATAACACTGATAAACAAATTTTAACGAATTTTCGATTTCTCTATATACTTTGGGTGTTTCTTATAGATTTCAAGCTGCTGAAAAAGAATATGTTTGTAAAAATTTTCTATCACCCTCCAATTTTGAGAAATTTCATTAATACGTTTTGGAGTATGTAGGCATCGTATAGGCATTATAATTATATTATATTATTCTCTTTCATGTATTTGATTCACAGAAACATTCCTTTTTCTTATTACAACGATAGAAGATACAGCAAGAGAGTAGAAACAGATGTCCCCCTAATAAATTTTATGTTAGCGACCTTGAACAGACAGCTCTAGCCACCCCCACAGTATTTGACTTTAACGCAAATCCCTGACAGTGGAAACTTATCTTTCGGGGAAAATATACTACTGTTTCTTTATTCTGTAAGACTTTTTAATTAAATTTTTATTATAATTATCATATCTTCCTCTACAATATGTAAAACATGTCTAGAGGATGCGTTAATGAACCCGATTCTTTTTGCTGTGTGTGCGGGGAGCTAACTTTGAAAAAGCATCGATGCACCTATCATATGTACTTTGGATATAAAGTAGTTGAACGAGATAAGAAATAAGCACCTCGTTCTTGTTATACACAACGTGCTACAAACTTCCGGACGTGGATGAAAGGTGCAAAAAGGTGTATGTCCTTTGCTATACCCATGATATGACGCATGCCGAAGGATCAAATAACTGACTGCTACTAATCTATTACAAAAATTAAAGGATTCTTTGCAAGAAGTAAACATAAAATTAATTACACGAACTTGGATTCAGCAATGTGACCAGCATTACATAATGATGATTTAAAAATACCGAAACCTCCAGAGAATTTTACATATGATGATGTAGCAGTAGAAATGGAAATCGATGAAATTGAAACTTCCTCTACATCTGATATGAACTATTCTCCTGGCATAAATGAAGAACCACACCTAATAACTCAAAAAGAATTAAATGATTTTGTGAGAGACTTAAATTTATCAAAGAGAAACTCAGAATTACTTGATCAAGATTGCAAGGTTGGAATCTCTTTAAAAACAATACAAAGATATCTATTTATCTAGATTGATGTAAGAAATATTCAACATTTTTTAAAAGAAAAGATGATTTACGCTACTGTAATGATATAAGTGGCTTAATGTCTGCTTTAAATTGTCAATATAACTCGGAACAATGACCTATAAGAGAGCACCCACAGCTAAGACATTTACAGCTACATAAAGTATGAAATTTCTTATTAATATCATTTCTTTTTGCAAAAAAAATCTATATTTTTCTGAAACTTTATAAACAATGCATACTTTCAGTGTTTTAAATATTAATTTTAAGCTTTATAAATGTTTATTTAAAATTGTCATTACTAAAATACCAAATGATAAATTTCATAAGGTGTATGTGTTGAATAAATACTACAAAATTGAGATTTTCAGGATTTTGAATTTTTTAAAAATCTGTGGGTGATGAAACTTTTTAATGGCATATTCTTTCACAGCACCACCTAATATATAAAAGTCACCACATACTTAGTTAGAAACCTTGTTTATCAGTGTAAGCGGTTCAAAGATCTCGAGATAACACTTTGAGAGATATTGAAATATTGGACGACCTCCATTTGTGTTTGCCCTTTCTCGATCCTACCAATTATTCTCCATTTTTGACTTTCACTTAAATAAAGACTTTGAGCCATAACTAATTAATACTGATAACTCTCAACTACCGCTATCAGTTTAAACAACATTACAGACCAGAATTTAACATACATCCGTTGCGCACTACATTGTCAATCACCCAAGCATATTTCCGATGCTAAGGTATGCGCGGAGTTTAACTTGTATTCAATAGTATTTAATTTACATAATGTTTGCATCATGCGGCACTGGTTGCAACATTAACTCAGTGAGCATAATTTTTCTCATTATGCTTTAATTTTCATGACCAGAATATTTACTTTGAGTAAAAATATTATCATCATATTTACAAGCAATAAATTTGTAATAACGTTTTTTTTTTCAGTTTTAACGTGCTATTTTAATTGAATTATATTAAAAAATATGCATTTCTAAAATAAAAGACTCATTAAAATAAATAATTTTACATTATATTTAATATATAAATCTTTCATTTTAAATGTGTAAATACATTTTTATTAATTCTAATCACAAGCAAAATTAATTTCCTGTAAGGTAACTTTTTAGTCTGTAAATATATTTACTCTTAAGGGGAAAGGGTGGATCTTCAAACTTTACGAACATCACAATTAAAAGTTAAAAATCTGATTATAGGAACTTTAGTATATTAGAAAGACTTCTTTCTTCTTATAAGAAGATGCAAAATCATTCGAAATCAAAATTTAAAATTAAAAAAAAAAAAAAAGTTTCTAAAACCAAAAATTTGTTTAAAAAAAAAAAGCGAATTACATTTTTTTAAAGTAAAATTTTGAGCTTGCAAATATATGAACAATCGAATATAAGGCATGATAATTGATATATTTTTTTATTTTTTCCGATTTTCATGGAAAAATACTGAACTGCAATCTAACATCGTTTTAAAAGTACAAGGATTCTTTTAATGCTGAATAGATGTACACATACCGATGAAACAGCATCGAAAAACTGGCGATAAATCACAAGTAAATAATAAAACTTTTATATTATTTTCCAAAAACAAAATAAGAGATAAAACTAAAATTATTTTTTATTAAAGAAAAAAAAAGAATTTTATTTTTTAATTTTTTCCTATCGTTTCCCTTTTATTATTTAAAAAGAACTAAAAATACATTTCTTATGTTGATTTTGCGTTTTCTCTTTATGTTTTATTTTTAATTTATTTATTTAATTCAATTTAATTAATAATTTTTTTTATTTTATTTGTTTGTTTCTTTTCATTCTGTCACTCTTTTATTTTCTGTTAATTTTTACTACGATTTTGGAAACACTATCCTCTTTTGTGATTGGTTTTTACGTCTCATCTAGCTCCACCTGCCGCATTCTTGGTATGACCTCCTCTTTGTATACTGTGCATTTGTTAACCTGCCCCCTTATGGTGACGTGTTTATTTTAGCTAATTTTTAAAAACGCGACCTGTCTATTCTTTTCTTTTATGCTAATTCATGCAAAGTTTTGTGATTTATTTTCGATTTTTGCATAATAGAAGCGAAATTGTAGATAAGTGAAAGAAGTCTTTGTTAGTAAAGTTGAAAACAATCTAATAAGATATCACCAGACAAAAAATGTCGGGCATAGTTAAAGAAAAATCAACTAAAAAAATAGGGGTTTCAAATAGTCAAAGCGTCCACTAGAGATTCAGATTCATATATGTATATATTCTTTAGAAACTTAAACTTTTTATATCTCGAAACTTGTACAGTAGAAACCCGCTAATTTGGACCCCATTAATCCGGATCTCCGGATAATCCGGATGCATTTTCAGAAAGAATCACGTTTTGAGCACCTTATCGCCAGAACAACGATTGGCGCGGAGATGAAGTCGCACCCTTTCTTGTTTGTGACGTCAAACGCTTAGCGAATAGAAACCCTTCCTTCTGCAAAGAGATCGCGCTTATTGTTCATTTGTTTTTCCGTAAATGTTATCAAGCAAAGACTATAATATGAGGAAATGTTATTCACCGTTGTTTACGATTAAAACATAGCTTAAAACAAAGAGCTTTTTCAGATTAAAATGCTTTAAATTTCACAAAACATCTAAACATAGGTTTTTTTTCCCCCAATTCAAAAATATTATTTATTTAACACACATGTTCGAAGAAATTGAGAAGTTAATTAAAAACAGTAGTAAAGATTCTCTTGTAATAAATATAACTCTATTAATCATATGTTTTATGACACATTTGAACTTAGTTTATTTTGTGTTTGGCAATGCAGCTAGCTGAACGTTCTCGCTTTCGCCAACTCGCCAAGGCTGGTGCTCAAAACGTGATTCTTTCTAAAAATGCAATCCGGATCGGTTTGGTCAATTTTTTTTCAAGTTTGAGAAGCGATTTGGCTAATTTCTATAACATTAACTTGTTTCATCATCGTATTCTGAATTTAAAAAAAACTTTTTCTGAAATCTTTTCGGAATACCTTATGCTTCCGTGTTTAAACTGTTATTTAAACTTCACCCAACGAACTACTTATGCTCAAGCGGATGCGTGACCTTACGGCTCGCAAAAGGGAAAGAAAACTGGTACAGCAAAAAATTACAAACTTTTTTATTTCAAAGTAAACATTTTTAGAGTCTATAAATAATCAATAAGTTATACATAAAGGTGATTTTCTGTAAGTATGTTTTATTTTTTTCCACTTTTTTCTAATTCTCCGGATTTTCGATACTCCGGATTGGGTGTAGTCCCAATTAATCCAAATTATCGGGATTTTACTGTAGTTGATTTGTTACTTTGTTTTACATCCAATTCCTTTATATATCGTCTCTGAGGAAAAAAAGTCTGTAACTTGCGCGTCAAATAATTATATCATACACAAAAATAAAGTTTCTGACGATTTAAATTTCTAAAGGATTTTTTAAATATTCTCATGTGAATCGAATTAAATTTCTCGTAAATTAGAATTTTGAACTTAGAAATGTATTTTATTTAAGAGGATCTGCTTTATCACTTTTAACCATACAGTAGTTACGTTTATTAAATTCGTAATTTATTCCAGATATAACAAAGTATTTTGCGCAGTTTGTGTAAAATACTTTCCTGTGATGAAATGACAATTTATGCATTAAAATAAATTAATTACATTAAATTTTAGAATAAGAATTCAAAAATATTTTTCTAAAGAAATTTTTATTTATTTTTAATTGAATCAAAACAAATTTCTCGTAAGATGAAATTTTGAATTGATAAATATACTTTCTTTGAGAAAAGATATTACAAACATCATAGTTTCAATTTATAAGTCTGTAATATATTTTTTCCCATTTACAAAGAGGTTATTCTACATACCTTACACATAAACACATTAATCACATGAATTGATGATTTTTACATTATAGGAATTTCAATTATAATGTTGTATTCTATATATATATATATATAAACAGTTTCAATAAAATGTAATTAAATTTCTCCTAATTTCTTTCAAATTCATTTGCTCTGTGAAAAGATATCGTACCTGAAAACTTCATCAGTTTCAAAGCTACATATGATAAATTTTTGATAAATTTTTTTATCTGTAAAAATGCTTTCATTTCGGTTATATAAAAATAGATTTACAAAGGCGAGACGTTAATCTTTGTATGAAAATTTTAAAAAATATATTATACTTAAAAGCAGATATTTTAGCAAAATTAAGTCAAAAATTTTATTCATATCATAATTATAAATAATAAATTAGGAACAGTTTTATTTCTACATAGAAGAGGATATTTTATGCAAATTACGTAGAAATGGATTCTTGTGATTTATTTATACATTGTGCCATAATATAAGAAATATAGTTACATCATACTTATTAATGTAAATTATTATAGTTTAAATTGTTATGTGCAAAATCAAGAGAATAAATGATAATGTCTTGCGACATTTTAAGTCAATTTGGAGCTTGAAAAAACATTCAGTAAAATTGTTATCTTAAAATTTACGAAAGTCATAAATAATAAATAATAAAATTGTATTTTTTTTATTTACAAGATGTTATTTTACATAAATTCTAAAAAAAAAATCTTTTAACAACAAAATGATAATTCACATGTTAAAAGAAATTTAATTACAATATATATCAGATGTATATGTGGGAGTTTATGTGTCTAAAGACACATTTTTCTTCATTTTCATCAAAAGCAAATTTAATTTCCTGTAAGAGGAAATTTTAAACATGCAAATACATTTACTTAAACAAAAAAACTTGTTTCAAGTTAAAAAAAAAAAAAAAAGAAAAAAATAATATGAAATTTTATGCATTAGTTAAGTTTTTTTTTTAACTTATAAGAATGTATAAAATAAATAGAAAAACAGTTTGACGTTGAAAAGCTAATTCGCGCATTAAAGATAACTGAATTACACAATATTTTAAAATTCTGACATCTTACATTTTTAAATGCATTTTTATTTATTATCAAGAGACTGAAATTACATTTCCTTTAAGATGAAATTTTTATGTTTATGAATAAATATGCTTTGATAAAAAAAAAAAAGAATTTTATGTATTGAAATCTTTAAAAATAATTATTTGAAAATCAAAGCTTTCATTTTAGAATTTTACGCTTTTGTTTAAAAAAGACTTTGTTTATTTCACGAATTAAACGCAATAAAAACAACGCTTGTTTGTGATCTTTGATAATAAAAGAGTAAATAATCTGGAATTAACTCGCTGCGTATTAATAATTTATATAGCATGAACACCATTATCTAAGTGCATATATGATTTGAAATAAAATGGAAAATGCTTAATACTTTCTTTAAAAAATAATTTATGGGAAAATTATCGATGAAATAAAAATATGTTATAAAATGTCTAACAATTTTCTTAATAAGCACGAGGGAAAAATTGTATGGTAATGTATAAAAATTCACATTGTTACATTAAATTATAGTATATACATGACAGAAAATTCCTTAATGTTCCACTTTTTATTTGTATTATATTTTGAACAATGTATAATAAATTTTGTACTATTTTATTTTACTGCTATTTTTTTCAACTTTTCATATCCTTATTGAAGATTGTAGTGATTTGAAAAACTTTTTAAATGTGTGAAACCAATTTAATGTAAACTTAGAAAAGGCTGTAAAAGTTGCATAAAAAGCACAGATAAAATACCCTAAAAGGGTTTCCAGATGAATGGATATAATATAAAGTTATTTAAAATACATTAAAATACGTTAAAAATCTATTAAAAATCCAAAACATTTTAAGCCAATTCACAGGGTGATCTTCAGTGGTTATTTAAGTGCTGTTTTTCTTCATGCGCTTATAATAACAGCATTTCAATGGGCAAAGATGTCCCTATGAATTGGCTCAGAATGTATTGCGTTATTAATGGATTTAAAAAAATATTTTAAACAAATTTATTTTACATGTATGTAGTTGCAAGAAAGTTAAGTGCATTTTGTTTGTTCTTTTATATGAATTATAATTATAAACGCAAAGTGAATTTAGCACTAAAATTGTAACTTTCCTTCATTAAAAAAAGTTCTGGTTTTGTATTTTAAACTAAGCACAACCAATTATTTTTTTTATTTATTTTTTTTATTGAAAAACATTGTACAAGATTTCATCCTATTGATAATTATTAATGTAGCTGAAACTATGCCTGTATTTCAAAATTGCTCTAACTTTTTTTTAATCGAGCTTCTTGCGTTTTTATAATTTTTATTGACATATACTACAAAAAATAAAATGTACTACAGTGTGACATATTGTACTTATCGTTTCATGAAAATGCATGTTTGATTAGTGATAATTAAAAATTTTAATTTAGGGAGTTTTTATTTAGTGAGTTTTTATTATTTCTATATTAATTTCGATAATAAATAAACGCTGAAAACTGAAAGTAAAATTTCTGTTTGTGACACAAACTTTGTGGGATGCCTCTCTCAAAAACTAATGAAAGGAATTCAATAAAATTTTACATTCACTTATCCACTAAGATAAACTGGAGTTGATTAATTTTTGGTGTAAATCGTCCAACAGGAGGCGCTACTATGCTACCTTTTTCATGATTTTCTCAATAGCTCTATCTCAAAAACTAATTTACGAGTTTTCATCAAACTTCAGATTCAGTTAGTCCCTGATATATATTAGTGCTGTTTATTTTTTGGAGTAATCACTGAATAGGTGGTGCTTCAATCTAGATTTCTTGTACACTGTAAAAAAAATCTGTAAAGGTACTAAGCATTTTCTAGGAAACTGGGATTCCAAGAACTTTTCCTGTAACGTTAGCAACAAAAACTCAAGTTTTAGAATCGGTTACATGGATTTTTCCTGTTATCGTTACATGAAAAGTTCTTGGAATCCCAGTTTCCTAGAAAATGCTTAGTACCTTTAAAGATTTTTTTTTTACCGTGTACGATTTCTGCAGTGGTTTTAACACAAAAAATAATGCACGCATTTTCAATCAAACTTCAGATTAAGTTACAATTTGACGTAAGTTGTTGCTGATTAGATTTTAGTAAATCACTTATCATTGGCTTTATTTTTCAGGGTGTATTAACATGTATGATGCAGAAGAAAGTTTTGCGGTCACTGTCCTGTTTTACATGAAAATTATGAAATTAAATTTTCCTACAATGCGGTAATGTAGAACAAAAGATGACTTCTAGGATAAATATTGCTATTTTATCTGAAGCAAAAAAATGTTCTAAATTAGTAACCTTTTAAGAAATGTTAATTTCAATTACATTTTTCCGCTTATAAAAGTAATAGTTCAACAGCAGATAACACAAACTCCTGAGATATCAAGTACAAGTAAAAAACTTCATTTTATGGAAAAGTAGAAATAGGGGAATCTAATGACCCATGTCTGCCGTAAGAGAAGAGCACCGTAAAAAAAATCTGCAAAGGTACTAAACCTTTTCTAGGAAACTGGGATTCCAAGAACTTTTCCTGTAACGGTAACAGCAAAAATTCAAGTTTAAGAATCGATTAAATGAATTTTTCCTGTTATCGTTACATGAAAAGTTCTTGGAATCCCAGTTTCCTAGAAAATGTTTTGTACCTCACAGAATTTTTTTTACAGTGTGGCGCAT